>OZ004706.1:165698449-166447395 GCA_963924515.1 Vespertilio murinus
CACCTGTAGAGTCCAAAATATGATATATTAGTTTTATCTGCTTTTATCAAGGAATCATTCCCCCTCCCCCAACTAATGTATTTTATCACATGTGAGTCAGAATTTCTGCATGAATTTAATTCTACATGAATGGCCCTTACATATCCAATTAACTAATATTTACCTTGGGACAGTCCTCACCAGCATAACCAGCTCTCACAGTATAGGACCCAATGTCAAAAACAAGGGCTCCAACTTCATCTGAAAGACAAGAAGATAATTAACACTAAAAACTTACAAGCATCATATGAAAATTAAGCATATTTGCTTAAAATGAGAATGTATGTGAAAGCTCTATACAAATTAAAACAGGCATTACATTCATACTATTACTATCTTGAACTTAGCTTTATTTTAAATATACCTTGCCCAGCTGGTGTGGCTCAGTGGTTGAGCATCAACCTATGAACCACGAGGTCATGGTTAGATTCCCAGTCAGGGCACATACCCAGGTTGCATTCCCCAGTAGGGGATGTGCAGGAGGCAGCCAATCAATGGTTCTCGCTCATCATTGATGTTTCTCTCTCTCTCTTCCTCTCTGAAATCGATAAAAAAAAAATCTGTAACAAATAAATAAATTCCTGATTCAAACTCTATTGATATACCATGTATGACATTATAATTTAATTAAATGGAGATTCATTTAATTAAATTATAATGTCATACATGGTATATCAATAGAGTTTGAATCAGGAAAGAGATGCTACACAAAAATTGGATAATTTGAAGAGAGTATACTTATTAAAGGGACTATTTACAAAGATATACTCATAATACTAAAACAAAAAACCCCACAAAAGACAGTACTGTACCCTACAACTTGTAATAACAGAGATATGCTACCATCCTTAGAATTGAAGAACTGGAGAAGAAACTTATTCCAGAGCCCAGAGAGTTGTGTTCCAAGGGATGACAGGAGCTGTGACCTTGAGTTGAGGGATGGAGTCAGCCTTGGCTGGCCCCTTGGGGAAGGAGCCAGGCTAATAAACATACCAACCTCTCTAGTTCCCCTCCCCAGGGGCTAAGGGTAGTATAACTTCTCATATAAACTCGGTTACTTTTGAATGTGAAAAGGGTCCTTATTACTAATTGTACCAGGACAAGAGGCACAAAACAGGAAGTATGGTGACTCTACCACTGCTCAAACTAGATGGCAAGGGAGCCACAGAGGTAGCCTGCACGGCTCAGTCTTCAAAGGCCCATGGAGGGTCAAAATGAGTGGGAGATGAATCTGAAGGGATAAAGAGAAGATATCCAGTATACTTAGGTACCATGTTTCATATTTTAAGGGAAACATTCCATACAATTAGCAAAGAAACTAAGCAAAATCCCAAGTAGATTCCCTGAAGAATAAGAGTTTTAAGGTATAGGTCAAGAAAAACCATTTAAATGAAGGTATCATCAAAGTTTGCACATTTCAAAGTTTTAAGGACATTAAGTTTCTTGCTGAATGAGAAAGTTAGTAAATTTTTTCACATTCAAATTCATAGAAAAGCTTCTAATTATACTTTAAAATTACTTCAGCCCAAACAGCACACCTGCTAAAACAGAACACTTGTATTTTCCAGGCACTGATTTTTCAAAGAAGGATTTTTTCAATTATTCAAAATAATAAAGAAATTGGCAAAAATTGTTAAGTCTGATATGACCAAATGTTGTCAAAGATGCAGTGAAAGAGGAGCTTTTATACATCTGCTAGAAAAAGCTGTAAATTAGCATAACCACTATGGGCAATTACTCATCGTCTAGTAAAGTTGAAAATGTGCATACACAGAAAATACACATACCTCCCCTAGAGAAACTCTCTCACATATATATAGAGACCTATGAGAATGTTCACTAGCTATGTGATCTTGGGTGATTTATTAACGTCTCTATTCAGTCTCCTATCTCACAGGATGCTAAAATGATTAAATGTGTTAAATGTTTTAATGTATGTAAGTACTTCTAACAGTATCTGGCGCATAACAAACACTGTAAATGGTAGCTGCTATGGTAATTATTGTCACACTGTTTGTCATGGGAAAAGGTAGAAGTTATCTAATGCTCTCTCAGAAAAGAAACAGACAAACAACAGTTTACCCATATAGAGAAATACACATAGTTAAAGGAGTAAACTAGATCTACAATGTGCCAACATGAATAAACCCAAAAGTATCCGTTTAAAAAGTTAATTACTGCAATATATGTGTGTGTGTGTGTGTGTGTGTGTGTGTGTATCTACACAAACATGATACCTATTTATCTAGCAAAGAAGAAACAAGATGTTTATTCTGAATACATGTAACATGAATATGCTGTGGTTATATACTTGAAAAATGATTTACAGAAATGCCTTTTCTTCATTCCAGGGAGTCTTAGTCCCCATTTATGAGGAAGTTAATTAACTTTGGGCTGGTTATTTAATCTTTTTTAAAATATATATATTTTATTGATTTTTCACAGAGAGAGGAAAGGAGAGAGATAGAGAGTTAGAAACATCCATGAGAGAGAAACATGGATCAGCTGCCTCCTGCACACCCCCCACTGGGGATGTGCCTGCAACCAAGGTACATGCCCGCAACCTGAATCGAACCCGGGACCTTTCAGTCCTCAGGCCGATGCTCTATCCACTGAGCCAAACCGGTTTTGGCTACTTAATCTTTTTTATGCTTCATTTTCTTCTTCACTACAATGGGGATAGCAGTACCACCTCCTATAGTTGTGGAATAACATAGTTGATAAACATATTGAATGCAACACATGAAAAACCTCTGGAACAGTTTTTGGTATATACGATTCACTCAATAAATGTTAGCTGCTGGCATTATTGGTATCCATTTCTACCTTTCCCATATTAACTTATTCCTGTTAAGGAAATACTCAATGCACAGCCTCTAGCTCCTTGGGTCAGTGAACCTAAAGGGCAAAATAGTCAACAGCCCCCAGGAGGCCAAAGCACAGGCTCCAGTTTTTCTGTCAGGGTTGCATCTTCAGGCCGGGGAGAGGTAAGTCATGAAGATCCACCACCTGGCTTCCACCAAAGGAAGATGGGAACCTACGGATGCTCACATTTGAGAAGTCAAAACCAAGACCATAAATAGGGAACCAGGCAGCGAGGGTCAGCATGTCACCTACCTCAAGAGACACTCAAGCTACTCTCTGAAAACTAACAACTTGGGAAACTTTATGTTTATCCCCTGCCAATAAAATGCCACCCTCTCCACAAACAGCAGCCTTACTAGACACAACAGCAACATGTTGCTTCCGTCTCCTTGTTCTCCAATTTGTCCAACAGAAACTCAACAGTCATACACACTTGTGCTTCTTTCAGCTAGCTTGCAAAAAACGGAGGCTCTGGTTCAGTAGCCTCACTCTCCCTGGGGCGTGAGAGCCTGCAGTGTGAAAAGCCTGCAGGTCATGCTGAACTGTGGGTGCACGCACCCCTCTTTAAATGCAAGGGCAGTATTGTCTCCTTCAACCTTCGCAAGCACCCCACCGGCCACAGTGGGGAAGAACACCCCCACCACCACCACCATAAAGATTCTGTTGGTTGGTCTAATAATCAAACAGACATGGCACGGATTAAGCAGGAGAAAATGACCACATTTAATACATACACATGTATGGGAACCCCGTGGACCTGAGAGTCTGAGACACCCCTCTCTCCTCCCCATGCACAAGGGATTCAGAGACAGAAAGGGGTATCGGGTTAAAAAAAAAAAAAAAGTCCTGAGCTAGGAATGAGGCAAGAAGACTTGGGGGGCTTCAAAGGGCCACTGCAGGATGACAGATGGAGCAGATGTTTGGTAAATAAAAGCCTGCTGTGCCACACAGGTGGGCCAGGAAGAGACCCTCACTGATAACCTAGGACGCGCAGGGGCCCTGATTCAAGCTCTCCTGGGCAGCTCAGGGGAGGAGGAGCTTCTCCAGAGCCTGAAGCTACAGTGGACATTCTCTCTAAATAATCCGCATGCTCCTGAGAGCATGTGGCCCTGAACCCTCCTAGGCTAAGAGTCAAGTCATGTCCAAACCGGTTTGGCTCAGTGGACAGAGCGTCGGCCTGCGCGGACTGAAAGGTTCCGGGTTCGATTCCGGTCAAGGGCATGCACCTTAGTTGCGGGCACATCCCCGGTGGGGGGTGTGCAGGAGGCAGCTGGTCGATGATTCTCTCTCATCGACGTTTCCAACTCTCTATCCCTCTCAATTCCTCTCTGTGTAAAATCAATAAAATATATTATATATTAAAAAAAAGAGTCTAGTCCCCCGCCCACGGCCAAAGCACTGCAGGCCTGGGGGGAGGCTGGGGTTACCACCCGGGTCCCGGCACCTCCCCGGCGACCTTCCCGCCGCCGCACCGCAGTCTCCCCGGGAAAGCGGCGTCAGTTACGGCGTGGCGGGCCGCGGCCGGCACTCCCGCAGGTGTGTGTGTGTGTGTGTGTGTATATATATGTGTGTGTGTGTGTCTGTGTGTGTGTCCGGCGATCTTCCCGTGTGTGTGTGTGTGTGTGTGTGTGTGTGTGTATATATATGTGTGTGTGTGGGGGGTGTGTGTGTGTGTGTGTGTGTGTGTGGTGTGTGTGTGTGTGTGTGGTGTGTGTGTGTGTGTGTGTGTGTGTGTGTATATATATGTGTGTGTGTGTGTCTGTGTGTGTGTCCGGCGATCTTCCCGTGTGTGTGTGTGTGTGTGTGTGTGTGTGTATATATATGTGTGTGTGTGGGGGGTGTGTGTGTGTGTGTGTGTGTGTGTGGTGTGTGTGTGTGTGTGTGGTGTGTGTGTGTGTGTGTGTGTGTGTGTATATATATGTGTGTGTGGGGTGTGTGTGTGTGTGTGTGTGGTGTGTGTGTATATATGTGTGTGTGTGTGTGTGTGTGTGTGTGTGTGTGTGTGGTGTGTGTGTGTGTGTGTGTGTGTGTCCGGCGACCTTCCCGTGTGTGTGTGTGTGTGTGTGTGTGTGTGTATATATATGTGTGTGTGTGGGGTGTGTGTGTGTGTGTGTGTGTGTGGTGTGTGTGTGTGTGTGTGGTGTGTGTGTGTGTGTGTGTGTGTGTGTATATATATGTGTGTGTGGGGTGTGTGTGTGTGTGTGTGGTGTGTGTGTATATATGTGTGTGTGTGTGTGTGTGTGTGTATATATATGTGTGTGTGTGGGGTGTGTGTGTGTGTGTGTGTGTGTGGTGTGTGTGTGTGTGTGTGTGGTGTGTGTGTGTGTGTGTGTGTGTGTATATATATGTGTGTGTGGGGTGTGTGTGTGTGTGTGTGTGGTGTGTGTGTGTGTGTGTGTGTGTGGTGTGTGTGTATATATGTGTGTGTGTGTGTGGTGTGTGTGTGTGTGTGTCCGGCGACCTTCCCGCCGCCGCACCGCAGTCTCCCCGGGAAAGCGGAAGCCTCCGCGGGAGCCTCCGTCCGCGCCCGCAAACTGCGGGGACTCCCAAGTTGAAACTCGCGCGCACCCGCGACGCAGCCGAGTTCCGGAGGCACCGGAGACACGCGACCCCGGGACCCGCCGGGGAGGTGGAGGGGGGGCTCGGCGACCCCTGGATGGAGCCCCGCTCCGGCCGCCAGGCCCACGCGCGGCCCCCCAACCCGCTCCTCCGGGGACGCTCCGGGGCCGCGGGCTGGAAGGGGCCGCAGGGGGCGGAGACTCGGCGAGCTCGAGGCGCTCCGCCAGCCGGGGGCCCGCAGAGCGGGAGCCGGGGATGGAGATGGGGGGTCGCGGGGGCGGGAGTCCCGAGACCCCGAGGCCGGAAGGGGCCGCCGCCGAGGGGCGGGAGGGCTGGGGGCGGCGGTTACACGCGCCCCACGCTCCGAAGCGGCGCGCGGAGAGGTCCGGCCGCGCTCACTCACCTCCCCCGTACACGCCGCCGCTCATGGCTGCTGTCGGCGCGGTTCCTGCGCGGAAGGCTGCGGGGCGGCGCGACTGCACCGGCGGCGGCCGCGGGTCCCGAGGAGCGCCGGCCTCTGACCCCCTCAACTTCCAGCGCCACCCGCCTCCGGCAACAAAGCGGCGGCCGCACACCCGGCGCGCAGTCACACTTGCTGTCTGCTCTTTCCAGCCAATCGGGAGGGGCCCGCCTGGTCCTCCAGCCAATCGCCGCGGGGCTCCGGGGCATCCTGCCGTGGCCCCGTCAGTGTAGCCAGTCGAAGGCAGCCTTCGGGGCGGGGAGAAGGAAAGCGGCCGAAGGGGAGCAGGGATTGGGCGGCGGAGTTGCAGGGGGCGGGGCCTCCCCGGTAGGCGGGAGACGGCGGCGGCGGCGGCGGGAGCCGGAGGAGGAGGAGGAGGAGGAACGTGGAGGGGCGGGGCCGCGGGTGTCGCTGGGCGCGGACCGGCCGTGGGAACGCGCTACGGGCCAGGTGAACTAATGAGAAAAGACTGGAAATTGGGGGAAAGTGTCTCCACGCGGTGATTTTTTTTCGGGTTGGGAGTGTGGCGGTTCAGGTGTGTTTTGTTTTCAGAAAAAGTATTTTCCACTAACTTTTATGTCGAAATAATGAAAACGTTATGCTCCACTTTGGGGTGAGGGAATCCGTAAATCAGAGGTAGGATTCTGTAATGTTTAAAATGGTTATGAATAATAAACATGAGAAAGTGCTCAATTTAGGTAGCAGTTTTTAAATTATTTTTATTATTGATATATTTAGTTGTGTGGGTTTTTTTGGGGGGTTGGGTTTTTAAAAAATACATTTTATTGGCTTTTACAGAGAGGAAGGGAGGGGGATAGAGAGTTCGACCAGCTGCCTCCTGCACACCCCCCACCGGGGATGTGCCCGCAACCAAGGTACATGCCTTTGATTGGAATCGAACCCGGGACCTTTCAGTCCGCAGGCAACACTCTACCCACCGAGCCCAACAGGTTAGGGCTGCTATATTTTATAATTGTTTATTTTTAAATCACTTTTTTCTAAATTTTTCAATTACATGAAAGTTATAAAAGCGTCATCAATCTCTTCTACCCTGTGAGACAGATAAACAACGCTGGGGTCAGTCCTCATCCTAACGCGAACCTAATCCTGAACACCTCTCCCCTCGGCTTCCGGTCCAGGTGAGATCGCGTGGTCTCTTCCCTGGGCCACTGCAACAGCTCGCGGCTTTGCCTCCTGGTCACCCTGCAGGTAGCTTGACCTGTGCAAACCCGACTCCGTGACAGCACTCCGACTCAAACCCTAAGATCAGTGGGGTGTCCTCGTAGTAGTCGGTAGCAGTTCTTAAATTGGTTTGTCCGAGATGCCACGTGAAAGAATAAAAAAGTTTCAATGAAAAAAGGAAAAAACCCCAACTATTCCAAATAACCCCAAATCAGAGGTAAGATTTAGATTTGGCGTAAATATGGAGCTCATTGGTAATTTTGATAATTATTTTGGTGGAGCAATAAAAGTAAAAATCTGAGAGACTCTAGACATTTGGGGGCTGCTCTTAACCTGAATAAAGCCCTTAATATTCGTCTCAGTGCCGGCTGGGTAGCAGAGAGTGACTGATAGTAGGGTGGGGAACAAAGCTAGAGAGAAAACTCTTTCCCACTGGCTTGACAGTATAATTTCCATATTATCTGTTCATTTAGGAACCTCACCCCCCTCCCCAAACTGATGAGATAATGCAGAGTTCAGCAAAACTACAGGCCTGTGCCAAATTAAGCTTGCTTTCTGTTTTTACATGGCCCGTGAACTAAGAATGCCACGTCTCAATAGTCTTTTAAAAATATTTTTAAGAATGATATTTTGTGCCCTCGTCAGTTTCCTGCAGACCAAAGGCCCCAGGTTCGATTCAGGTCGAGGACATGCACCTCAGTTGCAGGCTCCTCCCCTGCAGGGGCACCTGTGGGATGCAACCAATTAATGTGTTTCTCACACATCGATATTTCTCTTTGTCTTTCCCTCTCTCTTACACTCTCTCTAAAAATCTATGGGGAAATATCCTTGGGTGAGAATTAAAAAATAACAACGATAAAAAACAAAATATTTTGTGACATGTGAAAATTGTATGAAATTCACATTTCATTGACCATAAATTGAGATTCTTTGGAACACAGCCAAGCCTATTCACTTATGGCTTTTTTTCTTCTTCTTTTTTTAATGTAAGGGCAGAGTTGAGTGATTACAACAGAAACTGTGACCCACTCAGCTAGGTAAGGCATTTACTATTAGACCCCTGTTATAGAAAGAGCTCACTGACCCCCGAGATAATTTGTGCAGTGCATCTAGCACAGTGCACCTAACTGGTATCACTGTTTGGTTTTTTTAAATATATTTTATTGATATTTCACAGAGAGGAAGGGAGAGAGATAGAGAGCTAGAAACGTCAATGAGAGGGAAACATCAACCAGCTGCCTCTTGCACACCCCTACAGGGGATGTGCCCACAACCAATGTACATGCCCATGACCGGTATCGAACCCAGGACCTCTCAGTCCGCAGACCGATGCTCTACCACTGAGCCAGACCGGTTTCGGCTGGTATCACTGTTGTTACCCCCATGATTAAAGCTCTCACTGTAGATACCAAATCCCAAAAATATCTCTATTTGTACCGTGTATTTTCCGTGGCTAATAAAACTGACGAATTTTAAATGTCTTACTTTGGTAATAAATATTGAAGAGATAATATTTTGTTTACAAGTAATCCATTGAAATCACTTTGCCATTTTTAAAAAATGTTTTTCTTGATTTTAGAGAGTGGGAGAGGGAGAGAGGGACAGACACATCAAGGATGAGAGTCATTAATCACCTGCCTCCTGTGCACCCCCTGCTGGGGCATAGAACCTTGAACTGACTGGAAATAGAACCTTGACTTCCCGGGGAAGCTAACCTTGACCTTCTAGTTCACAGGCCGACCACCAGCCACTGAGCCATGCCAGCTGGGCAAGGAATATTATACAAACCATTGAAATGACCTTCAAATGAAAAGGACTTCAGAGTACATCTGAACACGTGTTAATGCAGATAAAAGGGTACTTTTAAGCCCTTCATAAATGTTAATCAGAAAAAAAAATGTAACGGCATTAAGTTAATTGGCTCTGAAGTACTGAATTGCTGGAGGAAGGAACTGATGAGAAAGGAAACCTACTCAGCATCCTAAGTAAACATGTGAGGGGACCCAAGAAGTTATGGTAACTTTGACATTGTTTCCTTAGGGGGAGACATACCGTGGACGTGTGTTTTCTCCATTCTTCGTAGTTAGGAAAATTGGTAGAACATACATTAAAAGTAAAATACTGACCCAGCAAGATGTACAAAATAGAACATATCTGAAGGAGTTTTTGCTTTAATATTGCTCTTCAATAGCCTAATGTTTTCTCTTGTCTTTGCTCTACCTACATTAATGTAATTGATAGCTAGTCAGATTAAAAAACAACTGCTCTAGCCGAAACCAGTTTTGCTCAGTGGATAGAGCGTCGGCCTGCGGACTGAAAGGTCCCAGGTTCGATTCCGGTCAAGGGCATGTACATTGGTTGTGGGCACATCCCCGGTAGGGGGTGTGCAAGAGGCAGCTGGTCGATGTTTCACTCTCATCGACATTTCTAGCTCTCTATCTCTCTCCCTTTCTCTCTGTAAAAATATCAATAAAATATATATTTTTTAAAAACAACTGCTCTAGCCAGTTTGGCTTAGTGGATACAATGTCGGCCTGTGGACCAAAGGGTCCCGGGTTCGATTCAGGTCAAGGGCATGTACCTTGGTTGCAGGCTCCTCCCCAGCCCAGGCCGTGGTCAGGTGCATGCAGAAGGCAACCAGTTGATGTGTTTCTCTCACATGAATGTTTTTCTCTGTCTTTCACTCTCTTTTCCACTCTCTCTAAAAAGATCAATGGAAGAATATCTTCAGATGTGGATTAACAACAACAAAACACAAACAAACAAAGAAAAACAACAATAAACCCACAACTCAAGGTTATTGTCTGTATGTCAATTCTCAAGGGCATTTTACATCAAAATAATGCTTGCAACCAGCCAGCATATTCTGTGTCAACCTAAAGGTAAAAGGTATCAAAATAACATGCATGTAAATTTGTGTAACCCACAGTAAATGCTCAGTGGTTGACTCTGAACCCAGATATATAAAAATAAGTGCTTTTAGATATCCTTTGTAATCTGCAAACATCAAGAACAGACAAAAGTTCGGTGAAGGCCTGGAGAAAGGGAGAGAGGGGGGAGAGGAAGTCAGTGGGGGAAAATGGGGGACATCTGTAATACCTCCAGCAACAAAGATAATAAAAATAAATACAAATTTGCCGAAACCGGTTTGGCTCAGTGGATAGAGTATCAGCCTGCGGACTGAAGGGTCCCAGATTCAATTCCGGTCAAGGGCATGTACCTTGGTTTTGGGCACATCCCCAATAGGGGGCATTCAAGAGGCAGCTGATCGATGATTCTCTCTCATCGATGTTTCTAACTCTCTATCTCTCTCTCTTCCTCTCTGTAAAAAATCAATAAAATATGTTAAAAAAAAGGCCAATATTAAAAAAATTAAAAATAAATAAATACAAATTTTAAAAATGTCATGAAGTACCCAAGTGCAATACTTGATTTTGCCTCATGAGGTCGCTGCTCTCCCAAGTCTGTAATGCTGCGGCCTCATTCCTTTTTTCATCAACTCTATCAGAATTCAGATTATGGAACTACACAGCAGTCATTGCAAAATGTTATTGATCTTGTCCTCTTTCTCAGCCTTTAACAAGTTTAGAGTTGAAGAAAAATTGCGACTCTTATAATGCAAGCTAGGAAATGTTCAGATTGTCATCTGTTAAGAATGACACAGCCGAAACCAGTTTGGCTCATTGTATAGAGCGTCGGCCTGCAGACTGAAAGGTCCCAGGTTCGATTCCGGTCAAAGGGCCTGTACCTTGGTTGTGGGCACATTCCCAGTAGGGGGTATGCAAGAGGCAGCTGGTCAATGTTTCTCTCTCATTGATGTTTCTAGCTCTCTATCCCTCTCCCTTCCTCTCTGTAAAAAAATCAATAATATATATATATATATATATATATATATATATATATATATATACTTTAAAAAGAATGACACAAAAATGTATGCGTTTAGAATTATTTTATTTCATGTTGCAAAATATATGCAATTAGCAATTATGAAAAGCAAATTTCAACATAAATTCTGTGTGTGTATATGTGTGTATATAATGAATCATAAATACCATACTCTGTTTATCGAAGTTCCAAAAACTATAATACTCATGTGAACACCACTGAGATAAAGGATACACATCTGGAGTGTGGAGTTTTTCACCAATCCTATCTAATAAAGAGGGAATATGCTAATTGATCATCACTGCATCACAAAGATGGCTGCACCCACAGCTGAGGCCAAGTTCCCATAAGGAGCCTTACAGAGCAATCAGCAGGGACCTGAGGCTGTGCCCTCTCCAGCCCCTATGGGGCTTGACAGGGGACCCCAGGCCACACCCCCACCCCAGTGCCAGGCCAGGGCATCTGGGGCCACGCCCCCTGCCTGGCAGGGCTTGACTGGGGACCTCAAGGTGCGCTTCCCTTCCTGGTGCTGGGCTGGGGGACCTCAGGCTGCTCCTCCCACCCCAACACCAGGCCAGAGGACCTCAGGCTGCATCCCCACCCAGTGGGGTTTGACAGGGGATCTCAGGCCCTGTCCCCCACCTGGCTGGGCTTGACGGAGGACCTCAAGGCATGTCCCCCGCCCTGGTCTGGGCTGAGGGACCTCAAGTCATGTCCCCTGCTCTGGTCTTGGCTGGGGGACCTCAAGGCATGTCCCCCGCCCTGGTCTGGGCTGGGGAACTTCAGACCACATACCCCCTCCCTGGTCTGGGCCCCCTGGCCGGCAGGGTTTGACAAGGGTGAGACTGGCGGGGTCTGGACCTAGTCCAATTGGGGGGTGGGGGAGAGGACGGCCAGGTCTGGGTCTCACGCAATTTTTGAGGTGCATGTGGGTGGGCAGGGACTTGACTCTGGGTCCCGTGGTGTGCCCCCGTCTCTGACAGGAGGAAGATTTTCATATACATTTTACTAATTTTCTTTCATCTCTGACACTTCTATTATAGAGAAAGGGCAAATAGCAATATTAAATTGTTTCCTCTAATTAATCTCCTTTTAATGTGCAGGAATTTCATGCACCGGATCACTAGTAGATACATAATCAGTCAGGTTCACACATCTCTTTGCCATTAGAATAGTAAGGGAACTGCTAGCCATTCCAAATGACATGGCCAGAAGCAAATAAAATTATATTTGACAATAGCTGGCAACTTATAACATACAAATAGATTTGTAATAGATTAGTATTAACAATGTTTGAAGACAAAAAAGAAAACAGGTAAAGTGCTAGATGCTGTGTGGATTTTACTGCAAAGGAAAATGGGGGAGGGGGATGTGCAACCTAGTTCAGTATCTGGTTAAAACTGTAGTATTCTGACTTCCCCACTCTGTCTGACTTGGGCGGAGCTGCACAGCCTAACCCCAGGGCCCCGCCACAGCTGACTTGGGCCCCTAACCCTCAGGGGCCGCCACAGGAAAAGATATATAGGTCAGAGCCTCTCTGTGAGTTCAGGCTCCGGATCTGGAATTCCCCTGGACTAGCAGATCTGCAAAAAAAAAAAGTTAAAGTTTCCTCCCTCAGAGTACTATCTGATTGTTCTCCCATGCATTCTGCCACAACATTACAAGTCTTTCTTTTTTTTCTTTCTTTTTTTTTTGTAATTTAATAAATCTTTATTGCTCAGATTATTATAATTGTTTCTCCCCGCCCACCATAGCTCCCTTCCTCTCGGTTCCCACCCCACCTTCTGCCCTTACCTCCCCCCCCACTCCCGCATTGTCCTCATCCATAGGTGTACAATTTTAGTCCAGTCTCTTCCTGCACCTCCCACACCCCTTTCCCCCTGATAATTATCAATCCACTCACTTTCAAGGGAGAGGGATAGAGACTTAGAAACATCAATGAGAGAAACATCGACCAGCTGCCTCTTGCACGCTCCCCACTGGGGATGTGCCTGCAACCAAAGCACATGCTCTTGACCGGAATCGAACCTGGGACCCTTCAGTCCACAGGCCGATGCTCCATCCACTGAGCCAAACCAGATTCGGTTCAGGCTTCTCTTTTTAGCTTGTGCTATCTCTCCATCTATGAAAAATCCTATATAATAAAAGGCTAATATGCAAATCGACCTAACAGCGGAAAGACATATTGCTATGACACAAACTGACCACCAGGGGCAGATGCTCAACACAGGAGCTGCCCCCTGGTGGTCATTGCACCAGAAGCCGAGCTCACAGGGAGCAGGCCTAAGCTGTCAGTCAGACATTCCATGAGGGCTCCCAGACTGCGAGAGGGCACAGGCGGAGCTAAGGGAACACCCCTGAGTGCAGGAATGTCATGCACTGGGCCTCTAGTATAAATATAATTTTATATATAATTATAATATTTTCACATATAATAAAATGTAGTTTAATAATTTTATATATATATAATTTGATATATAGTTAATAAAATAATAACCTACTATATGACTACATATTCAGCTCTGAAATATGTATTTTCACTTAATATAATTTTGACAAGTTTTCAGAATATTGTATATAGATATACATACATTAAAAACAGTAATATATATTTTTTTATTTTCTTCCATTGCTTTTCAGAGAGAGTGGAAGGGGAAGAGGGTGGAAGGGGGAGAGAGAAAGAAACATTGATGTAGGAGAGACACAGTAACTGGTTCTCTCCCTCATGAACCCCAACCCCAGGGATGGGGATGGAACCTGCAACCCAGGTATGTGCCTTGACCAGGAATTGAACCCTAGACCCTTTGATTCACCAGCCAACATTCTAACCAATGAGCACACGGGCCAGGGATAGATATAAATACTTTTTTTTAAAAATTACTGTTTCGAATAGAGGTCATCAAACTATAATGTGAGGGCCAGCCACCTACTTTTGTTTAATAGAGCTCTAAGTTTTATTGGAAGACAGTTATGCTCTCGTCTGTGGATGTTTTTGTGTTGCAATTGCAGGATTGAGAGGTTGTAAAATAGCTTTTATAATCCACAAGCCTAAAATACTTATTACCTGGCATTTTCCAAAAAAAAAAAAAAAAAAAAAAAGCCTTTACATATCATTGTAGGGCTATTTCATCATTTACTTAAGCAATTGCCTATTGATTGATATTTCTATCACTTCTAATTTTCTGCTCTTATTAATATTTATATAAGTTAAACCATAGTTTTATCTTGTGTGATAAATATCGTGGATATGTATGTCTTTGCATATTTGTGAATATTTATTGATATGTAAAAGTTTAAACAGTCATAGTGATAATACATCAGTCTTTTTCTTTATGATTTTTTTGCCTTTAGTATCATGCGTAAAAAGGTGGTTAGCTCATTTTTGTTAATATATCCAACTCATAGCTACCAAGAACCGGGTTTTCATAACATCTAGCCCTGTGCTGAAGTTTTCAGTTCTTGGATGGGTCTGTACATCTTTTTTTCCATTTACATCTGGAAAATTGCTTAAAGCAAAGCAGGGAGGGGCTCGCAGCTCCCAGGACTCAGCCTCCTGGCCCGGCTGCGCTCCAGCTGCCGGACTGAGTTGAGCTGCTGTGGCTCTGGCTGAATTTCTCTATTTCCCTGCTAACTGCAAACTCTGACCGGCTCCCTGAAGGACACCGCCTCCATCCTGCCTGGCCCGGCTCTCCCCACTGAGCTTCCACATGCCTCTGCCCGGGTGCCCTGGCCTGCCAGGCCCAGCTGAACTCAGAGTGCCCAGCTCACCTTGCTGTCGGGACCCCACACTGGCTCACACCCTCTGAACTTGTGACCTCTTGGCTTGCCCTATTTGTGGTGTGGTCACTATCTCTGAAAGGCTAACAGAATCATTGCCAAATTAAATTTCTGTCCAAATAGTTCTCTGTGTGTGGAATTTGTATACATAAGTATTTGTCACTAAAGAAAAACAACAACCAGTAACTAAGAAAAATCCAACTAGCCTTCTGAAGATAATGCCGCTCGTACTTTCAGATGCCTGAACTAAATCATGCTTCAAATACCATTCAGGAAGATTTGATGAGGCAGGGGAGACAGCTGGGGAGGGCAGTGTCTATATGTAATGAAATTAAGTATTACAGTTAGTGATTTTTAACGAAAATAAACTGATTCAGAAGACCCGGAGGATGATACTATAGCATAATTTATAGGACAATGTAGAATTTCCATTAAACTTTAAAAATACTTTCTCTTGAAGTGTATGGAAATTTATTATCACAAGATTTTTCTTGCTCTCTTATGAATTAAAACGTTTTAATGTTTGTTTTTTCAAATTGATTTCAGAGAGAGGAAGGGAGAAGGAGAGAGAAACATCAATGATGAGAGAGAATCATCCATCGGCTGCCTCCTGCACATCCCCTATTGGGGATTGAGCCTGCAATCCGGGCATGTGCCCTGACTGGGAATTGAACCATGACCTCCTGGGTTTATGGGGTGATGCTCAACCACTGAGCCACACCAGCCTGGCAGGACTTAATTTTCTCACAAGCTATACAGAATAGCTTGCAAAAGTAAATACATGGCATAGCTATTTATAAAAAGCAATATTTTGCCAAAACCGGTTTGGCTCAGTGGATAGAGCGTTCGATTCCAGTCAAGGGCTTGTACCTTGGTTGCGGGCACATCCCCTGTAGGGTGTGTGTGTGTGTGTGTGTGCAGGAGGCGGCTGATTGATGTTTCTCTCTCATCAATGTTTCTAGCTCTCTATCCCTCTCCTTTCCTCTCTGTAAAAAAAAAAAAAAATCAATAAAATATATATATATTTTAAAAAGCAAAATTTTTCATCCTAATCAGATAGCTCAGTTGGTTGGAGCATTGTCTTCATACACCAAGGTTGTAGGTTTGATCCCCAGTCAGGGCACAGACAGGAGTCAACCAATGAATGCATAAATAAGTGGAACAACAAGTCATGTTTCCCTCCCTCCCTCGCTCCTTTCCTTTTTTTCTCTCTCAAAGCAGTTCAAAAAAAATTTATTTTAAAAAATATATATTTTATTGATTTTGTACAGAGGAAGGGAAAGGGACAGAAAGCTAGAAACATCAATGAGAGAGAAACATCAATCAGCTGCCTCCTGCACCGCCCCCCGCCCCAGGGATATGCCCACAACCAAGGTACATGCCCCTGACTGGAATCGAACCCGGGACCCTTCAGTCTGCAGGCCAACGCTCCATCCACTGAGCCAAACCTATTTTGGCAGTTCAAAAAAATCTAAAGCAATTTTTCTTTTATCATCTCTCATTTGTCATTTATAACTCTCTTCAAATCTGTTCAGAATGCATTTCCAATTCTCTTTACAGAATGACAAACATAACTTCAAAGCACATTGGAATCTGTGTATAAGCATACATTTCTGAGAGAATTTAGCTATTATATTAATTTATTTGTTTATTTTTTAAATCTTTACTGTTGAAAATATTAGATGTACCCCCCCCCAATTGACCCCTTCTAGCTCTCACCTGTCCCCCCAACTACTATTACATTTTAAAGATGAGCCTGCGTGGTGTGGCTCAGTGGTTGAGCATCGACCTATGAACCAGGAGGTCAAGGTTTGATTTCTGTTCAGGCCACATGCCTGGGTTGCAGGCTCCATCCCCAGTGTGAGCCATGTAGAAGGCAGCCAATCAATGATTCTCTCTCATCATTGATGTTTCTGTCTCTCTCTCCCTCTCTCTTCCTTCCTGAAATCAATGAAAGAAAGAAAGGAAGAAAGAAAGAAAGAAAGAAAGAAAGAAAGAAAGAAAGAAAGAAAGAAAGAAAGAAAGAAAAGAAAAGAGAGACTCCAAATACTCTATAATGGACATGCAGCAAAAGAAGAAACAACTCCTTGTTGTTGTAAGTCCTTGAGATTATGGGTTGTTTTATAGCACAATCTAACCTATCCTGACCGGTACTGATCCTACCATCTATTTTCTCCATTCATGTTCTCAAGCTCCGGTGGACCTGATTGTTTTGCCTGACCAGCGCTCCTTTGAAAAACCATCCCTTCCCCACTTTGGGCCTGTGTGAATGTATGGCCCAGACCCAAGCTACCAAACTATCCCATCCCCTTCACCCCAGCGATTAGTCCAGTCCTGGGCATATTACCCAAACTGGACCAATTATAGTCTACCCGGGGGTGGGCTGGAAAAAATGGGAGAGCAGTACTCTTTGTAAAGGTTTGCTAAAGCAGGCAGTCTGCATTCTTGGAACTGCCAGGGGCTATCTAAGAAAGTGGAGCCAAACAACAGAGAAAAACATATTTTTTAAATGACATTGTTTAAGGCCCTGGATTTAATCATACCTTGGATCATACTCTTTAGGCTTTGCTGTTATGTAAGCCAATAAATTTCCTTTTTTCCTTAATCTAGTCCAGTGGTTGGCAAACTGCGGCTCGAGAGCCACGTGCGGCTTTTTGGCCCCTTGAGTGTGGCTCTTCCACAAAATACCACGGCCTTGGCGAGTCTACTTTGAAGAAGTAGTTTTAAGGCATTAGAAGAAGTTTAAGTTTTAAAAATTTGGCTCTCAACATAAATTTCAATCGTTGTACTGTTGATACTTGGCTCTGTGGACTAATGAGTTTGCCCACCACTGATCTAGCCTGAACTGGGATTTGTCACTTGCAATTGAAAAAGTGCTGAATAAAACAGCTGTGAAGCATTAACGGGAACATCCGGAATCTATACAATTTTCCCCTTATATTTTCATGCTATAGAATAACAATGAAATTCTCACTGGGATCAGCGGTCCTTTGTTCAGCTGTATTTACTTCCAATTACATTCCTCATGGTCACTATTCCAAACATTTTCTGTTCTCCTGAATTCCTTTCCCATTCTCTAAGATGAGCTAGCCTTTCACTTCTCTGAAATAAAATACATCTGTCTTGAGTTTCCTCTTCTTTAACCCCATTCCTACTTATTTTTATCTACTCATCTCTTTCCAGAGCTAACCATATCACTAGTTCCTCCATAGGTGGCTTCTGAGTCCTGATGTTTCTTTTATATCTCTGACCACTCCTGTCTCCACTTCCTTCTTCTGCAGCCTGGGGACAGCTATTCACAGCCTCTGTCTTTTTCTCCTTCCAGTGCAGATCCTTGAATACCCCATCCATAGACAAATAGCTCTCAAATCTATCTATTCCAGTCTTGGCCGGCTAGACTTTTGCATTCGCATGTCCCAAGTTGGAAAATGTACCTCAATCTCCACACATATAAAATTGAAATTATTTTTCTCTTCCAAAATTCAAACTGAGCTGTTCTAGGGAATCTCAGTCTCTTCTGTATCTTCAGACCCAATCAGTTCCTATGTCCTATGAATAGCACACCAAAAAACCTCTCCAAACGATATCCTCCTTATACTGAGGCAGCGACTACTTCTAGCTTTTATGAACCTGTTTTGTAGACTTGTGCAATGGTTGCCTCGGTTTCCCTCGGATGGTCATCCTCCAGGAAGCCAAAAAACAAAATGAAGTGAAAAGGCACAAATTGAAGTAAGTTTTAGGTTGCTACCTCTTGTCCAGGCATGTACGTCGGCTCAGGGCTCTCAGTTGGATGCCTGCTAGAGATGATATTTACCAGTGAAGTCTCAGTACTTCTCACACCCCAAATGATGCCCTCCGCACACATGGAAATAGAACATCTTATGTTCAGTGGCCATTGCTGCGAAATTCATACGTAGTCCTCAGGGTCCCAATGAAAATGTTATACGTGCTATTGCAAAAGGGTTCTAGAACACGTGTGATGTCACTGTTTTGTTAGAGAGTGCTCTCCTGTCCTTGTCCCAGGAGAACAAGACACTATGACCCTCTTGTTCTACTAATATTCTCAACAGCCTTTTGTATCAGGGCTTAACAATACACAACGCTATATAAACCTCTCCTATCTCTATATATAAAGAGCCAGGGTCCGTAACATCCACAGTGACTGAAGGCTGTGCGCGCAGCAGGCTCTGGTGGGTGGGGACTTGTGGCAGCAGGGTTGGGGATGGGGGAAGCGTGGCCGGCGCTCACACTCACTCACAACCACACACACGCACAGATACACACAGTGCCCACCAGCTCACAGCCTTTTCTTCCTTTCTTTTCCTCCCAGCTCACTCTCAGAGCCTCTCTCAGAATGAGGCCACAGGGAAGGCAGAGGGTGGAGCTTCCCCCACTGGCCCCACCCTCTCCCACCTGGGGAAAGAGGAAGAGAGAGAGAGGGGGGCAGGGAGGCCTGGAGGACTGCTGAGAAAAACAAAGAGAGACTGGGACTGGGAGAGACTGGGATGGAGAGATGGAAACAATGCATGCTCTTAACGAAATTCAAGAGGTATTCATGCTGCATGGAATGAAATGTTCACATTTCAAACTTCCAGACTATCCTTTATTAACAGATACAAATACATATAATGAATCATACGGGCAGAGGTTTTGATAAATTCTCTGAATGATGGGACAGTTGGCAGCCTTTCAGATTATAACTTCAGCCATCAAAGAGCAAACTGTACACCCCAAATGCTTTTTCTTGGATGGCCCAGATGGTAGTGGAAAAACATATCTTTATAAAGTTTTAATACATTATATTAGAGGTCACGGTGGTACTGTTTTACCCACAGCGTCTACAGGAATTGCTGCTAATTTACTTCTCGGTGGAAGAACCTTTCATTACCAATATAAATTACCATTCCCATTAAATGAAACTTAAATTTCTAGACTCGATATAAACAGTGAAGTTGCTAAAACCATTAAAAAGACCCAACCTCTCATTATTAATGAATGCACCATGGCATCCAGTCATGCTATAAATGCCATAGACAGATTACTAAGAGAAATTATGAATTTGAATGTTGCATTTTGTGGGAAAGTTCTCCTTCTCAGAGGGAATTTTTGACAATGTCTCAGTGTTGTGCCACATGCTATGCGATCAGCCATAGTACAAAAGAGTTTAAAGTACTGTACTGTTTGGGGATGTTTCAGAAAGTTGTCTATTAAAACAAATATGAGATCAGAGGATTCTGCTTATAGTGAATGGTTAGTAAAACTTGGAGATGAAAATTGGATAGCAGTTTTCATTTATGAATGGATATTATTGAAATCCCCTGTAAAATTATTTGTAACGGATCTATTATTGAAGCTACCTTTGGAAATACTATATTTATAGATAATATTAAAATTATATAAATGTGTGATTCTTTGTCCTAAAAATGAGCACGGTCATAAATTAAATGAAGAAACTATGGATATACTCAATGGAGATTTCCACACATATTCGAGTGATGATTCCATTGATTCAATGGATGATGCTGAAAAGGAAAATTTTCCCATCTAATTTCTCAATAGTATTACTCCTTCAGGAATGCCATGTCACAAATTAAAATTGAAAATGGGTGCAACCATCATGCTACTGAGAAATCTTAATAGTAAATGGGGTCTTTGTAATGGTACTAAGTTTATTATCAAAATATTTTGATCTAACATTATCAAAGCTAAAGTATTAACAGGATCTGCAGAAGGGGAGGTTGTTCTGATTCTAAGAATTGATTTGTCCCCATCTGACACTAGCCTCCCATTTAATTTAATTTGAAGACAGTTTCCCACGATTTGTGATGACTATTAATAAATCACAAGGATAAACTCTAAAGAGAGTACAAACTGAACCTGTTTTCACACAGGGTCAGTTATATGTTGCTTTCTCTCAAGTTCAAAGAGCGTGTGATGTTAAAGTTAAAGTTGTAAATACTTCATCAAAAGGGAAATTAGTTAAATACTCTGAAAGTATTTTTACTCTTAATGTGGTATACAGGGAGATATTAGCATAAGTTTAATCAATTTATCAGCCATTGTTTGCATCAGTGTTGTTTTTACATCCTGTTTTTATATCATGTTTTTGTTGTTATATCATGTTGTGATTTTTATTTATTAATAAATTTATATATTATTTTCATATACATTTTACTAATTTTTTTCATCTCTAACACTTCTATTGTAGAGAAAGAGCAAATAGCAATATTAAAATATTTTCTCTAGTCAATTCCCTTTTAATATGTACAAATTTTGTGCACAAGGCCACTAGTGTGTATATAAATCTGTAAGAATCAGCCCCAACAGTAATAATCTCAGCCTTCTACTGAGGGAGGGGCAGTCTCAAGGGCATCATGGGGGAAGAAGGAAAGATATGTAATGCTTTCAACAATAAATAAATAAAAAACACATAAAATTATAGCTTGTGAAAGTGCCACAGCCAGGATTCAAACTCCACTCAGTAAAAGAAGGAATTTTTCCCTATCTCAGGATAGGATAGGATACCGAGAGTTGAGGAAGTCAGCCAAGCACACGAATATGGAAGTTGCAGATAGAGAAGGGCTTCTGCAAAGACTGGCCAATTATATGAAGCATGCTTTCTGGGAATGGCACCAGAATATTAGTGAATAGCAGTTTCACACTTTAAACAAAGAGGGTCATTGTTAGAAGTACAGTACTAACACATCTATCTGACACCCAGAGCCCAAGTGACCAAAATCCGCAGTCTTTGTTTCTGCAGAGTAGATGCTGTCATCTTCTCAATGCAATTCTGTTAAAAAAAAAAAAAAGTTCATTCACACTCAGGCATTACGTAGTATAGTAAAGCATAATTAGAGACATATTATAATAGGGCAATTCAAAGAATGAGTTGTCAATTCTGTAAAGGGGTGTTCATGCCCCTTTAGAATAAACACAGTATAACTATATCACAATAAGCCACTTAAAAAAACATTTATTCATTAACAACAACAACAACAACAACAAAAACACCCTTTTGAGCTGCCACTGTGTACTAAATGTCATGTTAGGTACTCAACAACAATGGTGGATATGAAATCGTGGCTATATTCACAGTACAGTACTTGAGACAGGTTTAAAAATAATTGTGTGTAGGCACATGTCCCTTGGAGGTTCCTCTCTCTTTCCCCCTCCCCTATCTGTAGATTTGCACAGCTGCTTAGAGCCTCTGAGAACTCAAACCATCATCTCCCTTAGGGGTCAGATACATATAACATATCAGCTGACGTGGGGATGTCAGAAGCCAAACTGCAAAGCAGTTTCAAGACCCCTGGGAGATAGTTCACTTGAGACAAGGAGGAGCCAGGAATGATAAGCAAGGACAGCAGAAGCTGTGGGAGTCCCAGGGAAATAGAGATCTTTCCTGAGCCTACCTTCGTGGCTACCACCCAGGTGTCGCATGCTCCTGATTTTCTTCCTGTCTCACTGATCTCCCCTTTGCAGAACTTCTCTTCCCAGCAAATAGTGTTCTAGCAGTCAGTCCTTAAATCTCTTTCCTTTTCTATCTCTTCTTACTCTCTAAGTGATCTTATCCAATCTTAGGGCCCTAACAGGAAACAGATGGCACACTCAAGATAAATCAAGCAAGGTTCACTAAAGGTACTATAGTAGCCCTTCTTACCTGCAGCGCATACATTCCAAGGCCCCCAATAGATGCCGGAAACTGAGGACAGAACTAAACCCTCTATAAACTGCTTTTTTCTGTAAAAACATAGCTTTTCACTTAAAGGAAGTGTCTTATGCTTCTCTGTGTCATAGCTAAATTGCCAGCATCGCTACTCTTGTATTTGGGACCATTATCAAGTGAAATGAAGGTTACTCGAACACAAGCACTGTATCACCACAGTAGATCTGATAACCCACCTAAGTGACTAACAGGTACGGAGTGTTTACAACCTGAGGATATGGCTGGGGTGGGGTGACACGAGATTTTATCACACTACTCAGCAATTTTTAATTCATGTATTGTTTATTTCTGGAATTTCCCACTTAATATTTTCAGACTGCGGTTGACTGTGGGTACTGAAACTAGGAGAAGTGAAATTGTGAATGGGGAGTGGGAACTACTGTATTTATAAAGGATAGCAGTATTCTGAGGGCAGTGAGGAAAGGGATGTTCCCCCCATGGACCTGAAGAGGTGAAGGGAACAAGCACTTACTGCATCTGGAGAGAGACAGCCACGTGGAGACCTGCCCGGACAGGAACTGTAAATTTCATGAAGAGACTCAGGCAACTGAGGGGGAACTGCAGAGCGGGAGATGAGGGAATAAGCCATCTCATCTTGATCTCCTGCCTGACTGGCTGAATCCAACTGGAAACCAGCGGGTTGGAGTCCATTGACTTCACCCATATAGGTTAGCCTCTGTAGAGGTAGAGACCAAGGTGGAGAGGCGTGGAGAGAGAATCTGGAGGCCTACAAAGATATCCAGCACACTCTCATATGTTGAAGATTCCCAGTTTTTAAAATATTTCCAACCCTAACCTTTTGAGTTGAATCACAATGGCCCACTGGACATCTCCTCCTGAATGTTCACTTGATTGCCCCGTGCCCTAGATGGGTTCTTGCCTATCCCCTTGCTTCCCAACTCCCCTCCCAGGACGGAACCACCATTCACTTGGTTCCTTGCTAGCTGTCATCTCTGAATTCTTTATTCCCTTTATACCCAATCCATGGGCAAGTCATGTCAGCTCCACTTTTAACAAGCGTTTAGAATCTGGATACATCTGAACACCTCCACCGCCTCCACCCTAGTGCATACCCACATCATCTCTTGCTCATATGACTGCAGTAGACTCCTAACAGGTCTCCCCACTTCTCCTCTGATTCCCACTATGGTCTATTCTACTTTGGCCCCAATACATCTACACACTAGCCTGACTGAGCTTTACCCAAGTCACTCTCTAACCCTTTACCTTGTTGAAATTTTCTCCCCAGCAACTATCTCCACTTAAATGTCTACTATATGTTTATTCATTTATTTGTTTATTGTCATTTTATGCATTAAAATTTAAGCCCCATGAAGGCGGGAATCTTCTTATCTAATTAGTTATCTCCTCAGTTGAATAGACTATTTATTGATTTTTTAAAAAATGAATAATACCTTTGCAAAGTCACTGTTAAGAGAACGAGAAGACAAACCTCAGACTGGGAGAAAATATGTGTGAAAGATATATCTGATAAAAAACTGTTCTCTAAAATATACAAAGTATTTTTAAAATTCAACCGTAAAAGAACAAAAAGCTTGAATAAAAAACAGACAAAAGACCTGAAAGGATAACTAACCAGAGAAGATATACAGATGATAAATAAGCATATGAAAAATTGACAAAAGATCTGAAAGGATGACTAACCAAAGAAGATGCTACTACATATCCATTAGAATGACCAACATTCAAAACATTGATAACATTAAGTGCCAACAGGGATGTGGAGCAACAGGAACTGTCATGCTGGTGGGAATGCAAAATGGTACAGCCACTTTAGGAGACAGTTTGGTGGTCTTATAAAGCTAAACATACTCTTTCTATATAATACAGCAATCACATTCCTTGGTATTTACCCAAATGAGTTGAAATTTACATCCACACAAAAACCTGCACACAGATGTTTACCTATTGAAAAATAACCAAAATACCCTTTACTAGATAAATGGATAAAATGTAGTACAATCAGTCAATGGAATGTTCATTTAGCACTAGAAAGAAGTGAGCTATCAAGCCATGAAAAGACATGGAGGAAACTTAACTGCATATTACTAAATGAAAGAAGCCACTCTGTAAAGACATCATACTATATGATTCCAATTACATGACATTCTAGAAAGGATCAGTGGTTACCAGGGAATAGGGGAGAGGGAGAGATGAATAGGTAAAAAACAGAGGATTTTTTGGGCAGTGAAACTATATTGTAATATACAACAATGATATATACATGCAATTATACATTTGTCAACATCCATAGAATATAAAATACCAAGAGTGAACCATAATGTAAACCATGGACTTCAGGTGATAATGTAGAATCATTGATTATAACCATTTATCACTCTAGTTCATGACGTTGGTATTTAGGGGGAGATTATGCATATGTGGAGACAGGGGGAATATGGGAAATCTCTATACTTTAGAACCTAAAACTTTACTCTAAAGACTATTTTTTAAAAAGAATGTGGGGAGACCTTGTAGAAAAAGGACCATAAATCTAGAAAAACTGTCCCACTACACTCTGAAAGTAATCAGAACTTTGAAAAATCCTGGTTTGGTAGTCTTATAAGAATGCAATAGATAGCAGGGAGCATGAGGGAGAAGGTGAGGAGGTGCTGCTCCTGTAGCTCAAAAATAGAAAGATCATAGGGAAGATCTCTGATTCATCTAACCTGGTTTATAAGCCTACTTCCTGACTTAACCAGGGGAATGGGCTACTAAGATTCACCTGCCAAGTAAGCCAGTGGACCAACAGGGACATCCCCAAGGCTGAAATCCTGATACACCCATAGATATCTATAATAATAAAAGCATAATATGCTAATTAGACCAGACGTCCTTCTGAATGAAGCTGGGACTGCAGCTGTGGGATGGAGGCAGCAGCTGGCTGCAAAGGCCCACACTTGCACGAATTTTGTGCATCAGTCCTCTAGTTGTTATATAACCACTGCTGAAATCCACCAAGTACCTTTCTGCTGCCCACTATGTTGGCCCTTCACCATATCCCCTGGAACTCCCCTTTCCATCCAGCTACTAAAAGATCAACTCCGCAACTTGGCTTGGCTACTATGGCTGACTCACAATTTGATCAATTGGGCCACACCAAAATGATTGTTAAATATTTTGACTGGGGAGCTTCTGGGTTGAGGAATTCAGAATGCTCTTACTTACCAACACGCTGGAGCCCCAAGCTCCAAGACAATAGAAGCTTTTTGTTTAAAACCTTGCCCTATGAATCTCTTCACTTGCCTGTTGCATTGCCATTAATAAGGTGGAGGTCAGAATGGCTAAACATTTTATTGATTCATTGTTAACCAGAGAGCATTGCAGTCATTTGAAAGATGCAGGCAACTTCTAAACCCACAACTGGCTTCTCCTGAATTAAGAAAGATGCTGTGATTTTATCAACATGATGTCAGATTAGAATCGTTGAATAAGAAATAAGCAAATCTGATCTTTCTGGAAATTTGGGGAAGTTGCAAAAAAACAAAACAAAAAAAAGAAAAAGAAAAATGGTCACATTGTTAAGACCCGAGGCTTTGTTTCTGAGACTATCTGAAGCTGACCAAAACCTAATTTCCCCGAGGGCTTAATGATCAAGGGAGTAACTTTCAAGGAAGGAGAGAGGCAGGTTTGTATGTTCTTGGGTCAACAGCTGAATGCAGAAACAGCCAGGTAGGAGCCATGCACGGGCAAGGTACAGGAAAAGGGGGCGGAGCTCCCATGCCCAGTCCTGGCGGCCAGTCTCTCAGCACCTCCACTGTTCACTAACCTAGAAGCTCTCCCTAATCGAGGGAAACTTGCTCTGTTAGGTGTCATTTAACAGTATATTTGACAACCAGTTGGTCATCGTTTAAAAATGTTTCATTATTTCCAGACAGAAAGGCAACCACTGTCTTATTACACTGCTTCATGATTACAAGTTGTTTGTATTTCTTCTAGATGTTTCTTAACTCTTTGAATAGGAAACTGCTTTTTATTTTTAGTTAAATATGTTCCCTAAGATGCTAGTGAATTAAAATGTAAATATAGTGACTTCTTTGTACAATTGCAACCAGGACAGAGATGACTGGTCTGGAGGTAACTAGTTCCATGATATGTAGTCCTGGGAAACCATTTACCTTTTCTGACTCAACATAACTTTGAGTTATAAAGATACCCAATGATGCCCTAACTGGTTTGGCTCAGTGGAGAGAGCGTCAGCCTGCAGACTGAAAGGTCCCAGGTTCGATTCCAATCAAGGGCATGTACCTTGGTTGCAGGCACATCCCCAGTAGGGGGTGTACAGGAGGCAGCTGATCGATGTTTCTAGCTCTCTATCCTTCTCCCTTCCTCTCTGTAAAAACTTGATAAAGTATATATTTTTAAAAAGATACCCACTGATTCAGTTCCGACAGAAGGAAAGGAAACCTAAGAGACAATTTTGCTACCCATTCAGCTTGTCTTATTCAGACGTTGAAATTGGTGGATCCTGAGTACTTAAGAATTTCTAGTTCTAAGTCATTTGCCTTTGTTACTTTTCTTTATAAGGCTATGCTAAATAGTTCAGTTTCCAGAAGAAAAACTGTCTTGACTGGGGCCAGCTTCATGAGTGTGCAAACCCTGCAATGGAAGAGGCCCTGAGCTCAGAGGGCCCTGCACTTAGTTTAATGCAGGGCTGTCACCATCTTGAAATTCTTAATAAATTTTGAACAAGAGTCTTGCATCTTCATTTTTCACTGAGCCTCAAAAAGTATGTAGCCTGTTCTGATTTTGCCTTTCATCCCTGAAAGTGGTGTGTGGTGAATACACGGCTGAAGTTAGGGAAAAGCTGTAACGGGTAAAGTGAATGCAGGGTACTCTGATACTACATAACAGGGTATGCGCGCTTGTCATGTAAAGGATGGTGAAGTCTTTGGGACAGTTCAAGGGAGTAATCAGTACTTTTTAAAAATATATATTTTATTGATATTTTACAGAGAGGAAGAGAGAGGGATAGAGAGTTAGAAACATTGATGAGAGAGAATCATCGATCAGCTGCCTCTTGCACACTCCCCACTGGGGATGTGCCCTTGACTGGAATCGAACCCAGGACCTTTCAGTCTGTAGGCCGATGCTCTATCCACTGAGCCAAACTGGTTTTGGCAATCAGTACTCTTTAGAATTCTATACCAGGCTCTTCAAAATGCTTTCATAAATCAGAAGAGTGGTTGCCTATGGAGAGTGAGTGGGGTGGGGATTAAGTGGGAAGAAGCATATGGGAACTCTCCGGGGTGACAGTTATGTTTTATATCTTGATTGAAGTTTTATGCTTTTAAAAAAAATACACTTGAAACTGTGCATTTCATTGTTTGTAAATGTGATATCAAGAGGAAACCTATTGAACTCTAGTTAATGATATTTAGGGTAAAGTATATTCATGCCTGCAATTTTGTTGCTTGAAATGCATCAAAAACTGAGATGGATGAAGGTATGGACAAGGGATGGGTGGATAGATAGGTAGAGATAGATAGATAGATAGATAGATAGATGGATAGATAATGTGATAAAGCCAGTAGAGTAAAATACTAATGGAAAACTTTGGGTGATGGGTGTATAGGTGATCATTATAAAATTCTTTCAACTTTCTATAACCAAACTTAAAAAAAACTGTTGCGAAATATACTTTCAAAAGAAAAAGGCAGTTTCCATTTGTTTATGAGATTTACAGTGGCAACATTTTGGTGGACTTGGCAGTTACTGAGACAGAACAACGAAGCCAATAGCTGAATTGTGTTTTGCTTTAACTAAAAACTCAAAGATGCTCTTTTCAGATTTGTAAGTCCTTAAAAAGTGCATGAAGAATGTTTGTAAAGTGGAAGATTTCCTGTGCTCATCTTAAATCCATCTAGTGCGTGCATGTGCCTAAGAATGCTAGTCCCCGGGATGATCTATAATGCATGGAGTGTATGCTCTCAGCAGTGCTTTTCCTCTTTTCTTGACGTCACTTGGCATTTGTAAGGGTTGCCAAGGTAATGACCAGACACATCTAAAGACGAGCCTGCAAGAAAGGACAGCATACTTATTTTTCCCCTTTCAGCATCAAATATGTTTAAAATTCATAACACATTCAGTTTGATAAAATTCTACTTCACAGAAAAACAAAAGTTCACAGTCAAGAACTCTTTCCACACTCCCCCCCCCCTTTTTTTTTTTTTTTTTTGCAGCTCTGCTTTTAATTACTGGGTTTTTTAAAAACTGTATGTAGACTTTCAAATATGCTACAGTTTTTATCTGGGGAATAAAGCACGAGGACGGGCTGGTTGTATTTCATAAAATCATTTTGGTAAAGTCAGTAGCAAGACCTAGTCTACCTCAGTTGTAGGCAGGGGAGGAAAACGGGATCTGTTCAAAAAGGACTATTTTCTATTTCTTGAAAAGTAAGTGATCTTAGTAAATTAGATAAGGAATAATTCGGGAGTTATCAATCAACATGGTTAATTGATATGTTTCCAACGGAGCAGATCTGTCACATTACACTGATTCCAACTTTTATATCCCTTCGATTTTCTTAACAACCCATTGTGAAGGCCAGTAGATTTCATGACTGAATATGACTGAATATAAACCTTTTTTTTTTTTTGCGACAATTTCTATATTCAGCCTTAACCACTTCTTGGGTAAAAGTTTCGATACACTTAGTACCAAGGGTGTAAGATTGTAGCATAAGGTTTTTTGTGCATCTTAAATGAAGACTCAAGCTTCAAATCATGTGCACGTTTGGTATGGAATCTAATGAAAACTTCTGCGTCTGATCCCACAGTTCACCTTTCTCCTGACTCCCAGGACTAGATCGGGCCCTGATTCCTGAGTCTTCACCGCAGATCTCCGGCTCAGAGTTCAAGCCCTGGAGGCCCTTCTCTCTCCGAGTTATTATTATTATTATTATTATTATTTTAATTTCTACTTTGGAACTTCTCCAGCTTCATAATGTCTTCCTTTAGAATAATCACCATTTCATGTGCATTCAAACAGATTATAATTTGATTCTTAAACGAATGGATCAGTGCATGTCCAATGGTAACATCTTCAAGGGATGGAGACATTGCTGGTGTGGGAAAAGGGCAAAGGAGGGGAAAATAACTACTTGAAACACTCACTGGGTTGTGTCAGCTTTCTCCCCTTTTCTGTTTTGTTTGCATGTGAAGGGTAAGAGGCATCTCTTCATGAATCCCAGATGGGCAACTTTATGAATCTGTCGCTGAGTTCTGATCTGCCCCTGCACCGGTGCCGGGCTCTGCATTGAGACAGTGTCTGCGCCTTCCTGCGACTTCCCCACATACCCAGTTCAGAGACAAGTGAAGAAAACCAGGACGCCCCTCTGACGCAGGCACGATCCGCCCCTCCCTAAGCTCCCCTTGCCACAGATTCCCCGGCTTAGGGTTGTTCTTTTTTCTGGCTTTCCTTCCTGTAGTGTGACCAGCTCAGATCTCCGGTCTGGCTTCACCAGCACCAGCTCTGCACCTCCACAGCCAGTCTCTTGCCTGCAGGGTTTGCTTACTTCTGCCAGACTGCTCCCTCTCAGAAAACCTCTTCCCACTGAGGACCTGCCCTGGCAACTTCCTCCTCCACTCGCTCAGTCTTCTCACCAAAGGCTGACAAAGAGGAAAGCTTTCACACTGTGGAGCTAGCCAGGATCGAGAACTGGTGGCCTGTGGGCCATATGAGAACTGCAGGCGTGTTTTGTTTGGTGGATAGTACAGGGGTCCAAAAACCAAGAATAACTTATATAAGAGTTCAGAAATATAGATTTTCCTGAAAGAATTATGAGATCTGGCAATTCTAGACAAAAAGCAATAGAATCTAGACTTGCTGCTTTTAGTTTTTTTTTGTTTTGTTTTTTTGATCAAACCACTTGACCCGTTTGACCTAAACAGGCCTCTGTGGGCGTTTGAGATTTCAGCCTTTCATGCAGACACACTTGGGTCCAAATCCAACTTTTACCACCGACTAAATGTGTTGTCTTCAACACTTGACCCTCAGTTACCTGTCTGCTCATGACATGGTATGAATAATACCACCACCTTTGCCTTTTTTAGAAAGTAGATTCTAGCCTAACCCGCATGGCTCAGTGGTTGAGCATAGACCTATGAACCAGGGGGTCATGGTTTGATTCCCAGTTGGGGCACATGCCCAGGTTGTGCAGGAGACAGCCGATCAATGACTCACTCTCATCACTGATGTATTTATCTCTCTCTTCCTCTCCAAAATCAGTAAAAAAAATAATATATATTTATATGAAAGGGTTGATGCTAGAAGAGCATGGATTGGAGCAGTGCTTTTTAAAATTTGGCCAACAAACAACTTTTACTATTATCACATATGGCAGTGCTTCTCAAAATGTACTACTCATGTGAGCAACCTGCAGAATGTGCTCTTTCAAAGTCATAGCATTGTGTCATCTACTACAATTCCAATACTGTAGTCACATTGGCCATGTGTGACTATTTACACTTAATTAAAATTCAGGTCCTCACCAGGGGGCCCTGTGCCCCGGGTGAGCCGTGTGTCCCAGGGGGCCCTGTGCCCCGGGTGAGCCGAGTGTCCCTAGGGAAGCAGTGGGACCCATGGGGATGGGGCGGTGAGAACCAGAGGAGGAGTGGACTCTATTCGTGTGGTCCTGAGATAGCCACCATAAAACAAGCAGTCTGACAAATGAGGAGCAGATTCTATTCATGTGATCCTGAGATAGTCACCATAAAACAAACAGATTGTCAAATGACAATAGGGAGGGGAAAGAGACCTGGTGGGGGGATAAGAGAACAACCGAAGGACTGGTATGCATGAATACAACCAATGAACACAGAACTCTGGGGAGTGAGGGCTTGAATGGTAGGGGGGGGGCAATGGTAAGATATGTACACATATAATACCTTAATAAAAAAATTGGGAAAAAAATAAATAAATAAAATAAATAAAAATAAAATTCAGGTCCTCAGTCACACTAGTCACATTTTAAGGGCTTAATTAAGTGTGCAGTGTGACCTGTGGCTGCCTTAGTGGACAGTGCAGCTGTAAAACATCTCCATCATTATGGGAAGGTCTTTTAGATAGTGTGGTAGACAACATTGTCTAATAAATCCACCTGAGATCACTGATCATCTGGGGGATGCAATTTTATTTGTTCTATGTTTTATTGTTTAGGACTTCATGTCTTTAAAAGTAGGTCTTAACTTCACTCTAGCTAACTTGGCTCAGTGGTTGAACCACTGTTTGATTCCCAGTCAGGGAACATGCCTGGGTTGCAGGCCCAATTCCCAGTGTGGGGTGTGCAAGAGGCAGCCAATCAATGATTCTCTCTCACCATTGATGTTTCTATCTCTCTCCTCTCCCTCTCCCTTCCTTTCTGAAATCAATTGTATATATACAATTGGCTAGATGGTTGTGACCACCCCATCAGTACTTCGTTGAGCCACCTTTTGCCTTCAATACTGTGGCGATTCTTCTTGGCGTTGACTCCAGAGATGTTGAAAGGTGACGCGAGGAATCTGACCCCATGCCTGATGAATAGCACTCTCCGGTTCTGTGAGATTTGATGGTTGTGGAGCCAGCTGCCTGATGGCTCTTTTAACTTCATCCCACAAATGTTCAATTGGATTGAGATCTGATGATTGTGGGGGCCACCTAAGCAGGAAAAGTCTCCCTCATGTTCTAGAAACCACTCCTGCACAATATGTACACCGTGGTATGGCACATTGTCTTGTTGGAAGAAGCCATCTCCATTGGGATACGCCATCAACATGATAGGATGAACTTGATCAGCAATGATACTTAGGTATATTGTGCTATTCAGATGTTGTTCCACATGAATTAAAGGGACAAAATCATGCCAGGAAAACATGCCCTAAACCATAACACTGCCCCCACCAGTTTGGAGGGTTGTACTCATGCATGTGGGGTGCATGCTTTCATGCTGTTTCCGCTAAATTCTCACTCTGCCATCTGCATGATGCAACTGGAAACGTGGTTCATCAGACCACATGACTTTTTTCCAATGCTTGACTGTCCAATCCTTGTGTTCATGTGGGAATTGGAGACGCTTTATCTTGGCAACTACAGACAGCAAAGGTGTTCGAACAGGCCTTCGGCTTCCATATCCCTATGATGCAGTGTATGGCTAATTTGCCTACAAACGTCATGTGGTCATAACAATATGGCCACTCGGTGTATACATAATACATAATACATAATACACAATACATAATACATAATACATAATATGTAACATGTAATTAATATATAATATATTTCTAGATAATTAATATGTAAATTATTTTTATTTAATAGAGATACAAATTATTCATGTCCAATAGAAATCTTTTGGTTTTATTGTGCTGTGGAACATTAGTCAGTTTCCTATTCTTTATCTTACTTTTCAATCTACTCAGCATTTTTTTCTTCCTTTGCTAAGAAATACACACATGCATGCAGGCATGCATGCAGGCACGCACTCAGGCACGCACTCAAGCACGCACCCACACACACACACACACAATCTCCTATCTTCCCCCTGTGAACCAGCTTGTTTCTTCATAAATGAGGCGAGTAAATCTTGGACAAATATATTTGTATAAAGATCGTGATTCTAACTTTGAAAGATTTGTACTTTGAGGGGCAAACTATTTAAATTTATATTTTGGGCAAACTATTTAATCTGCCAAGCCTCAGTAGGCTCATTTATAAAATGGACAATTTCGAAAACAAAGACTTACCTCATAAGGTTCTTGAAAATTGAGTGAGATAACAATTATAAAATATTTAACACAGCTCTTGGCATGTAAAAATTGCTAAATAAATGTTAGGTGTTGTGATTATTATTTAAGAAAGGCTTCATCAATGGTATTTCTAGATGTCTAAGCCTCTTATTCCTATTTTTATGTCCCTCCATACAAATGCTGGAAGTTCCAGATGTATTCTGTGCACAATGGCTGTATCTCCCCATTTTGGCTTCACCACTCAGCACGTTTTCATCCTTCCTGCAGCAACGGGAGAGGATCTCTGGCCAATATCTGGCTTCAGTTTGTAAGAGAAAGTCTTCCAGGCCCAAAACAACTAGAAACCTTCCCCTGCAGGCACCCTCTCCCCTCTCCCTCCCCCTTCTCCTCCACTCTTTCCAGCCAGCAAAAGTCATTGACTCCATACTTCCTGCCTCGCACTGTAAACATTCCCTCCAGCTGCCGCCTGCACTCATTCCACGTTTAACTCTTTAAATGCTGAAGACCCTTTCCCCAGAACAGTGCACGCACTCAGGCACGTGCTACATTGTTATTAATTTTACTGCTGTTATTAATGCACATGCAACATTATTATCCTCTGAGTTTAAAGAATTGTTCACAGGCCTGGCCGCTGTGGCTTAGGGGTGATGAGCATGGACCCAGGAACCAAGAGGTCACAGTTCATTTCCTGTTCGGTGCATGATCCTGATTGATGAATCTCTGTTATCATTGGTGTTTCTATCTCTCTCTCTCCCCCTCCCTTGCTTTCTCAGAAATCAATAAAAACATTTAAAAAAAAATTGTTCACAGAATTTTCCTCCATTTCCCTCCTTATGTTCCCTATTCTACACCATCCATTTGTACCATTCAGATATAAAATCAAACTTTTTTGTTGTTAATTCTGGGAATTGTGCCAAGAATATTTTTTCCCCCTACAGCTCAGGACTGTTTATTGAGAATCTATGTGTGTCACATTGTAATTTATTTATCACCTAAAATACTAGTCAACAAGGAAAAGAGAGGGGAAGATTTTGTTCTTTGATTTCCCAAGTTTAGGTACACTAGACTTAGAAAACTCAATCTAGATGCCGAAACCGGTTTGGCTCAGTGGATAGAGCGTCGGCCTGCGGACCAAAAGGTCCCGGGTTCGATTCCTGTCAAGGGCATGAACCTTGGTTGTGGGCACATCCCCAGTGGGGGGTGTGCAGGAGGCAGCTGATTGATGATTCTCTCTCATCGATGTTTCTAACTCTCTATCCCTCTCTCTTCCTCTCTGCAAAAAAAATCAATAAAATATATTCTTTTAAAAAAGAAAGAAAACTCAATCTAGAATGTAACTTGACAGGGTCTTGGCACAGAAGCACCATTCACACTTTTACAATAAAGATAATAAAGACAGTGTTGAGTTAGAGAGAGAATAAAATAGGGATGTGCCAGAGAAGGATCAATAGACCATTCAAATGGCCCTCGGGGGTCATAAGAGAGGTCCTTAGCTTGATGGGCCCAGAAACTTTCATGTCTGGTTTAAACATTAGAATTTTGTGAGGGATGTTTTGGTCAGATATTTGCAGATTAGAATGTAACATGTTTTCTCTTCCGTGACACTGGGCTGGAGAGGGGCAAAGAAATCTTGGATTCAGTTTGAAGCCAAATACTCATAGCTTGCTGTTGACTCACAACACCACATGGAGCACTGCGTTTCATTACAGAACTTATATGCTATTTAGATTTGGAGTTGCATCTGAAGTAAGCAAATTGTCCTTAACACATTGTCAAATAGCAACACCTCCTTATGATGTTAATAATGAGGGCAGATGTCTAGGGGGACTGGGCCAATTCCATTTGTATCACTCTCCGTTCTGAATTTTCTAGCTTTAAAACCTGGGGCAAGCTGCTCAACCTGCTTGTCCTTGGTTTCCTCATCTGTGAAATGGGGACAATGATAGCTTTGCACGATGCAACTGGAAACGTAATTATTGATGGGATTATTGTGAGGATTAAATGGAAGAGCACTTAGAATAGTGTCTGCTATCGTGTAAGCACTCAGTGTTAACAGCTATGTTAATTTTATTGCTATTATTAAGCCATTTTACCTGAACTCACTGTGCAGTATAACAATGACTTTTGAATATTTGTATAGAAGTTAGCACATTGTAAATCTGAATGGGTATTCAATACCAGGCAATTGTACGGTCTTTCCCCGAAAATAAGACATCCTCCGAAAATAAGACATACTTACAGGTTTCCTTCTGAGTGAAATATAAGGCATCCCCCCCCCGAAAATAAGGCCCCCAGGCTCTGTCTCAGAATGAAAATTAATTTACCGGAAACTGCTCGCTAGGGCCGCCCCGACTGGCGTCTAGCAACCAGTGACGTTACACGGAGTCCTCACGTCACTGCTGTGTGAATGGAGAGAAATCAGCATGGAAACTTTGGGAAACCTAAACTGCAAGATGTTGTGACTTGGGTGAAGAATTCATGGGAGAAAATCGCTGACAGTTGCATTGCAAATGCACTGCGAGCAGGCTACCTTGACAAGAAGCACTCATTTAAAGACAGTACTATTGCTAAACATGAGAGATTTGGTCCACTGATTCTGAAAGAAATGGAGTCACAAGAAATTCACCAGGAAATTCAGGAATTGGATTGTTATAATGATGTTCTAGAAGATGATGACATGATTGTCATTGAATAAATGAGTAAATTCTTGATACTGTAGGATTCACAGTTTGTCTGGTTTGTGTTGATAACTACCGTACTACTGTATCATATACAGGTAATAAATTTCCTTTAGTTTCATTTAACAATAAATGTGTACTGTATTCTTCTTCATGGAAAAATAAGACATTCCCTGAAAATAAGACCTAACACATCTTTGGGAGCAAAAATTAATATAAAACCCTGTCTTATTTTCGGGGAAACAGGGTACTAAATAGCAATAAAACCCAGCAATGGAATCAACCTCACTTCTTTAAATAGAAAAGCAAAATCTGAAGGGGTAGGAACAGTTTCATCATTTCAAAAAATGCGACCATTTGAAAGTCTCTTCTTTACTAAGAACCAAGACATGATCTAAATAAAATGCTAAACTCTGTGTATCATTTTGCGAGGCCTGCCTCAACAGAATGCCACGGACTGGATGCCATAAACATCAGAAGAGGCATTTTTCACAGTTCTGGAGGGTGGGAGTCCAAGATCAAGGTGCTGGCAGGGTTGGTTTCTGGTGCGGCCACTCTCCCTGGCTTGCAGATCGCCACCTTCTTGCTATGTCCTCACCTGCTGCATAGTTCTTCTACTTTCTGTGGTATTAAACAAGTTTTAAGTATATGTAATGCAATCCATTTTGAAATACCATTTTTACCACAGAATGAGCCTGCAGCTTATTTTCTGCTTCTGGTCTTTTTTTAAACATATTTTATTGATATTTTTATTGATTTCCAGAGAGGATGAAAAAGGGAGAGAGAGAGAGATAGAAACATCAATGATAACAATGGTAAGATATGTACACATATAATATCTTAATAAAAAAAAGAAGAAATAAATAGACATCAATGATGAGAGAGAATCACTGATAGGCTGCCCCCTGCACACCCTACACGGGGGATCCAGCCTACAATCTGGGCGTGTGCCCTGATCAGAATCGAGCCAGTGACCTCCTGGTTCCTGGGTAGAAGCTCAGCCACTGAGCCACACCAGATGGGCTCTTCTTCTGGTCTTTACTACCGCATTGAAAGCTATCCCAGAGTTCCAGAGGAAAAAATGGAAATTGTTTTTGAAATCTAAAAAAAAAAAGCATAGAAGAATCATTTAGTGTTAATTGGGAGGAAATAGAGTAAATGTTAACATGGTTGGAAAACAAAATAAGGTAAAATCTATTTTAGAACATACCTTATGGCCCTTATGCCTTTGTGCAGATCCCTTTAGGATCCCCTTAGGATTATCTGCACAAAGCTGAATTACACACACACACACACACACACACACACACACACACACAGACACACACACACACACACCTTGTGCTAAGAAAAGCTATAGATATTTATGCTCATTCCGCTTAACAACGCATATGTGTAGAACCTAAAACTGTGGTTGGTTAATTTTACTCTGAACGCACAGTAGAAATGAGTCCAGACAAAACACGCAGTGTGCTTTCCCAGGGTCCTCTCCTGCCGTAGAACACAGCGAATGTTGTCCTCTGGGGGAGAGACACGCCATTGAAATTCAGAGAACAGATTCTTAACACTGGCAAGCTATTTTTAGCTCAAGCTGTAGCTTAATTTGGAATCCCACCAGTTAAGGTCTTGCCTTTTTCTTGGATTGATTTTTTTTTTTAATGGCAGTAGATAGCTCTACATATGGAGAAAGAGTTCTTCAAAAGTAGCATTTTTTAAAATGTTCTTGAAGAAGATGTATTTTAAAACTCGTAGAAAAAGTATTCATGTTAGGGCTTTGAAAGTTTTTTTAAAATCTGTAGACGGTCGTTTTTAGAGTCCCAATGTATGGCCTTAAAAGAAAAAGAAAAAGATGCTTTTAATTGGTTTATTCAACCACAGTTCTAATGGGATACGCCAACCTGCCCAGCTACCTTGATGTCAGGTGCCTGGCCTGTGAGGCCAGAGCCCAATAAGGACGTGGGGTTCTTTTCTGACTAAACACCCAATGACAGATGACTCTGGTGCTGTGGGAGGGCCATGAGGTCCCAGGGGGCCCCAGAATAGGAGGTCAGGGCGGCATCCGGGGCCCGGTGTGGGGGCCGGGTGGGTGGGGGGTTCGTGGAGGCAAGGCCGAGGACAAGGAGTGGACCCCTGTCACCACACTGGGCCACCTGGTCAAGGACATGAAGATCAAATCCCTAGAGGAAATCTACCTATTCTCCTTGCCCATCAAGGAATCTGAGATCATTGGCTTTTTCTTGGAGGCATCCCTCAAGGATGAGGTGTTCAAGGTCACGCCTGGGCCAAAGCAGCCCATGCTGGCCAGAGGCATTTGTCACCATTGGGGACTGCAATGGACACATTGGTCTGGGTGCTCAGTGCTCAAAGGAAGCAGCCACTGCCATCCGTGGAGCCATCATCTTGGCCAAGCTCTCTACTGTGCCCGGGTAGCGCGGCTACCGGGGAAGCAAGATGGGCAAGCCCCACGCGGCTCCTTGCACTGTGACTGGCCGCTGTGGCTCTGTCCTGGTGCGCCCCATCCCTGCCCCCAGGGGTTCGGGCATTGTCTCGGCCCCTGTGCCCAAGAAGTTGCTGGTGATGGCCGGTATTGACGACTGCTACACCTCGGCCAGGGGCTGCACTGCCACCCTGGGCAACTTCGCCAAGGCCACCTCTGATGCCATCTCTAAGCCCTACAGCTATGGCACCCGGGATCTCTGGAAAGAGACTGTGTTCACTGAGTCTCCCTTTAAGGAATTCACTGCCCATCTCGTTAAGACCCACACCAGAGTTTCTGTGCAGAGGACCCAGGCTCCAGCGGTGGCCACCGCATAATTTTATACAAGAAAAATAAAATGATGATTTAAACAAACAAACAAAAAAAGTATGTGGGGCATTTCTTGGCTTACTGGAGACTGTGCTACTTGTGCTCCAAAGGGTCTCCCTGGGCGTCAAGGGTAGCTGATTCTATCAGCCATGATGGCGTATCTGCTGCAAGGACATATATATATATATATATATATATATATATATATATATATATGGTATTTTTTAATTGATTTTTTTAGATAGAGAGGAAGGAAGAGGGATAGAGAGATAGAAACATCAATGAGAGAGATATATTGACTGGCTGCCTCCTGCACACCCCCTTCTGGAGATCTGGGCATGTCCCCTGACCAGGAATTGAACCAGGGACCTCTTGGTTCATGGGTCGATGCTCAACCACTTAGCCACACTAGCCGGGTAGGACCCCTGCTCTTTAGAGTGGTCTAAATTCAAATTCTAATAAAATAAAAATTAATGTCCTCAGTCACAGTAGCCACATTTCACAAGTATCTAGTGGGCTGCTATATTGGATAGTGTAGAATCTTTCCATCATAACTGAAAATTCTACTTTTTTTCCCCCACAAACACATATATAGGGCTTACTATTTACCAAGTGCTATTTTAAGCACTTTATAAGTTTCATCTTATCCTCATAATAACCCTATGGGTTGATTATAATTACCCCCATTTTCCAGATGAGAAAACTGAGGTGCAGAGACATTAAGTACACGATAGAGCCCGGATATGAACCCAGGCATTCTGACTTCAGAGTCTATATGGTCTTAACCACACTTAGTTTGGCCCTTATGAAGATTCAGGTGATTTTGAAGAATAGCTTCACCTCACTCATCAAATCAGGAAAGTTGACCGAATGCTATTTGAGGTCCTTTCCAATGCCAATGGACTAGGAGGTATCCACTTGCACAGCTGTTGTTGAGTGCCCGCTCTGGGTAGGGAGTGCATTAGATGCTGCAAACAAACAAAGCAGATATGGGCCCTTGTCCTCACAGTGAGAGAAGCAGACATGAATCAAACACGGAAGCAAACTCCATGGACAAGGGCAAAGGGAAGCCATGGGACTAAAGGTTGGCTTTTTGGTGCTGAGACGTGTTTAATGAGATCTGGGCAGTCAGAGAAGCCAGACATGGCTCTTTGGAGCAGGCAGAACTTTCTGGAGCAGTGCAGCCAAGAGGAGGGGAGATCAGGGCACCTCCACGGTCCTGGCTGCTGCCCCCCAGTGCGGGTCAGCTGTGCCCACATGGCCCCGTGGTGGTGGTGTGCTTACCGTGGGTCTCTGTGGAGGGGGGACAGGCGTGGGGAGGGGAGGCTGGAGGCTGTGGGTGAGCAGGGCCACAGAGAAACAAAAATTTGCCCTCCCTCAGGGCACTCTTCTCCTTGGTTTGCCAGGATTCATGTCTCCTGGGCAACCGGCGCCTGTGCCTACGTCAGAGTTAAAAATGGAACGTAGGCTAACATCTGTAATGGGGACCAAAAATAATTTGGGTCTTAGCCCATGCACAGTGTACACACGGGGGGCGGGGGCGGGGATCGTTGAGCGCATGCCTATGTCAGTGATGTCCGGGTGCGACAAGGCAAGTGTGCGCACCTTTTCAGCTGGAGAATCGAGGCAGGAAACTTCAGGTTAGAAGATGATTCGCTGCAGGGCTTCAGACTGCGGAGACTTCGCTCCACAAAGAGCACTGATTCTCAACTCCGTGGGTGGGAAATTTTGTTAAGGGGGGGAAAAAATTAAAGGAACGAAGAAAGCAAAAAGGAACCCATTCTGAAGGGGCTTCTATTCCTCCTCTCATTTTTTCTGCTTCAGGTTTTCCCCAAGGCTCGGGCTTTAGTGTCTTTTGCTTCAGCAAAAGCATCCAAGCTCATGGCTTTAACCAGCTCATCCGTAGGTGGTACAAATGCAGACAGAAGGCCAACAGGGAGATATCCTACTCTGGTCTTGAACCTGGACACTAGGAAGAAGGATTGCCTTCTGAGGGTTAACCACTGAACAAGGGCAGCGAGTGGCTCAGAACAGGGATTGGTCCTATAGAGAGGTACCTTCGAACTGGGTTTGCAAACACAGTACCTTTAGCAATAGAACCGAGAGACCACGGTCAGTTGAGGACTGTGAACTGCTGCCATTAGTCCAGCTAATTAGTCCTTTTTCCTTCTTTTCTTTTCTTTCTTTTCTTTTCTCTTCTTTTCTCTTCTCTTCTCTTCTTTTCTTTTCTTTTCTTTTCTTTTCTTTTCTTTTCTTTTCTTTTCTTTTCCTTTTCTTTTCTTTTCTTTTCTTTTCTTTTCTTTTCTTTTCTTTTCTTTTCTTTTCTTTTCTTTTCTTTTCTTTTCTTTCATTTCCCTTCCTTCCTTCCTTCCTTCCTTCCTTCCTTCCTTCCTTCCTTCCTTCCTTCCTTCCTTCCTTCCTTCCTTTCTTTCTTTCTTCTTTCTTTCTTTCTTTGTTTTTAAGGGAAGCCAGAAATCAGAATCTTTGTGTGAAATGTGGGCCATTAATGTTGTTAAGTGGCACAAGATGTCTGAAGGGACAGATGTCTTTTGCCGTTTAGAATTGATTATATCTAAAGAAAAGATTATATCTAAAGAATTGTTATATCTGCCGAAACCGGTTTGGCTCAGTGGTAGAGCGTCGGTCTGCGGACTGAAGGGTCCCGGGTTCGATTCCGGTCAGGGGCATGTACATTGGTTGCGGGCACATCCCCGGTGGGGAGTGTGCAGGAAGCAGCTGGTCAATGTTTCTCTCTCATCGACGTTTCTAGCTCTCTATCTCTCTCCCTTCCTCTCTGTAAAATATCAATAAAATATATATTTAAAAAAAAGAATTGTTATATCTAAAGAAAGAGGCTGCCTACAGGGAGGGAAGTGGCCTGAAGAACAGCATAACGAAGGGAAGATGAACAAGAGTGGACAGAGGCGAAGGGCCTCTAATTCTGCAATCCCAGATAGAAGGGCAAAAGAAACCACTCCACGGAGTAGGTGCATGCTGAGTCTTGTGTGTGGAGACGGCCTCAGCTAACCATGGTTTGATAACATCAACCACAGGGATTAACCAGCTAACGCTCTCCACACGGGTTTGGTGCTCACCATGCTACCTCTGCTTATAGTTTGGTTTCCCAAAGTCTGTCCGCAGATAGAGAATGCAAATAAAAATATCCACTTTATCAGGTAGTTTTACTTCACTTCCCAAAATAGTTAAGTGTGCGTTCTAATGGTACAATTTTGGTTATACTAGGCGTGTCCCCCAGGACCTCCTGGCCTAAGACATGCCTGAAAATTAAATTTCCATGTGATAATCAGGTCTTATGACTGGAATCACTCCTTCCTCCAAGGAGCCTTGGCTTCTGGAGTGGGAAATGGCATTTAAAGGCCACAGTCTGTGCTGTTATTACAACGAGGCCTTCACAGTGGTCAGAGCGAGAAAGCACATATTTCTGGAAATTAAAAAAATAAATCTCAGGCTCATACTCATTTCTCCAGTTCAAATCTAACATCATAGGGGATATATATGTACTACTGTGGAAAATCTTGATTCCTAACAAAGAAATTATTTGCTTTATTCTGCAACATAAAAATAGTTTCAGCCCAGCCAGAGTGGTTCAGTGGGTGAGTGTCGTCCTAGGAACCAGGAGGTCACGATTTGATTCCTAGTCATGGCATGTTCCCAGTCTGTGGGCTCAATCTCTCCTCTCTTTCTCTTTGAAATCAATAAAAATATATTTAAAATAATTTCAAAATAGTACTAACATTATTGTTAACAATGCAACTATTTAATGCATGGTTTGTGATTGAACTTGCAGCAATTATTTTTCTCTGGATAGTTATATCTCCAACTTGAAGTAGAGTTAAAAGCTATAAAATATTCATTTAAATTTTTAAATGTTTTATTGATTTGAGAGAGAGAGAGAGAGAGAGAGAGAGAGAGAGAAACATTGATTTGTTGTTCCACTTATTTATGCATTCATTGGTTGATTCTTGTGTGTGTCCTGAACAGAGAGATCGAACCTCCAACTTTGGTATATTGGGACTATGCTCTAACCAACTGAGCTACCGGCCAAAGTCCATTTTTTAAATTTAATTTTAGGGGTTACTTTTTAATATTTGACTTATATTTTGGATATGTAACATGATAACAAGACACCAAATCTAAAACTGTATAAAAAAATATACTCTGGGAGAAAATACTTCCAACTGCATTTTTATTAGTTCTGAGTTACCTTTGCAGTATTTCTTTTTGAAAATATAAATAGATAGGTATGTATTTTAATCCTATTCCTTTTTTATTCAACACTAAGATGAGGGGGACCTTGGGGAGCCTCACACTGCCCAGGATGCTGCCGCTCCAGTGAGGGGACAGCTATGTCCCATGTCTCCCAAGAGGTGTGTTTGCCATGGGTCTGTGTGGGTGAGAGCATCGTGGTTATATCTTTCCCCTTTGGATATACCGTCAGTTCAAATTCATCATGGATGAAGCAAAAGCACCAGCCTTCTCCTTGAACTAACTCTGCCTCCAAACTTTCCTATATCTGTTCTCAGAGTTTCAGTTCTCCTAATCACCCAGTATCAAAACGTTGGTCAACTTGGCCCTAGCTGGTTTGGCTTAGTGGATAGAGTGTCAGCCTGCAGACTGAAAGGTCCCGGGTCCACAGTGGTCAAGGGCATATGCCCAGGTTGCAGACTCAATCCCCAGTAGGGGGCATGCAGGAGGTAGCTGATCAATGATTCTCTCTCATCATTGATGTTTCTATCTCTTTCTCTCTTTCTCCCTTCCTCTCTGAAATCAACATACATACATACATATATATATATATATATATTTTAACTTTGGTCAACTTAGACCCCTCTGTTGTGTGTAGTCTTCACACTTTATTAATCACCATGACAGTTAATGTTAATACTCTTTGAGCATCAACCATAAGCCAACCATGGAACAAATAAGATATGATTGGTGATTTCAAGGAGCTTATATTGCAGGAAGAAAGACATGGAATAATTAAATGACCCTAGTATAGTAAAGAGCTGTAATCAAAGTAGGCTAGAGGTGTTTAGAGAGAACAAAGGAAGTACAGAAAATTCTAATTAGAAGGACTTCAGCCGAAACCGTTTTGGCTCAGTGGAAAGAGCGTTGGTCTGCGGACTGAAAGGCTCCAGGTTCGATCCCGGTCAAGGGCATGTACCTTGGTTGTGGGTACATCCCCAATAGGGGGTATGCAAGAGGCAGCTGATCGATGATTCTCTCTCATCAATGTTTCTAACTCTCTATCCCTCTCTCTTCCTCTCTGTAAAAAAATCAATAAAATACTAAAAATAAAAAGAAGGACTTCACAGAGGAGGTAATGCCTGAGCTTAATTTTGGGGGAAGCACTCCTGATGCTAAAGATAAACATTGTTAAAATTTTAGGGTTTTTCTGTTTGTTTGTTTTTTTGCCTAAGGAAGGGGGAGAGAAAACATACACTTTTTAATTTAAAAAGAGGGAGTAAAATGTAATCAGGAGAAAAAGGGAATAAAATTGGGAGAAAGAGCATTCCAGGCAGAGGGAAGTAAGTAAGAGCAGTACGTGTTCCAAGAGCTACTGATAGTTTCAATATGCGTGGTGTGTCATAGCTTGGCAGAAGGAGGAAGGCACAGACCTGACGGTGAAAATTTCTGTCTACTCACCAAGAAAAATTTTGTTTTGTTTTGTTTTGTTTTTAACCTAAACTCTCTGGGAAGCTCTCAAAGGATTTAAAATTGTGCAGTGATGTAGCCAGAATTGTATTTTAAAAAGATCACCCTGGAGGTGGGCCAGAAAATGAGAATGGAATGAAAGAGGAAAACCCTGTGGGCAGGACACACGCAGCCATACAGGAAGAAATGATGAGTGCCTGAACTAAGGACAGTGGCAGAAAAGGCCGTGGTAAGAACACTGACATGAGAGGCATGAATGAGACTGAACTGATGGGACTTGGCGAGTGGTTGGTGACTCTAGGACAACTCAGACTTCTGGTTTGGCCAGACGAGTGGGTGGTGGCACTTAAAATAGGAGCACAAGAGGAGAAGCATCAGGTTGGAGGACGAGGAGCATCGAGGAGGGTGTCCCAAGGGAACACCACTGTGAGAATGTTATTCATTCAATGCCCATCTATTGAGCATCTACCATGTAAAAGACACAATGTTTTCCAGGGAGTGAGCAACAGGTTGTAGGATAAGGTCAAGGGTGTGTAGGAGTTTATTTACAATCGAGAGAGAATTAGAAAGGGTGACTTAGGAAAACTGAGAGGGGAAAAGAACAGGAAGATGAGTATTAATGGGGACAAGAGAATGGAGGTTGCCTTTGAGAAGCATGAGAAAGTAGCTGATCTAAATAGCCAAACAGTATGTGGACCTAAAATTGCTTCAGTATGAATGAATGCTGCAGCGGCAGAGAGTTTCAAAGCTGGGGATGTCAGTTCTATTAATTCTTCTTCTACATAGCTTCTTGTATATTCCTTTTCATTTCCATTGCTATTACCAGAGATTAGACATTTCCTATTCCTTTCATTTGTATATCCCCCCTGCTTTGTTTGAATTTTTAAAAGTATGTTTCCTCCTTTACATCATATAAGAAAAAAAAAGAAATTTTAAACATATCACACTCCTAATGTTTGAAGATAAATACTGTTAATATTTTAGGGTGATTTTTCTTTTTTGCCTAATAAAGTGGGGGGGGGGGGGCAGAAAACATACACTTTTTACATTTTTTAAAAAGGATCATATTGCATACTTTGATTTTTAACATGCTTTAAAAAATTAAACAGTACACACCCTGCTTGAATCTAAAAAAAAAAAAAATTAAATAGTACAATATGGGCCTCTTTCTCTGCTCTTAAAGATTCCTCCATAATATAATTTTTAATGCCTTTATAGCATTATATTGTATTCTATTAAGTTGTTTTCAATTTTTGGTATTAAGAACAACTCTGATCATTTCAGCATTATGCTATCTTTTCCTTCTCTAAATTCATACCATTTATTGTCAGTGTCACTTATTTTTACCTACCACAAGCAACTTAATGATATTTTTACATTGCTCTTTTAACATTTTTATAAGCTTGTATTTTGGTTTTAGCAAATATTGTGCACATTAGTCAGCTTGGATTAATTATGCTACAGTAACAGACAACCCCCAAATCTCAGTGGCTTGCAGCAAGAAAAATGTTTCTTTCTCGCTCATCATATTTCATGTTGGCTGCAGGTTAGCTGTGGATCAGCTTCCCGTGCTCTGCACTTTGGGGTCTGGGGACAGAGCAGCCTCCATCTGGGGCCAGTTGTTCTTGAGGCAGCGGGCAAAGAATGATGGTGGAGTCATGTGATGACTCTTAAAGTTTCTGCTTAAAATTGTGCATCACTCCCATTGGCATTTTACTGGCCGAAACAAGAAACACGGTTAAGCCTGATGTTAGTGGACGGGGAAGTATAACCCTCTCACTTTAGAGAGACAGAGAATCATTGGAAACAGAAGTAAAAATCCACTTCAGCTCTAAATTCCCGGGGATCCATGTACAGTATTCTGTTTGTTCTTTATGTATCATCTTTATGAACTAGCTGAGTTTGGTGAGGTGAAATAATCAAGTAGCTTTATTTTTCTTACTGTCTCTCAAATGAATGGCATTCTCCCTTCCACAAGTATGAATTTTTTCTGGGGGCAGATCTGAAAGATTTTCTTAAAATTGTGAGGCAGTATCACAGTCTTCTCTTCATGAGTCAAAGGGTTTGATTTGTTCAAAATAAAAACTTTAACCCCTCATTCAGTGTAAAGCACCTTCTCTTCCACAACTATTCATCAGACCTAGGCTTGGACACTTGTGTGAGAGTGTCTGCCTTTCCCTATTGTCCAAGCCGTAATCACTGGGCTCGGCTGGTGCCACAGTGGTGCAGGCCCTTGGTCTCACCGATGCAGAGTTGCTGGTTCTTTCTCTCAGGGGGATGATTGGGGAGTTGTTCAAAGACTTTCAGTGAGAGCTATCCACTGCACAGCTTTCTGATGTGGTCAAGCACCTTCCAGCTGACCCCACAACCGTTCCCATAGCCCTTGCTTCTGGCGTTACACTCTCTATTAGGGCTATCTTGTTAGACACACGTACCTCTGGAATGAAGATGCATAAACTAATTTCACTGTTAATGTTTAACAGACTTGTGAAACAGCAAACAAGACTAGGAAGTTCAGAACTATGGTTACCATGAACGAAAAGGATGATAATACCAAAGGAAAGCAGTTGTGAGAGCTTACCTGTACCCTCCATACCTGGGAACTGTGATCCATCAGGAAAAAAGCTACACTTAGAAAGCTTTGGGGACTCAGAACCCGGAGCCATTCCCCAGTTTAGTTCGACTTATCTTTATATGTCATCAATACAAAAAGCAGTGCAGAGACCAGGAGTAATATTTCAAATCCGGGTGGCAAGCAAATGCAAAGCAGATTGAACAAATCCGGCTTGTGAATCATTCTACAATTTAAAGCCACTGTCCTTTAATTTAACCTTGTGAGTGAAACGAGGGTAGGTTTTCATCCTTGTACTTGGATAATGAGCCAACCCACCCTGAAGGCAGAAGGCTGTGTCTGGGGCTGTCTGTTGGCACTAGATTACACTGGGCACTATGACATTATGCTCCCAACAATGTTAATTAGAAGGGTTTTAGAATAGAAACATAGAGCAGAAAATCAAAGAGGTTCTTAGTTCACCACGAGTGAACCAACTGCAGGCCGCCAATGGCAGAGCCTCTCTTTGTTGCGGGTAAAAATCCACTGAGATATTGATGAGCTATTGAAGTATTCAAGGGATACTTCAACGGACTATGTAGTTGATAACAGAATTTCCCCCCCAGCATTTAATCAAAATTTTCCAGATATATCAAAATTTGATAAAATTATAGTAGCCTCTCCTATTTTTTATCACCTAGAGTCTATAATTAACATTTTGTTATTTTTTTTAAATACATAGATATTACCTATCTACTCATACATCTATCCATTAATGTATCTTATTTTTAATGCATTTCAGTGTAAGTTGCAGACATTGGTACACTTCACCTCTAAGCACTTCAGCATGCCTATGAACTAGAGTTCAGTAACTGTTGATGTTGTTGTTGTTGTGTTCTGGGGGGATGGTGCGGTAAAATTACAGGCAGTGAAAAATGCACAAATCTTAAATGTGCCCTTTGTCAAGTTTTAACAAAGGGAAAAAACTTGATTTGAGTTTGAATCTCCAATTAAAATAACTATATTTTACTTCCATTGTTGCATATTCAGAAGATTTTACTGACGTTTGCCAGGGTTTTCGTAAGCTTGAGTTTCCAAGATCACCAGAGGGATAAACTACAGGCTACCACCATCCACTCATTATTGCGTCCACTCATTTAACAAATGTACCAGCAACAGCAGACTGGAAAATACGATAAGAATGATGCTGTTACGGAGGACTGAGAAGGTGGGGCAGTTATGTACCGTGCTGCCTTCCACTGGTTAAGACCTCCAAGAGCAAAGGCCTACCGAGGTGAGGATGCCCCTACTGTCACCTGTAGAGGGGCAGCACTGAGCTGGCCAATATTTGTGGTGGTGCTGCTTGTCCTGGCTCAGGGGAAGCGTTCCACTAAGTCTGAAAGACTAAGACATCGTGGGGACTCTCCGCCACCACCCGCGGCCTGCTCTGCCAGGCCTTCGCGCGTGCTGTCCTGGTGCTGCACCTTCCGTTGGCAGACCCGGAGAATCCTCTCTCCGCTGCCACATGGCCAGGCCAAAGCATCAGACACTACCACCATGCGGATTTTAAAACTGCAGGGGAAATTGAGCCACAGGAGCTACCATCGCTGCCGCAAACACTGCCGCCCCCAAGAATGAGAATCCACCGAAATCAGAGCTCACTACGCACCGGGCTCACAGTGAGTGTGGCTTCAGAAATTAGCCTCTGCATCCACAGCAGCTCCACATCCGCAACAAAGAGGACACCATTGAGGGCGGACTCTCCGCATGCAGCCATCACAGCCCGCCCACAATCTTCCCAGCACACCCACCATGCTGGGAGGGAAATGGAGCGCGTTGGTGAGGAAATGGCACGGTGCCTTCCATTACCCACCCAGGCGAGCCCATCCTCCGATGCCACATGGCCAAGCCGAAGCTCTCACCACCACCGCCATGTGAACTTTAAAACTACAGTGGTAATTGAACCACAGGAGCGACCGTCAATATTGCACCTGGCACCGCCACCCGCCACTGCCGCCAAGAATAAAGGAAATCCACCAAGAACAGAGCTCACCACGCCTTGGGCTCAGGGAGTGGGAGACCTCAGAACTTAGCCTCCATGTCTGCAGCTGCTCTGCTTCCACACCGAACGAGACACCTTTGAAGGTGGTCCCCCCGCCTGCAACCATCTTAGCCCAACTGCAGCTGTCCCAGCCTGCCCGCCATGCTAGCAAGGAGCTAGCGCGGCGCCTCCAATATGCGACCCCAACACCCTAGAGAGGCCGTGTGCCCCGGGTGAGCCGAGTGTCCCAGGGGGCCGTGTGCCCCGGGTGAACCGTACCCCCCAAAGGGGAAGGGGATCCCGGCTGAGCCGTGTGTCCCAGGGGGCCGAGTGCCCCGGGTGAGCCGAGTGTCCCAGGGGGCCGAGTGCCCCGGGTGAGCCGCGTGTCCCAGGGGGCCGAGTGCCCCGGGTGAGCCGAGTGTCCCAGGGGGCCGTGTGCCCCGGGTGAGCCGAGTGTCCCAGGGGGCCGAGTGCCCCGGGTGAGCCGAGTGTCCCAGGGGGCCGTGTGCCCCGGGTAAGCCGTGTGTCCCAGGGGCCGAGTGCCCCGGGTGAGCCGAGTGTCCCAGGGGGCCGAGTGTCCCGGGTGAGCCGAGTGTCCCAGGGGGCCGTGTGCCCCGGGTGAGCCGAGTGTCCCAGGGGGCCGAGTGCCCCGGGTGAGCCGAGTGTCCCAGAGGGCTGTGTGCCCCGGGTGAGCCAAGTGTCCCAGGGGAAGCAGTGGGACCCAGGGGAAGGGGCGGTGAAAACCAGAGGAGAAGCGGACTCTATTCATATGGTCCTGAGATAGTCACCATAAAACAAGCAGACTGCCAAATGAGGAGTGGATTCTATTCATGGGGTCCTGAGATGGTCACCATAAAACAAGCAGAATGTCAAATGACAGCGGGGAGAGGAAGGAGACCTGGGGGGAGATAGGAGAACAACCGAGGGACTGGTATGCATGAACATAAGTACAACCAATGAATACAGAACTCTGGGGAGGGAGGGCATAAATGGGAGGTGGGGGGGGGCAATGGTAAACTATGTACACAGAAAATACCTTAATAAAATAAAATTAAAAAAAAAAAGAATGATGCTGTTTTACAATGTCATCCAAAATACAAAGATACCTCAGGATGAGTTTACAAAAGAAATGTGTAACATAAATAAAAGAAACAGTAAATCTAAGGAAAGATAAAAGGTTTTAACAACATGGAAAAAAATAGCATATTTCTTAGTGGAAAGATTAAACATTCTAACACCTGTCAGTTCTCTCAACTTCATTTATAGGCTTAAGAACATTGAAACAGAAATGCCAATGATACTGTTTCTCTATAATATAATGAAATGATTAAAAATGTTTAAATGATTAAAAAGTTTATGATGACCAGTTTGGCTTAGTGTATAGAGCCTTAATGTATAGGCCTGTGGACTGAAGGGTCCCAGGTTCGATTCTGATCAAGGGGATTTGTTCCAGGCACCCCGCTGTGGGCCCTGCACTGCAGTTTGACTTCTCTGCCCATTCCTGCTTTCTTTTCCTTCTCTTTATGGGTATCAATCCCTAAGACACATCTTGAACACTAAACTCTGTCTCAGCATCTGCCTCCACACAATTAAACCTATAACATAAAAATAAGAAGAGACCACCTAGGAGGTAAAGAGGAGCTCTTGAGGCAGGAGAATAACCAGAAAGGTGGTGGCTTAGAAGCCAAGAGAAGTTCAGAGGGCTTCTCCATGAGGCCTACTGTATCAGAGATCTCAGTATCTGCTCTTGTCTTCCTCCTGGTTCTTTCAAAGCTAAGTAATTTTGGATTGTGTTCCTGAGAGCTAAAATAGTATAGGGCTCTGGGTATCATTGAAGTCCCATGAAGATGTTGATATTTTTATTTCGGCAGGTCATTGAACTGGTTGAGTTCAGGCTATAAATTTTGACCATTCTTTTGGGTTTGGGGCTACCTTCAGTTTAGGCTTGAAGATATTGGAAGATTCAAAATTGGAAAGTCACCACCAACTTAGTGACTTAAAGTTCTGATCTTCTCCAATCCATCTGCTACTATTTACTTTTCAGAGTCCTAATATAGCTATTTCATGCATCCCGTCTAGATTTTATAGTTGTGCTTAGTGGGTGAAACAGATGAATCGTGCTTACTGTATCTTACCCAGAACAGAAACTAACTACACCATTTTTATATGTATGTCCTCAATGTCTATAGAGGTTAGATAGAAGAAATGACTGTACAAAGAATGGCTCTGAGGTTCTGGTAAAGTTCTTATGATGTGTCAGAAGAAGAAGAAGAAGAAGAAGAAGAAGAAGAAGAAGAAGAAGAAGAAGAAGAAGAAGAAGAAGAAGAAGAGGAGGAGGAGGAGGAAGAAAGGGTCAAAGAAAGAAAGAAAGGGTCAAACAGGCTGTATAATAAATCAATGAATAAAGTAATCTTACAGGGTGATCTGACCAGAAATTCATAACTGGGCAAATCATGGTGTGTGATCACATCTCAGGCCTATAACTTCCCTAGTAAAATATTATCTCTGCCTTAAGCAAGCCCTGTCCACTGTTGCTGTGCATCTAGTGAATATGCCTTCAAAATACTTCTTTTTCAGATTTCTCAGAAGCATAACCACCCTCAAGAGAGTACAAAATCTTGTTAACTATCTTGTAATCAAATCCTAGAAATCTCTCTGCCTTGCTTTCTCTCATGTAATCTTTCTATGCTCCCTCCTTCATTCCAAATGCATAAAAGAAACTACAAACTGTCATTCTGGGAAGCATTTTTCTCAGTCTGTTAAGATCTTCTTGCTTCTAGGCATGTCTCCTGTTTTGCTCAAACTCGAATAAACTCACACAAAAAATGTCTACAGCCCACCCGGTGTGCCTCAGTGATTGAGCGTCAGCCTATGAATCAGGAGGTCACAGTTAGATTCCCTGTCAGGGCACATGCCCAAGTTATGGGCTCAATCCCCAGTGTGGGGCATGCAGGAGGCAGCCAATCAGTGATTCTCTCTCATTATTGATGTGTCTCTCTCCCCTTCTCCCTTTCGCTCTAAAATCAATACATAATATATTTTAAGAAAAGTTCTACAGGTTTGATGTTCTTATGTCAACAATGGAGTCACTTTTGGTAAGCCACTGTCACCAAACCAAAACTTAGTCACTAACCCAACTGCAGTTCCAGAGTGGAATTTTAAACCAATCACCCCTGGTGAGGTAATCCGCCTGAGGGAGCCCCTGCTTCCCCCTAAGAGAAGATGCCCTTCCCTAAAAGAATCCACCCTTTTAGCTTCTTATCCCCACCCTCTTTCTGCGCAGGGAAACCTTCCATTTTGTAGTATTCATCAGGGTACCTTTCTAGTTGCTAGATGGGATGCTGCCAGCTCCTGAATCACTTAATAAAGCCAATTAGATCTTCACATTCACTCTGTTGAATTTTGTTCTTTAACACATCTAGCTTGATGCAGTATAGAGTTTACAGTTCTCCTATGGTATTGCTAAGCTGCTGGGAATGTGGGAAAAGCATAAACCTAGGAACTAAGCAGTCCTGGATTTGAATCTACATTGGAGAGTGAACTAATATAAAACTCACAGAAAAGATGAAGTCATATCATGCATATACATTTCCCAGCATACATGATATAGAAGATAAATGTTTATTCCACTTCCTTTTATAATTTAGTTTTAGGGGAAAATCACTTAAAGAAAATAGCATGCTTCTTTTGGTCATGTGGTAGGAATTATATAATGTGTACATTTCTTTCTTTTAATTTGTATTTATTGATCGAGAGAGAGAGAGAGAGAGAGACAGAGAGAGAGACATTGATTTGTTCTTCCACTTATTTATGCATTTATTGCTTGATTCTTGTACTTGCCCTGACTGAGGATTGAACCTGCAACCTTGGTATACTGGGATGATGGTCTAACCAACAGAGCTACTTGGCCAGAGCAGTGTGTATATTTCTTTATGCATATAGACAGGAGACTCAGAGCTAAGTGTAATGAGAATCAGTATATTCATTTGTGTATGGTATATTTGTCTCTGTAGGATAAAATGGCATTCTATTTTCCATTTTTTTAATTACAGTAGCCAAATTGTATAATGTGACTTTTATGGTAAAATTTCTAAGCTTTTGGGATGTAGATAGAACGTAGCCATAAAAAAAAAAAAGCTAGTGTATCCTGTGCTTTTTAATTCATATGGTATTGCTAAGTGTTTTATGTTCCTTAATTGAAAGTTTGCAGTTATTTCCTCATAAAATAAATCACTTAGAATTAAGAGATAGTTATTTCAGAGTCATGAAAATTTGGTCATAGAATAGTTCCATCTTATTCTTAAAATTTATATTTAGCATGTTAGATCTCAAAACTCTTCTTGCTCCTATATATGACCATGTAGAAAACATTTTTACATAAGGTGCTGATGACACGTGGAGAATATTTGCCTAATGAAATAAGAAGATGGGGGAGGGGAAAGAAAATGAGGAACATTTGTAATAATATGAACAATAAAGATTTATTTTTTTAAAAAAAAGAAAGAAGAAGATGGGATAAAATGTAGTTATACGGTCTTCCTTTCTTCAAATGCTATTAGCATAGTCATCAGAGTTAACAGTAGCCTTTCTTTGTTAGACGCGCTAGGGATTAGTTTGTAGTCCGAAGGCATTCCTAGTAAGCACATGTTGCAGTAAACGACTCTGACTGAAAATAGGTTCGGTTAGATTCTGAAATAATGAAGTGTCTCATGCTTCTGATGAAAGCTTTCTCTTTTTTCCTTCAGCATCTCCCTAGAAGGGGGCATTATTAAATAGAAGCGTTTTCTAATTACAGGCCCGATTTCCCCAGCTGGATGTATGCCAATATGGCTTTACAAGACTTGTATGATTATGTTGGAGGCCAGATGTTTGAACAGTTTTGTTTTGCTTTTTAAGCTGCAGACACAAGCTCACTTTCCACAGGGCAACCCAACATCCTCATTATTGACTGCGAGTTAGACTTCGTAATGCCGTGGATGGCAGTGCAGCCATAGGCTTATGCACCAGCTGGCTGGGGTGGAGATAAAACTTAGCCTTTTAAAACTGGTCGGGCCAGTTTCAGCCTGCTCAGATCTCCTTGGGGCTTAAGTGTGCTTATAATTTGCCACATCAAATGAAATAGGATTAAAAAAAAAAAAAAAACCTGACCTACGTCACCAGGAATTCCTCTAGAAATTCCTTTGGAATCCTGCGGTGGCTCATGGACTCCCTGCAGAAGTGTGAGGGGCATTCCTGTTTCCTCTGTGTTTTCTTACTCTTGTGAGGCTGAAAGGTATACACATGCTCTTCAACTTTAGGCAAATATGAATGGCTGTAGCTGGGAGTTGGGAAAGCTTGACTAAGAGCTCCTTAAATTAACATCATGATTATATATATATATATATATATATATATATATATATATATATATAAAATTGATTTTTTTACAGAGAGGAAGGAAGAGGGATAGACAGCTAGAAACATGGATGAGAGAGAAACATTGATCAGCTGCCTCCTGCACACTCCCCCTGGGGATGTGCCCGCAACCAATGTACATGCCCTTGACGGGAATCAAACCTGGGACCTTTCAGTCCGAAAGCTGACGCTCTATCCACTGAGCCAAACCGGTTTTGGCTAATATCATGATTTTAAGAGGAAGAGCACAGCAAATTATACAGGGAAGTGCTCACAGTTAATAAGGGATTTATTAAATAAATAATCATTTGATTATTTTAACTTGCTTAGCAGAAGAATGGCTTGAAGAACGTTCACAATCTGTGGAAAGGAGGTACAGAACCCACATCCCAATCCAACCTCACCATCGGCCCTGTTGGCCCTCCAGTCTCACGGGGGTTGGAGGTTTACAAGCTGACACGACATTGTCTTCCAGATGGACCTTCTTACAAACTATTTCTTCTTTCCCCTTATTTTCTTCCAACTTCAGCTTACATATTACTTCAGGACCCCTGGGAATAGGTTAGACCTGGTTTGCCTTATCCACTGCTAGTTGGCCTCTAAAACAGTCGTGGGAGGTAATTAAGCCAGGTAGTTACTAGTTCAGGAGATAAGGAAGGTAGCTCGGTTGGTTAAGAGCATCGTTTCTGCCCAGCTGGTGTGGCTCAGTGGTTGAGAATCAACCTATGAAGCAGGAGGTCACAGTTTGATACCCAGTCAGGGCATATACCTGGGCTTCAGGCTTGATCCCCAGTGGGAAGCAGGAGACAGCCGATCAATGATTCTCTCATCACTGATATTTCCATCTCTCTCTTCCTCTCCCTTCCTCTCTAAAATATATATCCTATATAATAAAGAGCTAATATGCTAATTAGACCAGATGGTGGAATGACCTTCCGGAACCACTTTCCAGAACAACCAGTGGGCAGGGCCACAAGGCAGCCAGGGCTGAGCCCCTTGCACAAATTTCATACGTCAGGCCTTTCATATGTATATATTACATGTGTATTTGTATGTATTTTTTTTTTTGTGTGTGTGTGTGTGTGTGTGTGTGTGTATAGAAAGAGAGAGAGAGAGCACTGTTCCATACACCATTGCTTTCCTGCAGGCAGAACTATGTCTACAGCTTGTATTTGTGGGCATCATGGTTTATTTGAGCAAAAACTGGAGATAATTGCCAGGAAACAAGATGTAAAATGCTCTAAAGAATGAGTTTTGCAGTTCCTTTTATACATTCGGAGGGAATATAATAAAAAGATTACATGAACGTGGGAGAAAGCCAGGTGGGGGAATCTGGATGATTAAATTACAGGGTAGTTAACAAATTATGAGCTTTTTGACAGTGGTTACCTCCCAAACATCTGAAAAAGAAGATTACAGCTGGCATTTTAAAGGGGTGTTCCTTTAGACGCACAAGAACAATGGACAGAGCTTGCTTAAGGCAAAGAAAAACTTTCTAAATTATAGGCCTGAGGCTTGACTACCCTCCCCGACCAGCCCAGTGAGGAATTTGTGGTCAGTTCACCCTGTGAGGTTACTGTCGGCTACTGAGCGCTGTCAGGTTTTGAGTGTTGTCAGATTTATCACAGAACCCTTTCTGTTCACAATCGTACTCACATTATTTTAGCAGGTGCTTACTATATCTAAAAATCAGGTAGAGATGACTGAACAGGTTGTAGATGCTATGAGCCGGGGGAAAGACCAGCGTTAAATATGTGGGGGTTTGAGCAGTCATTTCATTAGTGGATATTCTCAGGTGTCGACGTGAGACTGTCCAAACCCGCAGAGAATTTTTATAAAAATTTATTTGAGGCAAACAGAGGATACACCTGGAAGCGAGACCTCAACAGGCGGAGGTAAATATTTACTGTAACAGCTGTCTGCAGCTTCTTTTATGTACTTGGAGTTGGGGGATCATCAGGAAGATTACAGGAAAGCAAAGAGGGGATTAAATTACAGGATAGTCAACAAGATTACGTGCTCTCTTGGGCATGGTTTTGGCTTATTACCAAGGCGTGTTCATCTAGATGTACAGACACAATGGGCAGGGCTCCCTCAAGGCAGAGATAGCCTTGCACTAAAGAAGTTCTATTCCTGGGGCGTGACTACCCACCAGGACCTGCCCAGTTCGTTTGCGATCAGATCGCCCTGTGAAGTGACATCCACAGAAGCCCCCTTTTCATCTGTAGATGTAATAACATATTTTGGTTCTTACACAAGACCTTATCTGAGTGAACTTGGACAGTAAACACAAATCCCTCTGCACACGATGACAGAACCGAGTGGTGGGTGGGAATGCGTGTGCTGTGAGATAAGGCTGTGCAGAAGACGAATGCTTTCCCAGGCTCCTCCAAGAAGAAGTCGGGACCTTGGGAATGACAGAGGCTGGTTTAGGGAGAAGGAAAAAACACTTAACAGTGAGAATTAAAGAGAGACGGGTGTTTAGAGTTAAGCACCTGAGAATTGTTATCGATGTTATTACAGGCAGTCAGGATACCCGAGTTTAGCTACTAAAGGTATCCAATGCCTTTAAGCAAGTCACTCTCATTGGGGCACTTGTTATTCCTTTATATGTGGACCAGGAGGTCACTGTTCCATTCAGGTCTGGACACGTGCCTTGGTTGTGGGCTCGATCCCCAGTAGGGGGTGTGCAGGAGGCAGCCAATCAATGATTCTCTCTCATCATTGCTGTTTCTGTCTCTCCCCCTCCCTTCCTCTCTGAAATCAATAAAAATATATTTACTAAAAAAAGAATATTTGGCCGAAACCGGTTTGGCTCAGTGGATAGAGCGTCGGCCTGTGGACTGGAAGGTCCCAGGTTCGATTCCGGTTAAGGGCATGTACATTGGTTGCAGGCACACCCCCTGTAGGGGGTGTGCAAGAGGCAACTGATCGATGATTCTCTCTCATCGATGTTTCTAACTCTCTATCCCTCTCTCTTCCTCTCTGTGAAAATCAATAAAATATATATTTTTAAAAAGAATATTTGAGCCCAGCTGGCATGGCTCAGTGGTTGAGTATCGACCTATGAACCAGGAGGTCATGTTTCAATTCCCTGTAAGGGCACATGCCCAGGTTGCAGTCTTGATCCCCAGTAAGGGGTGTGCATGAGGCAGCTGATCAATGATTCTCTCTTCTCGTTGACATTTCTTTCATTTGGAAGACAAAATAGCCATTCTCCCAACATAGGCTGGATGGCATTTCAAAATCGTATTTCTGAAAGGCATAGTAGAGGAGGGATGAATTCAGAGAGAAGTGAGTTTGACTTTATTTTTGCTCTCCAGGGTCTTTATTACTTCGAGTGACTGCAGATGTTGCTCCCTGACTCAGTAAATATATCAGACCGCTAATGAAAATCCTTCAAGAAGTTGGAAATAAAAAAAAATTCTACTCTTCTGCTCTTTCTTTCCTTAGCTAAATACCTTTAGTTCATTATTTTTCTTTAGACTTTCAGTACAAGCTTTCTATCTGTTTTTCCTTCATTGTCCTCTGTTTCCTCTCTCTTTCTCTTTTTTTTTTTTGTATTTACAAATAGTGTCAAGTTAGGTAGAAAGAATATTATTTTTATGTACAATAACCTCTTTTCCCTTAGATTGTCAAATTAAAAAATGACAATAGCCATTCACTGTGAGTTGTGAATGAATCAAAATCATACCCTTTTTTTGTCCAATCGGCAAATATCTTTGGTGTGCCACAGAATTTTAATAATTAGTTTACATGTGACACAAGATGAAAAATGTTGAAAATCATGGATTTAGGCCAAAAGTGGGCAGTAGTGACGTAAATACACAGTGAAGTATAAACCACATGCTGCAAAGATAAGAAACAAGTAGAGACGTGCTCAGTTGGGAAGATCACACACAGCTTTGGAATGAATCTCTCTCTGAGGCACTTAGTTTGTGAGACTAACACACACACGGAATGGGAAGCCCCAGGACCTCTTCTCAGAAGTAGGAAGAGCCAAGTTTCAGTGGAAAAAAACCGTAAAGATAAAGCTGAAAAGGGCAGGTTAGGGCCAGATCAGAGATGGTTTTGCATGCCAGGAAAAGCAGGAGCCTATAATTCAGTAAACAACTAGAAACTGTTGTAGATTCTTACCCAAGAAGTCACTTCAGAACAGCTAACCTTTAGGAGAATAACTTCAATAAAAGGCAACATTTAATAAATGTCATTAAAATGTACAAAATGCCATGGTAGGTGTCGGCTGAGGAAGAAAAAGATCTGCAAAGGTGTTCATTTTTAGTTGGTGTAGGATAGATTTATTAGGCAATCATCATCAATGTGGGGGGAAATAAAGAACTAAGTCTGGTTTTATGGAAAAGAATTGGATTAGAGATATTTAAACGTTCTTGGAATTTATATTTCAGCTTATGTGTGGATGCAAACAATTAACATACCACCCACAAACCAAGCAATCCCTTCAAATACTAATTCTTGAAGTCATTTTAAAAATTATATATTATTTAGATATGAAAAAAGGCAAAGTTAAGAGTATGTGATGGTTTTTGTTTTATATATATATATATATATATATATATATATATATATATATATATATATATATATATTATTGATTTCAGAGAGGGGAAGGGAGAAGAGAAAGATAGAAATATTGATCTGCTGGCTCCTGCATGCTCTATTGGGGATCAAACCCACAACCTGGGTATGTGCCCTTGCTGGGAATTCAACTGGTGACTTCCTGGTACAGAGGTCAGTGCTCGACCATTGAGCCACAGCGGCTGGGCAAGAGTAGGTTTTTAAAATAAAAAATAAAAATCTATAGTAAGTTTTATTTTTAGAGTTGCTGCTTTATTAATTAAATCAAGATGAAACAATTACTCATTAGAAGACAAAGTTGTTTTTTATTTTTCCTTAAGTTCATTTCTGAATTAATACAAATCTGACTCATTGCCTCCAAAAAAAGAGGAACCTTCTTGCAGAGAACTGTGCAGCTGCCCTGGGGTCAATCTCTACAGAACACACACTAATCTTTTGAAAATGCTGGTAATGTAAATGCTAGTTAATTGAATTTTGGGTTTGATTGTAAATAAATCAGATTTTTAAAATAAAATGAAAAAAATTGGACTAGAATTCTCTTTGAAAAATTCTGATTTTAAAAATGCCTGGCTGGTGTGGGTCAGTGGTTGAATGTTGGCCTATGAACTAAGGGGTCATTGGTTCAATTCCCCATCAGGGCACAAGCCTGGGTTTTGGGCCCTCTAAAACCAATAAAAAACACATTTAAAAAACACATTCCTTACAATATGTAATTTTTTAAATGAGGCAACATATTACTTAAGAAGATGCAAATTCCAAAACACTGACTTGTTTGCAATGACAAAGTCCACAAATTCTCAAAAAGTAAGATAGAGTATCATTCTGATTCAGAGCTAAGCTAGGAAATCCATCTGTCAGAAGGGAAAGGAGTTCATATCAGTCAAATCAAAACAGAAAGAGCAGTAAGTATTTAATCCTGATAAGAGACAGCCAGCTGAAACTGGTTTGGCTCAGTGGATAGAGTGTTGGTCTGCGGACTGAAAAGTCACAGGTTCGATTCCAGTCAAGGGCATGTACCTTGGTTGCGGGCACATCCCCAGTAGGGGGTGTGCAAGAGGCAGCTGATCGATGTCTCTCTCTCATTGATGTTTCTAACTCTCTATCCCTCCCTCTTCCTCTCTGTAAAAAAAAAATAAATAAAAAATTGTTTTTATATATATTATTGTGTGTATATATATGTATGTGTATATATATGTTTGTGTGTGTGTATATATATATGTGTGTGTGTGTGTGTGTGTATATATATATATATATGTTTAAAAATAAAAATTAAAAAAAGAGACAGCCAAAAAGTTAATTTTCCCAGATTGAAAGAATTTGTGAAGCCTCTGGGATTTGGTAAGGGTTAGAGCAAATTGGGTGATGGTGGAGTGTTTAAATTCCCCACCTGCCTGATTTCTTTTTTTTTTTTTTAATATATTTTATTGATTTCTTAGAGAGGAAGAGAGAGGGATAGAGAGTTAGAAACATCGATGAGAGAGAATCATCGACCAGCTGCCTCTTGCACACCTCCTACTGGGGATGTGCCCGCAACCAAGGTACGTGCCCTTGACAGGAATCGAACCCAGGACCTTTCAGTCCCCAGGCTGACGCTCTATCCATTGAGTGAAACCGGTTTCGGCAACCTGCCTGATTTCTAGTATGTGATACAACTAAAGAGATAGAAAACTTTTGAGGCATTAATTAACGTGAGGTTTCGCCCTGATTTATTTAGAAGGAAACACAATAGTCAAAATGTAACCTAAGAGAAAGCAGTTGTGTTAGCGCTGGGAGGGTACCCTCCTAAGATCAGGGACAGGAACACACCTAAACACTCGGTCAGAAAGTTCTGGCTTCTTACATCAGCTCCACCATTAATTTGGTGTTTGATTTGATATAGGAGAGTCTCGGGAGCTAGGCTTTTGCTGTAGATTGTGTAGTTCCTGGGGTAGCTTGGAGGGCGGTTGGAGATGAGGGTTGAGGGGTAAGAAGAACGAGGACCTGAACCCACCATGCCCAGCCACTGGCACTGCCCCAGGACCTTGAGCAAGATTCTACTCTCTCTGAGCCTAAATCTCCCTTTGAACACTAGGAATAATAAGGTTCCCTAATAAGTCTATTGAAGATATTTTTAAAAATGAGGTAAATGACATGAAGTGCTGGCTCCTAAATACTTAATAAACATGTATAAACCTAGATGATATTGAAGGGGAAATACTAAATTAGGATATTCATTCCAAGGAAGATTATTTGTATTAGAGAAAGTCTTTGTCCTTTCCTCTCCTCTCCTCTCCTCTCCTCTCCTCTCCTCTCCTCTCCTCTCCTCTCCTCTCCTCTCCTCTCCTCTTTCTTTTCCTTTCCTTTCCCTTTCTTTCCTTTCCTTTCCCTTTCTTTCCTTTCCTTTCCCTTTCTTTCCCTTTCTTCTCTTCTCTTCTCTTCTCTTCTCTTCTCTTCTCTTCTCTTCTCTTCTCTTCTCTTCTCTTCTCTTCTCTTCCTTTCTATTAGGGCAAGTCTTAACTCTGCCTTGTTCCTACAGCATTTTAGGTGTACTTAGTCCTAATTGCTGATTTTTTTCTCCTCCAGGTACTTTAAAGAAGAGCAGAGCAGTTCTTGTTTAAACGATCATTACCCTGCTTATATTCTAGCTCAGATGCAAAAGGCTGGGCTTTCCCACAGAGCACTTAAAATCCGGTGATGACATCACACCCATTAGCGCACCCAGCACACATGCAGAGAGCAGAGGCTTGGTTCTGCTCAGCAGTTTTCTTCCATCCTTGGTTCCTGAGGAGGCGAATTGCCCTAGAAGTCCTTCTTCGCTGCTGTCCTGTAGATGGCAAAATATTTTAAAAATATATTTTATTGATATTTTACAGAGAGGAAGGAAGAGGGATAGAGAGCTAGAAATGTCGACCAGCTGCCTCTTGCACACCCGCTACCGGGGAATGTGCCCGCATCCAAGGTACATGCCCTTGACTGGAATCGAACCCGGGACCTTTCAGTCTGTAGACCGACGCTCTACCACTGAGCCAAACCGGTTTCGGCTAGATGGCAAAATATTAGAGGAGTCCTTCTGTCCTTCCTCACACCACATTCAGAACTACAGTGACAACCAAAGGGAACGTAAGCTGCTAAGGTAGCTCAGTGCTCTTGTCTTACCTCAGAATAAATGAAAGGTGTAAAATGCTTTAGAACTGGTGCCCTCCTTCCACTCCAGCCTCACCACCTCCCCTGCCAGAAGACTCTGGGCCTGGAAGTATTAATGTTAAATCAAGCGTTTTGCTAGTCTGATTCTATTCATTCTAAATAACTATGAAGATACCCTCCCCCCCCCCCTTTTTTTTTTGCTTCTGGTCAAAGTGGCAGATAGGTAAACATGAAACTCAGAATCTCCCACCACCTCATCAGAATTATAACTAAACCACAGAACAACCATCCTTCTGAACAGCCTGAAAAGCAAATGAACAGAAGTCCTATCACTAAAGATGCAAAGAAAGAGCCACTTGAAGCTGGTAGGAGGGGCAGGGACACAGAACAGGCTGGTCCCACATGGGGGATGGTTAAAACTTGGGAGTTATATCTGGGCCCTGGAGAACCCCCCCATCCCACCCCCCCCTGAATATCCAGGGGTCCCAGCTCCACACCAAAATACCCTGCCCAGGTTCCAGTGCTGGGAAGAGAAGGTCCCCTAACTTCCGGCTGTAAATACCAGTGGGGATTGTGGTTGAGACAGGGGCCGCTGGAGTCTCACACAAGGACTTATTCAGACTCCCTCCCTCTGAGTTCCAGTGCTGGGCAGCAGCTTGAAAGGCACCAGGGATATATGGGGAGGAGCTGATGTGTCCGGCTTCAGGACCAGAACTAGAGAGGGAGCTTTCTCCCACACAGAGGTGCTGGCAAAGGACATTGTTTCTTCGCTGAGCCCTCCCATACAGAGCAGGCAGGCAGGTGCCATGTCTGTGTCCCCATCAACCTGGCTTACACTGTTTGCCTTGCCCCCAGCTTCCAGCCCACCCAACTTTTGTGCCCATCTGAGCCATTTCCAATGGCTTTCATACAAATGGCCTCTCTTCGCTAAAGATCTAGACCTTCCTAAAATTGCTCAAACAAGCAACATCAGGCCTCTGTGTATCCCCTACCTTTTGCCAAGTGACCTCAGGCCTGGCACAAATGGCATCCCAAAACCCAGTCTTGGTTTGCAGCGTGGCCTTTCCTGGGCACCTCCAAGCCCAGCACAAGTAGCAGCCCTCTGCAAATGCTCTGTAGCTCATGTCAGGTGGTAGCCCCAGGCAGGGCACAGATAGAGGCTGACCTTGGACTTTCTGGGAGGCCCCAGAGACAGTGCACCTGATGGACAGGTTCAGACCATGCTGGATTACAACCCATCGCCTCCCTGAGCAGCATCCTTAAGGGGAAGTCTTGGCAGGCACCAAATCCTCTCTGAAGTCTGCTCCAAGGGGTGTGCTCCTGCACAGCAGCTCCTCTGCTGTAGTTGTAGCTCATTCTCAAAGCCAATCAGCCTAGAGAGTCAATCCCTCCCAGTGATGTGCTCACAGCAATCAAGGCTTAGCTGCTACAAGAGGGTGCATACAACCCACAGAGCAGGCACACCTGGAGTGCCCATCTCAGATGAGTGGGGAGGCTGTGCCATTGGAACCCATAGGATACCTACTACATAAGGACCCTTTCCCAAGACAGGGGAACATATCAGCTCTACCTAATACATAGGAACAAACACAGGCTGGCAGCCAAAATGAGGAGACAAAGGAACAGATCACAAATGAAAGAACAAGAGAAATCTCCAGAAAAAGAACTGAATGAAATGGAGGCAAGCAAACTATCAGATACAGAGTTCAAAACACTGTTTATAAGGATGCTCAGGAACATAGTGAGAACTTCAACAGGATAAAAACAAAAATAGAAGCCACAAAAAGGATTCAGTAGAAATAAAGAATAACTAACTGAAGTAAAGAATACATTACAGGGAATAAACAATAAAGTAGATGAAGCAGAGGATCAAATCAGTGATTTGGAAGATAAGGAAGCAGAAAACACCTAATCAAAAAGAAAAAAGAATTTTAAAAAATTAGGATAGAATAAGGAGCCTCTGGAACAAAATTAAGAATACCAACATTCACATCATTGGTGTACCAGAAGGAGAAGAGAGAGAGCAAGAAATTAAAAACCTATCTGAAAAAATAATGACAAAAAACTTCCCTAACTTGGTGAAGAAAATAGACATACAAGTATAGGAAGAGCAGAGAGTACCAAACAAGATGAACCCAAAAAGGCCCACACCAAGACACATTATAGTTAAAATATAAAACGTTAAAGAAAAAAAAAAAGACTCTTAAAAGCAGCAACAGCCGAAACCAGTTTGGCTCAGTGGATAGAGCATCGTCCTGCAGACTGAAAGATCCCAGGTTCGATTTCTGTCAAGGGCATGTACCTTGGTTGCGGGCACATCCCCAGTAGGCACCTGGTCGATATTTCTCTCTCTTCGATGTTTCTAACTCTTTGTCCCTCTACCTTCCCCTCTGTGAAAAATCAATAAAATATATTTTTTTAAAAATAAATTATATATATATATATATATATATATATATATATATATATATATATATAATTTTTTTTTAAAAAAGCAACAGCAGACAGTTACAAGGGAGCCCACATAAGACTGAAGCTGATTTCTCAACAGAAACTTTGTGGGCTAGAAGAAATTGGTGCCAAAATAATCAGAATGATGAAAAGTAAGGACCTATAACCAGGATTACTCTTCCCAGCAAAGCTATCATTTAGAAACAAAGGGCAGTTAAAGATTTTCCTAGACAAAAATAAAAAAGCTAGAGTTCATCAACATCAAACCAGGATTATAAGAAACTAGAAGCCCAGCGTGTGAAATTATGCGGCCCCACCCACCCCCACCAGTCTTTGGTCCTCCTGGTGTTAAGGCCACAGACTTTATATATATAGATATATTAAAGAATCTTCTTAAAGAAGAAGGGGAAAATATTTTTTAAATGTCAGTAATAAAATGGCAATAAATGCATATCTATCATCAATTACTTTAAATGCAAATGGATAAAATACTCCAATCAAAAGACATATAGTAATTGAATCAATAACAAAACAATATCCTATATCCTGTCTACAAGAGACTCACTTCAGATTGAAAGACACATAGAGACTAAAAGTAAAGGGATGGAAAAAGTATTTCATGAAAATGGAACCAAAACAAACAAACTAACAAAAGACTGGGGTAGCAATACTTATACCACATAAAATATACTTTGAAACAATGCTATAGCAAGAGACAAAGAAGGATCTAGCTGGGTCTTTATCCAAAAAAAAAAAAAAGCCCAAAACACTAAATAGAAAAGACATATATTCATAGGTTTATCTTGGCAATATTTACAATGGCCAAGATAGGGAAGCAGTCTGGTTGCTCATCAACAGATGAATAGATAAAGAAGTGGTGCATATATACACAATGGAATAGGAGTCATACACAATGGAATTTGACTCAGCCATAAAAAGGAATGAAATCTTTCCATCTGCAACAACATAGACAGGCCTGGAGGGTTTTGTGCTAAGTGAAATAAGTCAGACAGAGAAAGACAAATGTCAGATGATTTCACTTACAGGTGAAATCTAAAAAACGAAACAGACTAATAGTTACAGAGTACATTGTGACAGTTTCAAGATGGCAACAACGTTGGGGAGTGGATGGAAAAGGTGAAGGGATTTAGAAGTACAAATGGGTAGTTACAGAATAGTCATGGGGAAGTAAAGTACAGAATAGGAAATGTAGTCAATAATATTTTAATAACTATATATATATATGGTGTCAGGTGGGCACTAAATTTATTGGGGTGATCACTTCATAAATTATATAAAAGTCTAATCACTGGGTTGTGCACCTAAAACTAATATACAATTGTACAGCAGCTGTTTTTTTCCCCCATTGATGAGAGAAGCGAGAGAGAGAGAGAGAGAGAGAGAGAAAGAGAGAGGAGAGAAACATTGATCAGTTGCTTCTCATGTATGCCCAGCCTGGGAATCAAACCCACCACCTCCTGGTGTATGGGGCATGATTCAACCAACTGAGCCATCTGACAAAAGCTAGGCCAGCTGTAATTTAAAAACAAACAAACAAAAAATTAATTAGAATAGATATATTTCTGTCTGAGAACTCCTTAAATACAAATGAATGACTGAATAAATGGAGTGACTGGGGATCTCTCCTGAGAGTTCTGTATTCATTCATTCACTTATTCATTTAACAAGCATTACTACCGTATTTGCTGGCGTATAAGACGATTTTTTGGCCCTGAAAAATACGTATTTGCCGGCGTATAAGACGACCCCCTAACATTTCCACTAAAAATACAGAGTTTGTTATATACTCGCCGTATAAGACTACCCCCCACTTGGAGGCATATTTTTCAGGGCCAAAAGGTCGTCTTATACGCCGGCAAATACGGTATGTATAGGTTCTGCTCTGAGGCTGTGGGTATTGTGATAAGACATGAGTCCCGGAGAAGTGAGATTTTGGCATAAAATAGTCTTGCAATGGTAAACCTCTAGATTACACAAAATAATATGTTTTCAACACTGTCATTATAGACATAATTATACAAGAAGAAAGCTATCTAGAAGGTAACTTGAATACATCACACACTTGGCCAGAATTGAATTTGCTATTATTAACAATATCATTTGACTTTCTTATCATTTATATGGGCTTTTGGAAACATGACTAAAATATCCCGGCCCACTTAGAGAAGGGGGCTAAGGAAGGCTGAGCTCAACTCATTTTTTCCCCCTTAAATATTCCTTTGAGCAAACATGAGTGTTTAAAATCATTCCCTTAGCCCTACCCGGATTGGCTCAGTGGATAGAACATTGGCCCCCTAGACTGAAGGGAAGGGTCCCGGGTTTGATTTCTGGTCAAGGGCACATACCTCAGTTGTAGGCTCGATCTCCAGGCCTGGTCTGGGTGTTTGTGGGAAGCAACCAATCAATGTGTCTCTCTCACATTGATGTTTCTGTCTTTCCTCTTCCCTTCCATCCTCTCTCAAAATCAATGGAAAAAAATATCCTCGGGTGAAGATTAAGAACAACAACAAAAATTATTCCCTTATTCTTAGAGGTTTGTACTAAAGAACAAGTTCATTGTTAATGATGCTGAGAATGGTGTTTCTGCCACCAAATAAAAATGTTTAGCATAATAGTTGTTTACCATATCTTCCCACCCTCCCCCCAGCTTTAACCTTCAAAGTAGAGTCTGAAGACCAGGCTAACTGGCTTGGTATCAGATCAAAGCAATAGTTTCCATCAGGAAATTATTAATGTTATTCAAACATTCTCTCTCAGCCTTCACTGCTGGAGGGGAGTGACATACTGTTGACAGTTATGAGTTCTTCTTCATACTTTATTGGAAACTCATTTGAAAAATTATCATATCATTAAACTCAAATCTAAAAAAAAAAAGTTTCAAAAATCTCTGCGAGAACTTCTAAGACAGACATGAGAAAATATTGCCTTCTAACGTTCAGACACTGGTTAAAGGAGAAAGGGATTTGGGGAAGGAAATGTTCCCGGGAGAATGCAGTGTTCCTGAAGAGAAGCTAGTCCCTTATCTTAGCTTCTCTCTCTTCTCCAAGCTGGGGAGGGGAAGGGGGGTGAGCAGCCCAGTAGAATCACTTGGAAAGTTCCTGGTCTCTATAAGCAAAGGAGACTCATTCCCCAGATGGACGCCGGCCGGGTCCTGGATTTGCTGGTGTGTCCAAGACGGTGCTCTCGGAGCCTGGGAAGTGTCTGGGAAAGACTGCACAGTACTTCATGGTGGTATTCCAGGCACAGAAGGTCAAGGACAGTCCCCTCAGGTTGTTGGCTTTTGATACAGAAGGAAGGACAGAGGAGCCAGTTTTTGGAACAGCGCTGCCAGAGAAGGCAAAGCACCTGCTCTCAGAGAAGCACAAGAACTAGGTGGAGCGAAAAATACAGTAAAATAGTAAAAGATGGAAAGGTAAGTTTGGAGCTAGATTATGTAAGGCCTTGCATGTAGGGGCAAGGCAGGTGTACTCAATTCAGTGAAAATTTGGAAGCCATTGTAGGTTTTTAAGCCAAAAGGGATCTCATAAGTTTAGGAAAATCCATTTAACAGAAATACATGGACTGGTTCAGGGCAGGGAAAGGTAAGAGGTAACATGCATGTGTGATGCTAAGGACTTAAAATTAAGCACCATTAAGCACCACTACATACCTATTTGAATGGCTGAAATTAGAAAATCTATACTGATAATATCAAGTGCTGGTGAGGACTCAAAGCAACTGAAACTCCCATATGTTGCTGGCTGGTTTGGCTCAGTGGTTAGAGTCACCCTGCGGGAAGCAACCCATAGATGTATCTCTCTCCCTCTCTTTCCTCTCTCTCTCTCTCTCTCTTTCCTCATCTCTCCATCCATTCCACTCTCGCTGTAAAAAATAAAAATGTACCAGCTACTCTGGAAAACTATTTGGCAGTTTCTCATAAGGTTAAATATACACAGACCATATAATCCCAAAAAAATCCCAGTCATAGTTATCTACCCTAGAGAAAGGAAAATATATGTTAACATAAAAACCTATGCATGAGTGTTTATAGAAACTCTATTCATAATTGTCCCCAATTGGAAAACATCCTAAAAGTTTTTGAGTGGGTGAGTGGACGAACAAAGTGTGGTATCTCTGTGCCATAGAGCACTACTCAGCAATAAGAAGGAACAGACATGCCGAAAACCAGTTTGGCTCAGTGGATAGAGCGTCAGCCTGTGGACTGAAGGGTCCTGAGTTCGATTCCTGTCAAGGGCATGTTCCTTGGTTGTGGGACATCCCCAGTAGGGGGTGTGCAAGAGGCAGCTGATTAATGATTCTTTCTCATCGATGTTTTGAACTCTCTATCCCTCTCTCTTCCTCTCTATAAAAAAAAAATCAAGAAAATATATTTTAAAAAATAAGGAATAGGCATTATGCTGAGTGCAATTTTCCAGTCTCAAAAGACTTCATGCAGTATGATTCCATTTATATAATATTCTCTTTTCTTTTCCAAAATATAGTTTTATTGATTTCAAAGAGGAAGGGAGAGGAAGAGAGATAGGAGCATCAATGATGTGAGGGAATCATTGATAGGCTACCTCCTGCACACCCTACACTGGGGCTCAAGCCCAACCCAGGCATATGCCCTGACTGGGAATGCAACTGTGACCTCCTAGTTCATAGGTCGATGCTCAGCCACTGAGCCACACCGGCCAGGCCATGCTCTTCTAGAACCTTGCTATTCCTCCATCAAGAGGTCGGTGTCGCTATCATTTGAATGTGTGACTGCCTAGACAGAGAGTATGGTGGAAGCTACAACGTGGGCTTCCTGAGGCTAAATCATGAAAACACAATGCACTTCCTCCTTGTTCTCTTAGCACGCTTGCTTTGGAACCCAGCCACTGCCGTATGAGACATTTAAAGGGCCATGGAAAGGCCTATGTAAAGAGGCATGGAGGTCTCTGTCCACGGCCCTGGCTGGTCTTCCCACCGAAATCCAGTTCCCCTCGCCAGCCATCTCAGCGAGCCATCTTGAAATTAGAGTCACACTAGCCGACACTGCCTGGAGCAGAAAAGAGCGTGTCTGCCAAGCCCTGCCGAAGCTGGCTATTACGAGCGAAGGAAATGAATAAGGCAATGGATGCCGTTGTTCTAAACTACTATTAGCTTTGGGGTGGGGCGTCACACAGCAATGGACAACTCACGTAGTGCTTTTCCCCTCTTATCGACATTAAAATCGGAGCGCCTTCCTGGTGTGTGCTGGTGGAAAGAATTCCTGGGACGGGGTGAGTCTTAGAGGGAAAGCTACCTGATGTTACACATTGGGCACAGTACTGACTGGTGGGATTACTGATATTTGCCAATCCTGTTAAAACCCAGAACTTTCCTTTTAACTGTTAACACGGAATTCAGGAGAGTTGCGACCTGCTCAAGATCATGCAAATATTTAGAACCAAAGCAAATGCTCTAAATCAGATCTTCTGACACGCAGTTTAGTATTCTTTTCACTTTGCTTGTCCTTCCCAATAACAGATTCCAGAGACCTGAATCACAGGACCTAGAAGAGCAAGTATATACCTGGGTGTTTCGGCTCCCCACCCCGCCCCCAATGCCTGTGACATACATCATTAGTTAAATACAGCACTCTCCTGAGGTCACTGATGGGTAGACAGACCCTGGGCCCCAATTACAATTAGAGACCCTGATAGGAAAATGTGAGAAAGATGCTATCACTGGTTTGCTATCAGAAGTGTCAGAAGCACACAGCAAAGGTGGACAGCTCAAAATATAAGCTATAAAATTATTTAATATCAAAATACATTGTGCCTGAGCAAGACAGGAGGGTTTAGACATGGCTGCTCAGGATCAAGGTGTCTGAAAAAAAAACCTCATAAACTTATTTCTTACAAGAATCTACTTAGGAATCCATTCCCATATCCTTAGGGAACTCTGCTGTAGATCCTATTAGACAAGTTCCATTTAATATTTTAAAGTTGTGTGTGTGTGTGTGTGTGTGTGTGTGTGTGCATGTGTGTGTGTGTGTTTTTGCAGTGGAAGAAAACTTTCACTTTAGTTCTTATGTTGCATGTATATAATCTGGCCTCATCCCAAATACAATAGAATTGGAATGCATACAACATATACAATAGGACAGTGCTGGAAAATTGTACACGTTGATGGTTCTGTTCTTTATAATGCACTTGATATTGTCTGAGAGCAAAGAAGGCTAAAAAATTAGACCATTTCTGGAATATGACTTAAAAGCACAGTTTACAGACCGATGGCATCATGGACTTTAGGGCAACTCATCTAATACAGGACTGAGAGCAGAACTTCTCTGAACTCATCATAGAGCAAAACACTCTGCAGTAGCAACTGTAACTAAATAATGATTGTCCTCCTCTTTCTAAGATTCTGAGTAGGGTATGGGGGTTAGGTATTGAAGGTTCTTTGAGTAAAATAAGTAGCCACATTCATTCATTCATTCATTCATTCATTCATGGAATAGGTAGCATGTGCAAAGTATTCTATTAAAAATGCTGAAACTGGTTTGGCTCAGTAGATAGAGCGTCGGCCTGCGGACTCAAGGGTCCAGGGTTCGATTCTGGTCAAGGGCATATACCTTGGTTGTGGGCACATCACCGTTGGGGGATGTGCAGGGGTGGCTGATGGACGTTTCTTTCTCATCGATGTTTCTGGCTTTTTATCCTTCTCCCTTCCTCTCTGTAAAGATTCAATAAAATATATTAATAAAAAATACTAGATTAAATTAAAATAAAAATTTTAAAAATAAAAATAAAATAAAAACTATTGAGAATACAAAAATGTAACAGGCAGGGAGTGTCTTCACAGGTTCTCTAGCAGGAATACCCCCATCCTCTCTTAATAGAGTAAGATTTGAGCCCTGGCCAGTATGGCTCAGTTGGTTGGAGCATCATCCCATGAAGCCAAAAGATGCAGGTTTGATTCCCTGTCAGGGCACATACCTAGGTTATGGGTTCCATTCCCAGTGGGAGGCAACTAATCCATGTTTCTCTCTCACATTTATGTTTCCCTCACAGCGATTTTCTCTCACTCTCTCTCTTTCCCCTTTTCTTCTCTCTCTCTCTCTCTCCCTCTCTCCCTCTCTCTCTCTCTCTCTCTCTCTCTCTCTCTCTCTCTCTCTCAAAAAAAAAATCAGTTAAAAAATAAAGTAGGATTTGAGAACATGGGCCTAAGGACTTAGAAATCTAAATATTATCCAATGGCACCCAAACATGAGACCCTTGGGTTTCAGTGTTAGAAGCAGAATATATCACCACAATTGTCTACACAAATTTGCAGTCTTTGAAAATATTAATAGCCCGTCCTTCTTTCTCTCTCTCCCTTTTTTGCCTAAATTGATTACATTATCATTTGAAAACTAACTAATTGCTGGATCACTTAGATGCATCACTGTGCTCTTAGGAAATTATTCGTGGTAATGGAATTCTTTTCATTAGCTCCACTTTCAGATTTGTAGTACAGGCTTGTCCTTTAACAAGTAAGTGTTCTTTTCAGAAAAAAAAAATATTCAGCAGATGTGGCAAAACAGAAATGGAATATTCTTGGAAGTGGTCTCGCTTGGCTAATAATTAAACTTTCCTTTTTTGTGCGTGGACTTTATTCTTCCAGTAATTTTTCTGCCCATGTGAAATTTTCAGGAAGGTGAAATTCATCATTTTGTGTAATTTATTCTGAAATCTTCGAAGATCAGTAAAATCTTTTCAGGTTTCTGTGCTTAGAAGCTCTTGTTTTGTATTTCCCCTAATCTTTTCTGGAATAAAATATCTCAGTACTTCCCACTGGGTTTTCCTAAATACCAGCAACTTGTTTTTCAACTGACAACCTTCACCTAAGCACCCCCCCCCTCCCCAAGCCCTATAAAACCTGTTAAATGTCAGTGCCCAAGAACAAGACAGAAAGAATCTGGTGGACTTTGGAGTCAGTCCAACTTGGGATCCACATAAAGCTCTGCCACTCCCTGTGAGACTCCATCGGGGGTGGGCAAACTTTCTGACTCGAGGGCCACAATGGGTTCTTAAACTGGACTGGAGTGCCAGAACAAAAGCAACCTGACCATGCTGGCACTCTCATCTTGGGCTGCTGGTGAAGGAGCGGAGGGGAGAGCAAGAGAACCCTCTGCTCTTTCTGCTCCGCAGGCCGAATAGAACAGCCGAACAGGCCGAATGAGGCCCTAGGGCCGTAGTTTGCCCACGGCTGCTCCAGATCATAAATTACTTCATCTCACTGAGCCTCAGTTTCCATATCTGTAAAGTGGGGATACGACACACACTCTAGGATCCTTATGAGAATTAAGCATGGTTTGAAAAAGCAGAGAGCCTGGTGCTTGATAGGCTCTCCTTAAATAACAATTGTCCTTTACTTCCTTCTGAAAAGGATAATAAGGCTCAGGGTTTAATCGTCAAAACACTTAAAAAGTTGCAGTTGCAAACCACGCAGGTCCGAATCAACTTTCCTGACACTTTGATCAGTGTGGAGGATTTGGCATTTCTCGAACCCTTTCTTCTTCATGGGAAATATAGCACCCCACCTGAGGGGAAAAGAAAATGCGAGCTAAAACCCACCTCTAATGTCATCATCCTTTCGCCCCACACGAATCTTTCCACTTTTGTCACGGTCTGGCCTTTACACAAAATGGCCACATTTTTCCCACAGTGGCCATCAGAGTGTGCTTATCCTGGCACCGCCGCTTTCAAGGTACCGAGAGATTTTTTATTTTTATTTTTTCCAGATGATAATGGGAAGCTGCTGAAGAAGAAGGAACGGCAGGCTGCGGAGGTGAGGCTCACGACGCTGCTGAAATCTTTCTCTCCGGCACAGAAACTCCGCAGAGAACTCCTCTGCAGTTTTCCTCACCCGGGGCTATTTCTTTAAATTGTTTGACGTCAGAGGGGGAATGCTATAGCAACCGTCTGTCAAACTGAAATTAACTCAGGAGAAAGATGGGGGGCGGGGTGGGGGGAGAGAAAGGAAAACTGCTCCCGGGCGGGCACTGCCTTCAGAGCAACTAAATCGGGTATAGTTGCATCCACTTTATGACATTTTAAACATCAAACACCCAGAGGAATGAAAGAAAAGAAAAAAAAGTCGCTTAATGATCTTTAGCTCACGCAGAGAAGGGCGACTTGACATACAGGGTTATCTGGAAAGGCCTTCATTAGCGGCAGCCGTAAGGATGCCTTCCAAGTATTGATCATTTATTTAGAGGCCGGCTCTGTGCGCGAACCGTTATCTCATTCCCCACGTTAGCACCTTTCTGGGGGCAGGTATCTCCCTTCCTCCCTGTTTTCCCAAGGACGAAAACAAGGCCCCGAGACGGCACAGTGGCACCGCCAGCGATGGCAGCGCTGGGACCGCAGTGCAATTTTGGGTCACTCGGGGCTCCCGTTTACTGCTTCCTTCAGAATGTTACCGTGTTCCGTCCAAACGGGGCCCCGGGGGTCCCCCCGGAGTCGGCCCCCGCTCCCCGGCCCACGAGCGCGCCGGGGCTTCCCGCGGCGCCGGGAAGGAAACCGGCCCCACGCCACCCGGGCGCTCCACTCCGAAGTACGCGCCGGCCGGCGTCCAGGCGCCACGCCGACGAGAAAACGAAACTGCCCGGGAATTCATGTTGTTTTTTTCTTCTTCGGGCAGGAAGCGAGACAGAAAATAGGAAGCAGAAGCTGCCCGCTCCCTGCGCCCCCCGCCCGGGCCGCGCGCGCGCGCCCTCGCGTTCCCGCGCGCGCGCTCCAGGGTCTTGCGCGCGCCCGCCCGCCCGCCCGCCCGCAGCGCGTCCCCGCCGGCTCCGCGCGCCGCGTGTGCCTCGCGCCTCGCGCCTCGCGCCTGCGGCCACGTCCACGCCCCGGCCCGGCGCGCCGCGGAGTTGGCAGCGAGGAGGCGCGGGCCTGGGTGTGGCCGACGGATCGCGGCGGCGGCGGCGGCGGCGGCGCTGGGCTCGGCGGTGCTCTGCGCTCTGCTGGCCGGCTCGGCGCGCGTGGGGCTGCAGAGGACCCCGCGGACCCAGGCAGCGCCCGGCGGACGCGGGCCCGAGCTCCTCCAGGTGAGGCGGCGGCGGCGATCGCGCGAGGGCGGCTCGTCGGGGCGCCCCGCAGGGGGTGGGGGGGGGATCCCGGGCTTCCCGCCGGGGGGCGCGAGGCGCCGCGGGGCCGCTTCCGACGGAACCCGGACCCGTTGGCGGCGCCGGGCCGGCTGGGCGCCTCCGGACGCGGGGACCGGGGGCTCCGCCGGGCGGAGGACCCCGCGGGACGGGGACGGGGACGGGGCGGGCGCGTCCCGGTCCTGGCGCTCGGCTCCCCCGCGCGGAGCCCGGCCGCTCGGCCGCCGCCTCGGGCACTTCCTGGGCGGCGGGAGGGCGGCCCGTGCGCCCGGCCTCGGGACCCCCGGGCTCCTCTCCGCGCCCCGAGCCCGCCGGGGGGGCAGAGCCAGAGCCAGAGCTCGTGTTTGCCTTGAACATAGCGGTTATTGGGAAATGCCCCGAAGGGTGATTGATGGGGTGGAGAGCGCCGGGGAAGCTCAGGAAAGTTATAAAAAAAAACGAGCCCAGCGGCTTCCTGTTAAATTTCCTTCGGAGATGGTAGGATGCCCCGCATTTTGGAGGCGGGGTGGGGGTGGGGGCTAAATTAATGGATTTCGAACACTTGTAAGTTCAGTGTTCGAAAACAGGGTGAAATGTTTCCCTTTGCTCTCTCCACATCCTTTTTTTTTTCTTTCTGTTCGAAACGCAACTGATGAGCCGTGCGTTTTGGTCCTTACTGCTCTTCGCTAAGGGAAGGTGGACTTTCCAAGAGCTTGAGAAACGAGGCTTGCATTTGTTTATAGAAGCAGCGTGTCGTTATTGTGCATCCTCTCTCTTCTCCTTTCCCCACTCCTCCTCCTCCGAGGTCTCTCTGAGTGAAGGCTTTGGAGGCGTCTGCCTGCCATTGGCAAAGCAGGCGCCCCGCTGGGAAGTTTTCTTCAGGCGTCTAATTGTTGATTAGCTCGCTGTGCCGCCAGCCCACGTTAGCCTTGCACACTGAGATGGGGAGCGGTCAGTGCCTCCGGTGGGGTGGAGGTAGAGCGCACGCTGCTTATTTAAGATGAAAGAGAAGTCGTGCCTACCCGGGAGGAAAACAAAGGTCTGTGTACGCAAGATGGCATGCGCGGAGGGTCTGCCATTGCATATTTTAAGACTCTCTGGGAAGCGTGGGGCTTTTGGTTTATGACCGATCCCGGGGCTCTGTGGAGGTAAGAGCCCTCCAAAGCTGTAGAGAATTGACAGAAGAGTTTATTTGAGCCAGAAACGGACTACATTTGGGGATGCAAGACGTCAAATGCTCCTGGAGAAGTACAGTTTTGCAGTTTTTTTGGGAGGGGGGATTTTTTTTTTTCACACATCTGGAATTAAGGAGAAAACATAAGGTTCATTGTATGAACCCAGAGAAAAAGGCAAGGCAGGGAATCGCTGGTCGATTGGATTTCAGCAGCAATAATAAAAAATTTAAAAAAACACACCTTTTCATCTCATGGCACACATAATTACTAAAATTCTGTAGCACCCCAAAAATATGTATTTTTGGCCAACCTGACCTAAAAATATAATTTTGATTCATTCGTTCACAATGGACAGCTATTGTTGTGTTGGCTGTTGTCCTTTTCACTTTGACAATCTCAGAGGAAGAGGTCAGCTACTGCACGTTTTTAAAAATGCTTGCGGCACACCCGAGGGCCTGCCTCAGCACACAGGTTGAAAATCACTGGGTTGCAGGATACTTAACAAGGTTATGTGCTCTCTTTCCGGGGGGGTCTCAAAGGGACATTTCAAAGGTGTGTTAACCTAGATGCACAGAAAACAATGGACGGGGTTACCTAAGATAAAGATGACCTTTTACTGGGGAAGTTATAGGCCTGAGGTGTAACTACCCACTGTAACCTGCCCAGATAGATTTCTGACCAGATCACTCCATGAGGTTACTTTTGGATAGATTTATGACAGAGCCTCACCTTCCTCCTTTTGGTCCACTGCTCTGAAAGTTTATCACATATTTCAGTATTTGGTTAAAGTGAACTTTAAGGTTTTCCTTGTTACATTTTGGTTTGTAGACAAATTTGAAACTGAAATTTAAACTTTTATAAAAATGTTTTCCTTTTTTAAGTGTGCTTTTTTAAAAAAAAAAAGTATATATTTTTATTGATTTCGGAGAGAGGGAATGAGGGAGCAGAGATAGAAACGCCAGTGATGGGAGAGAATCACTGATCAGCTGCCTCCTCCATGCCCCTCATGGGGATTGAGCCTGCAACCCGGGCATCTGCCCTTGATGGGAATCGAACCCCAGGACCCTTCAGTCCACAGGCCGATGCTCTATCCACTGAGCCAAACCGGCTAGGGCCAAATGTTGCTTTCTGAGCATGGCTAATTCTCTTGTGTGTACACATTTCTAAAATTATAAAATTGTTTAGTATGGCCTGTGATATATTTAGGGTTATCTCTTTGTGAGCCGTACGCATTATTTAGGTTATTCTGAGTCATTTCTCAGAATAACTTATAAACTTGCTTCTTTCAGTATTTATCCAGCTTTATTGAGATAAAATTGACATATAACATTGTTAAGATGTACAATGTGATGATTGGAGATACATATATTGCAAAATGATTACCACAATAAGGTTAGCTAAGCACACCCCTTTACCTTACATAATTACTTTTGTGGGGCGGGGGTGTATGAGGCAGTTAAGATTTCTCTTAGCGCCAAAACCAGTTTGGCTCAGTGGTAGAGCGTCGGTCTGCGGACTGAAAGGTCCCAGGTTCGATTCCGGTCAGGGGCATGTACATTGGTTGTGGGCACATCCCCGGTAGGGGGTGTGCAGGAGGCAGCTGGTCGGTGTTTCTCTCTCATCGACGTTTCTAGCTCTCTATCTCTCCCCCTTCCTCTCTGTAAAATATCAATTAAATATATTAAAAAAAAAGATTTCTCTTAGCAACTTTGAAGTGTGCAACGGAATATTACTACCCACAGTCACCATGCTGCACGTAAGAGTCCCAGGACTTACTCATCTTCTAACTGGAAGTTTGCACCATCTGATCGACATCTCTCCAGAATGGTTTCTTTTAAATCATTGGCACTTTCGTATGTCAGCACATATTTTTACACTTTAAAAATAGAGTCTGGGACATTTTGAAGACTGAGAATTGCAAGTAAGTGTTGTCCATTTTCCTGCCCTTACCAAAGACTGCCTGGGATGGTGTGATCTCTCTGATTTCTTTCAGGCATGTGGCTGAGGGTACACTGTGTGATTAGTGTCTTTACCTTGCGGACTAGTTTAATCTGCATTTATGACAGGGACATCTGTTTATCGAACATCTGTTGTGGGTCAGGGGCAGTGCTATACGTTATTCTATTTATATCTCACATTAACTTGGCAAAGGAGGCATTATCCAGTTCTGCAGCTAAGGAAACCGCCTCTGAGATGTGCCAGCGATCATGTAGCTGAGTAACTCAGCTGGGATTCAAGGTCAGACCTCCCTGTCTCTAAAGTCTATATTCTCTGTGCCACGTGGACTTAGAGCCAGAGCACGAGGAATGATCTTCAATTACTAGCATTCATTATTAGCATATTTGTAACTTTCCCAAAATATGTTAGAGAGGTGGTCTGTTTTTCCAGTATGATTGTTGTTTGAGTTATTACACAGATCCTCACCTGAGCCATTCTTTTCTCACCTGTCTATTCCTGATCAAATGTCTAGCTCGGAGTTCAAAACCTACCTCTTGCTATGGCAGAATATCTTCTATTGACAATAATAGGTAGTGACAGCTTAGTTGTCCTTCCAAAATAATGACCCCATTTTAATGTGGGTTCTCTCAAGCCCACAGATATTAACTAATTTGGAATGTTACAAATAGGATGGCAACCTATTTTGAAATATGGTAACCTTTTGATATCCCTCAAATGAAACTAGAAGATATATATATATATTTTCCAATCCTCACCTGAAAATAAGTTTTTCTTGGTTTGTAGAGAGACAGGAAGATAGAAAAAGAGGGAGAGAGATTGGTTGTCCCTTCTGTATGTGCCCTGACAGGGAATTGAACCCACAACCTAGGCATGTGCCTTGATGGGGAATTGAACCTGCCACCTCTTTGGTGTACCAGACAATGCTCCAACCAACCGAATCACATACCCAGGGCTAAACCAGAGGACATTTGATATTGTTTCCCTCTGTAATTATCCTGTCCCTCCTACAGCTTCAATTTCAGTTTCTGTGGAACATTTAATTATTATACAAGCAATCTGTTATGTGTGCCATCCTATATAAGAAAACCCTAATATGCAAATTGACTGAACTGTGGAATGACTGGTTCCTGTGATGCGCACTGACCACCAGGGGGCAGATGCTCACTGCAGAAACTGCCCCTTGGTGGTCAGTGTGCTCCCACAAAGGGAGCACTGCTCAGCCAGAAACTGGGCTCAAGGTTGGCAAGCTCAGCAGCTGTGGCGGGAGCTTCTCTTGCCTCAGAGGCAGCGCTAAGACACCTTGAGGGATGTCCAACTGCCCGCAGGGAGCAGGCCTAAGCTGACAGGCAGGCATCCCCTGAGGTGTCCTGGTCTGTGCATGAATGTTGTACACCGAGCCTCTAGTCTTAAATAAAATTCTTGATCCAGTATTCTGTCCCATCTCTGTTCCAAATGTAGAAAGCATACTCTTTTTGGTAGAACAAAAACAAATATTTGGAAGGATAACCAGAAGTTAGTTACCTACAGGGGGCGGGTGGTGAGTAGGAACTGAGTAAAAGAGATAATTTAGGGAATGCTCTGATTATACCTTTTTGTATAGTTTTGAGTTAGGAAACTTGTTAATGTTTTATATGTTAAAAAATTAAATTAATGAGGTTAGGTGGAAAAAACCTCCAAAATTAAAAACAAACAGCAATAACCGAACCAATTGTATTTCAGTGAATAACATCAACTCTCAGAGGGGGGAAAATGAATCCAAGTATGTTTTATTTTTAATTTTTATTATATTTATATTTATATTTATTGGGGTCTCATTGGTTAATAGGATCATATAAGTTTCAAGTGTACATTCTATGATATGTGATCTATATATTGCATTATGTGTCCCCCACTAAAAGTCACATAATCTTCCATCACCATGTATTTGGCTCCCAAGTATGTTTCGAACATAGGACTTTGACTATATACCGTTAATATAAAGATAAAAACCACCAGAAAAATCTTGAACCCTGTATACTATTTATAGTGGTAGAGATGAGACATAGCAGTCCTGAAATAGATTTGTGTATATAATAGGATTGGGCACATGAGTAAATTTATTGATATTTAGGGATCTGGGTTTTTAACTGTGGGAGAAAGGAAATTAAAAATGAAATGGAAGAAGGCAATGAAGAACTCCTTGGTGTTGGATTGGAATTAGACTTATCAATATGAACCTGTGATTAAAATATACATACATCAATTATGTTTATACACATTTCCTCCTTCTGTTTATATGTTTATACATATTTCCTCCTCCTGTTTAACAAAAGAGCCTAGAGACAATGACATCCTAACCGCAGTGAGCACAACTGGTGCCCAGATCTAGATAGCTGGTTCCAGAGCTCGGGCAGGGGAAGGATAGGATGAGCCTAGAACACACAGTAAAGAAGTGTTCAAAAAAAACTGATGAGGCATGTGAAAAGAACATAGGAACTAGCTTGAATGGCCAACTCTGGGAAAATTTGAGCATCAAAATAAATTAACGAGCCCTGACTGGTTTGGATCAGTGGATAGAGCGTCGGCCTGCAGACTGAAGGGTCCCAGGCTCAATTCTGGTCAAGGCATATACCTTGGTTGTGGGCAGATTCCCAGTAGGGAGTGTGCAGGAGGCAGCTGATCAATGTTTCTCTCTAATCAGTGTTTCTAACTATCCCTCTCCCTCTCTGTAAAAAATCAATAAAACATAATTTAAAAAAATGAATTGACGATAATAATACATTATAACCTATTGACTAAAATAAGAGTTCACAAATCTATAATGTTATATAATAAAAGCCTAAGATGCTAAGTGTCTGGTCATCCAGTCATCCATTCAGGCTGGACACGCCCTGGAGCCCTCCTGAGGTCCCTCCCAGGCTGGCCAACCTCCCGCGTCCTCCTCTAGCCCTGATCGTCCTCCTCCAGCCCTGATCCCTCGGCCTAGCCTGCACCCTCTTACAATCCGGTACCCTTCAGGTCAGAGAGCCGGTTTCAACCCGATCCCACAGGCCAGGCCGAGGGACTCCACAGGTGCATGAATTCATGCACCAGGCTTCTAGTAAAAAAATAAGGGAAAGGGGAAAGATCTCCTAGATAGATTTCCAATAAAACATGTATAAGAGCCTGGCCAGTGCAGCTCAGTGGTTTATCATCACTCTATAAACTAGGAGGTCACGGTTTGACTCCCCAGTCAGGGCACATGCCCACGTTGCAGGCTAGATTTTCAGTAGGGAGTATGCAGGAGGCAGCCAATCAGTGATTCTCTCTCATCATTGATGTTTCTCTCTCTCTCTCTCTCTCTCTCTCTCTCTCTCTCTCTCTCTCTCTCTCCCTCCCTTCCTCTCTGAAATCAATAAAAACATATTTTTAAAAAATGTAGAAGAAACGATAGAAGTCAACAGTTTGCAATTATCATGGTAATAGTAATTCAGGCAAGTGCCACTAATGGAGAAAGTTTGGTAAGAAAAATGATATTAATACAATTTCCAGTGATCTCTCTAGAAGTTAACAACCGAGGGAAAAACAACTTCACAGAGAAGAAATCTGGCAGACACCACTTCAACCAAGTGATCGAAGTTAATGTCACTGGTAGTGGGATAAACATAATCTTTTTGATGTGCTAAGCTAGGGACATCATTACTCTTCTGTAGTGTTTCTAAAATGTATAACCAAAATCTAATAATCAGGAAACAACTGAGGAACCTTAGTTGAGGATTGTTCTACAGAGTAACTGGTTGTAGTCGTCCAGTATGTTAATGCCCTGAAAGACAAAGAAAGGCAAAAGGAACTGTTGCAGATTAAAGGAAGTTCATGATAGCTGGCAATGAAATGCAATGCATAATCCTGGACTGAATCTTGGACTGAAAATTCAATTGTAGGTAGGTAGGTAGGTAAATAGGAAGAAAGGAAGGAAGGAAAAAGGAAGGAAGGAAGGAAGGAAGGAAGGAAGGAAGGAAGGAAGGAAGGGGAAAGGAAAGAAAAGGGAGGGAAGAAGTCGGAGGGAGGGAGAATCCAGTTGCTCAAGGTCATTATAAAATTTGGATATGTACTGCATATTATGGTGTTGTATCAATGTTAAGCATCTTGAATTTGATTGTACTGGGATTATGTAAGAGAATATCCTTGTTCTTAGAAGATACGCAGTAACCCTGGCTGGTTTAGCTATTTTTGCTCAGTGGTTAGAATTCCCCTCAATTTCCCCTGTTTCACTTACCAGATATCTATCTATTCTTCCATTCCAAGTATTATGGGCTCTAACTTAAAAATTATTCCATCATCTCCAATGCCACTATTTTTGTGTCAAAACACCCTCTTCCAGGCCTGAACTGTTGCGGCAGCTAACTAACTGGTCTTTCCACTTCCAGTCTCCGTCCCCCGGCAGCCAGCATGAACTTTAAGAAATGCCAGACGAGTCAGATGTCTCTCAGTCATCTGAACCCGTTCGGGTTAGATAAAATCTGGAGTTTTCACTATGGTCAGGAGGCCTCCTTGATCACATGGTTGGGTTCCTCCCGCTGGTCTCCCTAATCTCTTCTGCTTTGCTCGCTTCCCTCAGTCTCACTGCCCTGTCTGCTGCTGATGGAGCAGCGCACCAGCTTGGTTTCCTTGGCCTTTGCATCTACTGTTTCCTCTGGCCCGGCTGCTCTACCCCATCCAGGGCATAACTCACTCAGTCATTTCATTCAGGTCTTTACTTAGATTAATTTATTTAAAAATAGCCTTTCTTGTCACCCTCTAATTTCTTGCAGTATTTTCCCCTGTGTAGTATTTATCTGTACTTGAAATTGTTACTTCTATGTTCCATTATCTGTCTCTTAGACCTATATACTAGTAGAATAAGGCTCAAGGACGACGGGAACTTTTGCTTGTTTTGATGACTTTTGAATCCCTAGAGCCTGGAATGTGCCCGGCATGTGTTTGGAACGCAGATATTTAAATAAGTGAATAGATATATGAATTAATGTTCGCTGACTTTTTTTTTTTTTTTTTTTTTTTTGCTGTGTTTTACCTAATCCTATTTTCAAGTGACACTGTCTCAGAGAATCTTATAATGTTAGTGCTGTTTAAAGTTTTTTGGTGACACTGCTACAGCTTCTCTGGAAGCTAACAAGTTACCAACTTTGTTTCCTATGGCTTCATCTTTCTTTTGTCTGCCCTCTGGTGGGAGTAATCATAATAAGCAGCAGATGAATAGATGAGGTTGGTAGGAAGAAACAAAAATGGAAGAACCTTGCCCTGTTCCGTGTGGCTCAGCAGTTAGAGTGTAGGCCTGGACACCAAAGGGTCTCAGGTTCAATTCCCAGTCAAGGGCACATACCTGGGTTGCGGGTTTGATCTCTGGTCTCACATCGATATTTCTCTCTCTCTCTCTCTCTCTCTCTCTCTCTCTCTCTCTCTTTCTCTCTCTCTCTTCTCTCTAAATAATAATAATAGTAATTGTTATTATGATATCTGCTTAAAAGGAATTCTTTCCATTAAAATACTTAAAATATTTTTCCAAATTTAATTCAAAGGCAGTGTTTTCTCAATTGTAATAAGAATTTCAGTTAACCTTTGTTGACTTTTCTACATGTCAGTTAACATACACCAGCGGAGAAGCCAGCATTCAAACCCTAGTACCCTTGCTGGGTACTAGGGGAAGCACTCTTCTTTTTTTTTTTTTTTTTCCTAATTCAGACTCTGCTCTTCATTTTACTTATGTTCTATATATTTTTATTGCTTGCAGAGAGGAAGGGAGAGGGAGATAGAAACAGCAATGATGAGAGAAAAATAGATTGGCTGCCTCCTCCACGCCCCCTACTGGGGATCCAGCACGCAACCCGGGCTTGTGCCCTGACTGGGAATGGAACCGTGACCTCCTGGTTCGTAGGTTGACACTCAAACACTGAACCACCCTGGCCAGGCAGGAGGCAGCACTCTTGATTATTATGTTTCACTACCTTCCTAATGTCCGAAGGATGGCTCAGGTACCAAAGGATGTCCTTTGGTGCAGTAGTTCTGTCAGAAAGTGCGTGTTAAGTTCCTCAGTACCACCTGTTCCTCAATACCATTTTTCTAGGATGAATTAGGGAGAGCCTTTTCTTCTCGAATTGCTGAGAACTATATCTTATTTAATGTTTTAAAAAATGATATAATGGCCCTACCGGCTGATGTGGCTTAGTGGTTGAGCATCAACCTATGAACCAGGAGGACATGGTTTGATTCCTAGTCAGGGCATATGCTTGGGTTGGGGGCTTGATCCCCAGTGGGGGATATGCAGAAAGCATCCAATCAATGATTATCTCTCATCATTGATGTTTCTATTTCTCCCTCTCCCTTCCTCTCTGAAATCAACAAAAATATGTTTTTAAAAAAGTATGAAATGATTTCAATACTAATGTGCTAGTGACCTAAAATAATTTAAAAATTTCTTTTAATGTCTACATTTTATATTTACTTATTTATTTGTTATTAAATTTATTAGGGTGACATTGGTCAACATGATCATACAGGTTTCAGGTGTGGGTTTTTATGTTACAGAAAAAGGTGTGGGTCTCTATTGCATCATGTGCCCACTTCCCAAAGTCAAAGCTTTTGTCACCATATATTAGGACCCCTGTGGGAGTATACAGCTTAAATTGCCCTCTCCCCAATTTTGGTGTAGCAGTTATTTTTTTAAATATATATTTTATTGATTTTTTACAGAGAGGAAGGGAGAGAGAGAGAGAAAGAGAGAGAGAGAGAGAGAGAGAGAGAGCTCTAAACATCGATGAGAGAGAAACCTCGACCAGCTGCCTCCTGCACACCCCCCACCAGGGATGTGCCCGCAACCAAGGTACATGCCCTTGACCAGAATCGAACCTGGGACCTTTCAGTCCTCAGGCTGACGCTCTATCCACTGAGCCAAACTGGTTTCGGCTGGTGTAGCAGTTATTACCAAGGAAACTCAGTATACACTTTGCTGGGTAAGGGCAAACCCCTCCCACCAGGATGCTTATCTGCTTACAGTCGGAGCCCCAAAAGGGAGCATTTGTTCAGAGGGCATTATTAGTGTTGGCATCTTTGCAAGTACTTAGAGCTCTAACATACTCTTCTTAAAAAAAAAAAAAAATATATATATATATATATATAAAATTGATTTTTTTTCAGAGAAGAAGAGAGAGAGAGAGAGAGAGAGAGAGAGAGAGAGAGAGAGAGTTAGAAACATCGATGATAGAGAATCATCGATCGACTGCCTCTTGCACACACCCTACTGGGGATGTGCCCGCAACCAAGGTACATGCCCTTGACGGGAATCGAAACTGGGACCTTTCAGTTTGCAGGCCTATGCTCTATCCACTGAGCCAAACCGGCTTTGGCAACATTCTCTTCTTAAGAGCCATATAATATTTCCTATCAGCTCTCCTGTTGATTTGTATTTGTAATTAGAGACCCAGTACACAAAATCGTGGGGGTCCCTCAGCCCGGCCTGCACCCTTGGGGGAATGTCCAACGGACGGTTTAAGGTGGCAGTTGGACATCCTTAGCACTGCCGTGGAGGCAGGAGCAGCTCAGCCTGGCTCAGGGCTTCTGGGTGAGCGGCGCTCCCCCTGTGGGAGCACACTGACCCCCAGGGGGCAGCTCCTCCATTGAGCATCTGCCCCCAGGTGGTCAGTGGGCATCATAGCGACCGGTCATTCCTCCGTTAGGTCGATTTGTATATTAGCCTTTTATTATGTAGGTTTTTTTTTTTTTTGTTATGTAAGCATTTGGCAAGAACTATCCTTAAACATTCATTCTTATATATTCGGAAATACCTTGTGTTTAAAAGTCTCGCTATTTCTTCATCACCTAACTTGTAATAAATTTTAGCCATAGAGAACTAGATGGGCTCTGAGCCATCAAGTGAGAACACGACCTTGGGAGAGACAGAGGAGAGCAGTGGTCCCCGTGCTCAGAGAGCTCATCTGGCCCTTCCAGAGGAATGTTGATTTTTTTGTTATGGTAACATTTAGCAATGGCTGGACTCCAACCCCCTCATTGCGCGCCGGCCCCCCGCCCCCTCCCCCCGATTCAATTTGTCTGAGTTTCCCACCTAACCACCTTTACCCAGGAATTGTTTCAAGTGCAAAAACTGGGTTTTCACTATGTGGTCATGTGAAATTAAGGCCCAGGAATGCAGCTTAGGCTGAATGAGGCGTTGTCTAATTAGCATGTGACATAGATTATACTGGCACATTTTATCCAGGATAGTTAATAAGGCTTATAGTGACCCGCTGTTAAAAGGAAATAATTAAAAATATTTCTTCTTACTTTCTAGACTTCCGTAAATTAAATTATCTGTTTAAATGGGAAATGGTAGACAGCTGATTACTTAGGGAAATTGAAATTTGTCAAGAGCTCGTCACTACGCGCATCCCTTATGACTCGGGCCTCTAGGGAAGCTGTTGGCAGCGGGCAGGGGAAGTGTCAACTCTGAAAAATGTTGTCTCCCATCCTGCAGTGTAAAAAGCAAAAGCAGTTGGTACTTAATGACTTTTAGATGTTAGTCTTCATGGTTATGTATTAACCTTTACCAATGGGAATTAACATTTATTAGCAAGGGATTTTATTATGTTTATTCATTGTTAATGTGCCATTACAGAGACTTTTGAGGGAGAAAAACAAACTTAAAAACACACACAAAAGACTCCTCCATGTCTTAAGATATAAAGAAGAGGAGAAACGTGGTGTATAAATCGCCGCCCCCATGGGTAGGTGCTAACTAATCGTTCAGTGAGGGAATGTCTTTGTGAAGTTGTTAGAGGTGATAATGAGAGAATGAGGGATAATCAGTAACCTGTGTTCCCTTTAAGGCTGCTGGCATATGTGATGCTAAGTGTTGCAGGATGCAAACATCAGGAGAATCAGAGCAGTAGAATAAAACTAAATGTGACAAAATGAATTCACTGCTCAAGGTCCTTTTGACTGATGGGGTTTGAGAACATTGGTGGTGAGGGGTAAGGAGTTGGGGATGGAGTGGAGTCCCAGATAGCTTGCCTGAGTTACTCCTTAGCCGTTGGTCTACACCCCCGACAGCAATTGTATGGTATTTCGGTAAATAAAGTGCGATGATGAAGTAGCGTTGGTGGATGTCTGTTCATCTCAGACCAATGCCACACACTTGCCTTTTAATTAGTAAAACCTCCAAGGTCTTATCTTGTCCCTAGGTGTTATGGCTTCCTGTTAGAGAGAATGAAATCTGCACTGGGAGAAAGACACTAATCAACTCTAGAGTGCTAATTATGATCAGCAACTTATTGGTAATAAGGAGAGAGGAGAGAGAAACAGAGAGACAGAGAAGAGAAGAGAAGGGAAGAGAAGAGAAGACAAGAGAAGAGAAGAGAGAAGAGAGAAGAAGAGAGAGGAAGAAACATTGGTGTGTGAGTGCACATTAACCAGTTGCCTTCCGCAGGTGCACCGACCAGGGATCCCCTGCAACCTGGGGGAATGTGCCCTGACCGGGAATGGAACCTGAGACCTTGCAGGTCTCCAACCAACTGAGCCACATGGGCCAGGGCTATTATTGGTAACTTTAAATATTTTACTTTTGTTAAAGCTGTGAACACATGGAATTGTAGCTACCTTTCCATGAATATGTTAATTGCACAAATCACATTTTGTCCAGTGAGGCCAAGTCAGCAAGTAAACTAGACCATGATGCCTGTTAGGCTCTCATAGACATTTACTAGATGGCATTCTCACCCATGGTTGTCATATTTTCATTCTTTAGCAGTGAGATTCATTAAAAAATTTTTTATATAACAGTAATATGTAACCAAGTCTGATAAATTTAAGGATATTTTTTTCTGGTTAAACAAAAACAAATTATGTGACTTTAAAGTGATACAAGACTCTGTGACTTAGTGATACAAGATGAACCTCATGTGGTCCTATAATCATATGAGAAAAGGTAGACTATCAAGGTTATGGTTTATAATTTACATAATCATGATTTATTTTCCTAATGTTTAGTTCACAGAGTCTTAGAAATCCTGAAACTAGAGGTGTCTCGACTTAGAGAAGGTAGTTTTATGGCTAAGTAAAAGGTAAATAAATCCACTGTCAACTATGCTGTTTGACATAGCTGAGAGTGAATTTATAGAACTTGTTACTTTGAGTTAGTACAGCTAAAAATATAAGCATACTAAAATGGTTTCAGCAGCCGAAACCGATTTGGCTCAGTGTATAGAGCGTCGGTCTGCAGACTGGAAGGTCCCAGGTTCGATACCGGTCAAGGGCATGTACCTTGGTTGTGGCACATCCTCAGTAGGGGGTGTGCAAGAGGCAGCTGATCAATGTCTCTCTCTCATCGATGTTTCTAGCTCTCTATTCTCCCTTCCTCTCTGTAAAAAAATCAATAAAAATATATATATTTAAAAAAATAAAATGGTTGCAGCAGATACACCGACAGTGATTTCAAAATGTATTGCCTAAAGTTTAAGGGAAACCTTCAGTATATTGAGTTCAGCTACGGTCTCGTGAAACATTTTATTTTGGTGACATAAACCTTTAACATGTGCTCATTGTAGCACTTGCATCTTGGTGTAATTATTATTACTCAGCTGCTTTTCTGAGTGGAGTGGTCCATTCCTGTGCCTGTTGTGGGAAGGTGTTAAATGCATGTTTGTTGAGTGGAAGAGTAGATCACAGGATGACCTGGATTGACGGTAGGTCAGGATAGTGCTCGTTTTTTTTTCTTTTTTTACTTTAGTCCTATTAACAGGAATAATGCAGGAAAAAATCTAGATAAAAGCTAGATCTATTCATTTAAAGCTTCCAGTGTAGCCCAGCTGCTGTGGCTCAGTGGTTGAGTGTTGACCTGTGAACCAGGAGATCACGGTTTTAATTCCTGGTCATGGCACATGCCCGGTTTGTGGGCACATCCCCAGTAGGGGGCGTGTAGGAGGCAGCCAGTCAATGACTGTCACCATTGATGTTTCTTTTGCTCTATCCCTTTCCCTTCTCCTCTTTCTATAAATATAATCAGTAAAAACCAATTTTTTTTAAAAAAAGCTTATGTGATTTGAATTCATTTGGTGCCACAACCTGACCTGATCTAATAGGAATCTTGCTAGTCGATTTCCCCCCCCCCCCCCCCCCTATTATGAATATCTTACATTTTGCTGCAGGAACACTCCTTCCTGATTATGTGACATCCTTCCCCAGGTCTCTTTGGGGAATGATGTGATCTATAACGAATGCACTTTTTAAAAAAAATCTGGAAACTTCCAAATTCTGAAACGCATCTGACCCCAGGGCCTAGGGTAATGGGTTGTGGAGCTGAGAGAGTGTGTGCTCACACATCTGCCTTTCCTCTCACACTGCCAAGTGCTGGAGAGCGGGGACTGTGTCTCATTCACGTAGCCCCGATTCTTGGCACATGATAGAAATTCAGTCACCGTTGGGTGAAAGAAGGAAGTCTGCCAGAAAGTACCCGTCAGGTGAAGGGAAGCAAGCCTGGCCCGGGAGTAGCCCTTGTTCCCGAAACACAGACAACACAGGCTGCTTTCGGTTTACAAGATGCTGAATTGGCTTATTTCTGGGGCACTTAACAATACTCCATGTAGCCCTAGCCCGTTTGGCTCAGTGGATAGAGCATTGGGCTGCAGGCCAGAGGGTCCCGGGTTTGATTCTGGTCAAGAGCACACACCTCGGTCGCAGGCGCCTCTCCAGGCCAGACGCTGGCTGGGGCGTTTCTTTCACATCGATATGTCTGTCTCTGTTTCCCTCTCTCTTCCACTCTCTCTCAAAATCAATGGAAAAAATGTCCTTGGATGAGAATTAAAAAAAAAAAAAAAAATCCCACACCCTACCCAAGAAAAAAAAAATTCAGTGTAATGAGAAATTCAATATCAAAATAAACAACCAGAACTTAATGCCACAGTTTAAGCATCTCTAACTTTTATTTTTCTCCATTTTCCATTCACCCATGCCGCTCTTAAGTTCTTGCTGACTTCTTGAGAGAGAAAGCCACATGGGAATATCGCTATACAGCATACTTGGGATGAGTAGGCAAGAATGTATTTAAATTCCTTGATAGGAATGATCATAAAGGCTTTTCCAAATATCTTACCTCATTCATGATGGGGTTAGGGTTTTTTGAATTTTACGAAGTGTAGAAATTATGTTTTCGTTTTATATGCTTTCATGATCAGAATGGAAATTATTAGTAGCTAAGCTGCTTGTATTTCTCTGTCTTGTATGACTAAAATAGCTGTTCACTAACACAGCAGTATAATTGTACAAGCTACATAATGCCTTGCTTTATTAAAAATTCTGTGGACATTTGAAGAAGTGGAGGGAGAAGGCAGTTTGAATTATGCAACTGTATTTCCCATTTTGTTTAATAAATTGGCTTGGACACAGAGGCTCATTGATACTTTTGATTATTTGTAACTGGCACAGTTATATTTTAAAATATAACGGATATGCTGCTTTCTGCTCCACTTACATGCTCTCACTATATGATAGTTTCCTAAACTGTGTTAAAGGAGTCAAACATTCATGTTGAAAAAGAACTTAGTCAAGAAGTTACAGTAATTGAAAGAGCATTTTAAACTAGCAGTTACTAGTTTCTGTTAAATGACTAGTTTGACATTGTTTAACTCAGCAATTTCAGTTCCACTTCAGAGTTGAAGTGGATGAAGGATGGATACCGGAAAAAAAAAATTCTTACGGGAACTTGGGTCCTAATCATGCTCTGTAGATGTAAACTGAGCCTTGTGCTCAGAGAAGAAGAAGTTATTCTGTAGAAAGAGGAAAACACAGAGGTCTGAAGAGAAAGGCAGGACAGTTAGAAAACGAATACTACTAGTTTTTTTTTAGCCTCGTGTCTCTTCCTGAGGTGGCAAGAGTCATGGGTTTTGGTTCTGTGATTCATCTACATCTTTAGAACAAAGTTCCCTTTATTTCTTAAGCGATTTCAGGTTAGCTTATTTCCTGAAGAAGAAAGTGTCATACGTGGTAGTGATGCAGCCAAGAAGAACAAAGCAAACGAAGTCTCTGCATGAAGGAGCTTACATTCTGCTAGAAGGAAGCAGACAACAAATAAGCAGATACATGCTAAATGGTGTTGAGTCTTTGGTGACCTGATTGAGAGTGAGGGGGCTAGGTGGGTGCATGAGTGCTATCAGGGGAGGTCCCCCCCCCCCCCCCCCCAGAGGTAACGTAGAAGCAGAAGTAAAGGACCGAGAGTTGGGGGAGGGAAGAACAAGTGTCAGGAACTGAGGCCAGAGCTACTTAATGTGTTCAAGGAGCATCAAGAAAGCTTTTGAGTGGCTGGATCAGAGTGAGAGAGAGAGAGTGATGGGTGAGGTCAGAGGAGTGTGTGTAAGAGTTGAGTAGGACTCTGTAATTCAAAATAACGAGTAAGTCTCTCCTCCGAGTGGAGTGGAAAACTGTGGTAGGATTTAAAGCAGAAGAATGACTTTTGCTTTGAAAGGACCACTAGTTGCTAAATTTAGAATAGATTGGAGAGTGGTTGAAAGCGGTAGAAAGTAGACCAGGTGAGAGAGGATGATGGCGTGGACCAAGGTGCTCCAAGTGGACATAACCAGGGTTGTCAAATCCTGGATGCTTTTTTGAAGGACTGACTGGCATGCTTTGCTGGTGGTGTACGTGTTGGGTGTGAAGGGAACAGAAGGTAAGGATGACTCCCAGGTCTTCGGCTTAAACAATTGGGAGGATGGGATTACCATCTACTGAGATAGGGGAGACTTGGGAGTAGGGTGGGGATAGTTTTGAAGTAGTAAGTTTGAGGTGTCTATTCGATATTTAAGTGGGTATGTCAGTTTGTGCCCTATTGTGAAGTGTTTCTCACGAGACTCCATTCTAGTACCAATTCTCTATAATTTGGTCTTGAAAACTACAACTCAAGATTTTGCTTCCATCCTCTAATCACATTCCACCATAATACCCTTTATACATAATCTTGATCTGTATTTCCTAAGCAATTTTACATTCTAGTAATAATTGACTATCTCATTGGTGTTTGAGAAGGAATAAAAAGAAGCCAAATGTCAATATTTTTAAGTACATTAAAATGTAAATGGAGAACTGAATTTGTCTCTCTCTATTTTTTATAGTTGCTTTGTGTTGTTAATTTTGAAATAAAAATTTTCAAAAAATGAGTGAACTGGAACAGCTGAGGCAGGAAGCCGAACAACTACGGAATCAGATCCAGGTAAGAGCAATCCTTTTCATTTTCTCAAAAACATTTTTAACATTTTTATCTCGTACCAGTAATGAACCACATTTGTTCAGTAGGTCATCAGTCTAGAGATGTTAAATAATTTATGAGACTAGAAATGGTCAATTTTTTTTATCATATTTCTAAAGAACTCTCTAAAAATCATTCCTAACAAATACATATGTTGGACTAATGGCCTCTGTGTCCCAAAGAAGTGAATTATCACATTGTAATATACTGAAAATTATTCATCTGTAAAACATTACAGTGCAGAAAACATTAAAAATTATTAGTGGCACAATAAAGAGGTGTCATCTTTCACTCCTGGAAATCAACTCAAAACAGTAAAGAGCATAAGAAACAAATACAAGCTCCTCCTTTAACACAATTGAAAGTCACTTGGAACTTCATAATAGGATGGGAAAGTTCACCACTGCCCCGCCTGTACCATCAAATATAGAGATGGTACAGGCGGGGCAGTGGTGAGGAAGCTCTGAGAGGGTTTTCCGGAGCTGTGATTCTCAGACAAAATAGGTGGCACTCCCTCAGGGACAACTCCAATAATCCTTTCTTTGGAACAACGGGAGCAGATGCTTCTCTGGACTGAGGATACCCAGGTAGGCAGAGGAAAAAATTAAAGGATGCAGACTTGCCATCTTTTAGGAAGCCTCTTGTTGAAGAGTGGAGGAAAGAGACTGATTGTGGGTAGCCTGGCGCTGTTTACTTGCATGTGTCCTGATGGGGAATCAAGCCATGACCTCCTGGTTCATAGGCTGATGCTCAACCAATGAGCCATGCAGGTCAGGACTTCTTCTTTCTTCTTTCTCCTTTCTTCTCCTTTCTTCTTTCTTTTTCTTCTTCCTTCTTCTTTCTTCTCCTTATCCTTCTTATCCTTCTTCTCTTCTTCCTCTTCCTCCTCCTCTTCTTCCTCCCCTTCTTCCTCCCCTTCCTCCTCTTCCTCCTCCTTCTCATTGCTTTTGCAAGGACTTCCAGTACTATGTTGAATAAAAGTGGTGAGAGAGTGGACATCCTTGTTTAGTTTCTGATCGTAGAGGAAAAGCTTCCAGCTTTTCACCAGTGAGTATGATGTTAACTGTGGGCTTGTCATATATATTATGAAGTATGTTCCCTCTATGCCCACTTTGTTGAGAGATTTTTTATTATATATGGATGTTGGATTTTGTCAAATGCTTTTTCTGAGTCTATTGAGATGATCATATGACTTTTATTTTTCATTTTGTTGAGTGGTGTATCACATTGATTTGTAGATATTGAACCATACTTGCCTCCCTGGAATAAATCCCACATGATCATGCTGTATGATCCTTTTAGTGTACTGTTGAATTCCATTTGTTAATATTTTGTTGAGATTTTTTGCATCTCTGTTCATCCAGGAATATTGACTTGTAATTTTCTTATGCCATTCTTGTCTGGAATGACTGGCCAAGCACATGGCCATGCATCCGACCAGGACTGGGGATCAAACCTGCAACTCAGTTACATGCCCTTGACTGGGAATTTAACTCATGACCCTTGGGTGCTTGGGCCAATACTCTAACCACTGAGAAATACTGGCCAGGGCAACAGATTTATTTTATTTAATCCTCACTGATTTTAAGAAAGAGTGAAGGAAGGAGGGTGGGAGAAACATCAGCGTGAGAGAGACACGTCAATTGGTTGCTTCTTACACGAGCCCTGACCAGGGCTGGGGATCAAACCTGCAACCCAGGTCTGTGCACTTGACTGGGAATGAACTCATAACCTTTTGGTTTGTGGACCGACACTCTAACCACTGAGCAAACCTGCCAGGGTGGCAACTGATTTTTTAATTGAATGACTGGATTAGGAAGATGACCTAAATGATACAGTTCATTTCCTAAAGCTTAAAATCAGAGAGCCCCTTTTTTAGAATTTAGCCTGCAAGTCCACCATTTTTGGAACATGGTTCAGGCCATCACTGTCATTTCTGGGAATTCTTTTCATTGCAGGAAAGTGGGCTAAATCATTCCTTGCCAAATGAGGTTTTCTTAACCCACAATTTGACTAAGAATGGGAGAATCAAATCGTATGTTTGCATAACTACTTATAACACCCTGGCATGGAAATATTCTAAGGGTTTATAAATAGGTTGAAAGGGCAGCCAGAAAGATTATGCATTCCATCTAGTCTTTGCTGCAAGTGGAGGCAGGCCTTTTCCCCCTGGGCTGTGGAGCACGTCCACCCGGCACATTTATTCAACAAGTACTGTGTGCTTCCTCCTCACACGGGCACGCTGAGCACGGTGGGGAAAAGCAAGGTTGAAAAGGACACTCCCTAACACTTGATGGAGGGGTGGGGGGAGTTTCAAGTCTAGTAGGAAGAATTAATTGCACTTCTGATTTTCTCATGTATATGAAGTCTCTAAATTTATTATTACACTTTAAAAATGTTTAAAACATTTTTTTTGCTTATTATGTATGTTCTTTCCTTTATTTTGTTATATTGATTTCTGTTTCATTGTCTTCCTTTATTTTATTTTATTTTTTAATATATTTTATCGATATTTTACAGAGAGGAAGGGAGAGAGATAGAGAGCTAGAAACATTGATGAGAGAGTAACATCGACCAGCTGCCTCTTGCACACCCCCTACCGGGGATGTGCCTGCAACCAAGGTACATGCCCTTGACCGGAATCAAACCAGGGACCTTTCAGTCTGCAGACCGACGCTCTACCACTGAGCCAAACCGGTTTTGGCCATTGTCTTCATTTTTAAAAAATATATATATTTTATTGATATTTTACAGAGAGGAAGGGAGAGAGATAGAGAGCCAGAAACATCGATGAGAGAGAAACATTGATCAGCTGCCTCTTGCACACCCCCTACTGGGGATGTGCCCGCAACCAATGTACATGCCCTTGACCGGAATCGAACCCGGGACCTTCCAGTCCGCAGACCGACGCTCTACCACTGAGCCAAACCGGTTTCGGCTCATTGTCTTCCTTTTGATAATTCCCTTCAGTTTGTGTAAAAGTTTAAGATCTCTGAAAGTCTACCCTTATAATGCTTAGGCATAAACACCAGCTTACATGCTATTAATTAATGCCGTTAATATAAATATATAGACGTGAAACTTAGTATAAACTGTGGCTGTTATATAAACATTGTTTTTCCTGAAATGTCGTGTCTTTTTTTCTCAGATCGAATCTAAAATATTTTATTTCTAATAGCATCTGCATCCAGTGTATTGGAAACCATTTCCATAGAAGTGCTATGTAGTTTTAAAAACATTTCTGAAATGACCTGGGCGATACTATAAATATCATTCCTGTCACCTCGACTTCTGTAGATGCCAGAACAAACAGAAGGGGAACTCAGGTCTCATGCTTTTGCCCCAGCATAGTAACAAATATAACTGTGGATACTGTAGCCTTGTTAAATGAATCTAGTTCATTGTTACTCGGGGAATACAATTAAAAGTCTCTCAGTCATAAACTCAGTATATATCTGCACAAGGAAATACAATAGGGAGTCCGTGAGTAAGTCAGTGAGCCACAGATACATGGCTTTTCAGCAAGGGTAACAGGACCATTCAGCAGGGAAAGAATCATCCCTTTTAAAAAGGATGCTGGCCGAGGTCGGTTTGGCTCAGTGGATAGAGCGTCGGTCTGCGGACTGAAGGGTCCCGGGTTCGATTCCGGCCAAGGGCATGTACATTGGTTGCGGGCACATCCCCGGTAGGGGGTGTGCAAGAGGCAGCTGGTCGATGTTTCTGTCTCATCGACACTTCTAGCTCTCTGTCTCTCTCCCTTTCTCTCTGTAAAATATCAATAAAATATTTAAAAAAAAAAAAAAAAAAGGATGCTGCTGAAACGGGACACCCACACACCGAAGAATGGATTTGGGCTCCTACATCACATCCTGTGAAAAAAGGGAACTCAAATGGTACCCAAACATCACAGCTAGAAGTGTAAAATTCTTAGAAGTTAAACGTAGCTGTTAATCTTTGTGACCTTAGATTAGGTAACACTTTAATATGCCACTGAAAGCACAAGCAATTAAAGAAAAAATAGACTTCACGAAAAGTTAAAAACTTGTATGTCAGAGAACACTATCAAGGAAATGGAAAGTCAGCCTACAGAACGTGAGAAAGTTTGTAAATCATACATCTGATAAGGGCCTAGTATTCAGAATACTACAACTCCTACCACTCAACAATAAACAACCGTATCTGTGTTAAAAATGGACAAAGGATTTGAATAAAGAGTTATCCAAAGAGGATACACAAATGGCAGGTATGCACATGTAAAGATTCTCCATATGAAAAGATGCTCAATATCACTAATCATTGGTGAAATCAAAACCTCTAGATACAACTTCACCTCCACTAAGATGGCTGTAACAATACAGATTAAAAAAAGAAGACAGCAACAGTGCTGGTGAGGATGTGAGGACATTGGAGCCTCCCTGTTGGGACTATAAAACGGTGCAGCTGCTATGACTATCAATTCGACAGTTTCTCAAGTTAACAAAAACTTGTACGTGAATGTTCAATGCATTATTATGCACAAAAGCCAGAAAATTGAAATAACTTAAATGTCCATCAATTAATTAACGGATGAACAAATGTCATATCTACACTAATAAAAGAAAAACATGCAAATCGGCTGCCCCTCTGCTATGCCCACCAACTAATCAGGTCATCTATTTCACTATTCCATTTTTTCTCTCTTATATTTTATTGATTTTTTACAGAGAGGAATGGAGAAGGATAGAGAGTTAGCAACATCAATGAGAGAGAAACATTGATCAGATGCCTCCTGCACACCCCCTATTGAGGATGTGCCTGCAACCAAGGTACACGCCCTTGACCAGAATCGAGTCGGGGACCTTTCAGTCCGCAGGCTGATGCTCTATCCTCTGAGCCAACCCGGTTTTGGCTGTACGATTCCATTTTTATAAAATATCCAGAATAGGCAAATCCATAGAGGTAGAAAAGTAAATTAGTGATTACCAAGGAATGGGGGAAGACGGTTTTTCTGTTGGAAGTGATGGAAATGTTCTGGAATTAGGTAATGGTCACGGTGAATATACTAATCACTCGAGCATACACCTTCAAGATGACTTAAGTGGTTAACTTTGTGTTATGTGAATCTTATCCCAAGGAAAGCTGTTTTGAACAAAGATTACGTGGTCCAGTGAGAACACATTTGCAATGAAAATATTAAGTTGTACCTAGTGATTTCCATGTCTAAACTTTCTTTTCTTCAGGATGCCAGGAAAGCATGCAACGATGCAACACTTGTCCAGGTAAAGTCCTCGTCCCCGCCCCAGCTCCCAGTCCCCACCTATTTACTTTAGTGGTTCACATGGACCAGCTTCGCACCAACGCAGATGACACTCAGATTCTTTTCCTATTAGTATTTAATTGAAAAAATGAGATCTCTAAAAATACCTCATAATTTGTCAGATGCTGTACAAGTGCTTTTAAAAGCACATTTGTTAAAATAGAAGGCTGTGGAAAATAAATACTACAAAATATGTAGATTCTTTTGTTTCTTTTTAGGGAGCTTCTTGATTCTTTTAGATATACTCTGATTAAGCTTTTTATTAGGCTAATTAACGTTAGAAATTTTCATTAAGAAATGTTTTATGTGCTTTACAAACATAGAACTGGCTTTTGATTTTGTTAGATGTGAGTATTGCTACTCCAGCTTTTTCTTTCTTTTCCATTTGCATGAAAAAATTTTTCCCATCCCTTCACTTTTATCCTGTTGTGTGTCTTTTGTTTTGAGTCAGCATATAGTTGGGTCATGTCTTGTAGTCAGCATATAGTTGGGTCATGTTTTTGTATCCATTCAGCTACCCTACACCTTTTGATTGGAGCAATTAATTTATTTACATTTAGGATTATTATTGAGAGGTATTTATTTATAGTCATTTTAATTTTGTATGGCTAGGTTTCTCTCTGTTTCTTTTTCTCAGCAATACCTTTAGCATTTCTTGTAATGCTGGCTTTGGTGATGAACTCCTTTAACCTTTTTTTCTTTCTTTTTTTTTTCTCCTGAGAATCTCTTTATTTTACCGTCTATTTTGAATGACAGTCCTGCTGGATATAGTAATCATGGTCTTAGATACTTGCTTTCCAATTACCTTGAGTAATTCAAGTCATTCCCTTCTGGTCTGTAGAGTTTCTGATGAGAAATCAGGTGTCAGCCTTATGGGAACTCCTTTGTAGGTAAAAATTTTCTTTTTTCTTGGTGCCTTTAAGTTTCTCTCTTTTTCTTTAATTTTTGGCATTTTAATTATGATGTGCTGGGCATGGGTCTGTTTGAGTTCTTAAAGTTTGGGGTTTTCTGTGCCTCCTGAACTTGTATGACTTTTTCCTTTATCAGGTTAGAGAAGTTTTCTACCATTATTTCTTCAAATACCTTCTCTATGCCTTTCTCCATTTCTGCCTCTTTTGGCACACCTTCTATTTTATTTATTTATTTATTTATTTATTTATTTATTTATTTATATTACATTTTATTTACTTTTACAGAGAGGAAGGGAGAGGAATAGGGAGTTAGAAACATCGATGAGAGAGCAACATTGATCAGCTGCCTCCTGCACACCCCCTACTGGGGATGGCATACCTTCTATTTTAATATTATTACTTTTCACATTGTCCCACAGCTCCCTTAATCTGTCCTCCTATTTTTTAATTGTTTTTTTCTTTTTGGTTCTCTAATTGAGTGATATTTTCACTTCTATCTTCAAATTCACTGATTTGTTCCTCATTTTCTAATCTGCTGTGTATTCCTTCTAATGTGTTCTTTATTTGTGTTATATCATTCTTGATCTCTGACTTTTCTTTTTTCATAGTTACTATATCTTTTTTCATACTGTTGAGCATTTTTAACATCATTACTCTGAACTCTGTTTCAGATAAATTTCTTATCTCTGCTTCATTTATCTCTTCTGGAGAATTCACCAGTTTTTTCATTTGGGGGTTGTTTCTTTGTTTTCTCATGTTGGTTGTCTGTTTGGGTTTTTGACTATGTTTTAGATAGATCCTCTACAACTCTGTCTCTAGTGCAGGACAGTGTTAAAGGCTGTTTCTTGCTAATTGGATCAGGCAAAGACTCAAAGCTTCCAGAAACCATCTCTGTGTACAGACTAATAGGATTCTGACTTGAATTGCCCCCAGGCATTCATCCCTAGGTGTGGTGAGAGTTTTTTCAACAGGGTGGGGCAGTTGCTTCTGCCTGGAGGTTAATTACTACTTTTAATCTCTTAAGTGGCCTCTGGGAAAGATGTTTTCCAATTGACTGTCTTCCCCCCAGGCAAGGCAGATGTCTTTGTGGGAAAGATGTCCTCTACTGTGTGAGGGAATGACTCAGCCCAGGAAACTTGGGGTGTCTGCCTTCTGGTCTCTATTCCCCATGTCCCCAGTCCTGGGTTCTGCTCTCACAGCTCCAGTCCGCTTCACTCTCCCTCAGCTGGAGCACAAGGCGGGTGGCTCCAGAGGGAACTTCGTGTGTTGTCCCTTTAAGGGGGTACCGAACTTTTAGCTGCCACTCCCTGGCAGAGAGCACCCCACTGCTTTTCACAGCTAGATGTTATGTGGGTACCCTCCTCAGTTTGGTGCTCTGTGCTGAGGAGCCCAGCTTGGAGATTAGATCCCAGAGTTCTCAGTGCCCCCCCCCCCCCCCCACACACAGCTGAGATATTTCTCTGGGCTTCGCTTGCCGTCTGTGAGTGGCCGGCCAGCCCTTTCATGCCTCTGCCCCTCGTACCAATCTCTGTGTGGTCTCCACCTTCGGTCCTTGGGTATCAGGGTTCTCTCCTGTGATTTTCTGTTGATTATTCAGGAAGCCTTTCTGCATTTCATTTGTAATTACAGCTTTTTCCTAGGAGCATGTCCGTGCAGCATCCTCATACTCTGCTGCCGTTTTTTTATTCCTTCTTATGCCTGACTTCTTGCCTATTAATTGTTTTTGCTTTATTTTCTGAACTATGTCTAAGGTAAAAAAATAACATTCATGTCACTTTCTAAAGATCACATCAAACATGGATTCCGTGGGTCGGATACAAATGCGAACAAGACGTACGCTGAGGGGGCACCTCGCTAAAATCTATGCCATGCACTGGGGCTATGACTCAAGGTTTGTACATACTGTCTCCAAACTGTCCGTAGAATTATATTCAGTAAGAATCTCCTTTTGCATTTCCTTTAAAATAAATAATTTTACAGTTAGCAAACAAACTATATTTATGAAATGTTTGCAGAAAATGCATCCAATATGAGACTTTGCTTTCATGAAAAAATAACCAGTGACACTTCAAAAGTTTAGAAACCTTTACTATGGAAATAAATTTATCTCTCAAAAATATCCATTATTAAATTATCCAGGTAACTGTTCAGGGTTTCTCTTCTTTGCAGTGGGGTGTTAATACTGTTGTTTACTATGCCAAAGCAGTTCTATTGTATATTAACCTTGCAATTTCAGTTAATAAGCAAATATTGTTGAATATTGTTATATACAAGTAAGTTCCTGGATATTGCTGTAATTATTGCCTAAATTCACAAAGGATGGAAGTACATATGTATCGTTATCTCTACAAATTGCATTTTTCAAGATGCATTCTCTTTTGTGAGATTACTTGGTTAATTCAAATAGCAGTTATGTTTCCATCTTTTACTTTGGTTTGGCATTTATTTTATGCTACTCTTCTGACAGTTTTCACTTGCTTAATTTCTTATATGTGTAAATATCTTACCTACCAGGTAGTGGAGGCCTCAAAGGTAGGAAGTATTTTTCGTGTGTACCCATAATACTACCTTCACATTTCAATTGATACTTTTCGATTGAATGAAATATGGTTTTTAGGCTTACATGTACTCTATTGTCATTAAATTTATATCACTAAACACAAACCAGTCAGCTAATACCTACCAGAATCTTGAATAGAAATCCAGAATGCTATCACCATGAAAAACTTGAATCATACCCAGACATTTTTAGTAAAATGTGTAAATTTTGCTAAATTTTTATGTTATGATGAAAATTTTGGTATGCCAAATACATTTCTGTTAAAGTCAGAAGGCTGTTTTCTGGTATCAAGTTTTTAATTCAAGAAATTATATATATTTTTCTGAACTGTTCTACATTAATGCCATTCATAACTAATCTAAACTACTTTTTTTCCTCTAAGTGTCAAATTATTTTTGTTTGTTCCTCTAGGCTACTAGTCAGTGCTTCCCAAGATGGAAAATTAATTATTTGGGATAGCTATACAACAAATAAGGTAGAATTTCTTAATCATTCTCTTAAGTAACCTATTATTTGATTTGATGTTCATTAGTCCTTTCCTTTATTCTGTTGCTTCCAACTGTAATTTTCTCTAAGATAAGTTTATTCTATCTACTTTAATCTAGATCCTCTCTTGAAGCGTAGGCTTTATTTTAATATTTAGGCCTATTTTCATGCCCAAGAACAACTGCAGGAATATTTTTCAATATGTTTTGCTAGACTGTCACATTCCATATTTGAATATTAGAATAGAGTGTGTCAGTTTTACATAGAAATAATTTTCCAAACAAATTCCCGTTCCCCAATGTGACATGACCCTGATATTCTTATTTCTAGCTGTGGGTGAGAAAGCTTTTCATTGGTCCACTCTAGGCATGGATGTGTGTTTGTGTGCTCAGAAGACACAGTGGACAACTTGCTTAGAGGTTCAAGTCCCCTCATGTGTCTCCTGGAAGGAATGCCTGACACACAGGTGTTGAGTGGTAGTGGAAAAGCTTCAGGAAACATTCACAGGTCACATTCCTTTAGGTTCTGTGTACTCTTTTATTAAAGTTTAAAAAAGTATTACTTTGTGAAGTAAACGCAGTATCTTCAGCCTGTTGAGAATTTAAAAGTAGCCAAGACAGATTTGCATTATAACAGTTCGTCTATATTAATTAACATTAAGCATGGGTCTTTCAATTATATTTCCCTAAAACAAAACAAAACAAAAATGTGTATTGAAAGTATTATTTTAAGTTAAGTGAGAGCACAGTAGTAACCACACACAATGTGTGGATTCTCTGTGTGGACCACTTAGCCTTTCAAGTCCCACACATGTAAATTTTTACTGCCTGACCTGCCGATCATTGGTGTTGGGTAAGAGCACCAGACAGTGGTATGAATAGGTCGTGGAAACTCTTCATATTGTTTAAATTTGAGCCCGATGGTTAGAAGAACCATCTCTTCATGGAAAAACCATTTTAATAGACTCTGATACTCAATGTTATTTTGGAGGAAATTACTCTTTTGCACAGGTCTGCAAAAATTTAAAGAATTTTATTACATTTTTTATCTTTAACATTTTACATTTAATATTTTAAGTTATTACATTGCATTGAAATATTCTTGTTCTTGCTTCTCTTAAAAGAATAATTTCTGAAAAGAGTAGCTAAATTGAATTATTTGTAATACAGAAAAAAATAATAGGTATTTCAGTGTGCATTGTATTTTATTTTTCAGTGTTCCCTTTCTCAATCCATTGCATTCTTTATTTTACCTTAATTTTTAGATGCATTTAATTTTTCATAATATTTGCTTCTTCGTAAGTGGCAGGAAGATGAATGACTGTCGTTCCTTAGTGATAGATTTTGTGCATTCCATTTGTTCTGCAGATGCATGCCATTCCTTTGAGGTCTTCCTGGGTGATGACCTGTGCTTACGCCCCCTCTGGTAATTATGTGGCTTGTGGAGGACTGGACAACATCTGCTCTATATATAACTTAAAGACCAGAGAGGGAAATGTGAGAGTGAGCCGAGAGTTACCAGGTCACATAGGTGAGCTTCACTGAATATTGTCCTGCTTTTCTTAAAAACGTATTATTTTTGTAAAGATGATAAAATTATTGCAAAAAAATTCATACAATGAAAATATTTTTAAAAAAGCAAATGTTATTTTCTGTATTCTCTGCAACCATATAACATCATAGAATGTTCGCATATATACTTGATTATGTAACAAAGTATATATTAATACTAGAGACCCAGTGCATGAATTTGTGCACCAGTGGGGTCCCTTGGCCTGGCCTGCAGGATCGGGCCGAAACTGGCTCTCTATCATCCCCCACTGATGCATGAACAGAGTTGGAAGAAATGTGGGAGGTTGGCCAGCTGGGGAGGGACTGCAGGAGGGCTCCAGGGTGTGTTCAGCCCATCTCGCTCAGTCCTGATCAGCTGGACCCCAGCAGTAAGCTAACCTGGTCAGAGTGTCTGCCCCCTGATGGTCAGTGCACGTCATAGCGACTGGTCAACTGTCTGCCCCCTGGTGGTAAGTGCACCTCATAGCAAGCTGTTGAGTGGCCTTAGCATATCATTAGCATATTATGCTTTGATTGGTTGAATGGCCAACTGCTCAGTTGGTTAAAGTATTGTCCTGATACATCAAGGCACATGCAGGGAGCAACCAAAGAATGCATAATTAAGTGGAGCAACAAATTGATGCTCCTCTTTTTCTCACTATATATGTATATTAGTATTTCATATGCTAATTGCGTTATTTAATCAATTATAACCTAAAATAATGCTAACTCTCTATGCTATAGGCTACTTGTCCTGCTGCCGTTTTTTAGATGACAGCCAAATTGTTACAAGTTCAGGAGATACAAATTGGTAAGTGCATTTCAGAAGAACACAGATTTGGGTGTTGAGGTTGATAGTGGGAACTACTGTAAGAAGACATAACGGTCATTATTTTTATTCACTTTTAATTGCAGTGCCCTATGGGACATTGAAACCGCCCAGCAGACCACCACGTTCACTGGGCATTCTGGAGACGTGATGAGTCTCTCTCTGAGTCCCGACATGAGGACTTTCGTTTCTGGTGCTTGTGATGCCTCTGCCAAGTTATGGGATATTCGAGATGGAATGTGTAGACAGTCTTTCTCTGGACATGTGTCAGACATTAATGCTGTCAGTGTAAGTGAATAGCATTTCTAAGGAATATTCATTGTGCGTTTAAACTACGAACTCTGTAGCATGATTTTCATAACACATTGCCTTCAAGGATTCTTACAATTTATAAATTCTTATAATGTGCTCTTATGACATTGAATTCCCAGATAGTAAGAGTTTGATTTAAAAAAGAAAAAACCAGCCCTGGCCAGTATGGCCCAGTTGGTTGGGTGCATCTTGTGTACCAAGAGGTTGTGGGTTCGGCTCCTAGTCAGGGCATACACCCAGGTTGTGGGCTGGATCCCAGGTAGGAAGCATGCAGGAGGCAACTCTCACATCAATGTTTTGCTCCCTGTCCTTTCCTCTCTCTAAAAATCAGTAAAAACACATCCTTGAATGAGGATTAAAAAATAAAGTGCCCTAACCAGTTTTGCTCAGTGGATAGAGCATCCGCCTGCGGACTCAGGGGCCCCAGGTTCGGTTCTGGTCAAGGGCATGTATCTTGGTTGCAGGCATGTCCCCAGTGTAGAGTGTACAGCTGGTTGATGTTTCTAATTCTCTCTCTCTCCCTTCCTCTCAGTAAAAAAAATCAATAAAATATATTTAAAAATACAAAATAAAAAAGAGTACACTTATGTAGATTCTTTAAATAGTAATATTTACACTTAAATATTTTAATAAGACATTTAGAGGACCAGAGCTAATATTTACTGAATTACTTGCCATGTGTTGAACAGTAGGCTGTGTACTCGGCATATGTCATTTCAATCTTAACTCACACTCTAAAACTGGAACCAAGGCCCAAAGAGTTGAAGAATCTTTAGTGCCAAACAGCACTCCCTGGTCAGAAGCCAGGTTGGAATGTGAATCTACTAGGTCTGTTTTACCCCAGAGCCTGTTATTACACTGTCTCATGTGGTTTTTGCACATGTCCATGGAATTCATGTTTGTTGCTTTTCTTTCTAGTTTTTTCCAAATGGCTATGCCTTTGCCACTGGCTCTGACGACGCCACTTGCCGTCTCTTCGACCTTCGGGCAGACCAAGAGTTACTGTTGTATTCTCATGACAATATCATCTGTGGGATCACCTCCGTAGCCTTCTCAAAAAGCGGGCGCCTCCTGTTAGCTGGTTATGACGACTTTAACTGCAACGTGTGGGACACACTCAAAGGAGATCGTGCAGGTCAGTACCTACATCCACATTGCGTTTGGGTTTTGTCAGGGAACGTGAAAGGTTCCCGACCGTCGTGGGAGGCTCCCGGATACCCTGGATTCAGGGAACGGCAGCCCCGCTGTTCTCACTCATGGTCATTGTTGCGCGTTCTCTGAGATGGATTTTCCACTTTCCTCCCTGGAATGGATAAACTGGCTGCCAGTTCTAGGGCTGATTTCAGGAGGAAAGCTGGGTGGTAAGACAATTAGCAAGTCAACTTTCCTTATGCCCCGTTTTCAGCACAGTTCCACCAATCTCAACTGGGCCTGTTTTTTCCCAGTTAAGAGGTTCTTCTTTACTCTCCAGCAAATGGGTCTCTCCAGCCTCATGTGCACGCTGGAGCCACCTGACTTTGCAGTGCAGAATCGGGGAAGCCCCGGTTCCTGGACACTTTCTAGCATCCTAGTTTCCCCAGCTCTGCCACCACCTGGCTCCAGAGGTGCCTGGGCTCACGAGGACCTGCCCCTTTGGGAGGTTCTGCCGTGTGATTTTGTCTCTGGGCTTACCAGACCATTTGCTATGAACTGAGCATTTTAGGGTGCACCGAGACAGTCCCCGCCATCCAGTTTTGTAGCCACTGCCTGCTTTCATACCCTCATTGCCTTCGTGGGTTTTTGTCCTTACCCGTTTAAATCCCTAAGCAGTTCTTGAGGTTTCTGAGGGAGTAAAAGTACAACGTGAACATTCCCAGGAGTCATTTTCTACAGCCTCTCTTAAGACATTGTAGAGTTCACAGTTTGCATTTTGGAGCTTTCTGTTGCCCAAAAGTCAATTACTTTTTGGAAGTATTAGGTGTTTTGCCTGGGTTGAATCAGTTAGCACCCATAACAAAACAAAAATGTGTTTGTTTCCTATATTTTTAAACCTATGCTTGAATTTAAAACTTGCCATTGCTATTCACTGGCTTTGTTTTTCAGGTGTTCTTGCTGGTCACGACAACCGGGTCAGCTGTCTGGGTGTCACCGACGATGGCATGGCTGTGGCCACAGGCTCTTGGGACAGTTTTCTCAGAATCTGGAATTAACAGTGCATACACTTTTGCTGTTCTCTATTGTTATCTGGAGAAATTCGTGCTACAGCCTATAGCTGTGATAAAAAAAAAAATTCTGTCTTATATTTGCGGTTGGAAATTTTTCCATTGAGATTACTACATACAAAAGGAAGCTTTCAGTAAACTACAAAGCAGAAAAGGATGGAAAAAAAAAAAAAGGCAGAGGTGCTTGCTAAGATCAAAAGGACCAATGCATTGAGCTCATTTAACCTTGAAGTCTTGCTTTCACTGTCTATTGTTTTGTTTGTGTAGAACAAAATGTACACATTATAGCAACCTGTCATGTTTGATTGCTTTCATTTATGAACTTCATTTTGAACTTTGTATACACCAGAAACACCACCTTTTTTTATTTCTGTAACGGGGGCACCAGGCACAGTAGTAATAGGTGGAGGTAATACCATGTGTCTGTCCTTGGTTTGAAGAGTCTCCTTGAATTGACATCCCTTTTTAATTTAAAAGATCCCAGTCACTTACTGTATTAGGAATGCTGACAGGCAGGTGCCCTTTTGAGTTTCATTAGTTTCTTGGCGCATCCTTCGCCATCTTATCAATGTACATTAAGTGCTCATTTTCATTCCTTTGAGGGGAAGATAATCTGAAGGGTCGGGGATGGAGATTTCACTCTGAAACTTCAGACCTATGTAAGGAACTTTATTAATAGGTATACAGCAATAATCTCATATAAATGATTCTTGGCATTTTAAAAAGCAGATTATGACCAAGTGACACTCTGGGTAATCCTCTACATAGTTGAACTTTCCTATTGATATCCTATCCCAGAACGGGATTTGTAGAGTATCCTCATTATTCCAGGACATGGATACCTGGATTGTCCTTGCACTTGAACTTGTCCCAGTGTTCTGTCAGTATGCATCTAAACCTAAGGAAATAGGATAGCATTGTTTTTGCAAAGTGTACAATCTAACCAATCACTAGATCTGAGTAGTTATAGTTATGACAGGGTGGCTTTATGAATTCATGTTCACACACATGAAATCTGAATTGATGTAAACTGTCACATTTTTAAAAGGAAGCATTTAAGCTCTGTTCTCCCTGTAACATTTCTTTCCTTCACACAAAACACTGGTTTCTAAGTGGTGTGGCTCTGCTTTGAAGAATGGCTAGATCCAAGTGGCTCCATTTTAAAGCCAAAAGGAAAATTCCAAGAGTAAGTACTAAAGGGGTCAGAAAAATTCTAAGCAATTCATTCCACTGCTTGTCAATGGAATAAAATGTTGTTTATTACTAGACTGAGCCATCCTGGATTTAAACAAAGATACTCTCCTCCTTGGATTTTCTCCTACAAATAAATCTAAATGATTGATATGGGAAGATTGTTAGTCTGCTTGATGGTGAAGTCATAGGTTATCCTGGTACATTATAGAAGTGTACTGTTAAATCAATAAACTATCACTTACTGTTGAGATAGGTCTCTGTTAACTTTTGATCACCTGGAACCCTAAATACTCCCATTTTTTTTTAATGTCAGTTCTCATTTTTATACCGTGAATGTGCTAGCAAGTGCACCAACTATAATGAAGTCAGTTTTAACATCAGTTGATATTGAAAAGAGAATAAAATGAATAAAGGAAGATTAAGATATGGGCCCAAAAAACTACTTGTAGATGGCAGGCATGAACATATATTCATTTATACACAGATTTCTATGAACTTTTTGCTATTAATATTTGTGGACTATATCACTTCGTAAAGAGCAGCTCTTTGAGATTAGGCAAGAGTATTATAAAGCAAAATATTCATTTCCAAAAGGGGGTGAGGGTGTGCCATGTAATTCAGCAATTCGTTCCAAAATCTTAAGAAAGCACTTCTGCCATGTGCAAAATAGCCTTGGGTAGAGAGCGTATCCCCTCTACTTTAAAAGTTATTCTGGGAACTTTAGTGAGAGGCATACAAACTATAGTTCTATGGTCTTAAACATGTTGATAAAAATGATTTCTTTTACTATGATTAGTTTATGTGGATAGTTGAAAAGCAATTCCCTTAATATGTACCAGGTAACTGAAACCTACTAAGATTATGGCTAATTACACATGACCAGATGGTAACCTCATTATCACATTTACTAAATCTTTGCTTTCCAGTAATAAGGGTTCCAGTGGTAAATATATTTATTTACTTGCAATTGAAGTTCAGCTGATTAATTCTGTTGTTCATGAGACTTCCTGATGTCCAAAGGCACATAAGCTGATTGCAGGTTGGTCTCTGCCCCTCTTGGGGCATGTGCGAGAGGCAACCAATCAATGTCTCTCTCGTGTTATTTTCTCTCTCCCACACCCCCGTCTCTAAAAAATCAATGAGAAAAATATAATCATGTGAGAACTAAAAAAATATATATTGGAGTCAACTGAACCCTATCTTTTTTTACCTTATAAAAAACAAGTTTTATTTATAGACTCTCTAATCACCTCATGAAGTTGTTTTTAGAGATCTGACAAGAATTTTAAAATAATATTTTAAAGACATGATCTTTTTAAAACAAATAGTGGCCTGCCATGTGGTTAACTAAATCTCCCAAAAACTTGCTCAAGAAAGGACTTCTTGCTACCATGAGCTGGGTCCCTCTATACTTGTGACTCCAAGGTTACACACACCATATTGAGTTCCATCTTCATAGAGGCAAAAATTTGGGATTAATATTTCAACTATAAGAGACTAACAAGTAGTTCTTTTCATTTAGATTCAGCTGAACTGATGAATGCTTTATGACAAAAGTATAGTCTGTTAGACATAATGTAGGTGCTTCTGGAGTATGGGGTAAACAATTTAAAAGTTATCCTGATAGATGACTTCTCCAGGTGAGAAAATGCAATTTTATCAGTTAAAAAAATACTGTGAAATGTTATTTAATTGACCTTACCCAGCATTTCTGAGGTCTTAGATTTAATAATACCGACTGACAATTTTAAAAGTGAAAACCTTCAGGGAAGCTTATACTTTGAACACTATGAATGTCTCACATTATAAAACTATAATAAGCCCTGCCAGTGAGGTTCAGTGATTGAACAAATGATGAACCAGGAGGTCACAGTTCAATTCCTGGTCAGAGGCATATGCCTGAGTTGTGGGCTCAGCACTCAGTAGGGGGTGAGCAGGAGGCAGCCGATCTATTTTTCTCTCATCATTAATGTTTCTATCTCCCTCTCTTCAATCAATAAAATATATCTTAAAAACCCCAAATTGTGGTTTATTTGTTGTATATAAACGTATGAAAACTGATTAACTTCCCAAAAGCTTGTTTTAATAATTTCCTTTCTACAGTTTTTCTGGTCTTTAGGGTGTAGGCTTAAACAATTTTTAAAAAAATTGCTATGTTCAGCTTCTAGTTCCTATTTTGCCATTGTGGAAAGCAAAATTTTATGCTTTCTCTCATCCTGTTAGAATTTTTAAGACCCACAAGCTCAACTGTCTTTCTTGTGAGGAAAGGTAGCACAAGGATAAAATTGGCATTTTAAATTTAAGTAGAATGTAAAGTACTTTATACTTACTAGTTTTTCCCTCGTTCATTTTGAGCTGTCTTTATTTTAGCGTTTTAAAAAATATTCGTTACCATAGGTACTCATGAAAATGGTTTGTATTTGAATGTATTAGCTAGCACCGTTTTAGAGTAAAGGTACAACTTGTATTTAGCAAATTTGTATGCATGTTGATAAAAATTCCCAGTCTTTTTTTTTTCTTAATCCAATTACCCTATAAAAGATAATGCAGTATTATAAAAAAAAACCTGGTTTGTGTTCAATGTGCCCGACAAAAAAAAAAAAAATCACACAATATTTCTTAAACCTTGGAGATATATACTCGGTATTGCCAGCCTTTGACGTGCCACGCAATGGTGCTCTACCCTTTTTTCCCCCCTTTACTAAGCATCTGAACCCTGCATTTGCATACTCTTACCAAAAGCATTCACATCTAAGTGGGTTTTTAAAGTCGGATTAAAGTTTTTTCACTTAGGATGGTTTTTAAACACTTTTAGCCAACTGACTTGGAATGTCAATAGTATAACTATGGGAGAGGTGAACATACTAAAGTTCTTGTAAGAACATCAAACAAAAGATGGATTTGTTCCATGATTTAACAGTATTCTTAGATCTTTCTTACACAGTGATTCATTCCTTTATTTGTACAGTGGCTCTGTGAAATGTTGGCTGTGAATTGATACTGTAATCAATAAAGTACTTTAACCAGAGTTCATGTGGCATATTTTAAGTCAAATTCAGATTTTAACATTAAGTTCCAGAACTAAGCTCCAAGCCAGTGTCATAATTCAGCCCTAATTCCTTTATATAAATAAAGGCAAGAAGGGGAGCAGTTAGGGGTAATCAGACAGGCAGGCAGGTGAGTGGTTAGGAGCCAGTGGTCCTGGATTGCAAGATGCAGTCATACATCCCGAGGGGTTGCGGGTTGGAGAGGGTGCAGGTCAGGCTGAGGGCCACCTCCTCCCCACTCACCCCGCACAAATTTCAGGCACCAGGCCTCTAGTAGATTTGTAATGAGCTTCCAGAGAAAGAGATCATAGTGCTCCATCAGTAATATATTAGCTTACCCTTAAAAGGACCACAAATTTTCATTAAAAAGCAAAATTAGTCATTCTTCCCCCTGAAACTCCCTTAGGATAAATAATTCCATTGCTTATAGGGTTTTTGTATTTGTGTTTTAAAAAAATATTTTTATTGATTTCAGAGAGAAAGAGAAAGGGGAAGACAGAAACATCAATGATAAAAGAATCATTGATTGGCTGCCTTCTGCATGCCCCCTACTGGGGATCAAGTGGGCAAACCAGATGTGTCCTTGACTGGAACTGAACCCATAGTGAAGTGCCATCCATTGAGCCAAACCTGTCAGGGCTAGAATTAAATGAGACAGTCTGCCCAAGATAGTTTATATATCTACCATAAAATTAAGAGCAAGACTCACAAAGCCAGTATAAATGCTACATTTATCAACTGTCAGACAAAAGTTTTATTCTCACCTTGCAAGTTTGCATACTTATTTTAAAAATGTAATTTTGTAAAAAGTTTGAGGTTATACAAAGTTTATAAATTAATATGCAAACACATAGTGAACAAGAACTCCGAATTACATCAGGTGTAACTTACATGATTTCATAGAATTCACGGGCTGGGTCATAGGCGCACTTACCTCTAGGCATAAAGGTTGGGTCTCATTATCTTAGTGTCCATTTCCAACATTCACAAATATTTTCAAACTTGATCAGTTGGAATGCGTTCGAACTGGTGATGGAAAACTTACTACAAACTTATATACCAGAATCATAATTCCTGGACTTCCCAAATGTTAGCATGCATCAGGATAATTTGGAAGGCTGCTTATAACAGAGTGCTAGCTCCCAGAGCTAGTGTTTGATTCTTGGGTCTGGGATAGGATCAAGAATGTGTACCTCTTATAAGTTGACAAGTGATACTGTTGATCCAAGGACCAAACTTTGAGAATCATAGTAGTATACTAATGAGGTGATACCAAACCAAAATGCTGTTTCAAAATTTCAAGTACTTTGTATAAATTTAAGAGCCAGAGCTTGTTAACTTTAGACATCAAGTTTTCATGCTGCAGGTGTTACCTGATCCACAATTGTTGGTGGTCTGTACCAACTTTGGTTATAAAGCAACAACAAAAGCTACAAATTAATATTTATTGCAAATTTGGCATCTTAGTAATCTGACCGGCATAAAAATATATTTTTGAAAGGCTTATGGCCTAAATAATATTCTACTTAAAATATTCTGAAAAATAGTGTTGTTGCACCACCAGCTGTGAGAAGACAGAATGGCATCCAGGAGCCAAAGGCACAGGAAAGGAAGCTCTGAGTACTGAGAGAGGAAAGGAGCCTGAACACTATCCCTCCATGGAAAAGCAGCGGTGTGCCCTTGCTTTCTCACAAGCACCTAGGGGACTGATGCTGACTTGGTGGTTCTCAAGGCTCCTTTCTGCATAACGAAGCCCTAGAATGTCAGACATTTTTTAAATGTTTCCATGTAAGTTTCAATTAGTTTTTTTTAACACAAACACACACAATACTTGAAACCATAAACATTTCATTAAACTAAAAAATACAGTGATAATTTTTAACCATGCCCTGGAAAATTCATACAATAAAAGGAAAACCACCACAGGGGGACAATTCACCAGTATCCTCCACAAATACCTTCTGAAGAACAGAATTTGTACATGACTATAACACTCAAAATTCAGACCTCCCATCTCTGGCTATTTTATCACTTCAAACTTCTAAAACTTAGCTTCCCTTAAGGTACTTCATAGCTGTAGCTGCAAATGTTTCTCTAGAAACATCAGGAAGCTATTTTGACTCAGATACTTTTAGAATAACAAACCTTTATACTGCTTTACATTAGCTTTAATGGGAATATAAGGAGTAAACAACAGTTTATTTATTAGTGGTTTACATACCTGCCAGAAAGGCAAAAAGGACTGTAACTTGCAAGATAATACACTCAAGAACATTACACACTCCTTTTTGGTGGTTAAAACAATGTAGGTATAAAACAAAAGTGACTATTCCCATTAAAGTGACATCAAAAATTAGTTTTGAGAAAGAGCATTCTCTAACTCCTGGATGCCAGGAAGAAGAGTGTTTCAGAAGCAAAAACAAAGAGAGCCCTAATTAAGAGTAAGGCCCCACCCCTCAGGGGTCACATAATTGGTTCTGCTGTTCTTAACTAATTCATCACTTCAACACATCAAACAACTTAGCCTGTTCTTTACCCAGAATTAAATTAAGAGATACAATAACACTCTCCAGAAATGCAAACACCCTGAGATACATCATTACCAGAATCTACACAAGAATTTGCTATTTAGGTATAGTGAGTACAATTCATATTTAAAATCATTTCATAAAAATAACTGTCCAAAATCATCCATGTTGCATTTTCTCCTATGATGATCACCAAAGCGATTTCTATTGTTAAGATTCTTCTTCGTTGCTCGAATGAAGAAACTGCTTAGTAAAATTCTCCAGCTCATTTTTAAGTCGAACAGCTTTATTTCTAATTTAAAAAAATGAACAAAACACAAAATCATTAAGGTCAATTTAAAAATGCATTCCATCGAATTTCAAAAAGTAAAGAAAAACACACAACACTAGCCAACTGCTGCTACATTCACCTAAACTCAGACTACACTATAAATACCCTTTTAAGAGTAATTTTTTTTAATACTAGAATTGTATTTGATTGCCAACTCTCCATATGAGGAGGAAAACTGGACCTAAAATTGACCAAGGAACCCAGATCTGGTCTCTCATTCTCACACACACATACTTGAATGAGCTTCTCCCTTTCTTTTTATCCTGGTCTTGTTTTGTTGAGTGTACATACTTGAAGTCATATAAGTTAAATGTACATATGAATTCTGTATATTTCTTCGAACCACTCTCCTGAAATACTAGGTAAGTTCTATCTCAATGGCTGAGCCTGAACCAGTAACAATGGAGATTCCAATTATCTATAGTAATAAAAGCGTAATATGCTAATTAGACTGAATGTCCTTCCGAAGAAGCCAGGGCTGCGAGGGAAGCCCAGGTCCTGGGTCCCAGAGGGAAGCCTGTACCAGCAGCCAAGGGAAGGCCTACTCTTGCATGAATTTTGTGCATCGGGCCTCTAGTGATATATATTTTCCTCTTAGAAAAAGGATGAATTAGGAGATCAAAATATTCATACTTATTCAAGTCAGTCCAGCCAGAATCAGTAAAGTACATAAGTGCCAATTATCTGTTTTGTCATTTATGTTTTGCTATGACAAGATGAAACACTATTTAAAGACCTCCCTAATTTAAAAAACAAAAAAACTTCTACTGCACACAGTTTTACCAACTTTGAAAGGTAGTCTTTGGGAAGATCTAACTACGACACGAGCAATGGAGCACTTGGGTGTGTCTGGTTGTGAGGAAGGGGCGGGGCCTAAGGGATAGGCAGGCATCTTCTCTGGAGTCTCAGGCTGAGGTGCACTGAGAGTGAGCCTGCTGTCAGACTGGGACACCATGGAGACATGACCACACATGCTTTAAATAGACATTTCAAAATTCAGGACACAAGGACAGCCTCTCTAATTTGCAGAGTTTCAGACTGCTCTTATATGGGTAACTTTATGTAGTAGTTACCCTGGTAAGTGGCAGCAAGGACAAAATGATGCTTAATGATTCCCTCACAGTCATAAGTAAACCAGCAAATGGGTAATGAAGTGGAAAGTTGTTAATTGCCAAGAAGCAGAGATCACATGGTGAAACTTGTCCCCTAAAACAGAATTTAGACCCCCGAAGAATCCATGATAAACCATATTAAACCAGAATTCCAGATTATACTATTTTTTTTACTTGTTTTGTTATAGCCTTGAATATTCCCCAGTGAAAATGGAATTTATGGGTGTTGGAGATACAGGACTAAAAAGTGATACTTTTTATTACAGAACTTGTGCTCTCAAAAGGGACTAATATAATTTAACAGAGAGTCAAAGTTGACATCTACAAGCATACATTTACATAAGATGTTTCTTGTTGAAATTAGCATTCATTGAAATTTCAAAACTATGGAATTAAATATGGAATAGTGTAATTTAAGCCACCAGAAAGCTAAAGTTTTAATATAATCACTAGTGATTTATATAACTATATTTTGGTAATGGGACCAATAAATGTTCATATTATGGAGAAAAAAATGCTTTAAGTACCTTAAAAGCTTTGAATTGTTTTGTATTTCCTCCAATTGATCTATCTCTTTGGAAAATCTAGCAATTTCTTCTTCCAGGTGTTTTTGTGAAATATCAACTTGTTGGCAAAGGCGAGCAAAAGTGGTTGCCATTTCCCTTAAAATAAAAAAACAATTTTATCAGTTATCACAAATGTCTTAAAATGCACGGGCTTTCAAAAGATTATATAAAAGATCACAAGTTTAAAATACTCTTAAAAACATAAGGTTTTAAAGAACAAAGTGCTAAGAATGGGATGAGGGAGGCATGGAACGTGTAAGTTTAATATGACTGTGGGCTTAATTCCATCTGGCTTCAAGATCAATGTTCAATAGGCACTATTTCCACTGCCACATGGTTGTAAACATGAACAAACTATAAAAAGGCAAAAGATGGGTATATTTCTTCAGAAGCACAGTAAACCTTACTCACCTCCTGCCATAAAAATAATTACTGAGAACAGAAAATTTCATTAATCCTATTAACTTATATATATATAAAGAAATACTTAAGGAGGAGACAAAATGGCGGAAGACTAGATGGACGGGTTCTGAGCCTTGTCCCGAAGCAGAAAGAGAGAGCAGCTGAGCTGAGGGTCACGCTGGGAGTGTTTGTTAGCAAGTTAAGAGACAGGCGAATGAACTCCAGGAGAAAGTGGGGGTCTGCTGATCAGGGTGTCCCTGACAGGGAAGCACCCACGGCAGGGCCGGGTCCCCTCCCGGAGCTACCGTATTTGCCGGCGTATAAGACGATTTTTTGGCCCTGAAAAATACGTATTTGCCGGCATATAAGAGACTGGGCGTATAAGACGACCCCCTAACATTTCCACTAAAAAATACAGAGTTTGTTATATACTCGCCGTATAAGACTACCCCCCCACTTGGAGGCATATTTTTCAGGGCCAAAAAGTCGTCTTATACGCCGGCAAATACGGTACCTATGGGCTTGGACGGGGAAATCTCACCATCTTTAAAGGAAAAGTGGATCTTATCCGTGGCAGAAGACAGAACCCCAATCAAACTAGCAACTGATTTCTCAACAGGAACTCATCAGGCCAGAAGGGAATGGGATGAAATATACAAAGTCATGCAAAGGAAGGGTCTGAATCCAAGAATATCGTACCCAGCAAGGCTATCAATCAAAATTGAAGGTGAAATCAGGAGCTTCACTGACAAAAACAGACCAAGGGAATTTATCACCACCAAACCAGCAATGCAAGAAATGCTAAAGGATCTGCTGTAAAAATAAAGAAATAGGAAACAAAGAAGGAACACAGGGGTATAGAATAAAAATGGCATCAAATAAGTACCTATCAATAATAACTGTAAATGTAAATGGATTAAATGCTCCAATCAAAAGACATAGGGTAACAGACTGGATAAGAAAATAAGACCCATATATCTGCTGTCCACAAGAAACCCATTTCAGAAAAGAAAAAAAAAAACGCACACACACTGAGGGTGAAGGGATGGAAAAAGATTTACCAGGCAAATGGAAATGAAAAAAAAAAAAAAGCTGGTGTAGCAATACTTATAGCTGACAAATTAGATTTCAAAGTGAAGGACATAACAAGAGATAATGAAGGCTACTTCATAATACTAAAGGGAGCAAACCAACAAGAAATAACTCTGGTAAACATATATGCACCCAATACAGAAGCACCCAAATACATAAAAAACAAAACAAAAACAACTGCTGAAGGACATTGAGATAGATTAATAGCAATACAATCATAGTAGGAGATTTTAATACCCCACTATCACCTTTGGACAAATCATCTAAACAAAAAATCAGCAAAGAAGGATCAATCCTAAATGACGCACTCGACCAGATGGAATTAATCGATATCTTCAGTACATTTCACCCCAAAGCCATAGAATATACATTCTTCTCAAGTGCACATGGGTCATTTTCAAAGATAGACCACATGTTGGGACATAGGCAAAGTCTCTTCAAATTCAAGAAGATAGAAATCATATCAAGCATCTTCTCAGATCATAGTGGCATAAAACTGGAAATCAACTACAATAAAAATAATCCCAAGAAATCAAACACATGGAGACTAAACAGCATGCTATTAAACAAGGACTTGGTTACTAGAGAAATCAAGGAAGAAATTAAAAACATCCTGGCAACAAATGACAATGAAAACACAACAATCCAAAATTTATGGGACACAGCAAAAGTAGTTTTGAGAGGGAAGTTCATATTTCTACAAGCCTATTGCAAAAAAAACAAGAAAAAAAGGTAACAAATTATCTAACTCTACAACTCAAAGAGTTAGAAAAAGAGCAACAAGAAAAGCCCAGCATGCTCAAAGTCACTAATTATCCGAGAGATGCAAATCAAAACAACAATGTGGTACCATCTCACACCTGTCAGAATGGCTAACATCAACAAATCAACAAAGGACAAGTGTTGGCGAGGTTGCGGAGAGAAAGGAACCCTCGTGCACTGCTGGTGGGAATGCGGACTGGTACAACTACTGTGGAGAACAGTATGGAGTTTCCTCAAAAAACTGAAAATGGAACTCCCATTTGACCCAGTAATCCCACTCCTAGGAATATATCCTAAGAAACTAGAAACACCAATCAAAAAGGATATATGCACCCCTATTCATAGCAGCACAATTTACAATAGCTAGGATTTGGAAACAGCTTAGGTGCCTGTCAGCAGATGATTGAATCAAAAAACTATGGTACATCTATACAATGGAATACTATGCTGCCATAAAAAAGAAGGCATTCTTATCATTTGTAGCGACCTAGATGGAAATGGAGAACATTATGATGAGTGAAATAAGCCAGAAAGAAAAACACCACATGATCTTACTCATTTATGGATAATAAAGAACATTTTAAAATGATGAACAGGTATATATTTCTATATCATTAACTGTCCTATTCATTTTTCTCTGCCAATTATTTTCCTGTACATCTTTCCCATTCTATGATCTTTAATTACCAATATTGAACAAATGAAGCATCTTTCTTTATTTTAATGTTTTATTAAATTAATATACAGCTAGTATTACTTTGACTGAGTAATCTCCATTAGAGTGTGATATCCTCTAGGATAAGGATCAAGTTATCTTTAACTTTTTTTTATTTCCTATAACATCTAGCAGTTAGTTATTGTCACATGGTAGACAATAAATGTTTGACCATCAATTGTACGGAAAGCTTTATTAACTTTGTTTTTATGTGAACCCCAGCTGATTTCTGTTTGGAGGTCCACCTATATTCAATAGGAAAAAGATCTTCCTTAATATAAAATTAAAACTATTATATATGCCCTGGTTGGTTTTGCTCAGTGGTTGCAGTCTGAAGGTCATGGACTTGATTCCTGTCAAGGGTACAAAACTTGGTTGCAGGCTAGATCCCTGGCCTAGGTCGGGGTGCATTCGGGAAGCAACCAATTGATGTGCCTCTCTCACATCGATGTTTCTCTTTGTGTCTCTCCTCCTCCCTGCCACTCTGTCTAAAAATCAAAGGGAAAAAAATATCCTCAGGTGAGGAATAAAAAAAAAAGAACAAATTAAAAAAACCTATTAGATAAAACAGGAATTCAACAACTATTTGGTAAATGAATGAACCAATGCAGTGGTCTCAAATCTTTGCCCTCATTGTCTCCATTCTCTATAGCTCTATTAGGCTTTCATCTTGTGTCTGAAACATTACAATCTCCCTGCAAATTCTTGTCTCCTTAATGTAAACCAGGGGTGGGCAAACTTTTTGACTCAAGGGCCACAATGGGTTCTTAAACTGGACCAGAGGGCAAGAACAAAAGCAGCCTGACCATGCTGGCACTCTCATCTTGGGCTGCTGGTAAAGGAGCGGAGGGGAGAGCAAGAGAACCATCCGCTCTTTCAGCTCTGCAGGCCGGATAGAACAGCCGAATGGGCCGGATCCGGCCCGAGGGCCGTAGTTTGCCCACGGCTGATCTAAACCATTCTATACACACCACACCACCGCAAATCAATTTGCCCAGTCCAAGGGCTAAATATTAATGATATCACGTCCAGGATTTCTAATTACCCAGGCTCCTGTTCTACTGTTAGGTTCATTCTTGAATGTACTCTCCATCCCAAAATATACATTTCTCACTGAAACTCTTGTTTCTGAACACATTTCTTTTTCTCTACCCTCCTGCCTTTGATTTGGCTGTTTTCTCTGCCTGTATCTTCCCATTCTGCACATTCTACCCCTCCTCTAGGAAATCTATATTGATCCACTATTGAAATCATGATTTCAGATTCTAGTGCCTATTAAAAAGCTCTTAAATTACTCACCACTTTTCACTGTTATTATAATGATGTAAATTATGTCTTCTATTAAGATGTAATCATGAACTTTTTAATTCATCTCTCAGTAGTATCCAAATACAGATTATTATGCACTGACTTAACTGGAATTCTCCATATTTTTACTAAATTAATGAAATATTTATGATACATAAAAGAAGATACTCAATGGACCCACATATTTATGTCAACAACAAATGGGTTCATTTTTTTACGCACTATCCTCTTTACACACTATACTCTTATTTCTGCAAGCATGGCATATTTCAATATACCCGCCCTTTTTTTAAAGCTGAAGATGAATTTTTCTTTTTTCTCATGAAGATGAATTTCTTAACTTACTGTTGTACTTGATGGCTGCAGTTTGCACTTGTGAAGCTAACAATCATCTGCAGTTTCTCAGTTGCATAATTCACAAACTGCTGCTTAAAAGCTCTCTCCTTGGCTCGGGTGGTCCAGGCCAGCCTTTCATAAAGATATAAAGCTCCATACATACTTAATGAAAGAGATATGAGTTTCCAGCCTACAGTTTTCCAAATCTGAAAGATAAATTTACAGCTTACTTTGACAAAGAAAAACACCGCGGGGGAGATTGTACTCAAAGGAGATGGTGCTATAGATTTTATGAGTCAGATCCATGTTTAAGAAATTTATAATCATTATTTAAGAGAATCTAAAGTTATCAGAAATCAAGTAAGCTGAGAAAGGAGTAGCATATAAATATCAGGCAAGAAGTTAGATAACCTACTAGACATTTGGTGAAATGATTTAATTCATCTTGAAAAAGGAGGTTATTTCTTTTAGGTTAGATTTCAAAAACCAAAACTTGTAAATTGATGCTGTTAATGATATGAATTATTTTTAACATGTAAGAACTACCACTAAGAAGTAAACATTACTTCTTTAAGGCAGATCCTCTTGGTATTTAGATAAGATTAGATATAGGACCCGGATCATTCTTGCTACTCCATCTACAAACCATTTCTTTGTGTGCTGTGATGGAAAAATAGTTGGGAAGCATTGTTCAAGGACCAACTAGTAGGTGGTATTTCTTTCCTAAAGATGCATTTTAAAAAAATGTATATAGTGGTAATAATTTCACTATACATGTATGTCAAATCATTATGCTATACACCCAACACTAACACAATGCTAGTGTCAATTTATTCCAATTTAAAAATGTAAGGTGAGGCTTATGAAACTCTTCTTAATTCACTAACTTTAATCTACACCTTTTGATGTCATTTTATAGATCCTGAAAACAGAAGTAAATATACCTCTCTCTTTGCAATATAGCAGAAAGCTTTGTAAATTTTCATTATAATAAAAAGTACTGTTTCTTACCACTCCGCCAACAACAATGATGCCCATAGACGTTCTGGATGTAAGAGAAGCTAATGTTGTTATTAAGGTAACCATGATTTCTTCCTGTGATGCATTATCTGGTGTTGCTGGATTGCTGGGAGTAGAAGCTAAAGACCTGGGGAGCTAATAACATTGGGTAAAAGGATTACAATTAAACAACTCTAAATGGAATAAAGTTTACTATATTATACTGTATTTCTTAGTAAATCAATGAAAATAACAACTCTAGTTAATGAGTTTACCATAAATACACAAAGAAAACAAGTGATCTGAAACTTTTTTTGATGACATAATTTTCTATGACTTAGATATTGTAAAAAATAATGAATTTTCATAATATACAACGAGTTTATCTGTAACAATAGGCCTTCAAATTAAACCCTGGCCAGTTTGCCAAAGTGGTTAGAGTGTTGGCCTACAGACTTAAGGGTCCCAGGTTCAATTCGGGTCAAGGCACAAACCTCTGATGCAGGTTTTGATTCCAAATGGGTACATATAGGAGGCAGCCAATTGATGTCTCTCTCTCACAACAATGCTTCTATTTCGGTCTTCCTGCCCCCACCGTCTCTAAAAATCAGTGGAATATCCTCGGTGAGAGTTAACAAAAAATAAAAAATAAATAAAATAATCACAAGAGCCCTGGCCAAGTGGCTCAGTTGGTTGGAGCATTGTCCTATACACCAAAAGACTGAGGGTTTGACTCCTGGTCTGGGTGCTTATAGGAGACAACCAATCACATTAATGTTCTCTCTCTCCCCACCCTCACTCCCTTTCTCTCTCTAAAATAAATATACGTTGGGTGAAGATTAAGAAAAGAAATAAATAAAAATACATTATAAGAAAGTTCAAAGATAAGCCACAGATTGGAAAAGTATATTTAGAAACTGTATATCTGATAAAGGACCTGTATCTAGAATAAATAAAGATCTCCTACAAGTCAATTAGAAGCCAATAACCTAATTAAAAATTAGGCAAGTGATTTGAATAGACATTTTATAAAGCAAAATACATGAATGGCTAAAAACACATGGGAAAAAAAAAGCACATGAAAAGATGTTCAAAATCAATATAATCAAAACTAGAATGAGATACCACTTCATATACTCTAGGAATAAAAAAGACAGATACCGTATTTGCCGGCGTATAAGACGATTTTTTGGCCCTGAAAAATATGCCTCCAAGTGGGGGGTAGTCTTATACGGCGAGTATATAACAAACTCTGTATTTTGAGTGGAAATGTTAGGGGGTCGTCTTATACGCCGGCAAATACGGTATTTTCAGGGCCAAGAAATTGTCTTATATGCCGGCAAATACGGTAATAACAAGTATGGGTGAGAATGTTGAGAAACAGAACCTTAACATGTTGTTGATGGGAATGTAAAATGCAGCCATTTTGGCAGTTCTTCAGAAAGTTAAGCATATTTGCCTTTGGTATAGCAACTTCACTACTAGATATATTCTCGAGAAGTGAAAACCGATGTCTACGTACAGAAAGAACAAGAGTGCCCTGGCCAGTGGGTCAGAGCATCAGCCTGCTCACTGAAGGGCCGAGGGCTGGATTCCTAGTCAAGGACAAGTATCTGGTTGCAGGTTTGATCCATGGTCTGGGTTGGGCAAGTATGGGATGCAACCAATAGATCTCTCTCTCTCCCCTCATTCTTCCCTAACCCCTTTGCACTCTCTCTAAAAATCAATGGAAGAAATATCCTCAGGTGAGGATTAACTAAAATAAAAACATCCACAAAAACAAAACACACAAAAAAGGTGAATCTCAACCAGTAGAATAGAAAGCCACATATCTGTGTAGCAGTACAGCAATAAACACCTGATGAAAAGAATACTCCAAACAATAAAAACAAAGCAAAAAAATCTGTACCTGAAAGACAGGCTCGGATAATCCTAGAAGCACCCTCTGTGCATTTGTAGGACCCAAGAAACGATGGACAAGGGAAGACCAGCCCAAGGAAAAACGAAATACAATATCCTCTTGAAAGTCTGAACACAACATGTGGCAATTTAGGTCATAGCTGAGATCAAATTTCTTGCAAGGAACCAGACTATGTAGCTTATTCTGTACATCAGAAGGAAGTAACGGTTTCAAATTTTCTAGAAAGAACAAAAGTAGGACATTTACTTTAAAAAACAACAGTAAATAATGTTTTACATTTTATAAAATATCTAAAGGAAAATAAATCCTTTACCAATAAAATAAAGAACTTGGAAACATAAATATTACCAATAATTTCTTGCTGGGATTGAAGCATTGAAGCGTTGACTTCACTGGTGCACCGATCAGCCAAATTTCTTCCCATCCCATCTTCTATGTGCTTATTTAACTCCTGTTAAAAACAGCAAATGCCCACATTATCTTTCCTCTAGAAGATAAGCAGTTTTATAAAAACGTAAGAGATTTAGTAAACACTAAAAGGATCTTATTCTAAGAGGTTATATTTTCTGTATACTTTGTATACAAGGTAGTTTACATTTATTACAAGAGTTAACCAGAGCCGAAACCAGTTTGGCTCAGCTGTAGAGCGTCGGTCTGCGGACTGAAAGGTCCCAGGTTCGATTCTGGTAAAGGGCATGTATGTTGGTTGCGGGCACATCCCCGGTAGGGGGTGTGCAAGAGGCAGCTGGTCGATGTTTCTCTCTCATCGACGTTTCTAGCGCTCTCTCTCTCTCTCTCTCTCTCTTCCTCTCTATGAAATATCAATAAAATATATATATATATATTTTTAAAAAGAGTTAACCAGAGATGTTAACAGGTTAACTGAGTACTGACTGCCATAAAGACACCAATACAGACAAACCCCTACATTAGAGTGTAGAATACAGTGAGGGAACTATATGTATAGCTTTAACTTACATTTTTATATACTTTCAATACACTTGGAGTAGGATGAAACTCAGAACAAAATTCATCAACCAAAACAGAAAGTCGACAAATTTCATCTGTCATTGCACATGAAACCTGAAAATATGAAAGAAAAAAAAAATCAGAGTAAAAAAATTAAACAAGATCATCAACCATTCAAAAAACCAAACTGAAAAAAACAAAAACCACAACATAAAATATTCCTTTAAGGCAACAAGGACAACATTTTTAGCATCATCAAAAATATTTCCATTCCCAGTTTAGTCATAAAATTACTGTTACCCACTTTGTTTGCCACCTCCTCTGTAACCTCCCTGATTTTCTTCTTAACATCCAATGTCAACAGGTTCATCTGATTTCGGATAAAGTCCAGTCTATCAATGTGGTCTTCCCTCTCTTCCATCGAATAAACTCTATTATGGTATGAAGAGTAATTACTAATCAGGAAATATTAAAGTCTCAAAGCAATTAAGCAAGGGCACTCAATTATGCAATGAATCATCTGTTGGCATGATAAAAGAAAAAAACTCATATTCTAACATTGAAAAAGATTTAAACTATATTTCACTTATAAAATATTTTATAAATTATTGGATATAAATTTACTTTGTCTCTCTGCCTATGTGTCACCTAAGTCCCACCAGAGGATTAGTAAGAATTCTAAGTCTCCAAACACTTCATATATATGAACAGAACTCAATATTGACTTTATATAACAAATAAGGGCTATCTAATGGCATCCTATAAGCTAAATCCAGCAGCTGCTAATTTCTGTTAAAGTTTTCCTGGAATATAGTTATGTTCATTCATGTACAGTAGGTCCTCAGGTTACATCGGAGATCTGTTCCTTCTGCACGAGGTAACTCGATTTTCCCTGTAAGTCGGAACCCACATAAGCATCTACATCACTCAAATGGAGCACATATACAGCAGTAATGAAGCAAAACAGTAAAAAAAAAAAAAAAAAAAAGGTTTCAATTCCTGACCTTTACTGGCAAATAATAAAAACATAAAGCACCTATGTATATATGTCAAAATGACAGAACTTTTAAAAAATAAATGGCGATGTAACCATGAAACGACATACTTTGAGTCCGAAGTAACCAGAGGACTATCTGTACCTATTACCTAAATGCCTGCTTTTGCTTTACAACTGCAGAACTGAGAAGTTGCAAGAGATGGAATGGCCTACAAAGCCTAGAATATTTTATCTCTGGCCTTTTATAGAAAATTTGTCAACCTGTAGATGATGTAGGGGAAAAAAGACTGAAGATCCTTTTCAGATAATCTTTAATAAGAATTTCTAAGACATTATTATTATACAAGTCATCCTCAAATCACATATTCTTTGTGCCATGTTTAGTTCAATGTCCTATATTGTTAAAAAAATTAGTAAGGTCAATCAAGCGGATTGACTACTTTGGCAATTACAATAAAAGCTACTGAGCTGAAAGGAACATAAATAGCAACATAATCTCATGCAGAAAAGTGCACAGAGCCTGAGATCAGATTCTGGTGTCTCACCTCTTTGTTTTATATGTTGGAAATTCTCTAATTTTTTAGATAATACATTCCTAAATTTTGCAAATGTGTCAAAATTATGAAATAGATTTAGACATGAGAGGAGCATATTCCTAGCAACATATCATACATTTAAAATTATATGTCATCTTGGACTTAATCTTTAATGCTTTATATCTTTTTTGATTGGCTTAAACTCACTAAAGGTTCAATTGAGACTTACCATCATTATATTTGTCACATCTAATAACATCCTGATCATTGTTTCAAGTGTATCAAGGTTGTGACAACTACCTTTTTCTTTTATAGTTCTGCCATTTTCGTGCATTTTCTTTTTTATAAAATAATAAATGGAATAAAATCGTGCAGTACAGTGAGACATAGAGAGTAGTGTTTACCAAACGGACTTTCTGGCTGGCAGATAACATTACCTTGTTTGTTTGCCAGCTGATAAAAGACAACCACTGGCACAAAAAAGTGATTTCAAGGAATCAATGTATGAATATACGAAAGATGGATCATGGGTTGATTATTAAAAAGAGGGTCACCTGCTTTGCACTTTTGTAAGAAACTTAGCTCGAAGAAATGCTTCTTCTACTGCTTTACAGATATTTTAAAGCCACTAAACATTTTAAAAACACAAGCCCTACACAATGCTGAGATCCAGGGAATGCAAATGATGTGTACAACAAATAAACAGAATATTTACATTTAATATTCATTTAAAAACATGCAAGTAGACACCAGTTAAACTCACAAGGCTGATTTTAGTAGGAAATTTATAATGTAACAATTTCAAATCCTAGTTTAAGGAATTCATCTTGATACAAAAACACACATTTTGCAATAAATGCATTCATACCTTTTCTCTGCTGCTGCCACGTTTATTGAATCCATTATGTCTTGCACAGTATCTAATATCTGTTTAGCTCTGATAGTGTGCTGTTCAAACTTTGTTTTCACTGCTGACTGCGAGATACACTCCTGCGAGGGGCCCAAGCCATAACACATTACTGTAATTCCATCCCAACATTTTTAGGAATTGAAACACAAAAACTTGCTGTTTATATCTTTAACCAAAACAGAAATTAGGATAGAAAATAAATACATGATAAACACAACTTAAAATTACAAAGGTTAAAAAAAATTACAAAGATGCAAAAGTAAAAAGTGTTTTTGAAACAGCAAGTTCAAATCTTTGTGTTAACTTTACACAGTAATGTGCAATGGTTTTTACTATATTATGTTTCAAAATAAATAAATAACAGGGTCAAAATAAAAAATTTTAGTGCTAAAAATATTCTTTTATAATTGCTTATTTTATTTGTATTGCCTTTAATCTACTTGTAGATTTTTCTCATACTTGCAATAGATGTCCTAATAAAGTTGAGTTATAAATTAGAATTCTACTGTATTAAAAAAATTTAGTTGAATGCTATGATTCACATAAGGTCATTATAAAGGACCTTTGCAGATGAAAACTTGCACAATTTGAAAAATATACTTTAACAATAATCTAAGTAATATTTTAATCTTCCTATTGTCATTGGTCTACAGTGTGTGCATACAGGTGCCAATGATGCCCTATCTCAGTGGTGGGCAAACTCATTAGTCAACAGAGCGGCAACGAGACCACTGCCCTCTCATTTGTTTTACCTCCAAGCTAAATATAGCTCACAACCTGTTAGTAGTTGTACAATTCAGTTTCATTACCAGTGTTTATTTAAACAGGAGAAAATATATAAAAATGTATCACATATAGTAATGGATGTTTATTTTGTGAAGTTTTAGTTTCAATTTAAATATATGTGCATACTAATTATTTAAAATATTTATAGTGATTCATCAAATGTTTGTAAAATCATTAAATTAAAATCAGCCTTTCATGTTTACTTCACAGAACATAACACTTGAAAACAATAAGTATTTACAGAAGAACACTATCTGGGCTTTGAACAATCAAGAGATGTCCATCTGCCCTGACTGGGTGGCTTGGGTGGAGCATCATCCCATACACCAAAAGATGGCGGGTTCGACTCCAGGCCAGAGCCTTTAATTACTAGGTTGTGAGTTTGATCTCCAGTCAGGGCATGTATAGGAGACAACCAATTGATATTTCTCTCTTTCTTTCCCTTCCTCTCTAAGAGCAATTAACATTTTCTTAGGTAAGCATTTAGAAAATAACCAAAAAACATCATCTGGGTCACAACATTAATAACCACAATAGATGTTTTGGAGGAGGCCATATTTATTTTATATGATGAATTTTTAAAAATTAGGCATATACCTCAACTCCAATATTTCTCCCCCCCCCCAACTCCAATATTTTTTTGAATTCATCCTTTGAACCTTTTTGTATATGTATAACTAGTACAAAATTGTGGTCATTACTTCCTAAAATTATTACTATCCTTTGTTAAAATAAATAGCTTTCAGGATTTAGCCCTGGCTGGTGTGGCTCAGTTGGTTGAGTGTTGTCCCATGCACCAAAAGGTTGCTAGTTTAATTCCTGGTTAAGGCACATGTCCGAGTTGTGGGCTCCATCCCCAGTATTGGGTGGAGAGGAGGCAGCCGATCTCTAAAAATCAATTTAAAAAAAAAAGCTTTCAGGATTTAAAGGGTATCCACTTAAAACTCTAGAGTTCTATATACAGTTTGGGGCAAAAATAATTTGACAAGTTCACTGCAACCACCACCCTACTATATATAGTTGTAAGTACACAAAACACAGAATTTATTCTTGTATTATTATTTGTTAATTATTATATTATTTTTCATACAAACAACTGTATACCTATTTTGCGCCACCCTGTATATTAACTTGAAATCAGTATGTTAACATATTCATTTAATGTACTATTTATAACCTATGTTTAGCCTTCAGGTCTCTAAAATGGTTCCTGTTTATTTAATTAAGGTAGAAAAGACGTAAAATCTCTTTTGCCACTTTAGTTGCCCTTTTTAGTATTTGTTTGAGATATAGAACACAAAAAACAAAAATCATTTCTTTAGTTGTAAGCCCACAAGGGTAATTAATTTAGGTAACAGTTCATACAGCTTTAACTCAAGAGATGTCACTCTCTTCCACTGCAAGCCTCACTTTTGCTGGTGGTTAAGCTCACTTATATATCACTCCAGATTACTAATCCAGAGGATATTGGTGGTAGAAAGTTCCAGCATTTCTGTTCAGTACATGCCAAAGCAAAAACCACCAAGAACTGTACAATATTAAACATTTAAAGTGTAAACTGCTTATTTTTAACAACCAACACTCATGTTCTACTTTAAATTACTGTCTCATAAATTGCCAAATTAACCTCCACAAAAACAATAATAAAAGCATTAAAATATTTTTAAAAGGAAAAATGGCTAAAAGAAATTCTATGTTCCTCGATGAAGCAGATCTAGATATCAGCAATGAAGATTTCAATTTGTAGTTAACAGCACAGTATTAGAGCTAGTCTAGATAGGAAAGAAAAGATCTCCAAAAGTTATTAGACAATATAAAAATGACTTAATTTAAAAAATATACAATGATGAATAAGTATAAAGAAAAACATAGGAAATCTTCTTATAATAAAAAATTTCGTACAATGGTATTCCCACTGATCACAAAAATATCGAGTCAACCTGCAAAAGAAATACTCTATTTTACTGATTTCACAGAACTCTTAATGGACTAGTATGTTTTTGAATTTCTTAAGAAATATATTTATCAGGAACTCTAATTTTCCAAAAAGTTTAAAATACTACATCAAGCCAACTTAAATTCCATCTTGTTAAGGTATCATTAAACTGTTTTTCAACTTCATATAGTCCTATTTGCCACTCTCAAATTATTATTTTGAAATATTTTTAAATGACAAGAAAGTGTAAGAATGAACATCAATATACCTTTTAAGTAAATTCATAAACTATTAACATTCAACTTCATTTTTTAAGGCTTTCTTCTCTGGCTCTTCATACAAATATATAGTTATGCCTCTATAGAGAAATATACATATACTTATGTGTGTGTGTGTTCCTGATATAAACACACAGACACATATATATTCCTGAATAATTTGACAGTTAACTGCAGCCATCACTACTATTAAATATATGAACATGTGTCTCCTACAGATCCATGAAAATAATTATTGTATTCAGAACATTTATCACTGGGACAATACTACTAACCTAATACAGAGTCTATTTTCAAATTTTACATTATCCCAGGAATGTTCTTTACAACAAATTCACTGACATTTTACAGAAGTTATTTTATATATTTTTTGGATATACAACCAAAATTATTAAAAAGTTAATGGCCAAATAACTGAGCAAAGATATTTAGACTTCTCAAAGCCTTAGCATATACAACTACCCAAAAAAAAGGTTGAAAACAGCAGGAAAGTCCTAGCCAGTTTGGCTCAGTGGATAAAGTGTTGGCCTGCAGAATGAAGGGTCCTAGGTTAGATTCCGGTCCAGCAGGGGGCATGCAGGAGGCATCCATCAATGACTCTATCATCATTGATGTATCTATCTCTCCCTCTCTTTTTCTCTCTGAAATCCATAATATATATTGTTTAAAGAAAACTTATTATATTAGAATTAATATTTATTTTCTTGATTTAATTTCCAACCTTTAACTTGGTACTCTATGTTCATTAATATATAGCTCTTTTGAACCAAATTAATCTCAAATAAGTCCATGACAAAGATCGGACTTTGATATAAATAATGAATTTGGCACAGTTTTCCTTCTCACAAAAATCATAAAACTACAAAGGGAAATTTTAAAAATGAAGATAATGTGTATATAGAGGCCATAGTCTGTGATCATAATGCAAAGAAACCAATAAGTTAATAAACAAAAGTTGGATAAAAAGAATAAAAAACCTGAATTTTAACTCTTGTATTAAATAGGATATTCCAAAAGCTTTTAATTACAAATAAATGATGAATAAACTGGATGCTAAAACCCATGGAATATGTCCAAAGTTACACTCACAGAGAAATTCATAGCCCTGAATTCTTTCTTAAAGAACGAAAGGCAGAGCGCACTTTTCCCAACTGGAGCTAAAATACCAAAGACATCTCTGGGAGCAGAACAGGGAGGAGACCAGCTCAGGCTGCTCAGACTCCCGTGGAGCTGCCTCGCAGAAGAGGGGCCTGGCCTCAGGGCAGCCTCACAGCCCTCGGTTCCACAGCAGAGCTGTTTTCACAGCCATGCTGTATTTCCATTGAGCTGTTTGCACTAAATAAGGTTTCCTTCTTCAAAAGAACAAAAAGCAAAAAACAATGCCACTTAAAATGCTTTGGACACTCAAACAAAATTTTTGGCCCATCTGGTTATTTCTGCAGATAAATTCAAACAATTTCAATCCGATTCTCATTTTAGATCTATAATAGTTTCAACTAAGCAAAAGTTTCAAATTCTAAATCCTGACATTTTCCACAAATTTAAAAGCTCTTGCTCATATGCAGTTTTTTTCTGTATATAATTTTTAGATTTCCAAACAAAAAATAAAAAGTGCCAACTTCCTCCTACAAATATTAAAAAGAACAGTTCCCAAGTCTGCCTGATCATTGGAATCAGCTGGAAAGGTTTGAATACATACAGATTCCTAGGTCCAGCCTAGCTCCACTGGATCAGCCCCTGGAATAGGTCAGGAAACTGCAGATCTCTAAAGCACCTCATGTTATTCTCAGATCAGCCATGTTTGTGAACCAATGCTCTACAGTACATCTGTTACTCTTTTCATCTCCACCTCTTCAAGGAGCTATTTTGGGAGAGCAAAACTACCAGAAACCAGTATAAAAGAGGTATAAATGTAAATTATTTGGTAAAAGAAATCAATGACAAACAGGGAAGGGGAAGGGATAAAAAGAAGGAAAAAGTTAAGAAATAAGGAAAGACAAGGGAAACAGAACAATAGATCCTCTCCCCAATATTTTCCTTCCGGATAAAAGAGTGAGAAGAGCATTAAATCTTTTGTGAAAGAAAAGGGAAAGAAAATAGACAGCAATGGTCTTTCAATAACTGAGATTTCATACCTCCTGAGAGAATATGTGCTGATATCCCAGGGGTCTCTGAACAATTAGAGATCTTACCAAGAAAGCTGTACTGGGTGTTCTTTCTTTAAAACTGTTTCTTCATCTACCTAATCATTTCTCCCTCTCACCGAATTAAAAACAGGGGAGAGTGAGCAAATTTTAATTCTGCCTAGTACATTCAACATTCATGTCCTTACCATTAAGGCAGTTACTGCTCATAAGGTCATGGGTGAGAATATGCAATTTTGGCAAAGCTAGATTAAATAGGGCTAAATAAGAGTATAGATGTCCTTTAACATCTTTGTCTTTAAATAAGAAATTAGATTTCTTTTAACATCTAAAGGACGATTCAGCCAAATTCAGGATAAGTTTTAATGTCTCAGAATAAAACATCTACCTCAAGACACAAATAAGTATTCTCCCTCCTCAATGTTGCATACACACCAGCCAGCTATCTTAGAGCTTTCTACAGATTTCTACAGTACAGATCTTAATTATTTTGGTATTCATTAATGTGTTCAGGGCATTTGGCATAAAATGTGGAGAATTAACAGGTGACAAGACAGTTTAGAAATATTTCACCACATGGCATCAACTATGTTCTCTCTCTCTATAAATACAGAGGTACAAAAGAAAAAAAAGATGATCTTCACCTTGCTCTATTATCCCTCCCAATAGCAACTGCATTTGTTTAGCCTTAACCCAAATTAGAAACTAAGTTCAATATTGTAAAGGGCCCCTTGGAAATGCACATGCATGACCTTTAAATTAATGTCATCTGAGTCCGAGGTGACTGGCAAGGCCATCCCCGGGAACAACCTCCCAAAATGTGGGACTGTTATCAGTACTGATTTCTTATCTTTATCCAAGTGCCTGGAATGAGGAACAAATAGGACCTTGACTTACCCAGGTCTTGATATGCTAAATCTGGTACTTACACCAAAAAATGAGGAACTTACCAAGGTCTCGATGAACAGGACCTGGGCATACCCGAAACTCCTTTTGACCTTAAACCACTCTTTGGATATTAATAAATGTGCTGTGTTGTCTGTGGTGGGGGTGGCTGTCCCTTCATCAGAGTGACAGCCTCCACCCGGCACCCAGCTTGAACCTATTTCTGTCTCTTGTCTCTTTCTTTTTTTTCTCTCAATCCCCAGCTCCTCCACTCAGGAACCTGTCCTTCTCCCCTTCCGTGTGGGACAGGGAAGAAAGAGAAGCACCCCACTGCACAATATAGAGCACTTCCCTCAATTCACAACAAAAGACATATTAGAAAAGTTTCTCATTTAAATGTAAATACATAAGAATGTAAAAGAAATTAGAATCTTTCATTCTCAATTCTTACGAATTATCCATTTTGCAGGGACTCGCATTCTTCAAACTTTCCTTGTTTCACTTACTGTGTAACTCTACTAAATAACAGTAAAATTATCAACAAAGATAAATAGTGAAAATATAATCACTCTCCATTCAACGATAGGGTTTTATATTAGCCAATACATTCACAAAATTCCTACCTCAAAGATTCGTTCAAAATTCTGAAACTCTTGTAATCTTGCCTGAAATCCTTCAGCAAGTGCCCCGCCTGTAATAGTTAGGTGAAGATTTTAAAACCATATAGTGAGGTAGGATTTCTGGCATGCCATTTTTATAACAGATACTTGTATTTCAAAAGTAAGGCTATAATGAGTACATACCTCCTTCTGGCATCCCCTGTGCTTTGTGCATTCTAGCACTAAGAACTTCCTTTGCAGAAACAAAGAAAATACGATTCCTTGCTTCTGAAGGATCCACAACTTTGAGTTCTTCCACCAAAAAATGTAGGCATCTTTCTGTGTGCTGTCTGCGTACCTAGAACAAAACAGGGTATTAAAAGAATTCTAATAACTAAAGAAATATAATTGCAATGGATAGCTAAAGACTTAAATTCCATTTATAGTGATATCGTATTATAGTTCCTATATATTTAAGAAATCCTTATTATACTTCTAATAATTAAAGTTTGATACTTGCTGACAGAAAATTTCTGTCTCTTAAAGTAATGATTCTTCCATGGAATAGTTCATTTAAAATTCTGATGGATCATCCAATTCTACATAGTCATTATAAAATATACTGTAGAACAATATTAGCACTTAATGGAATAGGAAGACATTCCTAATTATGTCTTAAAGATAAACATGATTATACAACAACAAAATGAAGTATATACATATATATTTATATTTATGTAAATTAATAAGTGACATGCAGGCCAACACCTACAAAAATGAGTGGCATTTTTACTTCTTCCTTATGCTTTTATTTTCCACAATGATGCTAGTAATATCTCTGAAACCAGGAAATAAGAGGTACAGTAAATTTGCTACAATGAATCGAAGTCAGAACATATACAGTATGTTCCTCTTCTTAAAAACACTGGTAATCAAAATTGCGGAGAGTATATTAGCTAGGAATTAAGAGTGCAATTGGGTTTAAGATTAGCAATTGGGTATTAGCAATTAGGTAAGTTAGGATTAAGGATTAGAATTAGCAATTGGGTAAGTTAGGACTAAGGATTAGAATTAGGGTTTGGTACTAGCCTTTAGCATTATGACTATGATTAAAAAAATCTATTTTAATACTTAATAAAACTAAGCTCATAGAAACCCACACTTGAAACCTATATGTTCATGTTGACCAATGTCAACCCAATAAATATAAGTAAAACAAAAACAAAAAACACTCAATAAAAATAAAAAAAGGCAAAAATTTAAGCTATGTAAGAATAGAGAAAAATCACTGTGGATGATACTTCCTAATTCTGATAGTTAAATGAGACCTCAATTTGAAAGAGTATGATTATAAAACAAGAGTTAATGCCCTGGCCAGTTTGGCTCAGTGGTTGAGCATCAGCCCATGGGACGAAGGGTTGAAGATTCGATTTCAGTCAAGGGCATGTACCTTGGTTGTGGGCTTGATCACCATGTGCAGGAGGCAACCAATTGATGTTTCTCTCATATCGATGTTTCTCTGTTTCTACCCCTTCCTTCCACTCTCTCGGATAACCAATGGAAAAAATATCCTCTGGTGAAGATTAACAACAAAAAATTTAATGCCAGGATATAAAACCTTATATTAAATAAAATTCTAATTTGGTGTGTGGGAAGAACAATGAAAGCAAATAATCTGACATGTGAACTGTAATGGAATAGTGTAAACTTTAATTTTTTATGCATTTTATATATCTTTTATGATAAACATATACCACTATTAATTAAAATCAGAAATGGTATCAATTAAATAGACAATATTTACAGACAAAATATCAGATAGTCTATTCTTTTTATTTTTTTAATCCTCACCAAGGACATGTTTATTGATTTTGAGAGAGAGAAGAAGGGAAGAAGGGGAGGAAGGGAAGAAGAGAGGGTGAGAGAGAGGAGGGGAATAGGAAAGAAACATCAATTTGTTGTTTTATTTAGCATTAATTGTTTGATACTTATATATGCCCTAACTGGGGATTGAACCCACAATCTAGGTATGTGCCCTGACTGGGAACTGAACCCACAACCTTTCAGTGTACAAGACAACACTCCAACTGAGCCATACTGGCCACTTCTTTTTAGAAAGAAGTTTTCTAAAATCACCAACATGACTAAAATACCAAGTGTTGATGGGGATATAAATCACCTGAAACCTTCAGTTACCTGGTGGGAGCATAAACTGGAATATGCACTTTAGAAAATTCTTGGGCTATGTTTGCCAGTAGCACATTTACCCAGTTATGACAAAAATGCTTCAGACATAGCCAAATATTCCTGGGGGTCAAAACTGCTCATCCCCTCACATTGATAACCACTGATATATACCCGAAAGAAATATAAACCTATGTGTTAAAAAAGACATATACATAAAAGAATATGCACAGAACCATTATCCATAGTAACTAAATATAGGTAATTTATCCATATACCTATCATTAACAGAATGAATAAATCAAGTGTAGTTAATCCCAGGATGAAATATTATACAGCAGTGAAATACTCCTTAACTATGCACAACATTGTGACTGCATATCACAATGTTGAACAAAAATACCTGACACACAAAAGTAGATATGATATGACTATTACATAAATTTGAACACCTGGAAAAATTAGTCTAGGCACAGTGGTCGACAAACTCATTAGTCAACAGAGCCAAATATCAACAGTACGATTGAAATTTCTTTTGAGAGCCAAATATTTTAAACTTAAACTTCTTCTAACACCACTTCTTCAAAATAGACTCGCCCAGGCAGTGATATTTTGTGGAAGAGCCACACTAAAAGGGGCCAAAGAGCTGCAGTTTGCCAACCACAGGTCTAGAGTGTTAAAAGTCTGATGTAATTATCCTTAAGGGAGGGAATACTGGAATGCTGGGAATGTTTTGTTTCTTGATCTGGATCCTGACAAAGTTGTGCTAAATTGTAAAATTTAACTGAGCTGGAATATGATTTGTTCACTTTTCTATTATGTTATAACTCAATAAAAAATTAAAAGAAAAAAGTTTTAAGATCTAAAATTATTACATAGTACTTTTATAACACAATTTTCCTTCCAAGTAGCTTAATAACATCTGTTTCAAACAATGACTTCAGATTTCCTATAATTGTATTCTACTAAGTGAGGGAATAGCTGCTTATGATGTGCTCTACTATAGGTATTCAGTTCCCTCCCATAACAACGTACATAAGTATATCTCAAGTATTAAGGGGGAGAAAACTTACATCTTCCATATATTCTGGCTCTGATGCAGAGGCGTCCCAACGATTATTCAGAATGAAAATGTTAGGCTTGGAAAGTCGCTCATTTACCTTGTGAAAAAACTGTTTTTCCTAAAAAACATCAAATGGCAAACAGTAGGTTCACTTTTAAAAACTATTTTTATTTATAAATTACTTTCTTTTAATCTGAAATTTGGAACCATTTAGACAACAGTGATTAACAGCCGTTGGTAAAAGATCCCAAAGCACTATAAGCATTAAACGTTTCAAAGATGAGGAAACTAAAACGTAACAAAGGGAAAAGTGAAGATTTTCCTGATCCTGCCATTAGTCTTTTGAAATTCAATTAAACAAATACATTAAAAGGTATTAAAAGATATGACAGTCCAAACTTTAAAAAAACTACAGCAAATCTTTTTTAAGATTAAGACCCATTTACAACACATCATAATAAGCAACAGAGAAAGGTACATGCCAAAAATATTATAAATAAATGCTGGTACTATTGAAAGGAAGGAGAAACCCTGTCTAGTTGAAATTATGAAAAGCTCTATAAAGAAGGAAGAGGTGATAAGACGGCTTGAAAGTACTGGTAACAGAATTTTTTGAAATGAAGTTGGAAGGGGGAAGAATATGGGCAAAGAACAGTATAAACAAAGACATCAAAGTCAGGATGCATATCAAAGTTTGTTTATACAACACCCCAATAATAGAATTATTCTAACAGATTTATCTGTTGTTGTTGTTTTTTAAATTTTTATATATTTTTATTGATTTCTTAGAGAGGAAGGGAGAGGGATAGAGAGCTAGAAACATTGATGAGAGAGTAACATTGACCAGCTGCCTTCTGCACATCCCCAGTAGGTACATGTTGTCCTTGACCAGAATCGAACCCGGGACCCTTCAGTCCGAAGGCTGACGCTCTATCCACCGAGCCAAACCGGTTAGGGCGATTTATCTGTTTTTTATACCATCAGGTTATAAATGACTGTCAGGGTTGTCACAACAGCCTGGTTTATGTGACATAGATTAGGCTATTGGCCACTCAAACACTAATAATACTGTGACAAAACAAAGATCTTGCTGGCTATACCTAGGTTATAATAGTGTTTGGGCATTTATATGCTTTTGATGAATAACAACGTTTAAAAATTAAAGTATACTTTTAGATACAGTATTAGATTATCTAAAAATCTGGAAAGTTTATTTGGGATTAATTTGGCTCTAGAAATATGGGATAAATAACCTTCTAAGTTTGACAGTAGTTTAGAATATATATACAAGTTAAGCTAGGAAAGGGTTGACAAACCTCAAAACAGAAAAGCCTTGCCCACCAGAGGGGTGTGTGTGTGTGTGTGTGTGTGTATGTGTGGTGGTGGTGATTGAGACTTGAATCAGTATCCTAACATTGCTGGTGTCCATTCCTTCTAAAACTGGCAAATAACCACTGTGAAGGTCAACAACACACAAAGATTCAGTAGAAGCTTAGTGCCATCAAACCCTGGGAACACTCAAGACCAGAATAAGCGCTTTCAGTCCCATGGAGACACAAACCCCTTCGTTCACCCTTGATTGAGAAGTTCCTTCTAATCCAAGGTTTGGATTTGCCTCACTTTTCAGAATTAAAACAGACACCATTTCATTTCCTTCCACTAATTGTATATGATTAAATCCTACCGTGTTCATTAATGTTGATTCAGAGTTGGCAACCAAAACGAAGACATCTGCATCTAAGCAAAACTTATCAATCCAGCTATCCAGCTCTGTAGTGACATCTGTACCTGGACTAATGGAAATAAAATAAAAAAATTATACATTTCTTAAAGACAATTTTTTAAAACTTTTATAGTTTAAAGTCTAAAGGACAGAATTTCTATCAGTCCTCAGTATGAAAGCCAAGAGAGTTACATTATTTTCTCACCTACAAGAAAGTACTTGTGGCAAGGTGAGAGCCTGTGCTTTAAAATAATTGTCCATATTTATTCTGCTGATAAGGAACTTCAAGAGCCTATCCAATTGAGAACAAATGCTTAAAAAAATAATAAAAACAAAAAAAGAAAGAAAAGAGCCCCCCAGCCAGGGAAATAGTTTAATCTCTTAAATGTTTGTGCTTTGAAAGGCTAAAAAAATAAATACTAAAAACAAACAAGGCTAGTGTATAATAAAAAATAAAGGTGCTTCCCTAGCAAGTTTGGCTCAGTGGATAGAGCATCAACCTGCGTACCAAGGGGTCCAGGGTTCGATTCTAGTCAAGGGCATATGCCCAAGTTGAGGGCTCAATCCCTAGAAAGGAGCATGCAGGAGACAGCTGATCAATGATTCTCTCTCATCATTGATGTTTCAATCTCTCTCTCTCCCTCTCCCTCCTCTGAAGTCAATAAAAATAAGTTAAAACAAAATAATGGTGCTTGCCCGGCCATTACAGCTCAGTGATTGAGCATCGCTTCAATCTAGGAGGCCAGTTAGATTCCAGATCAAGGCACATGCCCAGGTTGTAGCCTTGATCTCTGGCAGGGGGCATACAGGAGGCAGACAATCAATGATTCTCTCTCATCATTAATGTTTCTATTTTTCCCTCTCACTTCCTCTCTGAAATCAATAAAAATATTTTAGAACAAGGAATTAAAAAATAAGGTTATAGCAGCTACATTCATTATAGCTTAGAAAAGAATAGGTGCTTTATAAGCATAAAAAATGAAAAATAAAACAACTCTACTAGATGTAAATATAATATACAATCTATACTGTAAAGTAGCTATCTATCAAGTTGGCTTGATGTGTCCTGAAACAAGTTGGTGGGTTGACAGGAAAGTGTCATGGATATATTCTGACCATGAAATAAAAGCAAAATTAATTAGCTAATATTACTCTATTTAAACCAAATATTTTTATTTCACAAGCATCTTCTCTCTCATCTGAGCTATCTCTATTAATTGAAAAACTTTTCTAATTAAAAGGAATGCCTGTCCTCAAAAAACAAAATGGATTCCACAGAACACTGAAATTTTAACTGAAGAAAACAAAAGAACACATAAAAAATAATTTAAGTACCTTTTTTAGTAAATGACATTGCTTAACAGACATGAATTATCATCTATTATGTACTAGTGTAGTAAGGTAATTTAAAAACATATATAAATGCAAATTAATGAGAAGAGTTGGGAAAAAATTCCAAAAGTACTTGATTAATTCTTTACCAAGAAAAAGCTACAGGAATTGTCCAGCAAAGTTATTCTGGGAAATTTGGTCTCAAGAATAAATTCATTACTAGTTTTAATAACTAATCATTTATAATTCTCTACCTAGGTACCTAGAATTGGACAATCTCTAAGGCCCAGACATTTACACAAACCACGAAGTCAATCTAGAGAAACAAAGAAATAAGACAAAAAGTAACTATACTTGAAATTTCTTAGAAATAGACTGATAAATTGGCACTTTTATGATATGATTAAGATACAAAAACAAACACCTTATTTGTTCTTTAATAGTCTAGAAAATAAAAATAAGACCAAAGCAGCAATTGAACATTTAAAATTTTTATGTACTACATGCTAAAGTAGACAGCATTATTTTATAAATACACCTTTACAAAAAGAAAATGCAATTCACATGTAATTTTACCTGTCTACTAAAACCAGGTCATCTCTCAAGAGAGCACATTTTGCCTTTGGCCAAAACACATGCACGAGAGAGCCAGCTTTTAAGTCTTTGTCCATATGCAGGGCATGGGCCAGCTGATTAACTGTCTAAAGTGGGAGGAAAAGAAAAAAACAAAACATTTACTTGTAGTAAACTGTAATAAAAATAAAAATAGTATAATTTGGCATAACATTTACCTTTGTAAATATGCATAAAAATCACAACTTTAAATAAATAAAATCATTTGAGAATCTTGAAAAACCCGAGTTTTAGAATTACCAAATAGGGAAGAAAAAAAAAAGGTATCTGATAAACATCAAACAGCAAACACCAGACCAATGAATTTACCTACAATTTACCAAAAAACTAAAATGGTATGGATGTTCAAACATTTCTGCATTTGTGGGACAGAAATGAGACAGCCCAAATGGAGTGGCAAAGTGGTTGAGTGTCAACCTATAAACCAGGAGGTCATGGTGTGATTCCCAATCAGGGTACATGCCTGGGATATAGGCTTGATAGCCAGTGTGGGGCATGCAGGAGGCAGCTGATCAATGATTCTCTGTTTCTATACTTTGCCCCTCTACCTTCCTCTGTGAAATCAATAAAAATATATTTTTTAAAAAAGACTTAAGAAAAAGTGACTGAAGTGAGAAACAATGCCTTTAAACCAATAGTTCTCATTCCAGTCAACTCTTATATCCAATTTTTTATATTACTGTTTTCAGCTGAAGGAATCTAGTGGTACTGAATCCATTAAGAAATTTATGAAAGAAATTTTTCTTTAAAAAGACTTCAACTTTTCATTGGACATTATTTTAAAAACTTAGCTTTTTAAAAAACAAACAAACAAACAAACAAACCAACCCTCACTTGAAGACATGCTTTGAGAAAGGGAGAGAGGGGGAATGGAAGACAGAAAAATCAATTGATTGCCTACTGTAGGTCAGTATTTGCCCCGAGGGATGGAACCCATAACCCAGGTATGTGATCTAACAGGAAATTGAACCTGCAACCTTTGAGTGCACAGGAGGCCACTCAACCAATTAAGCCACTTTGGTTAGGCAAAAACTTAATAAGCTTTTATATTTCATTAACTTACATTTTAAATTAAGGATAGGGTTTCTTATCCCAGTAATTTAACTCTGAAGCAAAAGAATTTAAAATATTACTGATGGTTTAAAAACCATGAACAGACATTAACACTTCTTCCATCTCCAGCAATGCAGATGTCTGATAATTCTTTTTAAAGAACTAGGGCATGGTTTAAGATACATTATGTTGCTCAGGTCAAAAGTAATACCTTCACACTCTTTTTTTCATCTGATCCTTCTGTCATAAGATAGGCTCTATCTCCATCAGTTCCTTCAACACTCAGTAGGCAATTGGTTGTATGGCCAATCCCACTGGGGAGGACCTTATCCCACAACATTGCATTGATAACAGAGCTCTTCCCACTGCTTGTCCTGAAGAACGAATATGCAAAATCATGAAAAACAAAACATAACAGTAAAAACTTTGTTCTTTTACTGAGTCTAAGACTGACTTTTTTTAGAATTCAAATTTTGTTAAAATTTCATCAGATCGCATTTTTCATGAGAGTTAATAATTTATACAAATATTAGCAATGTACATTTCAGAAAGATAAAGTAGAGGGAAAACAAATCCTACCTTTCCCATAAAGCTATGCTTGCCTTCTATTTCTTGCTTTTTGGGGCAATTTGAAATCAAATTCTATGACACTTCCCAGCCCAAAATGTAGTCTAATGTCCCATGTCCTTAAATCCACAGCTAACAGCTATTTCTCCTTCTCAAGTAGGACAACTGAGGCATCTCTCTCTAGGACAGTAGTCACCAACCGGTGGTCCATGAGGTCTGAAAGGTTGGCGACCGCTGCTCTAGGAGGCCTGTTCCTTCTCACTTACTTCACCGGAGCCTGAGGTAGGGCCTCTTTAACAGACCTGCCTCATTCTAGTTTCTCCAAGGCCTTTTGAGAAACAGACAATAAAAACATAAACCAAAAGTAACAAAGTGCTATTAACACTGTTTTGAAGGACATAAACAAGGTGACTTAGGAGAGAATAACCAGGAAGGAATATTTAACAGTGAAGAGGAGAGGTTTCTAAGGTAGTAACACTAAGGATGAGATTGAAGAGAAAGAGTCAGACGTACACAGAACACAAAGAGAATTGTATGAATAGGAAATTGCAAGTGCTAACTCCCTCAGATGGGAAACAGCTTAGAGGGCACAGGAGGTGTAGTGAGTACATAAATGGCTCTATTGGTACATTGCACATATTTGAACACCAGGTATGAGCTAGTCATTTGTCTTTGTATCCCTGGTGCCCACCAGAGTGCATGATACTTAGGTAGTTAACAAATGATCCTTAAATTAATGCAGAAGCTGCAGCAGAGATCCCTCTATCACTCCAACGGGTTACATTAAGTACTGACACTTCCACCCTAGCCGTTGGGCTTAGTGGACAGTGCTGGCCTGTGGACCAAAGGGTTCGATTCCGGTGAAGGGCATGTACAGTGGTTGCAGGCTCCTCCCCAGCCCATGCCTTGGTTGGGGCTCGTGCAGGAGGCAACCAGTCTATGTTTCTCTCTGTCTTTCCCTCTCTCTTCTATTCTCCCTAAAAATCAATGGAAAAATATCCTCAAGTGAGGATTACTAACAACAAAAAGCTTCATTAATTCTCTGAATACCTTGTATTAAAATTATTCTTAAATAACAAAAGAAAAAAATCTGGCACTTTCCACTCTCTGGGAATCATGGGGCTGAGAATCCTTTCAGAAGAAATACCTGATTATCAACAGAAGCTTAAAGAGTAAGTCACAATTATGAATATCTGCATTTCTATTCTTTTAAAAAAATGTTTTTATTAAATTTAGAGGAGAGAGGAAGAGGTAGAAACTTTCAATGTTAGAGAAACACCAACATAGATTGGTTGCCTCCTGCACACCCGCTGCTGGGGATTGAACCTGAAACCCAGGCATGTGCCCTGACCAGAAATCCAACCAGAGACCTCTTGATGAATGGTTTGATGCTCAACCACTGAGCCATAGCAGGTGTGCTGTATTTCTATTCCTGGAACTGGCCAATTCTTAGATATGAGCATCCTTAAAAAAATAAAAATATGATTGACCTCCATAGCTTAATTTTATATCAGGAACTAAAATAAACAAATTACCTTATATGCTAACAATTTACCATAACACAGCCAGTAACTGTTGTGAGAGAAGGGGGAGAAATATCACTTGCTGGAATATCAGAAATAAAGCTGAGGCTATGAGAAAAAGCTGATTTCTGGAAACTATCTTTGAGAAGAAATAATAAAGGATTACCTGCCAAAAAAGGCCACTTTCATGTGTCTCCGAGACAGCACCTCACCAATGATGGAAAGCTTGTTTTTATACCCCCGTATTTCTACTAGATCATCCTCAGTAGCTATTCGATCAAGTTCTGAATTCCTGTACGTTGCTGCAAAATTGAAAAAGTATTAGAGTGGTAAAGGAATATTAAGAATCATATAATGTATTATCTAAAATATGCATTTATTTTTGGCTCTGTTCTATATTAACATACCATTTGAAAACTAAAAATGCCCATATCTGAATATTTGGTAAAAGAATCCTGCCCAAAAGAATGTCAAAATTATTAAGACATACAGAGGCCCAATCAAAAGGGTATATTTGTTATTCATCTGGGTCTCAAAAATACAAAACAGCCAACTGAGACACAAATGTATTTCTGAACAGAGAAACTAGAATATGCACCTATCATTGTCCCATCCTGACTGAATCTTCAAATCTTGAGCTAAGAAGAGGGATACCCATGTTAAGAGTAAAATTTGAATGGATACCACCCAAGAAACAGACATGGTTCAAGATTTCCAAGCCTTTGCTACCTTATCACTTCTTATCTGCTACCCACAGGGATGACCAAAACAACTCATTTCACAAGAAAGAGAACTGCAGAATGAATCCCACCCCAGCCCAACCTCCCCTTCCCCAAGGATAAGCCTGGGTTTGAAAAGTAGAAAAGCCTTTCAGTTTTGTTTTTATTTGGGATTATAAATGCTTACAGTTATATTTTTATGTTTCAATTTTTCAGGCAAAAACATGGAGATTCATTTGGCTAACAGGAGACAAACTGTTGAGGAGTAGAAATAGAATACTGGGGACTAGCTGAGAAATTAAAAAAAAAATTAATCATGCTCTGTTAACCCTGATTGTTTTATCTGATTAAAGAAAGCACATTTTAACTTGACTGGGAGTTGTAGGCCTCTGGGACCTAGGAGTCAACCTTGGAATGTGGTCCATCCTTACTCAAGAACTGATTAATATCAAGGAAAGATTCCACTCCCCCGCCCTCTCTCCGCACCCCCCTGCCTGCCTTGCCTACTTCTCCATGTCTAAGATTCCTGCTTCCCCATGTAGTCTTGGTCCTACCCAATGTAAGCAGCTGTCTTATGGGGGCTGCAGAGCAGATTTTTGTGGATGACCTGTTGCTCTCTCGCCCGCATAAACACTCTTATGTAATTCAATCTAGTCTCTGCTTAATTGGCTCAAGTCGTGACAGGCAGCCCGGACCCATTGGTTCTCTGGTTACAAAACAATGATATAGCTTACCCAGTGCTCATCTATTCAACTCAAGCCTTACATATATCTCCATACTTTTCAAGCACAATAATAAAATACATGAGGTCTGGTGAATAAAGTTAAGTAAATGAATAAGTACAATTACATTCACCTTTGTTTTTCATTTTATTCCTGTTCTTGTATATTCTTCCTGATTTATTTGCTTTGTCTCTTTTCATAACATTTTCCCCCTCTTAAGGTTCTAAAACCAGTAAAATCGAATTCAGATTTTAAAGCTGCTATTCACTAGCTCCTAGCATGACAATCCATAACTAGCTCATAACACAAAATATATTTAATTTTATCTTCACTTCCTATCAACTGTTTTAAAATAAAATACAATTCAAAGTCGCTGTCCCAGTTCAAATTTTTCCCAAACTGTAAATATAAATGTTCTGCCCTAGTACTTTTTCTCACTCCAAAAAAACTGGAATTGTGTGATGGTTTGGTGATAGAGACACAATAAGGCAGAATCCCTACCCTCAGGGAGCTCAAAATCTGGTGAGGGAGGATAAGGAGGGAAAAGTAAAGTTTGATTCTACTAATCTACAGAATGCGTCCCAATTGTCACTGGAGAGATTTCTGGAATCCCTCCCTTTTCATTATACCCTTGAAGGTCGTGTAATCTTAAGAACCAGAAAAGTTTTCAACAGTTATCTTCAAGGCAAGTCATCCCTAGCAAGCCACTCCTGTCCACCTTTGTTTGAACAGTTACCGTATTTGCCGGCGTATAAGACGATTTTTTGGCCCTGAAAAATACGTATTTGCCGGCGCATAAGACGATTTTTTGGCCCTGAAAAATACGTATTTGCCGGCGTATAAGACGACTGAGCGTATAAGACAACCCCCTAACATTTCCACTAAAAATACAGAGTTTGTTATATACTCTCCGTATAAGACTACCCCCCACTTGGAGGCATATTTTTCAGGGCCAAAAAGTCGTCTTATACGCCGGCAAATACGGTATATTCATTTTAGGAAGACTTCTTTGGTCCTTTCCCACAGCATCCCAGCCTCATTTGAGAGAATAAAACAGGCCTGAGATCTTGGCTTAAACACTGAGTTGGGGGGAAGATAAGTATAATAGCTAACTGTGGGTTGCCTAATTTTTAGTCTGGGCATTTGCTAGCTTTGTGGAAAGAGGAAGAAAGAGACAACCATTGATGTGAGAGAAAACCATTGATAGGCTGCCTCCTGTATGCGCCCCAACTAGGGATTGAACCCAAAATCTAGCCATGTGCCCTGACTGGGAATAGACCCCACAACCTGCTGGTGTATAGGACACTCTAACCTGCTGACCCACCTAGCCAGGGCGTCAGGTTTTTTTTACCTGTAAAATGAGTGTGATTAAAATTGTGCCTTAATGTTGATATGAGGACTAAAGAAGCTATTAGGGTTACAGATTTGAGTTAATAATTCTAGTTAAAATTTTATTTTATATAATAAATATAAAGAGTTATTAAGTTTTTAATGTGTTGTTAATATAATAAAGTGCTAGGATAGTACCTCACATACAAGCACTTATTTCTTGGTTGGTATTCATCCCACTTTATCTTCCTCCTCTGCAGGGCCAAGATGGGTTTTATTTGTTATGGTAGTTATGGTATCTCTCATGGCATGCACCACAATGCCCCTATACTTGTGTTCAGAAACTAAGGCTGAAAGAAGAATGTGCCCTCTGTATATTCTCAACAGCCTTTATTTGAAAAAACAAAAACAAAACAAAACTTCTGAGAAACTAACCTTCGATAAAATGTGAGCCTTGGGTAACAAATTCCAGTAACTGGTCAAAAATTGCCGTAACTGCCTTCTTAGCCAGCACAAAGCGTTTCAGGGGGGAAGCAGTATCCTCCGCCATTATGCTACTGGGAGGGAGAAAGTAAAAATAGTTAGAAGGGCACAAACTAAACTGGATCACAAACACCTGCACATCATGGGCACCCAACGAAATAAAACCAACCGCCGGAAACTGTAATCGCTGGAGAGAAGGGTTGTTAGTCAAACAACCGGTGATGCTTTTGAGGAGTGTGCCCCTAACATAAGGCCACTGGGCAGAATCTTGGTTGCAATTTCTATTTCCCTTTGGCGAAGATGAAACGGACTGGGGCTAAACCGCGACTGTACATGCGACTCTCACAAGTGCACCAGGCAGCAGGCACGGGGTGAGCGAGAAGCCAAGTTCACCGGCAGCAAGTGACGGAGTTTCTCACCCCGGGGCTCGGGTGGGCGGGGGCGGCCGTGCAGGGTGAAGACATGCAATGAATGCCAAGGCCAAACGTCCATCCCGAGGCTTAGGAAGGAGGAGACCTCACAACCAGCAAGAAGGGCAAGGCTTAGAGCGAGCGGTGACGTCTCCAGCCCCGGGTCCAAGAACTTCAAGGAACAGAATTCCCCCTGACAGCCTCTCATGAAAAAGACACTAAACACACACACACACACAGGACAAGAATAAACACCCATCGTGTGTGAGTGTGTGTGTGATGGAGCAGAGTGGGCATGAGGGAAGCTGAGGATCGGGAAGGCGAAGGAGCGGCGTGGGGCCGGCAGGGGCCGGCAGCGCCCGCTCCATCCCGGGCCGCGCCTACCTTGGGGAAGGCCTCCCTTCCACGCCGTGCACCGCGGCCGCGGGACCCCGCCGGCAGGGCCAGCGGCCGGGCCCACACCGCCCCGCGCGCCGTGCGGACCGGGCTGCCGCGTCCCGGGCTCCGGCCTCGCGGGCTCCCCGGGCCAGACCCGCCCGCCCGCCGCCCCACTCGCTCGCTCCCGTCCCGCAGGACCGCGGCGACGGCGGCGGCGGCTCGTCACAGAGCTCCCCGCGCGCGACTCCCCGCCCCGTCCCCGGCCGCACGAAGGTCACCCCGGGCGAAGGAGCCGGCCGGCGGCCAAGGCGGATGACACTCACACACCGTCCTGGCTGCGACTCGTCACCGGCCGCGGCTCTCCGGGCGGCAGCCTGCACTCCCCCTCATCCCGGTCTGGCAGGCCGGGAGGCCGGAGGCGTGCCAAGGGGGCGGCAACTTCCGGCCTCTCGCTCTGAAGGAATTTGATTGGCTGCCTGGACGGAAGTGCCCCCGACGTAGGGCGCCATCTTTGTTACGGGCAGAAGGCAAGGTTTGTTGCGGGTAGAGCGTGCTCCCGGAGGAATGACTTGACATTGACCCCTCCCTTCCCTCTCCGCCCGCTCCAGCCTCCTCGGGATTCTCCCTTTGGAGCTGACACGCCCCGCCTGGTCTTAGCTAAAGCTGCCGGCGGCTAGTGGAGGGAGGGAGAGCTGGGAGGAGGTGGGGTGAGGTGGGGTTGGAGCCACCGGACGCGAGGGATTCCCACTTGCTTAAATAAAGGAAAGCCTTTTGGCCACTCACTCCACTGCTCTCTGCCCTGAGCGGGTTTCTGGGCTTGGAGCACAGCTCTCTGTGTGTTCAATTACTTTAGAGGTGAGACATAGGAAATGGACGCATCCTGGTCTATTGCTTTTTCTCTGACTTTGTAAATCACCAGGGGATCTTGTTGTTGTTGTTGTTTTAATATTTTATTGCCTAAACCGGTTTGGCTCAGTGGTAGAGCGTCCGCCTGCAGACTGAGAGGTCCCGTGTTGGATTCTGGTCAAGGGCATGTACCTTGGTTGCGGGCACATCCCCAGTAGGGGGTGTGCAAGAGGCAGCTGATCGATGATTCTCTCTCATTGATGTTTCTAACTCTCTATCCCTCTTTCTTCCTCTCTGTAAAAAAATCAATAAAATATATTTAAATATATATATAATTGAATTTTTTTTTTTTTTTTTTTTTTTTTTTTTTTTTTTTTTTTACAGAGAGGAAGGGAGATAGAGAGTTAGAAACATCAATCACTGGGGATGTGCCGGAATCGAACCCGTGACCTTTCAGTCTGCAGGCCAGGCTGAAGCTCTATTCACTGAGCAAAACCGGTCAGGGCCGGGGATTTTGTTAAATTGCAGATTCTGAGTCATTGGGTTAACATCCTTATGGAGCGGCTGATGGTGGTCTGTAGCGGGCTCAACACAATTCCTGAGGATGTCTTCCTTTAGAGCTGGCACGTAAGATGCAGTTCTGTTTTTTTAATTTTTTATAGTAGAAAGTATTACATGTCCCCATGTAATACCAGCACAGGCCTTCCACTTCCCCATTGTCTGTGTCCATTCCATCTTCCTGAGCCTGAGATTCTTCTTCAATAAAGTCGGAGTACTAATAACACCTTCCTTGTTGTGAAAATGGGTCAATATCATGCAAAGTGCTTAGAACAGTGTTGGGCGTATAGTAAGAGCTGGCTGGATAAATACATATTTTTCTTCTTGTGGACAAAAAAAGGGGGTTTCTGTGGAAAGTAACATCCCAGGTCTGATCATAGAGTCCTAACTGGGCAGGTCATGGTGGGTAGTCATGCCTCAGACATATACTCTTTAGTGAAAGGTTTTAAACCAGCCCTGCCTGTCCCTTTCTTGTGTAACTCAGTTAACACACGTGTCCCCCCTTTGTATTCCCCAATCTTTCTTACATCCCTTCATTCATTTTAAATGTAAGGAATTCAATAATTCAATTCTTTGTAAATCAGATTTAAAAATTAGGAAGTGTTAATCTGTTGAAGAAAAGCCTATATATACGCCTGCCAACAATTCAGCAAATACCTAATAACCTGCTACAGGCCCAGTGGAGCTGAGGAACTATTATGTGATGACATACATTCAAAGAAACCTAAGAAAGGTGATTTAAAATAGTAGAACTGGCAAATTTACAATAGGGAGAGTCTTTTGAGCAGTGCACAATGACCTCGAAATTTTGAAGTATAAGAGAAATGCTTTGGGATTTCAAAAGTAGTAACTCATTGCAAGGTGGAGATAAAGAAAGACCCATCACTACTGATCACTGACAAGAATTCTACTGTAGTACTAATAAAAAACATTCATACTTGAATTGTGGCTCAAGTCAGAGTACAGTGGAAATACCATTTTGGGAGGAAAAAACCCAAAGGTAGTTAGAAACTTTTCTTTTTAGATATTATTTTCCAAAGAAGTCCTTTAAGTAAAAATATAAACCAGCTACTTCAGCAATTTATAGGCAGTCACAGACTTATTTGAAAGCTGAATCAAGGCCAAGTTTTTATTGGAACAAGCAGTCAGATGGATGTCACTTCACGCTGCAGATTCATCAAAAATACAAAGTGTTTATATGTTTTTAAAACTCGGATTTAATATGTTTAGCTTCATAACAGTCTTTTAAAATTTGATTACTAATACCTGACCAAAATAAAGCAACAGATTACAGAATTTTACAAAACCAATAAGGCATTTCTTTAAAGTTTGTTTCCTGAAAATCAAATTCCTAGAGCTTGATGTATACCAAAAAAGTGTAAAAACAGAATTACCAAGAAGGCAGCTGGGTTAAGTAGCCATGAAAAATAACTCAAGGACATAGCTTAGATTTTTATGTAACACAGTGTAATGGAAACATTAGATCCGAAGCCAAATATCTTGGATTCCATCCTGTCGGCTCTAATGGTTTTGTGTCCTTGACCCAACAACAACCTAAGTTTCTATTTATACAAGAAACTTAGAAAACCAGAGGGTTTAGATGAGATGGTTTCTAATTCAAACTATTATAAAGACTTGTATGAGACAGCCCTGTCTGGAAAGTTATAATCAGATGGTGTGGCAGTTTGTACGAATACAGATAGACATACACGACAAAACAGAAGAGAAACAAATGATTGGTTCTAAAAGTACTTTTTGCTGCCAACATTTTCAAAATAGATTAAATTCCCACTATTTTTGAAGTGGAAAAATCATAGGTCATAAATTGGTTTATTCAACTGAACAATATTGTTAGCTGCAGTTTTTATTAAATTTGAAGCCAATGATATGCAAAATTTTACCTTCTTAATACTATTTAAGCTGCTTTTGAAATGTGATTGTGTCTCCCTCCTTCCTCAGAACTCATATATGTTGAAGTCGTAGGCCTCAGTACCTCAAAATTTGGCCTTATTTGGGGATATCGGTCTTTACCATATCCAACAGGACTGATATCTTTGTAAAAAGGGGTATTTGCAGACAGACTTGCCTACAGGGAATACACCATGTGAACATGAGAATGTCCATCCGCAAGCCAAGGAGAGGGGCTCAAAACAGATCCTTCCCTCACAGCTCTCAGAAGGAACAAACTATGCCAACGTTTCGATTTTCAAATTCTAGGCTCTAAAACTGAGACAATCCATTACTGTTGTTCAAGCCACACAGTTTGTGATAATTTGTTATGGCACCCACAGGAAACTAATATACAGATAAGATTATTTTACCTTTATCAAAAGTAATGTGTACATTATCATTGTCTAGATCTTCCTAAGTCTGTTAATATTTCTGTGGAATTTCGCAGTCAACAAATAAGTGGAAATCGAAAATTTGGATATGACTTTGCAGTTGTATGACTGAAAGTGAAATGTGAACAAGCATTATGAAATGTTACTTTTTCATTGTCTAATCCCTTACCAGTTCCTCCCCACTCCCGGCTTAAATTCTTGAACATATATACACCACTTAATGTATATAAGTGGTTAAAACTATGAGCTAACATGCACTGAAAATATATTTTGGATACATTCATATACTGAAAAAGGTAGCCATGCCAAAAGAATTGGGCTATTAAAAATCCTGCTTGTTAAAGGCAGTTCTCATAAATTGTTTAAAATCATCCTTAGCATTTCCAAAAATGTTATATTTATTATTTTACATTAACATTATGGAAGTTAAAAAGAACAATCAAGTTGTCTCATGGACTGGAATGTGACTTAATAATTCCCTTTCATTTCCAAACCTCATCAAGCAGTCACTACATTTATGAGGTAAGTCAGCCGAATGCTTGAAGTCTAGGTGAATTTTAAGATCTTCAATTTGTCCTGTTGAATATTCACAGTATTGACATAAATAAATCCCTTCAGATAAATGTGAATTTAAATGTTTGCAATATTCTAGCATACTTGAAAAGCCTTTGCCACAGTCATCACAAACATGAGGAAAAATTTTAGTATGTTCAATAGCAACATGCCTGTTAACATTCGTATGAAGTCTACTCCGAAAACCACAAACTTGACATACAAAGAAGTTTTTACATTTGTCAAAAGTAATTTTGCTCAGGAGGCTGTACTGTCCATGCTCTCCATTGTTATATTTGTCACTTAGCTCTATTAATTTACATGCGTGTTCATTTACCACGTGGCTGTGCAGGTCTTCTGGATCATTTGTCTCATGTTCACAGAACTGACACAGGTACTGTTCATCACAGCTGTGCTCCTGGAAATGCAGGTAGAGCTCACTGCTTGAGGAGAACTGCACATCGCACTGCTCACACCAATAAAGGTGATCGCTAAAGTGGGTGTCGGCGATGTGCTGGCTGAGGTTCTCGAAAATCACCGTCTTATAATCACAGTATTTACAGATGTAGGGATCCTCTTCATGCAGTTTGGCATGTTCGATCAGAAGCACGTTGGTGGAGAAACTTTCCTTGCACACTCGACACACATTTGAATCAGTACGCTTATGCTTCAGGATCATGTGCTGCTTTAAATCAGAAAAATATTTGCTGTTGAACTCGCAGAGTTCACATTTATAGAGGCCGCTGCTGTTAGCTCTCAGCAAGGGCCATTTCTGCTGGGCGGTCACATTGAGAGCTTGGCTCTTATCAAGAATTTTGCAAAGTTTAGCCGGTGGCTCTTCATCAGTTTGGTCTTGGAGACTCTCGGAGGAATTGTTTTCTGCCTCTAAATCGTAATCTTCAGAAATTGCATGCACTTCGGCAGCGATTGGGACGTCTTCAGCAGTGTGAACTTCTATAGGGCTCTCCTCCTGAGTTTGTTGGGTGAGTGATTCAGGTGAGTCACACTCCTCATCACAAATTTCAACATCAACAGATTTTTCTAAAAAATAAAACAAGCCTATTATTACCATTACTAAATAAAACCTACTTAATAAGTAACTGGCAAAATTTTATTTTATGCATTATCTCTTCAATGATCTATAAGCGTATGCAAGTGCTATTACTTAGTTTCCCTAACCTGTAGAAAAGGCAGTGTGATCTAGAATTCTGAGTACGGGACTGGGAACCAGATAGTTCTGATTTCTGTTTCTGGCCTTGACTCCGTCTGTAAATTTTGGCAAATCATTCGATGTGTCTGTATCAGAATCATCATCTGTAAAGAGAAATTTGGGAAAACCTATTGTTTATATCAAAGCATTAAATGTTAAATATTATAACACAAAGCATCAAATATTTTAAATATAATTTTGAATTCCAACAGGAATAAGGACTTCGATTTGAAGATGTTATGTATATCACACACACACAAAAAAAATCTGTCCAAACAAGCAAATGTTTTTACTTTCATGCCCCATTTGGACTAGAACAGCTGTGGGCAAACTACGGTCCGCGGGCCAGATTTGGCTGTTTGGCTGTTCTATCTGGCCTGCGGAGCCGAAAGAGCGGAGGGTTCTCTTGCTCTCTCCTCCGCTTCTTCACCAGCAGCCCAAGATGAGAGTGCCAGCATGGTCAGGTTGCTTTTGTTCCGGCCCTCCGGTCCAGTTTAAGAACCCATTGTGGCCCTCGAGTCAAAAAGTTTGCCCACCCTTGGACTAGAACATACTTTTTAATGTTATTAAATTTGAATAAGCCTTTATCCCCCCAGCCCAGCCCCAATGTTTTAAAGTCGGCATGGATAAACTGAAATACAGGTCAGTAGAGAACACTGAGCTTCAACCTGACGCCATTGTTATTTTTTAAAGTTACTGATTTTTTAGATAGAGGAAGGGAGAGGGAGAATGAGATAGAAACATCAATGAGAGAGAAACATGTGATCAGATGCCTCCTGCACAACCCATACTGGTGACTGAGCCTGCAACCCGGGCATGTGCCCTAATTAGGAACAGAAGAGATGACCTCTTGGTTCATGGGTCAATGCTCAACTACTGAGCCACACACGCAGTGTTGTTGTTTTTAATATACTTTATATTTTAGATGTTTTAAGATTTATTGAAAAATTTCTAGCACAGAGAATTCCCAGTGCAGTTTCTCCACTATTAACATATTATAATGTACATTTGTTACAATTCATGGCCAATGCCAATAAATCCATACTTCCTCCAGATTTCCTTAGTTTTTAGCTAATGTCCCTTTTCTGTTCCAGGATCCCATATGACATTTAGCTGTCAAGACTTTCTAGGCTACTGTTAGTTGTTAGTTGTGGCAGCTTCTCAGACTTTCCTTGGTTTTGATGACCATGACATTATTGAGAACAGATCAGGTATTTTGTAGGATGCCCCACTATTAAAATGCATCTGTTGTGTTTGCATGATTCAACTGGGATTATGGATTATTGAGAGCAGACCACAGAGGCAAACTGCCATTTTATCACAACTTATCAAAGGTACATTTGATTAACATGATTTATTATTGCTGATATTGACTTTGATCACCTGGTTGAGGTAATATTTATCAGATTTCCCCTCTGTAAAGCCATTTTTTTACTTTCATTTACTCTGTGCTTTGGAAGGGTGACAATGTAGAGTTCGCATTTCAGAAACCAGGATTTATATTCCACCTCCTTGAGGGAGGAGTATCTACATAAATAATTTGGAATTTTTCTGTACAAGAAATTTGTTTCTTCCCAAGTCTTGTCTGGGAGGGGTCAGTAAGCAGTAAGCATTTCTCCAAGAAGCCCTAGTTCCTTTCATTGGAGAATGACACTAGACACAAAGATCCCAACACTAGATGTGCTCACTGCTATGGGGTGTCATTTCTTTTATGCCCTCTCAGACAATGAAACAAAACTATATGTTTGTATATACCACCACATTTGTATAAACATACCTATAAATATTTCTGTATGTTACATCTGTCTATATCAAGCCAAACATGATTTCATACTGATCTCTCTGACTCCATATTATTACTTTTTAAAATATATTTTATTGATTTTTTACAGAGAGGAAGAGAGAGGGATAGAGAGTTAGAAACATAGCTGAGAGAGAAACATCGATCAGCTGCCTATTACACACCCCCTACTGGGGATGTGCCTGCAACCAAGGTACATGCCCTTGACCGGAATCGAACCTGGGACCTTTCAGTCCACAGGCTGATGCTCTACCCACTGAGCCAAACTGGTTTCGGCTGACTCCATATTATTTTTAATAATTTATGTTTCTGTGTCTGTAACAGGAGCTCAAGAAAACTGAGAATTTTGATGGTTAGAGAGGAGAGAAAAAACAAACCCAAGTTGTTATTATCATTCATTCAATGCTCTAGAAAAGAGAAGCCAACAGAAGATAAAAGATTGAAGAAGACCAAATCCTTTACTCTGTTCTTTCCTTCCATTAGCCCCCCAGACTGAAAGGTATAGTTGAGTAGAAGAACCATGTATAACACTATTCTTATCTTTTTACTCCCAACTCTGCATCACTCCTGCTTTGCCACCAATTCCTAGCCAACTAAAATATTTAGGAAAATGTACTTTTTATTATATATCTGAAATAATGTTAAAAATTAAAATTCACTTACTTGCTTTATTACAAAAAAATAGTTTTCTTACATTTAAACAAACGTAAACACTTGCCCATTTTGAAATTATAACTCACCCACATTTTCAAATAAGTAAGAAATGATTATAAAAGTAATTTAAAGAAAAAAATATTTTGGAAAATATTAGATATACCTTTGTTGTCAAAATATTTTAAGTCTGGTTGCCTCATAGAACAGACACTGTAACAATGATCAGAAAAGATTCCACTGAATCCATCTGCAATTCTGCTTATTCCAGAGGAATCTGAATATAAAACAAAATAAAAAAATTTCAAGCACAATAAACATATACATTAATGACAATCACACCTTTATCCAACATATATAAATTTTTATAGTATCTGTAATAAAGTAACAGTTTCCTCAATTCTAATAGCTTTTATATTTCAGACCTGATATTAACATTGAGTTTTGAAAGAACCACAAATTATACAATATAAAAATATAATACTTTGAAGCATAGGTATAAAGATACCTTACTGTTTAAATCCCACAAAATAAAAATATGCAATTAATGTGTTAATTGCAAAAATAAAACAACACCCCCAAACCTAAATTAACTCCAAGAAGACATTCTCTGAAGTACAAAAAAAGCATTAATGAATAGGAAAAATAGTGGGAGGACCAGGTAGGGATTCTGAATATAGTCATTTCAAGTCTTGTCTGGGAGTGGTCAGTAAGTAGCAAATTACCAGACGTAATTTCTTTAGATATGAAGAAGTGTAGCTAACAGGTATGCCTGAGATTGTTTCAAGTACTGTACAGGAGAGGTATATTACAGATGACCACAAAGATCTCTTTTCCTTTTTAAAAAAATAAAAATGTTTTTACTGATTTCAGAGAGGAAGGCAAAGGGAGACAGATAGAAACATCAATGATGAGAGAGTAACATTGACTGCCTTCTACATGCCCTACACTGGGGATCAAGCCCACTACCCGGGTATGGGCCTTGATAGGGAATCGAACCATGACCTTCTGGTTCATAGGTCGATGCTCAACCACTGAGCCATGCTGGCCGGGCAAGACCTCTTTTAAATACTGCCAAGATAGCAGAATTAACCTCAACTAAAGGATCTAACATTACAAAATCAAAATAAAAGTTCACATTTCTGAAAGTAATATATAGAATAAGATTTTTTTCCCGCAACGCGCAAAATATCTTCTAACAAGGTTATTGTTGTGCTTAAGCACAAGGTTGGGAAGCACACAGACAAATTTCAATTATGCTGTATAAGTATCCAACCTTTGATATTTAACTTTAAATGTCTATAAACCCTGAAGTTGTGAGGATTAAATGCCTATGAGTTCTGATGTGTACCTAACACGTGGTAGACAAAGAAGAATTTATACTCAGAGAATTATTTAAAATTTTCTCTTATCTGATTATTTATGAAAAAATAGATTGGAATACAATTGCATGGAAATTAATCCATGGCTTAACTATTAAACAATTCACTAACCTGAATAACGAGAAGGGTGTAAAGTCTTCCTTTTTCTTTTTTTAGGGTATTCATTCATGTCTTTTCAATCTAAAAATGAAAAAATTTAACAAATATGTCACAACTATTGTTACTATTATAAAAATTCCTTCTAACCAAAGAAATTCAGCAATAAGAAATATGTGCCACCTGAAAAACTACTTCATAAGAAAAAGGTTAAAAAATGCTTCTGTTTATATTTTAAGTTTATTTTTCTAATCAAGTTTAAAGAAAAGACATAAATTTCTGTGTTTTTTCCCCTTTTTCTTGAGTTTGAAAACTCGTTTTCAAGTCTTGATGTAATTGTGAGAATTGGATAATTTCAATAAGCCTTATGCTTAAATTACTTTTTATAAAGAATAAACTGTGTCTATGATACCATATTAAGAACGAAATGGTGCATTTTTTAAAACTGGGAAGATTTTTATATAGTTTTCAAGCAAAAGGTGAATATGATCGCTTAAAAATGTATATATTTTCACAACTCTGTATTAACTCCCTGGCTCCCAGGAAAAATATCCATCACATTGAAGCTCAAAATATAATTTTTTAACAAAAAAAAAACCACACCATTTTCTTACTTATGAGGAACCTTCAACAATCTACTGAGAACAAAACATGTATGGCAATAACCAATGTATAATTAAATTCTCATGGACTGTTATAAAATTGACTCATTCGTTTTGCCACATTCCACTTACTGGTATAGTTCTTAATATGGAAGTGAAGAAAACTGAATTACAGCCAAGTTTTCACAGATGGTAAAAGTACCTGTAGGAAAAATATAAGTCACAATGTAGTTCATTTCTGAGACTCAAGAATACAATGATACCAAGATCTTTAATCAACTGGAAAGTTATACAGAATTAATTCAAGCATAATATTCTTTTGAATATGCTGTATTAAGTACTCAAAACTGTATATATTACTAAATATGTGAGTATGTGATGTGTAAATGTGTCCTATTTCTTTGAATGAATTTACCTTCTAAAGCTAAATCTTAACACCAAAATAGGAATGCAATTTCGCACATTTATTCAGCCATAATAAAAGCAAATACCAAATCACAGACTTTTACTATTTAAGTCGTTATAGATTACTTACCAATAGAAGAATGATCACTTATTGAGCACCAATTCTGTACCAGGCTATGCCTTATCTTATTTAATCCTGTGATATGCAAAATCCACTACACTATCTCAAAATCATTAGTGGTAAGAAAGTGAGGCACACATTATTTTTGCTGCTTTCACAAAGTCCTGGGTATATTAGCACCACAAAGAATGTTATCCTATGGTAATAAGTAGTGCTTTTTAGTTTATTGAGAATTTTCCTTACCCATATTTTATTTAATCTTCACAACAATGCTGTGAGGTACATAGAGGAGCTACTACTAAACCAACTCAGTATTACTGATAATCAAACAGACTCAGTAAAAGTTAACTAAGTGGCAGAACCAGAGATTTAAGAAAACCCCACAAACACGGGTTTTGCACAGCTAACTGTGTGAGTAAATCTTCACTGGCAATCTGCTACCAGCAAGTTACAGCTTGCTTCCAGTTCTTAGCCACCAATTCAGGGAAAGGGGAAGGGAACCTCCCAAAGAAACTGACAATCATGAGGTATATAGAAATGATAGCAATGTATATAATGTCTCATCTAGCAAATAGCATTTCTTGAGCCCATCCCAATAAGTGCACTCAAAAGTAAAAGAAACAGTTTTCATTTTTATGTAATAAACCAAAATTTCAAGACTTATTATGTCTTTTTTACACTTCCAAAATTTAAACAGCTAAAAGCTTTATACTTCATGTTCTAAATGCTCCACAGGTAGCTGGGAAAACACGGAAAATTGGCAGCCAAACATGTTCAAGTAGCCTCTTTTTACTTTACAACACACTTCAAATTCTTTTGAATGAAGAATAAAAAAGAAAAGGAAACCGAGGATGGCATTGAAATTAATGCGGCAAGCTGGTCTGGATTCAGACTATTAGGTGAAATAGGATCACCTTGATCAGAAAAAGATTTGACTCCTACTTAATGCTGAAGAGTATCTAAACCAGCCGTGGGCAAACTACGGCCCTCGGGCCGAATCCAGCCCGTTCGGCTGTTCTATCCGGCCTGCTGAGCAGAAAGAGCGGAGGGTTCTCTTGCTCTCCCCTCCGCTCCTTCACAGCAGCCCAAGATGGTCAGGTTGCTTTTGTTCCCGCCCTCCGGTCCAACTTAAGAACCCATTGTGGCCCTCGAGTCAAAAAGTTTGCCCACCTCTGATCTAAACGCTTATCAGACCTCCTTTCAGCGAGGTGGTAAAATGCCCACTCAAGACCAAACGTTTTAACCATCCTTTATTTCAGCAAACGTTTTCATGTGCGTTTTGTATGTACAACTGCCCCGATAAAGAAGTTTAACTTTTACTTAGGGACATCCTATAAACGTTTGCTCACTAGACCTCACAGATACATGTCACTGCAGGAAAATTAGAAAAACATTTTTAAGTTAATCAAGTCACCTAGAATCTATACACCCAGAAAAAACACTATTAACATTTTGGTGTACAGACTTTTGGGCATTTTTCTATTCTAAGGCATACATTAATGTACACGTACAAAAATGAGATGTCACAACAAACGATTTCAAAAAGCAACTTACAAAATACATGTCAGGCCGTGGCCAGCTTTGCTCAGTGTTTAGACTCTCGACTAACAGACGAAGGGTCTTGGGTTCAATTCCCAGTCCACGGCATGTACCTGGGTTGCAGGTTCGATTACTGGTTCAGGTCTGGTACCTGCGGGATGCAACCAATCAATGTCTCGCTCTCCCCTTCCCTCCACTCTCACTTTTCAACAATAAGAACATCAACCCACAAAACAGGCTACACATCTATACAGGCACCACCTATTTTAAAGGCCTTTCAGGCAACGTAAATATCCTGTTCTTAATTAGCATAAAGATAAAACAAGCATGTACAATAAAATGCTACATTCTTATACTAAAGTTTTAAAACCACGTTCTTTTCTGCATTCACGTAAAAATAATTAAATGGCCCAGTCCGTATGGCTCAGAAGTTGAGCGCAGGCCTAGGACTCAGGAGGTCCCAGGATTCTCGGTGGGGGCACGTGTCCGGATTGGGGGCTTGGCCCCAGCTGGAGGCAGCTGGTCAGGTTTCCCTCCACGACGATTCTCTCTAGATCCCTCCCTCTCTCATTCTTTCTAAAAAAAATAAATAAATAAACGAAAACATATTTTTAAAATAAATAGATGTTTTCTGGGTTTTAAAACGAGTTTAAACACGAAAATGTTGCAGGAGAGCTTGAGTTAGAACCCACGTACAAGTCCAACTTGTGTCCGTCTTTGCCTCTGCAAAGAGAGAAACTGCTTCAAATTGCTCGCATCCCTCGGCTGCACTGAAACAAACAAACACACACACACACACACACACACACACACACACACACACACCCCAAAATCAAGAGAGGTGTAAAAGCACCCCAAAGAGCGGCTTGTCCCACCGGCTGCAGACCGCAGGGCCCGGACGGACGGACGGCGGCTCGCGGCGGCCGCGCTCCCGGCGGGAGCTCGGGGATGCGCGGCCCGAGGGAGGGCGGGAGGGAGGGGCGGCCGCCGCCTGCGGGACCCGCGACCAGCGTGGCACCCACGGCGTCCGCCCTGCCCGGCCCGGCCCGGCGCCTAGCGGGGCCTCCTGAGCGCCGACGCCAGGGGCCGCGGGAAGACGCGGCGGGGCCCGGGGCCGGGGTGGCGGCGTCGCCGGCGGGAGGAACCGCTCCGCGATGGGGGAGAAGGGCCGCCGTCCCGCCGGGACGCGCAGGCAGCGGCTCGGCTCCCCGCACGCCGCCGGCCTCTCCGCCTCCCCGGGCTGGGAGCCCCGCAGCAGCCCGCGCCCCGGCCGCCCCCCGCACTCACCGACCCGGGGCCGGAGCTCCCGGCCGGAGGGATGGCCGGAGGGCCGCGCAGCCCCGCCCGCGGGCACCGGGAGGCTGCGGGCGGCGCCGCTCAGGCCCCGGCGCTCCGCACGGCCGGCCCCGCCGCCTCCCGCGCGCCCCACACCCGGCCCGCCAGGCCCGGGCCCCGCTCGGCGGCCGCACTCACCGCCCCGCTCCGCGCCTGCGCCGGGAGCCCGGAGGGAGGTGACGGGCGGAGGGTGGGTGGGGGCCGCGCGGCTCCGCTCACGGGCCTGGGAGGGACCACCGGCCGCCGGCCCCGGGGGTGGCCCGCCAACCGCGCCCCCTGCCGGCACCTCCGCGCCGCCGCAGGCCCCTTGGGCGCGGGGACCGCCCCTCCCCAGCGGGGCGGGCGATCCGTGCCCGAGGAAGGCCCCGGGCGAGGCGGTCCGGGGGATCGTCCCGCCCGCCCCCAGCCCTGCCTCCCGCCGGGAAAAAGTGGGAGAAGCGGCCTTTTCCCACCGCTTCCTGCAGGGGGCGCGCGGGAAGGCCCTGGGCACGTGGCCTGGCAGCCCCTGCGGGCGGCAGCAGCCCGCGGGGGACAACGGAAAGGGCACCCACCGCGTCACGGTTTTACTGACGTCGGTCCGCGAGCCACGCGGGGCTGCAAGGCTTGCTGTCCCGGGGCCCTGGGGGGGGAACTCTTGGGAGACCGTGAGTTATTATTAATAGGCTGCAGCCGGATCCCTTGGCTCCCGAAATCTAGGCGGGAATAAATAGGAAACGATAGGGATTGGATCAGACGATTTGATTCCTTTTCCGCGAGTTTCTATGAGCAGATACAGAGAGGATTAAACTCAATAAGCGTAAAGAAACTTGTGAATACGGGCTGGAACCTGGAGATGTCTGGCCCCGCTGGAGCTGGAGCGGCAAAGTGGTTGAGGGTTGTTGCCCCATGAACCAGGAGGTGGTGGTTAGATTCCCAGTCAGGGCATGTGCACGGGCTGCAAGCTCCAGGCCCAGAAGGGGGCCTGTTCGGGAGGCAGGTGATAGATGATTCTCATCATTGATGTTTGTATCCCCCCCTCTCCTGAAATCAATGAAAACTGTTTGTTTTTTTGTGTTGTTGTTGTTGTTGTTAATCCTCGTCTGAGGATATTTTCCCCATTGATTTTTAGAGAGAGTGGAAGGGAGAGGGAGAGATACATAGGTCCCAGACCAGGGCCGGGATGGAGCCTGCAACTGAGGTACCTGCCCTTGACCTGAATCAGACCTGGGACCCTTCAGTCTTATGGGACATTGCTCTATCCCCTGAGCCAAACTGGCCGGATCTAAAAACATTTTTTTTAAAAAAAAATGAAGATTTCTGTCCAAGAGTGGCCATGTATTTAATCTTTTTGACAAGTTGAGATGGTTAGTTCCAATTTACAAATTAGAAGAGTGAATTTATGAAGGTCTAGAGACCAGGTCTTATTCGTTTTTGTAACCTCAGCACCAAACTGTTAAGTGGATGAATGATTCCCATGTGGATTAGCAGGTGCTCGGAGTCACTGGGATAGTCGGGGCTGCAATTGGCTCCTCTTATCCACATCCCCAGTGCTTTTTCTGATTACCGCAGACGTACCAACCAACAGCTGGATAGTAATAATCACAGCCCTTACTCCAGCATCTCTTCAACTGTCTCCCAGGAGGTAAAGCCATATTTGCAAAACACTAGTTTGTGAGGTTCAACCCTTTTTAATATATATATATATATATATATATATATATATAATTGATTTTTTACAGAGAGGAAGAGAGAGGAATAGAGAGTTAGAAACATCGATGAGAGAGAAGCATCGATCAGCTGTCTCTTGCACACCCCCCACTGGGGATGTGCCCGCAGCCAAGGTACATGCCCCTGACCGGAATCGAACCTGGGACCCTTCAGTCCTCAGACCGACACTCTATCCACTGAGCCAAACCAGTTTCGGCAAGGTTCAACTCTTACGGCCTCATAACTTCTATGTGTGCTCAGCCTAAATAAATGGATATTTGCGAATGCTGGCAAGGCCTGATACAGTAGGAAGAGATTTAAGGGCATTTTATCCTAGTCTAGTTAGTACCTGGCACAGACTAGGGAACTCACACATGTTTGCTGAATTTATAAAGAGAAGTGTGTATCACTCTCTCTCTGCTGGTTGGGCTGTTGCCCAATCTGATATAGAGGAAGCCACAAGGGGGTGTTATGGGACCATTTTAAATTACTGTCGTGCTCATTGTAGCCGATGCCAAACAAAACCTTGACATTCCAAGGTTGAAGTTCTATTCCAAAACATACATTTCGTAGTGAGAGCAAACGCCACCCTCATTACTTTTAACAAACAAGCCCACACTATTTACCCAACAAAGTAAATACGAGCATCCCAATGTTTACATGTCATTAAACATAATCATGAATCAGAGGCAACTTGCGATTCTGTGATTGTGTTTTTCAGTTTGATTTTTAAATCTTCCCTTTCCTGTTCTTCCTCATGAAGATGGTGGCTGTGAGAATACCAGTGTGTTATTCTTTTCTGCATTCTATTTTAGAATGTACTTTGTTATATTCTGTTATACTTTGAGGGGCTATTGAATCATCATTCTTCCAACTTTTGGCAACCCTTTGTGGTATAGCTTATTTTTTTTCCTGATTAGAAAAAGGATGCATGTTTATCACATAATGGAGACAACAGAAGGATCTGAAGAACAAAAAAAGAGGTATAAGAAGAACAAAAGAAAAATGTATCAATTCTACAACCCAGAGATAACCACTGGAAACATTTTGTTCAATGTGTTTCCCTTATTTTTATATCTTTATTGATATAGATTTGTTTTTTTAAATTAATATTTTATTGGTTTATATTATTTTGTAACAGCTTCCCCCCTTTTATTTCATGTAGCATGAACATTCCTTATGCTCTTAATGCTAATTACACCTTGGGATTCCAATATAAGTGACCATATAATTAAGTAGTGGACATATAAGTTGCTTCCATCTTTTTATTTCATTTTTATTTTTTAAAATAAATCTTTATTGTTCAGATTATTACAAATGTGTTCCTCTCCCCCTCCCCTCAATTGCTCCCCTCCACCAGGTTCCCACCCCACCCTCTGCCCTTTCCCCACCTCCCATTGTCCTCACCCATAGGTGCACAGTTTTTGTTCAGTCTCTTCCCACACCCCCCACTCCCCTCTTCCCCAAGAATCGTCAGTCCACTCCCCTTCCATTTTCGCTGCTTCCCTGAGTTGGTAGGTTGGGAGGATCAGCTGTGACTATGCCAGGAGACAACCTTATTCCACTAGACTTGGAAACCTGCAAAAGCCTCTCTGAGTTCAGCTTGGATGGGGCAGAGTTTCAGGGTGGAGCCTACAGCCTTGGCTTCCGGTTAGCCCCGCCCTCGGAGGTTCCTGAGTCTCAGAGTTCCTCAGTGTCCTTTGGTATTTGCTGCAAGCACCTCTGAGAGAAAGGTGCCCTAGAGTTTCACCCGTTACCAGACAATGTAGTCTCTTCCCCAACGAGCCCGCAACTGGGGTTCAGAGCAGTTGGAAGTGGGGTTAAGAGCAATCCGGAGCTTATGTGTCCTTCCCACTAGGAATCCAGCGGCTTAATCAACTGTCTGTCCTCTGCGAGAAATGTGCGCGACTCCGGGGCTCTGCCTTGCACTGCTTCCCATGAGCTTCTGCCTTACAGCCCAGATTCCCTCAGTATGAGCCTGGGACCCCAGGGTCTCACCCAGAACTGGGGATCAGTGCAGTCGGAGTTGGGGTTCAGCACAGTCCAGAGCTTTTATCTCCTTCCCGCAAGGGAACGCCAGCCAAGCACTCAGCCACCCCTCCTCTCCAGCTCCGTCCTCTCCCCACGCGCACTGTCTCTCCGTACCTTAGGATTTTACAGCTCCTCTGATTTTCCTTCTAGTTTTCTCTTTCCTTCTAGTTGTAGAATTTCCAGTCAGTTAACTTTCCTGTAGTTCTGGATAGTGTCCACTTTATATTTTAGTTGTATTTTTTGAAATTGTTGAGTGAGGCTGCAGTTAGGTGTTTACCTATGCCGCCATCTTGGTTTCTCTTGAATTCTGGTTTTATTATATTACAATCTGCTCCATCTCTCTGCTTAGCACAATGGCTTACATAGAGCTTCATTCATTAAAAAAAAATGTTTTTAATTTATTGTTTTCTTTTTAGAGAGAGAAACATCAATTTTGTTGCTTCGCTTATTTATTCATTCAGGGGTTCATGCTTGTATGAGGCCTGACCAGGGAGGGATACAACCCGCAACCTTGTCATATGGGGAGGATACTCCAAACCAACTGAGCTACCCAGCCAGGGCCCTTCATTTTTAAAGTAAAATGTTTATTGCATGTCTACCTATGTTTGGCACTGTACTTGGTACTGGAGATACAGTGTGAGCAAGCTAGACATGGTCTTTGCTCTGCTGGTCATTGCCATGGGCTAGACAAGCTAGGCAGTTAAATACCGTGTTTCCCCGAAAATAAGACATCCTCCGAAAATAAGAGCTACTTCATGGAAACATAATACATCCCCTGAAAATAAGATCTAGCGCATCTGTGGGAGCAAAAATTAATATAAGACACTGTCTTATTTTCGGGGAAACAGGGTAGAGGTAGAATGTGATGACTAAGTTGATGTAAGCTAAGAGTTTATGGAAGCACATGGCAGGAAGCCTCGCATGGTCTAAGGAGGATGGGGCAGGTAAAGAGTCTAAGCATTCACCTTGTGGAATTAATTGATCAACTTTCCTTGCTGGCACTAATGGTGACTTACTCCTGACTCAGAGATAAAGCAGCTGCAAGATCTAACTGTGATAGCCACTATGGAGGAGAGAATACAAAAATATGTGTTTTGCCGAAACCGGTTTGGCTCAGTGGATAGAGTGTCCCAGGTTCGATTCCGGTCAAGGGCATGTACGTTGGTTGTGGGCACATTCCCCAGTAGGGGGTGTGCAAGAGGCAGCTGATTGATGTTTCTCTCTCATTGACGTTTCTAACTCTCTATCCCTCTCTCTTCGTTCTCTATAAAAAATCAATAAAATATATATTTAAAAAAACAAAAAAAAATGTGTTTAGTTACTTTTTTGGCAGTCTTATCAGGCCACACTGCAATTCCCTGTAAACCTGTTTGAACTGTAACTTTCTGTTTAAGTGCTCACGTCTTACACCAAGGGGTGTATGTGCTCAGAGGTAACCATGGGAGCTGCTTTTGACGACCAGGCATATCCAGAAGTTTACCTTTTCTAAACGTTGACTAGCTCAAACAGAGTAGCATTACTTTCTCTGTTTTGAGCAACGGGGAGTTAAAAAACAAAACAAAACAAAAAGTCATCATGGACAGAATAAAAGGGGTTCTATGGAAAGGTACCTCACAGGGTGATCAGATCATAAATTCCGAACTGGGCAGGTCACGGTGGGTAGTCACACCCAGGCATATAGCTTTTTAGTAAGAGGTTTATCTGTACCGTAAGCAAGCTTTGTCCACTGTTTCTAGGTATCTAGGTTAATACACCGTAGAAAGAAGCCCAAACTACCCTCAAGAGAGCACCTCATTTTGTTTACTATCATGTAACCCAGTGTTTCCTAAACTTCTCTCATGAGAATCACCTGGTGGAGCTGTTAAACTACAGATTCCTGAATCCCAACGAAGAAGTGCTAAACTGGAATTTTTGGGAACATATAGGTAAAATTGTATGACGGATTGTGTTTATTTGTAGACCAGCTTAAGTTTAGAGCACTAGTTAAGTATACAATTTTACCTATATGTTCCCAAAAATTCTAGTTCAGCACTTCTTACTTGGGGTTCAGGAATCTGTATTTTAACAACTCCACCAGGTGATTCTCATCATGAGAGAAGTTTGGGAAACACTGGACCCAATCCCCGCTTTGCTTCCCCTCTCCTCTCTGTAATCTTCCTTCGTTCTTTCCCTTTCCAGTGCACAAGAGAAACTGCTATTCTTCTGAGCACCTGAGACTTGCTTCCCAGCGCATGATGTCAGTTTATTTGATGTCAAATAAACTCTTATAAAAACTCTCTCCAGGTGTGGACGTTTCTTATGTTGACATCATAATTATTTGTAATTCTTGTTCATCACAATGAAAGTGGGTGGACAGGGGCTCTGTGTCTTCCCCAGTAGACTGTATACTTTGTGAAGATAAAACATGAGTCTGCCTTGTTGACAGCTAATCCCCAAAGCCAGGCACAGTGCTGACCCAGAGTAATCACCTGACTGCTATTGTCTGCACGAAGGACAAAAGGAAAGGATGCAAGAAATTTGTATAATGTTTGTGTAAATGTTTACAGTGTTGATATTTGTTCACTGTCCAGTCCATTTTGTGTGTTCAGAGTACATTTAATAGCAAAGAATTAATAAGTATTCCTTCTCATTTTTATTTATTTATTTTAATTTTATTTTATTGATATTTTACAGAGAGGAAGGGAGAGAGATAGAGAGCTAGAAAAGTCAACGAAAGAGAAACATCGATCAGCTGCCTCTTGCACACCTCCTACCGGGGATGTGCCCACAACCAATGTACATGCCCTTGACCAGAATCGAACCTGGGACCTTTCAGTCCTCAGACCGACGCTCTACCACTAAGCCAAACCGGTTTTGGCTCCTTCTCATTTTTAATTTCCCCTTTGAATATGTTTTGAAATGTGAAATTTTATTTTTTTTTTCTTTCCCCAAAGCACAGGCCCCGCTCCCGAGTCAAATCCATTCCAGGGTGCTTTGCCTCTCACAAAAGAAAAGAAAACTCTTCCTAGGCTCCCACTGGCTTCTTCATATAGGTTGCATTACCTCACTGGTGAAATCCATTTTGAAATAGAAAAATTGGTGTGGAATCTTCAAGGGGGAAGGGTAACATCAAAGCAAGCTTAGCTTAGTTACTCTTAGAGCTATAGGATTTTCAGCTATTTTGAAACCATTAAGGAAATAAAAAAGATTTAAGGAGGAACATCAGAAGGAATACAGGTCTTGATTTTTCTGTCCTTCCCACATATAAAATTCTTTTACTTAATGATTTTAAAATGGATTATGTATCATTGATCTACTCATTCAAATGATGAAGTTTGGTATATTCAAAGGGTAGTTTATTTGGACAGTAATCTCACTAAACTGTTTCCACTTTTAGTCTTCATGCCTTTTGGGTATTTTTAATGGATTTTATAAACTTTTCCAAACATAAACAAGAATGAAATCATAAGTGAATTCTCATACACTTATCATTATATTTTCAATAATTACCAAACCATACTTTACTTGATTTATTTTTTATTTCCCCCCATTTGTTCTTTCCCCCTCCTTTCTTCCCTCTTTCTTCTTGTCCTCTCTTTTATAAAGCATTTTAAGAAAATCTCAGGTCATTTCATTTCTACATAATCTACACTAATAAAAGAGAAAGATGCAAATTGACTGTACCTCCACGATGCCCACCAGCCAATCAGGAGTAACTATATAAATTAACCTGACAAATATGGTGGGTTAATTTGCATATGTAGGCTGCTCAGAGTCTATAGTCCCACATGTAGGCCCTGAGCAGCCAGGGTCCCAGAACGGCCCTGGCTACTCCTGGCCCATGGGCCTTGGCACCGAGTGGCCGGGGGTGGGGAAGCAGAGGCCTGAGCAGGGCCAGAGTGGAGGTGGGGAAGGTCCTGCCCAAGCCACTGCACAGGCTTGAACAGAGCTGGGGGGCCCTGCCCAAGCTGCAGCGGAGGCTTGAGCAGAGCCCGAGTGGAGCCGGGGGGCCCTGCCCAAGCAGAGTCTTGATCAGAGCTGGGGGCCCTGCCCAAGCTGCAGCGGAGGCTTGAGCAGGTCCAGAGACAGGGGAGGGAGTGTGCCAGCTTGGCTTGTCAGCAGTCCCGCCTCTGCACATGAGCTGCAGAGGAAACACCTTTTCTGACTGCTCATTGGCTAAGCTCCCTGAATGCCACTCGCACTGTTCTTGGTAACTTGGGTAATAAGAATCCAAGAAGGTGATCTAGGGTTTTTCCACCTCACTCTTGGAGGATAAAATGAAGGTCTACTGCTGGAGGGGCTAAGAAATGTCATATCCTGCCCTAGCAGTTCAGCTCAGTGGGTAGAGCCTTGGCCTGCTGAAAGCAGGCTCTGGGTTTGATTCTGATCAAGGGCATGTACCTAGTTGCAGGCTCCTCCCTGGCCGGGGCCCAGGTCAGGCCTCGTGCAGGAGGCAACCAGTCAAAGTGTCCCTCTCATATTCATGTTTCTCTCTTCCACACTCACTACAAATCAATGGGAAAAAATCCTCAGGTGAGAATAAGAAAGAGAGAGAGAGAGAGAGAGAGAGAGAGAGAGAGAGAGAGAGAGAGAAGAAGAAGAAGAAGAAGAAGAAGAAGAAGAAGGAGGAGGAGGAGGAGGAGGAGGAGGAGGGAGGGAGGAAGGAAGGAAGAAATGCTTATCCTATGAAAGACACATCTTGAAAATGGCTAAAGAAAGTTGTCATTTTCTCATGGTGAGGGGACTAGAGTCCATGTTGATGAAAATACCTTGGCAACTGCGGTGACTGGCAGTGATTGTAGCAGCGGGGTGATGGGGGCGGCGCCTTCCCCTGATCAGCCTGGTCACCTGCCTCAGACGGAGGCCAGACTGTGGCTTAGGCCCCGCTCGCTCCCCATAGAGAGTGGGGCCTAAGCCATCAGTAGGACATCCCCTAAGGGCTCCCAGTCTGTGAGTGGGGGCAGGCTGGGCTGAGGGACCCCCTCCCCACAGGGCACAAATTTTGTGCCCCAGGCCCCTAGTTCTCTATAAAATATGGACTTTAGTTTTTAATGAACACAATTTTATTTTTACACCTAATGAAAAGAACATTAATATCTTCACAGACACAACTTTCACATTGTTTTTCAGTTGTTTGTTCAAAACAAGATCAAACAAAGTTCATAATTAAATCTTCTCATGTCTTTTTAGTTTCAATTAAGCAGGAAAAACCCTCTTCCTTTTTCCATGTCATTGATTTGTGGAAGATGAATTTCTCTTTGGTCCCTTTTTTATTGTTCCTTTTTTCTTTTCTTTTTTTTTTCTTGTTTGTTTTTTGTTTTGTTTTGGGTTTTATGCATGCGTTATTTTTTTTTATGGGAAATTTATTAAAAAATTTTTTTTAAATTTATTGCAAACAGAACTCCAAATATTTTCACTTTAAGGAATCTTGCATCTGTTACTCTTTGCTAGCTTACAAAAAGTAGGCAGTTCCAAAACAAAATAACTAGCTTTATGGGGGTGAGGACAAAATATTATTCTGCTTTTATTAATTTATTTAAAAATTACTCTGTTTATATTAATTTATTTGGATCCATAATATTAAACAGATTTAGAGGTCTCATTTTCCAAAGAGAAATAATAAATTACTGAGTACAACATAAGAACTTCAGTCACATTTTCCAAGTTTATCACTTTGACACTTGTGGCTTCTTCGTCTGCTTCATTTTTAGCTGTAAGGACCTCTGAAAATTAAATACTGTCTTTTTTTCTCTTTTTTTCAAGTACATTTTATTGATTGATTGATTGATTGATTTTTACAGAGAGGAAGGGAGAGGGAGGGAGAGTTAGAAACATCGATCAGCTGCCTCCTGCACACCCCCTACTGGGGATGCATCTGCAACCAAGATACATGCCCTTGACAGGAATCGAACATGGGACCCTTCAGTCTGCAGGCCTATGCTCTATCCACTGAGCCAAACCGGTTAGTGCTGAAAATTAAAGGTTATATGAAAATCAAGATAAACTGTGATGAATGAGACTTCCAGTTCCCTATCTAGTGTATATTTACCTTCTTTCTTATGAACCATATCCTGACTGACACAAACATCAGAGATGTATTTTAATGGTGACTTCTAGCAACAACAGTGCTGTTGCTTCCCCGGAGGCAGAGAAAAGAACCTGAAGTTCTTTGTTACATTGTTCTAGGTGACAGGTGATAAGGACTCTGAAACAGGGCAGCCAGTGTTGAGGACAGAGGAACAGGATACGTTTAAGAAGAATCTAAGAGGTAAAATTGTCAGCATTTGGTGATAATAGAATGTTTGGTTGATAATAGAATGTTTGAGGGAGCGGGAGTAGTATAGGAAGGATTGCCAGGGTCTGGCGTGTGTGACTGGTAAGGGATAGATTAAGTGGCACAGGGACTGCAGGAGGGAAAAGAGGACGAGTTAAATGGTGGACTTGTTGAACTGAACATACCATTGGAGTTTGTTAGGGAGGTCTAACACTGGGTAGAAGGGACTGGGTCTGGGAATATACATATATGGTCAGCATTCAAATGTCATGGCTTGTATGCCTCATATAGAAGATGCTATGTTAGATTCATTCATTTGTTCATTTACTCATTATTTTTAATTGTGTATTTTCTGACACTAACACTGTCAAGAATTAGAGGGAAGGGGGTGGGTGGGAAGAGATTAACCAGAGAACTTATATACATATATGCTTAATGCAGGGACCGACAATAGTGCGGTGAAGGCCTGGGGTGGGGGCCAGAGCAGGGTGAAGGAGGCCAATGCGGGGAAGGAGACAACTGTAATGCTTTCAACAATAAAGACAAAAAAACAAACAAAAAAAAGAACCCGTTGCAAGTGATAGAAATCCAACTTAAACAACCTTAGGCTCACAACAACAGGGAAAGAGAATGCAGCCTCAGAGAAAGAGGTCAGCAATACTACGGAACTGGAAAGTAGACACTCAAGTGTTACCTACCTTAGCAGACCACCAAAAGCTGGATTCTGTCCACATTGGCCAGTCCAAGATCACCAGGAACACACTGGGAGCTAGATAAAGTATTGTCTGCTTAAATTTTCTGAGCAAGGGAGAACACACCCCAAGGAATCCTGGGAGCATCACAGTGAAGGAGAATCGAGAAGGAATTCTTAAAGGAACGGGTTTGTGCGGCATGATTCCAAGGAGGGATTAGGGAAGCAGTGTATCACCTCTGATTGGGATATAGTTGAGAAATGGAGGAATTTCAGCAACGGGGTATCTCGGAAATAATTTGGGGGGGGGGAGACACTGAAGGAATAAAACCAGACTGGAGATGTCGTTGTCAACAAAGCAGCAATCATGTGAAGGGAAGATGGTTAGTCGTTTTTGCAGCTGTGGTATGGCCTTGTTTATGTGACCGTGTCCAGGTGCCTTGGAAACACTGTTTATGTTCAGTTAGGAATAGCACAGCCCGACTCACAGCAGGACTGGTTTTCCTTTTTTCAGATCTAACTGCCTGAGAAGAGGGTAAGTCCAAGAAGCAAGCCAGTTTTCAGGCTAGCATCCTGGAAAGGCTCAAATTGGATGAAACAGGCACTGGTATGAGTTTGGTTAAAAATTTGAGGAATTCTGCCAAAACCAGGTTGGCTCAGTGGATAGAGCGTCAGCCTGCGGACTGAAGGGTTCCAGGTTCGATTCCGGTCAAGGGCATGTACATTGGTTGCGAGCACATTCCCGGTAGGGGGTGTGCAGGAGGCAGCTGGTCGATGTTTCTCTCTCATCGATGTTTCTAGCTCTTTATCCCTCTCCCCTCCTCTCTGTAAAAAAATCAATAAAATATATTTAAAAAATAAAAATAAAAAATTGAGAAATTCTATGTGAAAATGAGAGTCGGCATAAGAAAGTAGTGAGACTTATTCCAACTGTTGTTTACCCCCTCACCCCAAATTCTTCATAGGTTGAAATCCTAACCCTTATATAATGTTATTAGCAGGTGGAGCCTGTGGGAGGTGATTAGATCATGCGGCTGGAGCCCTCACGTTTGGGATTAGTTAGTGTCCTTGTAAAAGAGACTCCAGTGTGGCTCAGTTGGTTGGGTGTTGTCCCATGCAACAAAATGTTGCTGGTTCAATTTCCTGTGAGGGCACATGCCCCGATTTAGAGCTTGATCCCCAGTAGGGGGCGAGCAGGAGCAAACCAATGGATACTTCTCTCTTACAGTAATGTTTCTCTCCCTCTTCCTTCTTTCTCTGAGATCAATAAAATTAAAATAAATAGATAATAAGACCCTGGAGAGCTCCCTGGTCCTTCCACCATGTGAGGACACTGTGGGAAGGCAGCTGCGTGGAGGGAGAAGCCTAATAAAATGGTTTAACTTAAAACAGGTACATGTGTTACTTTTTAAAATATATCTATTTTATTGATTTCCTAGAGGAAGAGAGACGAAGAGAGACATAGAAACATCAATGATGAGAGAGAATCATTGATCAGCTGCCTCCTGCATGCGCCACACTGGGGATTGAATCTGCAACCCGGGAATGTGCCCTGACTGGGAATGAAACTGTGACCTCCTCCTGGCTTATATATAGGTCGACGCTCAACTACTGAGCCATGCTGGCCAGGCACAAAACATTACTTAAAAAATCATAATAACTGAGAAAGGAAGGAAGGTAGGTGGAAATAGTTGGAACCAGGAAAGCGTTCTCTCTCTCTCTCTCTCTCTCTCTCTCTCTCTCTCTCTCTCCTGTGTTTCTCTGTGCATCTGATTCATATCCTCTCGCTGTGGATCGGAGTTATTGGTGCTCGGTGGGGTGATGGGACAAGGGAGGTGGCTGTTACCAGCAGACACATCCCAGCTAGGCATGGCTCCTAGCAGTTCTGGACTCATCATTCTCATAGCTTTGCTGATTGAGAGCAGAGGACTTTTCCTCAACCTCAGTTACTATAAGAATGACTTGCATTTTTTTGCTCTATGGCTCTCTTCTACATCTGTGAAGGCTACTCTAGTGTCTTTTGGACCCTTCCTCCTAATGTGGATGGGCTTAGTGAGTATGAAAACATTTGTAAATAAAGATTTTGTTTGCTTGTATTTGCCAGTGTTTCATTTTTCAGAATAACTTGGAACCTCATAATGCTTTCCAGTGGTAGCAGCTGCTATTACTATTTTGGTAAGGAGATAAAAAAGAAAACAACTAGCCCTGGCCCGGTTTGGCTCAGTGGATAGAGCAACGTCCTGCCTCCCAAAGGATCTTGGGTTCGATTCTGGTTAAGAGCATGCACCTTGGTCGCAGGATCTTCCCCGGCCTGGGCCCTTGTCGGGGCACGTGCAGGAGGCAACCAATTGGTGTGTTTCTCTCATATCGATGTTTCTGTCTTTCCCTCCCTCCCCCCCGCCCTCTCCTCTAAAAATCAATGGAAAAATATGCTTGGGTGAGGATTAACAAAGAAAAGAAGTAGATCAGTGACTAGTTTTCTTTTTCTTTTTTTAAATATATTTTATTGATATTTTTACGGAGAGGAAGGGAGAGAGATAGAGAGCTAGAAACGTCAATGAGAGAGAAACATCGACCAGCTGCCTCTTGCACACCCCTACTGGGGATTTGCCCGCAGCCAAGGTACATGCCCTTGACCGGAATCGAACCTGGGACCTTTCAGTCTGCAGACTGACGCTCTATCCACTGAGCCAAACCGGTTTCAGCAGTGACTAGTTTTCTTTTGTACATGTTAGCAAAAATACCTACTTACCTGGAATCACATCCTTTCTTGGCCGGAGTTGGTCTTTGTTATTCACCTGAGATCTTGTCAGAAATGCAGAATCTCAGGCCCCAGAATCTAATTTAGGTAGCCGGGAACCGCTTCCCGGGTGATTAGGTTGTTAACTGATAATCTGAGCCAATGCATCATAATTCTATTCTATTCTTATTTATGTTTGTGACTGAGTTAACAGTCTGTGCTTCTCAAAAATGTGCATGCGTGTAAATCACTTGGGTTCTCATATTTAAAACTTTTAATTTTTAAATAGTCACAGAGTCGCAGGAACCAGCAAGGACAACGCCGAGACATCCTGTACGTCGCTCATGCAGCTGCTCCCGATGGTCACAGTCTGTGTAACTTTAGTACAGGATCAAAACCTGGAGGTTGCTGAAACCGGTTTGGCTCAGTGGTAGAGCGTCGGTCTGCGGACTGAAAGGTCCCAGCTTCGATTCTGGTCAAGGGCATGACATTGGTTGCGGGCACATCCCCGATAGGGGGTGTGTAAGAGGCAGCTGGTCGATGTTTCTTTCTCATCGACGTTTCTAGCTCTCTATCTCTCTCCCTTCCTCTCTGTAAAATATCAATAAAATATATTTTTTTAAAAATCATGGGCTTAAAAAAAAAACCCTGGAGGCTGGTATTGGTTCAATGTGTTTGTGTAGTCTTATGCCATTTTATCACCTGTGGAGGTTTCTGTAACTATCACCAAAATCAAAATACAGAACTGTTCCATAACCACAAAGAACTTCCTTACGTGCATTCTGTGTACTGGCGTCTGTACTGGCGTCTGTGTGTGGTTCTGTGCATGTAGATTTATGCGATCAACACCACAATCAAGATTCTGGACTATCCCACCGCCACAAAGATTTCTGACTTGCCCTTTTGCAGCCACACCCGCCCACTTCCCTTTTCCACCCCAGCGCCAGCCCCTGGCAACCAGGAATCTGTTCTTCATTTCTAGAACGTTGTCATTTTGACTTATGGTCTGATAGAGCACCTGAATTAATCTGAAAAATAACCATATTATTTTAAGTCTTTGAACACTTGTACTTATGTGAATAGGGGGTTAAGTGTTTCTTAAGTTTCCTCTTCAAAGCTTGTGCACAGCGACTGAGGAAGTGACTCAGCTGTGCATGCAGCAAGCAGAACCGATCAGCATGGTCAGGTGGACCCACCAGGAGTCAAACATCATCTCATCAACATCATTTCACCTCCTGATGTCTAAAATAGCTAGTGTCTGCAGACCCCCAGGGCTGCACGTAGCACCCTGGCCCCTCCCGCCTTTGTAATCCTGTTCCCTGCACCTTGCCGGGGAGACAGGGTTTGATGCCTGTAAGCGCCCCTTCTTCTTGGTTGGCTGACCTTCTCAAGATTAAAGTAATGACCTACGGTAGACCTGGGTTAGAACCCAATTTCTTCATTCCAGATCAGTTCTCTGATTCTAAATCCTGGTTGGCATAGGAAACACCCATGGAGCTTTCTAACCCAACAGAAACACCCAGGACCCACCCCAAATATATCTCATCAAGGAATTCTGGGATAAGAACCTGGGAACAAGCATTTAAAAAGAAAATAAGTACAACTCAACGAGTAGTTCTAATGATAGGTCGGGATTGAGGCTCACCCAGTCTACTGTCTGCTCTGAGTGTCTGCTTTAAATTGGACTTCCTAGGACTAAAGTCTATGCACGGTTTGGTTAACCTCGTTCATCTGAAACTTTTTTGAGCTTCCTCAGGGTGAAACAGCTAATTAACCCAATATGTTAATGCCTCAGTTCAACGTGCTAAGGTGTTTTCTTATAATTAGTCTCCTGCCTCTGCGCTGAGAAAGCATTTCCCAAAAGACAGTTTTGTGTGTGTTTTTTCCTTTTGCGATTGAATTTCTAAATTGGACTTAGTTGTGTCATTAGGTGAATTTCCACGTCCAGGTCCCCCAAGTTGAGAATCATGTAGTGTAGTGATAGATGGAACTGATGGGAATGTGTGCAGATAGTCATCTGTAAGTTTATAAAATGAAGATAGTTTCAAAAAAAAAAGAGAGAGAGAGAGAGAGAGCATGTTTAGGTTTTACAAAAGAGAAAATTGTGCTACACAGGTGATTTATTAATTTTAAAAAATATATATTTTATTGATATTTTACAGAGAGGAAGGGAGAGAGCTAGAGAGCTAGAAATGTCGATGAGAGAGAAACATCAACCAGCTGCCTCCTGCACAATCCCCACCGGAGGTGCGCCCACAACCAAGGTACATGCCCTTGACCGGAATCGAACCCGGGACCCCTCAGTCCACAGACCGATGCTCTACCACTGAGCCAAACCGGTTTTGGCTACACAGGTAATTTATATCAGGGCCTCAGACTTATTAAATTCAGAGGTATTTAAAACAAATTTAGCTGCCTATGCTTACTCACCGATGGGCACTTCCGGTCTTTCTCTGAGAGGTCCTACTGCATCTCTTCTTCTTCCTGGAAGTAGTCAGCCCAGAGCAGAGCAACCACAGGACTAACCCTGCTAAGGGCCCATTAGGAGGATGCTCTTGCATGTGCCTATCCTTTGCTATTTTGTCTTTTCCCTCCTCTTCCTCTATGGAGCTGACTGTGCATTAAAATCATCTGTGAGCTAAAACAAAAATCGGTGCCTATGCCCCTGCCTCCAGGAATGTAATCTCAACTGCATGTGTTTGGACTTCGATAGTAGCCTCCCTACCTTCAGTCTCTTATCAAACTAATCCACCCTACATATTCATCACAGGTTAATCTCCCTAAAATCCATCTTGATGAGTTTAAAAGATTGAAGATTAAAAGTGATCTTCTGGTCTTATCCGGTTTGATCAGTGGATAGAGTGTCAGCCTGTGGACTGAAGGGTCTCAGGTTCAATTCTGGTCGTGGGCTCATACCTGGGTTGTGGGCTCGATCCCCAGTTGGGGGTGTGCAGGAGGCAGCTGATCAATGATTCTCTCTCATCATTGATGTTTCTCTCTCCCTCTCCCTTTTTCTCTGAAATCAATAAAAATATTTTTTTAAATAATTTTAAAAAAATGATTTGCCTTTTCACACCATGTACAAAAATTAACTCAAAATGGACCAAAGACTTAAATTAAGAGCTAACCCCATACAGTTCTTAGAAGAAAACATTGTTGTAAACTTTGTGACCTGGGGTTAGAGAATTATTTCTTAGATATGACATCAAAAGCACAAGAAATTTTTATACACACACACACACACACACACACACACACACACACACACACACATTGGGCAGCATTAAAATGAAAGATTTTTGTGCCTCAAAGGATACCCCATTTCTCACAGACTGAAACTTTTTTCTAAATATATATCTGATAAGAGAATTGTATCTAGAATATATAAAGAGCTATTACAACTTAATACTATAAAGATAAATAACCCAATTTAAAATAGGCAAAGAAAGAGGCATTTCTACAAAGATAGATCATGGCTAAAAAGCACACGAAAAGATACTCAACAACATTAGTCCTCCGGGAAATGCAAATCAAAACCACAATGAAATATCTCTTCACGCCCATATGTATGGCTCTGATAAAAAAGATAGGTAATGACAAGTGTTGGTAAAGATGTGGAGAAACTGGGAACCCTCATACATTGCTGGTGGGAATGTAAAATAGTTGTTGTTTTTTTAAAATAAAAAAGTGTGTACAAAGGGCAGGGACTTAATCAACGCAAGCTTATGACCCGCACTTACTGGGAATTCCTCGGTCATGGGGAATAATTGCAATCCCCGATCCCCATCACGAATGGGGTTCAACGGGTTACCCGTGCCTGCCGGCGGCGTAGGGTAGGCACTCGCTGAGCCAGTCATTGTAGCCCGCGTGCAGCCCCGGACATCTAAGGGCATCACAGACCTGTTATTGCTCAATCTTGGGTGGCTGAACGCCACTTGTCCCTCTAAGAAGTTGGGGTAAAATAGTTTAATAGCTTTGAGAAACCTGACAGTTTCTCAAACATGGAGTCGTATGACCCAGCAATTTTACTCTCAGTATATAGAAAATTAAATACCTGCCTACATCCACACAAAAACTTGTACCCAAACATTCAGAGCACGTTATTCATAACAGCCAATGATGTGGATACAATCCAGCTGATGAATGGATGATATAAAGTACTATATCCACATAATGGGATGTTATTCACCAATTAAAAGAAATGATGTACCGATGCATGTTACAACATGGGTGAACTTCAAAAACATTATTCTAAGTGGAAGAATCCAGTTCCAAATGACCTTATATTGTATGATTGCATTTTATCTGAGATGCCCCAAACAGGCAACTCTATGGAGATAGAAAGTAGATTAGTGTTTATCTAGAACTGAAGGGGGAAATATTACTCATAGGAGTGTGGGGCTTCGTTGAAGGGTAATAAAAATGTTCTAAAATTGGTTGCAGTGATGACCAACTCTGTGAATATATTAAAAGCCATTGGACTGTGCCCTTAAAAAATGACCTAAGTTATTGAGTTCCTCAGCCTGTCTTTTTTTAATAATTATCTACCAATTAAGGCTTCTCTTCTATTCAAGCTTCAGTTTTATCTCCTTTTAGTCTTCTTCCTGTAAAGTATTAGGTGAGAGCCAAACTGAACTACTCAAGGTTCTTCCAACAAGCCTGGCACTTCCCTTTCTTCCTATAATGCCCCACTGACCCCATTCCGTCTGCTGTATCTAATTCTCAAAAGTCCAAATGTTAGGGCTGGGTGAAAGGGTAATGGGATTAAGCAACCTCCCCATCCTCCCCCAAACCCCCCAAACAAAACAAACAAACAAACAAACAAACAAACAAAACAAAATCCCACAAAACCAAAACAAAACAATCTCCCTTGGGGTGGTAAGCACACAGTACAATGTTCAGATGATATGTGATAAAGTTGTACACCTGAAGCCTATATAATTTTATTAACCAATGTCACCCCAACAAATTCCATTAAAATTTTTTAAAGGCCAAATGAAATGCCTCCCTCTCTTTTTTTTTTAATTGATTTTTTTGAAAGAAAAAGAGAGAGAGAGAGAGATTTGTTGTTTCACTTATTTATGCATTTATTGGTTACTTCTTGTATGTGTCCTGATTGAACACACAACCTTGGCTTAGGGACACATGCTCTAACCCAGTGGTTGGCAAACTCATTAGTCAACAGAGCCGTAGTTTGCCGACCACTGCTCTAACCAACTAAACTACCCAGCCAGGGCTGAAATTCTTCTCCTCCATCTCTGCCCCCCTCAATTCCCATAATATTTTTGCTCAATCTTCTAAGTGCTCAGTTATGACAGAATATGGGGGGAAACTTGCTTCTCCCCATACCTTCTTATCCTCCAGATGGCCTCCACTTAATTGTTTCACCCTCTCTTCTTAATTATTGCAAAATATAGTCAATACGTCTTTTTTTATTTTTATTTTTTTGAGGGGGGAAGAAAGAGTTGAAGGTACATCTGTATTTTTCATTTTGCTTAAGCTGTTTGTAAGAATGTTCATATGTTGAGTCGTGTGCTTCTAGAATCTGATGATCAAGGTCAGGTTGACCCAACCAGAACAAACTTGGGGTGGGAGAGAGAGCTGGGAGCGAGGGAAAGAAGATTCCAGATGTCCACTTGTAGAAGTTCCCCTATTTTTTTCAAGTGAGTGGGACAGCAGGCACGCAGAAACCATCCCTGAGGTGGGTGTCCTCCCACGCCATCTGCTGCTGGCCTCATGCATGGCCCTGTGCCTGCCGGGAGGAGGCAGAGAGGAACCAGACTTCCCCTCAGGGTGTTTTGCCTGGAGTGTCCTCCTCTTCCTTCACTTTCCAGGTGATGGTATCAAGTTCAAAGGGGACCTAATTATTTGTCCTTAATCACGTGCTAATTTTGGAATTCGAATTCTAACAGGGGAAACAGGAATACAAAACCCTACTCAGGCATCTGAAAGAAGAGTTGAAGTATGACAAGTATGCAATTTTAAGGTCCCAACTTTGATCTTTTAGGAAAACTTGAGAACAGAATAATTCTTTTGATTGAATTTACCTTCCCACTGTAAATTAAGATTTTGGGACATTATTTCAGTCTCAGGTTAAGGTATTCTAAACCGAAATTTGTCAATGTCCCAAAGCATTAAATTTTTTTAAAAATTAAAAATTGCTTAAATAACACATGCTGTAGTAACTAATCCCAACACTAAAGGACCAAACATCGCTCACTATCTGGTGTATATCACAGCATTTAGCTTATCCTCTCTTGTGTTCTGTACATGTACAGAGAAGCAGTCCATCTACAGAGAAGCAGTACATGTACCATGCACATGTAGAGAGCATGGGGTGGGATAAACAAGCCCAGACTCTAGCCATGGTGTTTTTCCTTTGGGTAAATTGCCTAATCTCTCTGAGTCAGTTTCTACATCTGCAATCCTCCTTAAAGGATTGATTATGAGGATTAAATGAGATAATAGTGATGATTTAGCATATAGTGTTTGGCACTGGTTAAGTTTCAGTGATGGGGAGCAAACGAAAGAGGTTTACACGGATGCTCTCTTCTTTACTCCGTTATGGGACAGCACCTATACAACCACGTCTTAGTTCCCACAATGCCTAATAGGAGCAGGGGCTGGACAAATGTTTGTCAAGTGATAAATGAATAAATGAATGAATGATACTTTCTGGAAGTCCTCGATCTAAATGAGCAATACATGTTTTAACAGTGAGATTTTATTTTGCACCATTTTCCCTACGTGGTTTCCTTTTTTCTGACGTCATTTTGCTTGTTGTGTAGGAGATGTGAATAAAGCTTGACATGCCCTGGATGCTGCACTCGCCCATTTGGAGAGGAAGGCAATGGCTCTCCTGCCCAGTGATGGGGACGCAGAGGACACGGGGGTTTATCTGTCAGCCTCTGCAGTGAGATTGGCATTAGAATCTTTAGTCTTCACAGCAACAGAATTAATTTTTTTAAAAAAAATTCTTCTCAACCCTCTTTTTCTTTTGTTTTCCTTTCATGTATAGGCAAGCTATTAGATAAAAATCACCTCTAAAGGGCTTATTTCTGCCCTGGCCAGTTTTCTCAGTCATTAGAGCATCAGCCTGTGGATTAAAGGGTCATGGGTTTGATTCCCAGTTGCAGGTTCCATATATCTTGGTTGCAGGTTCCATCCCTGGCCCTGTTCGGACGGCAAACAGTCGATGTTTCTCTCTCTCTGTCTCTCTTCCCCTATTCCCTTCCTTCCACCCTCTTTTTTTTTTTTTAAAATATTTTTATTGATTATTCACAGAGAGGAAGAGAGAGGAATAGAGAGTTAGAAACATTGGTGAGAGAGAAACATCGACCAGCTGCCTCCTGCACACCCCCTCCTGGGGATGTGCCCACAACCAAGGTACATGCCCTTGACCAGAATCGAACCCGGGACCTTTCAGTCCGCAGGCCGACGCTCTATCCACTGAGCCAAACCGGTTTCGGCCACCCTCTTTTTAAAATATCAATGGAAAAATATCCTCGGGTGAGAGAAAAAAATATATATATATATATTTCTTATTTATTTTCAAAGAAAGCCCTTCCCACACAGGAAATGGTATTCTAAATAAGAAACACCAAAATAAACGGATGGTCCAGGTGGAAGACTGAGGGAGCTGAGTGATGCCGTTTCTAGCTTGCCACACTCTGCACCCCGTGACAAACATTTTTATTGTAAAACATGGCACATTTGTTCAGAAACGTGCAGGAACTTATTGGCACAGCTTGACAATTAAAGCAATCACCCCTGTAACTGGTACTCAGGTTAAGAAATCAAGCAGTGTGAGTCCTTTATCCCAATCCACGTGTCTATTTCTCATCCTAACCCCTCTCCTCTCCTCGGAGGTAACTGGTATCCTTTGAAGATAGACATATTTTTTGTTTTGTTTGCATTTTCATGATGACTAATGAGATTTAGTACCTTTTCATGGGCAAGCTGGGTTTCCTGCTTTGTGAAGCAGCTGCTCATCTTACTCATTTTTAAATTGGAATGCGCCCCTTTTTCTCCATGGATTTGGCCTGTCTTCCCTTCATGAGTAATATAGGTGGATGCTGATAGAAAGTGGAGTTCTTAGTCATAACCAATCTTTTATTTTTTTAAAAATACCAGGTGCAGTTTAAGTTATGGTGTGTGTGTGTGTGTGTGTGTGTGTGTGTGTGTGTGTGTGTGTGTTCAGTCCGTTCTCCTTTTCAGATGTTACTGCCAGAGTTCACAAGTTTGCTGCTCTTGTTGCTGGGCAAGAGCCTGGGTAAGATCTGAGCAAGTGCCATCCAGGGAGGACACAGGAGTCATTTAGTGGCGGACACCAAAGTCCCGCTGTGAAGGGAAGACCTCCAGTCAATTGTTACCTGGAAGCAGAGAGCGCAACTTGGTCTCAGAAATCCCCTAACCTGGTGAGCCCCCTTTACCCAGTGCGGGAAGACAGTTATATTCCCCTTGGACCCATTAGTTCATCTGGAAGCTGATGTTTACTTGGAAGCGAGCCAAATGAGAAGGGGAGCTTCTGAAGCAACCCCCAGGAGAAATGCATCTTCCCTTCCTCTAAATAAAGATAAAGTGGAGGAAGGAGTGGAACGTAGGAGAAAGTTAATTGCAGTCTCCAGCACATAAGCCGTTGGAGCACTTCTGCATGCCTTTAAGCGTTATTTGAAAAATGCTGATGGGCTGATTCTGCAGTATAATGACTGACAGTTTTTCCGTTTGCACTTTTTTCCCCCAACCCTAAGGATGAATCTTAAGAGCTTTATTTTGTTTTAAACAATGGTTGAGCCTGGCTAGAATTTTGCAACGAGTTATTTTTCAAACAAAAATGAACTTATAGCCCGGAGTGGTTTTTGCTCAGTGGTTAGAGCGTTGGCCCAAGGACTGAAGGGTCTCAGGTTTGATTCTGGTCAAGGGCATGAACCTCGGTGGCAGGCTGGATCCCCACGTGGGAGAGAGATACAACCGATCGATGTGTCTCTCTCACATCAATGTTTCTCACTCTCTGTCTCCCCGCTGGCTTCCACTCTCTCTAAAAAAATAAAAATTAACGGAAACAATATCCTGAGGATTAACAATAAAAAATGGAGTTAGGGTTTTTGGTAAGCTCTTCAAAGGCAGGGATTTGGTTTGGGGCACTCAGAGGCTGAGGTTTAGAGAGTGAATCCCAGTGAGAAGCAGGAATCACCATGGTGCACTTGTCCAAGGTGAGACAAGCCTGATATGGGAATGTGCTAAGTTTGGGGAGTAACCCCCAAAATACCAGCAAACATGCCCCCCGTAGCCCATCAGTTCAACAGTGTCTCAGTAGCGATGGTGTGGTGGAAAGTCAGTGTTAGGAAACTTGCGTTAGGCCTGGCTCAGCGCCACCGGGCAACAACCCTGAGCAAGTCACTTAACTTCTCTGGGTTTCAATCTCTTTGTAAGTCTGGGGGGTGTGGGTGAGGCCCACACTATCTAGTGTGGCTAGGGAGCACCGGAAATGTGTCCAATGTAACTGAGGAAGAGCTGATTTTTTAATTGAATTTTAATTTAAATTAAGAAAACGGAAGCGGTGTAAAATATTTTTCCTTTAAACACAACTTCATAACTTTGGTAGGACTATATTTCACATTAACTGAAAATCTAGCATCCTACTGAGATGTGTTAGGAATGTAAAATACAGCCTGGCCAGCATGATTCAATGGTTGAGTGTTGACCTATGAACCGGAAGGTCACGATTCGATTCCCAGCCAGCGCATATGTCTGGGTTGTGGGCTCAATCTCCAGTGTGGAGCGTGCAGGAGGCAGCTGATCCATGATTCTCTCATTATTGATGTCTCATTTCTCTCTTCCCCACCCCTTTCCTCTCTGAAATAAATAAGTAAATAAGAATAGAATAAAAAAGAAATGTAAAATGCACACTGTATTTCAGAGTATAAAAAAGTCTGTAGATGATCTCATTGGTAGTCTTTGTATTGGTTACATGTTGAAATTATAATATTTTTGACATATTGGGTTAAGTGAATGTATTTTTAAAATTAATTTCAACTGTCTCTCTCTCTTTTTTTTTGCTTTTAAAATGTGGCTACTATAAAAATTTGAATTATGTACATAGCTCATATTGTATTCTGTTGGATAGTGACAGGCCTGCTTGCTAGCTGTGTGATGTTGGGTAAGTTACTTAACCACACTGGGCCTCAATTTCCTTATTTTAGGAATAGAGATAAACACACCTACCTCATAGAGCTGTAAGGATTAAATGAAATAGTACATGTAAGGCGCCGAACAAAGTGCCTGTGATTTGCTGAAATAAATTCTCTCCAAACATCTCATCTCCCGGATTGTAATTTTGAATACCCGTGAGGATCAAAAAAGGGAATCAGGAGAGAAAATATCCTTCCTTGTGCCTTGTAACTCTAAATGTGACCTTATCTCAGAGGGTACTGGTTTCAGTGATGTCGCCCCCTTGGGTGGTTGAAGGGGAATTTTCTGCGTGTCCTGGGAGAGTTAACTAAGGCAACCAAAGTCATTTGATGTCCTCTGTCCCCTCAATAAGTAGAGTTATGCAAAAGGCTCTCCGATGAACTTGGCACTAAGCTTTCTGCTCTAGAAAATGGAGAGAAATCTCCAAAGGAAAAATAAAATTTTTTTTAAAGCACTGAATCCCATGTTGTGTTTACTCTTTAGCACCAGCTAATCCACTGCAGATTTCTGGGAAGAGAAAAACATGGAATCATCGGCCCTTGTGGATACTTGAGTCACCTGCTCCAGGGGCTGTGCGTGGGGAGCAGATCTGGAAGCTAAGATAACTTCCTTTGATCTGGCGTTAATTGCTTTCCAAAAGTGCTACCTGGTGCACAGGAAAACAGCATGCAGGAATGCCCCAGGCATCTAACCTCGCCCGCTGCTCCCTTACCACCGGGGGAAACAGGATGGCAAGGAGGGTGGTTAGAGCCATTTTGTTATTTGACCAGGTTCCCATGACCCCTTGCATATACCTTTATTATTGTACTTGTCGTATATAACCATTCCTTTACGGCTCTGTCACCAGCAGGGATAGGAATGCCTCTGGAAGTACTGCAGACTCCCAGGGGCGCCTTCACAGGGTAGCTGCGAGGGATGGTGCCTCCTGGAGGGGTGCAGGCACAGCCCGAGCAACTCCCCGACCCCCACCCCAGGCAGCTCTGCTGAGCCCGGGCCGGAATGGGTGGTCAGCAGAATAGCTTTGTACATCTTTTGTCCTGACACCTGGTACAGAGTAGGCGGTCAACAACTGTTTTTAAAAATATATATATTTTATTGATATTTTACAGAGAGGAAGGGAGAGAGATAGAGAGCTAGAAACGTCGATGAGAGAGAAACATCAACCAGCTGCCTCTTGCACACCCCCTACCGGGGATGTGCCTGCAACCAATGCACATGCCCTTGGCCGGAATCGAACCCGGGACCCTTCAGTCCGCAGACCGACGCTCTACCACTGAGCCAAACCGGTTTTGGCAACAACTGGTTTTTTGAATGAATGACACTGGCCTTGCCATTTGGTCAGTTTATTTGACCCATTTTCCCAATCTGTGGATCTTTTCATCTAGTCAATTAGCCTATTATGATGATGCTCCCTCCCCCTCTCTCATCCAGGAGAGGGCTTCAGTTCTCCCAATTATTTTTATTATTGAATGTATTGGGGGTTATACTGGTTAATAAGAGAGTTCTTCAGTTTTAAAGGATCTTTGTTATCGATGCTCTTTGTGCATCCAGAGAAACTTCCAGAAATGAGCTCGCACGTCGGGGGAGCTGGCACGTTCAGGCTGCGTGGTGCTGCTGGGGTCTCTCCTGCCTGGGGGACTGGGCCTCGAGGGCTGGGTTGTTCCACGTTCGACCCACTTTTGGTGCCGAGAAACCGGTCAGTGACCTCTGGCCTCATTTTCAAGGTCACAGATGTGGCTCCGGAGGAGAAGCGGTTTATAGCTCCATGACATGATAGCGTTGAGTTTGGCTCACAGCTGCAGCTAAGTCAACCAGAGACAGATACACAGGATGTAAACAAAGTGGGAATGAATTTCAACCACTTTCCTAATTTGGAGGCGTGGGATTGTGGGTGGATTATCTGTCTTGGATTTTTCCCGGATTTCTTCAATTCGTATTTGAATGAGGGAAAATTTAGCCCTGAATGCTAATGGCACGAGGGAGCTTTTGGCTTCACCTGTGAGTTTTCCTGTCCAGGTAGACAACCAGCCATGGAGCACTCACTATGCGGCAGGCATGGCTGGCCTTGGGGGTTTTCTTCTCCCCCGGATCCTCTCACCTAACGCTGCAAGCCCCGTGTTCCGGGGAGAAGAAGCCATCGCCTCCTATGGTTTTGAAGAAGTTGAGCTGCCCAGACCCCAGTTCACCTGATCTACTTCTTGATTGTTCAAAAGGAACATAAAGATTTTTAGAAAATCTTTTTTTCCCTGATGAAATCTGTCTTTCAAAATCTACTGTGCTGCTACAGACCCCAAGCCATATATTTGGATTTCAGAGACTGAAGAGTGAGTCTTTCCTTCTTGACGTTTCTGTTGGAAAAGCTCATCTCCCCTCCTCTCTGCCTGGGTGCTGCTGCAGAGCTGTCTAACTAGAGAGAAGATCACGTCAAAGAGGAATATTCATGAATGTATTTTAAAAATGTTTCCCGCCTGTAACTAACAGAATTCATGCACAGGCAAAGAGGCTCAGCAAGTCCCCAGCTTCCCAGAGGACAGAAAACATTTCATGGAGAAAATGAAAAGAGACCCAGCACCGTGTGTTAGGACCTGAGAGTGTGGTTTCCCCTCAGTTTCCCAAAGAGTTTGTGCTGTCGTCTTACAATTTACCCCTCAGTTACCGCACCCAAAACAGAAGCAAAGCAGGACACATACCAGGTTTGTGAAATCAAGCTTCTCTAGTTCTCCTCCTGAGGAGGTGATGGGAATAAACTGTGCTTTTTTTATTTTTTAATGAATATAAAGTGGGGTTAAGAGCAGTCCAGAGCTTTTGTCTCCTTCCCACTCGGGCAATCCAGCGGCACAGTCAACAGTTCGTCCTCTGCGTGCAATGTGCTTGCTTGTCTCCAGGACTCTGCCTTTTGCCGCTCGCCTGAGCTTCCGCCTTACAGCCCAGATTCCCTCCATATAAGCCTGGATCCCCAGGGTCTCGCCCAGAACTGGGGCTCAGTGCAGTCAGAACTGGGGTTCAGCACAGTCCGGAGCTTTTATCTCCTTCCGGCTGGGGAACGCCAGCCAGGCACTCAGCCGCCCCTCCTCTCTGGCTCCGTCCTCTCCCCGCGCGCGCACCGCGCCTCCGTACCTTAGGCTTTTCAGCTCCTCTGATTGTCCTTCTGGTTTTCTCTTTCCTTCTAGTTGTAGAATTTCCAGTCAGTCAACTTTCCTGTAGTTCTGGATAATGTCCATTTTACATTTTAGTTGTATTTTTTTGAAATTGTTGTGTGAGGCTGCAGTTAGGCATTTACTTATGACACCATCTTGGTTTCTCCTAAACTGTGCTTTTTGATGAAAGGATAATAAGAGTTGACAGGACATGCTATAAAACACCACTTGGAAAAGGGTAAATAGGACCCAGTGCTTAGGATCCAACCCAGGATTATGACTTCTGGGGTTTGCTTTTCAGTGTGAGGAAAATATGGATTAGATAGTTCAGCTTATGTTAACCATGAAGTTGCTGATCATTTTTGCCCAGGTGGCTGCAAAGCCAGGCATCTAATTATGTGTTCTGGAAATAATCTTGGTGTGCCATGTCCTTAAAGGAAGGCCCGTTTCCTTGCTGCCAAAATAATTGAGTCTCATAATATAAATTTGCTGATATCAGTAGATGATTACTGGTTTCAATTTATTATTAATAATTGACACAAAGGAAAAATTTGATTTTCTAAAGTATTGATTTTAAAAAACTCTAAACCTTTAAAGATGGATTCTGTTCTTTTCATCACCTTTTAAAAATACGTATATTTTATTGATTTCAGAGAGGAAGGAAGAGGGAGAGATAGAAACAACAACGATGAGAGAGAATCATTGATAGGCTGCTTCCTGCACGGCCCACACTGGGGATCAAGCCTACAAACTGGGCAGGAGCCCTGACCAGGAATTAAACCATGACCTCCTGGTTTTATAGGGTGATGCTTAGCCACTGAGCCACACCGCCTGGGTCTCTCTCTCTCTTTTAAAAAAATATTTTATTGATTTTTTTTTATATGGAGGAAGGGAGAAGGATAGAGAGCGAGAAACATCAATGAGAGAGAAACATTGACCAGCTGCCTCCAGCACACCCCCTACCAGGGATATGCCCGCAACCAAAGTACATGCCCTTGGCCAGAATTGAACCCGGGAACCTTCAGTCCGCAGGCCGAAGCTCTATTCACTGAGCCAAACCGGCCTCAGCTCGCCTGAGTCTCTTGATCACCTTTATGACTGGGTCAAGTTTTCTTGAGTGTGTGACTTGGTCAAGTTTTCTGTAAAGGAAAGCAGAAAGTAGAAATATTTACTTTTAATATTTAGGTGAAACTCCTTCCTTTCACCTAAATGGCTCAGGAATGAACTATTTTTTCCTCCAGAGACAAATGACAAAAACTCAACTCCATCTAACTTTAGAGAAAAGTGAAGCTATTGACTCATATGACAGGGAAGTGCAAACAGGAGTGGATTAGCTTTAGGCACAGCTGGAACTTGGGGTTCAAACATTATTACCCAGGCAGCTTTCCTCTCTGCACCTTTCCTCGGGGAGAGGCAGGTCCCCTTCATGAGGCAGTAACTTGGGAGAGAATAGCCCTAAGCCCACAGTCTCCAGCTTAGCAACCCGAGTGAACATAGAAGCTTCTGTTCCATTGTACTGGCGTTGTCTGCTTGGGCCATGTGTTCATCTTTGAACTAGTCCCTGTGACTGGATATGTGTGGGGGGCGGGGGGTGGGGTGGGGAGAAGGGGTAGTACATGTGAACTGGACATTTTGGGCCAGGTGCTGATCTCTGTGGTGGAAATGCAGGTACTAACCCCCGAAGAAGTTCCTTTATGTCTAATTGGCGCTAATTCAGTCCCATGTCCACCCCTGAGTCGCACACCTGACCAAGGGATTGTGAATAAATGATGATCGGTCATGCCTCTGGAGACAGAGACATAGGACCAGAAGTGGGAGGGGGCAGGGAGACAGAAAACTGGGACACCGGCAGAGTAGGAGCTGGCTATCTAAAACAAAAAATATTCAAGAGGTTTTCATAAAAGCTGGCATCTCTTTTTTAAAGATTATTTATTTATTTTAATTGATTTTTAGAGAGACAGGAAGGAGAGAGAGAGATAGAGTGCAGAACATCAATGTAAGAGCAAATCATCAAGTCATTGATTGGCAGCCCCCAGCACACCCCACCTGGGGGTTGAACTGACAATCCAGGCATGTGCCCTGACTGGGAATGGAATCAGCAGCCCTTCCAAAAGAACCACCCAACCAACAGGACCACACTGGCCTGGGGAAAACTGGCATTTCTTGTTTAAACCTTTTGAGGTTTGATTTGTTTTCTTCTTTTTTTTCTTTTTCTTTTAAATATTTTTATTTATTTCAGAGAGGAAAAGAGAGGGGGAGAGAGATAGAAACATCAGTGATGAAAGAGAATCACTAATCAGCTGCCTCCTGCATGCCCCACACTGGGGATCGAACCTGCAGAGCCCACAACTGAGGCATGCGCCCTCGATCAGAACTAAACATGGGACCCTTCATGAGTTATGGATTATGTTTTTGGATCCAAATCTATAATAACACAAAGTGCCAAGGGATGCACATAATAAAATCATCAATGAGTTGAAAGTGAACGGAATGAGCCTGAGCTAACCCTCATGTTGTGCATCATTAAATCTACACGTGGGCAGGATGAGGTGGGATGACTGGGTCCCAAGGCCAGAAGAAAGAACCTGACCAGATGTCAGAAAGCAGAGGGAAAAGGGGGTGGTACCGCATGGGTCTCATGAGGATGGCCTGAGTTCAGCACAGAGAAAGCTGATGCTCTATCCACTGAGCAAAACTGGCTGGGGCTGTTTTCTTTTTCTTTCTTTCTTTCTTTCTTTCTTTCTTTCTTTCTTTCTTTCTTTCTTTCTTTCTTTCTTTCTTTCTTTCTTTCTTTTATGTGACAGTATATGTAAGTTTCCCCTGGTTACAAATACATACGTCTGTAGAGAGTTTTTTACAAAGTTCTTCTACCAGCCCCATGAAGTTTATGACTATTTTCATTCTACAGGTGAGGAAACGAAGGTTACCAAGAAGTTAGATGACTAACCCCAAATGACTAACAGCTAGTAACCAGGGGAGCCAGCGCTCAAAGCCAGGCCGACTGACTCTCCCGTCCTTGTGTTTTCCACTCTGCCCTGTGGAAGAGGAGGCTCAACAAAGGCAGCTGCAATGTGAATAGGAGCAGGGTCCCCATTCAGGCGGTAGTTTAGAGGGCTTAGCAACAGCCTGTAGTGACTCACTGACCGTGGGTGGAGGTGGGGGTGGTGGTGAAGGAGAGGAGATGATTCAGCCTTCCAGCCGGGTGACGAATGGGGTGGGTGCTGCTGCCATTGAGACCGAGCTCAAAGGCAGAGATAATTCACAGCATCTCAGCTATTTTCCCTGCTTCCCATTTCAGTTCTTGAGCCACTCCTCATGAGACCCATGCGGTACCACCCCCTTTTCCCTCTGCTTTCTGACATCTGGCCTTGGGACCCAGTGGTCCCACCTCGTACTGCCCACGTGTAGATTTGATGATGCACAACATGAGGGTTAGCTCAGGCTCATTCCGTTCACTTCCAACTCATTGATGATTTTATTCTGTGCATCCCTTGGTCCATTGGGTTACTATACATTGGGGTCCAAAAACATAATCCATAACTCATGAATCTAGTCTCATGGTTGGCTAGTGGTCTAACCTTTATGTCTTTTCTTCGACTTCCTCTAGGACTTGGGTTCTTTTGTTGCCGATTTGGACCCAGGGTTTGATGGTCCTGGGAGTGAGTCCTGGTGCTTTGGGTGGCCTGAGTTCAGCACAGAGAAAGCTGACTCGGCTTCCCCTCCTTAGTCCTAACATTCGGGTGCTGCCTTCAGTGAGGAGCTGAAGTGACCACCCTGACTCCTGACGATCAGTTTGGATGGCCCAGCACGTTGTTCTGCTTGACTACCTGAATGGCTGGGGGCCACTGGGCTTGCCTCTTCCAACACACTTAGTCTCTGCTTCTCCCACTTGATGTCCCTGACATAGGCATCAGGTCTACTCTTTATTTTAATTTTTAAAAAATATATTTTATTGATTTTTTACAGAGAGGAAGGGAGAGGGATAGAGAGTTAGAGACATCCATGAGAGAGAAACATCGACCAGCTGCCTCTTGCACACCCCCTACTGGGGATGTGCCCACAACCAATGTACATGCCCTTCACCGGAATCGACCCTGGGACCTTTCAGTCCACAGACCGACGCTCTATCTACTGAGCAAAACCAGTTTCGGCCAGTTCTACTCTTGTTCACCTTGACGACCAAACTTTTTCCCACCTTTAACACTTTTGCACTGGCTGTAGCCCTGTCTGCAATGCTCTGTGCCCTGACCTGGCTGGCTTTTTCTTGCCATTTCAGGCCCCAGCTGAAATGCCGTGTTCCTATTCTGTGTTGCTGCTCTCTTCCCACCTCTTTCTGTATCATCGCCTCATATTTCTTTCCTCATCATATGAATATATTTGGAATTCTGGAATTTGGGTTCTTGTTTCTTATCTGTTTTCTCACTAGAATGAAAGCTCCTGGAAGGCAGAGACCTCCCCTCTCAAGCTCACTCTTATATTGGAAGGCCTAGAACAGGGCATGCCACACAGTAGATGCTCAATAAACAATATATAGAATGACACGGATGATTCTTGATTGCTGAGATCAGATCACACCATGTCTGGTTTATGCCGGGGAGGTGGGGGAGATGTGATGGGTTTGTGCAGGCTGAATTGGAGGTTGTCCACTTGGAGCTGTCCAGCTCCTTATGCTGGCGCTGTCCACCTGGCCAGGCAAGCAGAGTCCTGGATTCTGCTTGTCCTTTCAAAAACCTTCCCTTGCCCTGACCCTCAAAGTGGCAATAGGCTCCCGTTCTTCCTTCCTCTGGTGACACTTCTTTCCAATCGTTGTATATTTGTTCACCTATCTTTCCCCCAAGTTAGAATGGGAGCTTTTTGCCAACAGAAATTCTATGGAGTTTGTCTTTGGGTCCCTGGAGTCGAACACATAGTCACAATTCAATTCCACAATTATTTGTGTGGGAATATACAAGTTGGCGAGTGCGTTAGTAAACTGGATGTATGGATTTGTTATGCAAGAGATAATCCAGGGATAGTGGCGCAATAATCAAACCAACCCATTTAATAACCAGTTACCCAAAAATGATGACACTGAAGAAAGAAACCTTTGAAACTCTGGCCATTCATCTGCAGAAGAGCTCACGTCATTGTTATTGAGTTAAGTTTATCCAGGCCATCCTCCTAGTCACATGCTCGTATGCACAAGCCTAGGATAGAAGTACCGAGAGTTATGTGTCCTGTCCCACTCGAGACAACTCCAGAGTCATGATTCTGACATTTTCAGCTCATGAACAACTCCATTTTCATCTAACCTGAATTATAGTCGTGAGTCTTATGAGGCCAGCCTCATTAGTCATAAAAGTCTGTGCTGGTGGGGCACCTACCTCATCCTGCCCACGTGTAGATTAATGACGCACAACATGAGAGTTAGCTCAGGCTCATTCTATTCACTTTCCATTCATCAATGATGTTATTCTGTGCATCTCTTGACCCATTGTGTTATTACAGATTGGGATCCCAAAACATGATTCATTTGGTAATGCCATTCTGGGAAGAAATTTTAATTGTAAAAAAAAAAAAGGAGTTGTTTATTCACCAGCCATTTATAAAATGTGTAGTATATCCCAGGCATTGTGCAAGGAGTTGAAAACAGGATGAATAAAGGTCAAGTCTTTGTCTCTGATGAGCTGATAGTCCTAATGGTAATGTAAGAGAAGAGGGTAAATGATTTTAGTCTGAGCTAATGAGGACCATAATAAGGTGAGATCTTGGAGGAGGAATGCAAGCTGGTCAGACAAAGGGTCAGAGGAAGCAAGAATAAGACAGGATAACATGGACAGGGAGCAGCACAAGGCAAATCAGAAGATTCTCTGGGCCATGTAAGGTACCTGAATGTTAACCTATAAACCAGCGTTGTCCAAAATATACTTTAAAATCATACTTCCGTTGATAGTACTCTTACATGGTAAAAGGGTTTCATGGATAACCAAATTTTGGAAACACTGATTTAAAAAAACAGTTAAAAACACTTATTTAAAAAACTGTGCATCATCCTGTGATAGGTGTGTGTGTGTGTGGGGGGGGGGGGAAGCTATGCAGCAGGAAACAATACACATGGTCCCATACTTTCAGGGCTTGCAGGCCAATATGAATGAAAAAAATGGCTAACAATGATTTGTTAAGTATTTACAAGTGAGAAAGGTCCCAGAAAGGTGACTGTGTTAGAGGGTATAGTATAGAGTGGTTAATGACAAGAATTCACATTTGTTTAGCCCATGCCACGAGCCGGACATTGGGCTAAGGACTTCACAGTCATTATGACATATAAACAAAGCTGATTTCAGGCAATATACTAATGTGATTTTTGCATTTCCTAGCATTGGGCATGACAAGAGGGCATTTTCCAAGTGGATTTGACTACAAGACTCCCCCCCCCCCCCGCCCCCATTGGAACACCCATCTAATTCTATGGCAGTTTTGGCATGGGGAGCCAGTGAAGTGTTCTCTTCTGGGAAGAGATATAGTCAGATTTCATTCTCCAGATGGTAGAAAACTTGAACGTTGTAATACCAGTGACTCAAAGAAGACCAGAAACTTTAGAAAGAGTTTAAGTGTCCTCAACCTTGCCAGTGAGTAAAAATTACCTTTACTTTTTAAAATACTGACCTATTGCCTGGCCAGTGTGACTCAATGGTTGAGTGTTGACCCATGGAACAGGAGTCACCAGTTCAACTCCTGGTCAGGGCACATGTCTAGGTAGTGGGCTCAATCCCTAGTATGGGGTGTGCAGGAGACAGCTGATCAATGATTCTCATAATTGATGTTTCTCTCTCCCTCTTCTTTCTTTTAAAAAAATATATTTTATTGATTTTTTACAGAGAGGAAGAGAGAGGGATAGAGAGTTAGAAACATCGATGAGAGAGAATCATCAATCAGCTGCTTCTTACACATCCCCTCTGGGGATGTGCCTGCAACCAAGGCATGTGCCCTTGACCGGAATCGAACCCAGGACCTTTCAGTCCGCAGGCTGACGCTCTATCCACTGAGCCAAACCAGTTTCAGCTCCCTCTTCTTTCTTCTCTCTATAAAAAAACCCCAATAAAGACATATTTTAAAATAACAAAATACCGACCTATTAAATCTGAGAACAGTCTGCATTTTTTCAAAGCTCCTGAATATGTAGGAAGTTGGTCACATTAGATGCCTCTGGAGACAGGGACAGGAACAAGACCCTCACTGTCAAGTTGTGAGACATGGCTACATATCACCCATTACAAAGCAAATGTGTAGATAAAGCTCTCTAGGGGAAATCCAGATGCATTCAGGATTGAGAGCCACTGGTCGAGTTAATTAGTGAATTAACAAAATAATGTGAAACAAGTAATTAAAATGTTTATTACAAGTAAAATGTGCTAGAATAGATTTGATCACTCAAAGGTTATTAACCTTAAAGAAATCAACTTTCCAATGATGGGGTAGGAAAGTCAGAGCATGAGAGGTTAAGGAGACAGAAAGATGGCGGTGGGGAGCAGACGCCAAACACGCAGCTGCAGGGTGGGCTGTCAGAACCATGACCTCTACTCACGAATTGACTAACTGTGGGACTTGGGAACATTTGTCTGTCCCCCAGATTTCGCACTGTAACATAGGAATAATATTAGTTGCCTTGGAGGGTGATGGGAATATTCCCTAAATGAGCTGATTGAGAAAGGACTGTAAGTTCATTTGAGTAGACATGTTCCATTTGATCTAAGAATGATGCTGGCATACTTTATCAGAAAGTCTGGAAAAAGCTGAAACCGGTTTGGCCCAGTGGATAGAGCGTCGGTCTGCAGACTGAAGGGACCCAGGTTCGATTCCAGTCAGGGGCATGTGCATTGGTTGTGGGCACATCCCCGATGGGGGGTGTGCAGGAGGCAGCTGGTCGATGTTGCTCTCTCATCGATGTTTTGGGTCTCTAGCCCTCTCCCTTCCTCTCTGTAAAAAAAATCAATTAAAAATATATTTTTTTAAAAGTCTGGAAAAGGATATGTTGAGCCTGGCTCAATGGTTGAGCATTGACTTATGAACCAGGAGATCATGGTTCAATTCTCAGCCAGGGCACATGCCCAGGTACCAGCCTTTATCCCCAGTAGAAGTTATGTAGGAGACAGTCAATCAATGATACTCTCTAATCACTATATTTCTATCGCTCTCTCCTTCTCCCTTCCTTTCTGGAATCAATAAAAATCTATTTTTTTTAAAAAAAAAGAATATGTTGATTCAAGCTTTAAAAAAGTTTCTGCATGATAATCGTCTTCTTCATAGCAAATATTTCACTCTCCTGAAATGAGATTCATAGATGAAGTAACCTATCTACATACATTAAAAATAATGTAATGCTCCAACTACTTTATACAGGATAAAGTTAAGTAAGTTATCATTAAATATGTAATTTTCCATGTGAATAATTTTGCATGTCTACATCAGTAATACATTGAAGCACACAGACGCTGACATCTGCATGGACAGTCACCGTGGATGTGACAACTGAAATCCCCATTTGTCTGTTTTATTATATTGGCAACTCAAATACCATGAACAGCTTTGCTGATGGCGATTTTCCAAAATGTGAAGGACTTCTGATGAAATTCCGAACAAAACAAGTACACATTTTTCTCCACTTACACAGTAGATGCATTTAAAAAAAAATTCAGTGTATATTGAGAAACATGCAAAGACTCTCAAACACAAGATATTGTGTGTTTATATAGAAAATGGAGTTAGGTTTTTGGCTCCGATCCTTATAAACAGTCTTTCCTCTCCATGCATGTCCAGAGGGACATAGACAGTGCCCTGGCACTCAGGGGAATTCTTTGTTGGGTGGGACTTCCTGTGCACTTGCCATATTTGGCCATCCACTCCAGCCCTGGCGACAAGAAGAACCTCACAGACTTCCAAAATGCCCACCAGGGGGTGGCACTGTCTCCTTTGAGAACCACCTCCGGGGGCTGTGACTGTAATGGAAGTGTAGGTTCGGAGAAGCTCACTAAATGCCCATTGAACAGAATGAGTAAGAATCCTGCAGACCCTCCCCACCATCACTTTGAACTTTATTTCACACTTTGGAGAGGCTCTGGATATAAAGGAAGATCTAGACTGGGAAAGCCAGATGCTTCCATTTTTCAAGCCTATCCCAGTTGCTTGGAAGTTCTGCCTTTAATAAATACTATATGCCAGAGATTTTCAACCTTTTTCATCTCACAGTACACATGAACTAGCTACTAAAATTCTGCCAACATACCAAAAATATGTTTTGTCTATCTGACAAAAAACATTGGTATAATTTATAATTTTCATTCATTCACACCTGGTGGTTATTGTCGTGTTGGTGGTTGCCATTTTTTTATGTGACAATCTAAAGGAAAAGAGGTCAGTGCCCCTCACCCAATAGTCAGGTCTTGCAAGTTAAAAATATTTTTTGCAGCACACCAGTGGACCTGCTGTGGCACACCAGTTGAAAATCACTGCTATCGCCAAAACCTGTTTGGCTCAGTGGTAGAGCGTCAGTCTGCGGACTAAAAGGTCCCAGGTTTGATTCCGGTCAAGGGCATGTACATTGGTTACGGGCACATCCCTCGTAGGGGGTGTGCAAGAGGTAGCTGGTCGATGTTTCTCTCTCATTGACATTTCTAGCTCTCTATTTCTCTCCCTTTCTCTCTGTAAAATATCAATAAAATATATATATTTTTAAAAATCACTGCTATCCAGAGAAAAAAACATGTAAAGCCTTAGACTCATGGCTGGCTCATAGTAAGAGCTGAGTAAGTGTTAGTCACTGGTATTATTACTCATCAGAGCAGGAAGAACACCTGCAGGGAGGTGATACGGGGTTCTCTAACTCATGCCAGTGTCGGTTTGGTTAGAAGAGGTGGCTGGAGATAGTCATTAAGATAAAAAACCCACAAAAAACAAAAACAACAAAAACACACACACACGGAAGATCCCATCTAAGACTCCACAAGTGGGCGGCACAGATCATACTCCCTTGCTGTTCTTCCCCCTGCAAAGAGAATGTAAGATCAGATATGACTTCACTTTGGTCAGTTTTAATGTTTGCTTACATCAATAAAAACTACTGATGCTACTGATGCTGAGATGACGGTTCAGTGAGGGGTATGTTTATTCTCCAACACACAAATACATAGACATTCAAATAGCATAGGCTGCTATAGACTTTTTTGGTGGTTGTAAGTGATTTGTGCATCTCTGAACTTGGAAAGAGAAAATATAGTTCTCATGAACATGGAGAATTTTAGCTACAAAGGAATTCTTAGCTGTAATGAGAGCATGTAATTTGAGAGAATGAAAAAAAAAAAAAAGAAAGTAATTTCTCCAGCATGATTAAAGGGAGAAATGGTTCTTTTTTTCTCTTGAGTAAAGCATCTGAAAAAAAAAATTCTGGACCCTGGAGTTGGCAATTCATCATGCCATCATTTTGCAATAATATCCTCTTTCATCTATAAATCTCACAGCAGTTTATGGGCACTAATTAAGTGTCACCATACTCACCAAAACTCACACTGAGTTTTATTTCTTCCCCTTTTTACTGAGGAAAACTAGGACAGAGAATTTTTATACAATTACTTGAAGTTACAAAGCTGGGATTTGAACCCAGCGCCCAAAGACTCCAGCCCAGAGAGGGAGGAGACCCACATAGTGGCTGACAGTTGGCTTCTGGCTGATGTTCTGTGGAGCAAGAAATGTTCTCTAGCGACTCTGAGAGGAAGGAACAAGCTCGGAGTTCAGGAGGGTCCAGGGGACCAAGAGTGGGAACCAGAGATACTAACATACAATGACGGTACGAGTACCTGGTGTCTCTTACCTCTACACGACTGTCTTAGCTTGCCATCCTCCTGAATGGACACGTGGTATTGCAATTTGTACCGACCACTCTAGGTTCTTCTTGGGAGGGAGGCTTGAGATGAGTCTATGTGTGAATGGGACATTGCTCTAGGGCAGTGTTTCCCAAACTTCTCTTATGATGAGAATCACCTGGTGGAGTTGTTAAAATACAGATTCCTGAATCCCAACTAAGAAGTGCTAAACTAGAATTTTTGGGATCATAAAGGTAAAATTGTATACTTAAAGACTCCATATATCCAAATATATGGTAACTATATTACAAAATAAACATATAGGTAAAATTTTATACTTAAAGACATATAGGTAAAATTGTATACTTAACTAGTGCTCTAAGCTTAGAGTATACAATTTTACCTATATGTTCCCAAAAATTCTAGTTTAGCACTTCTTAGTTGGGATTCAGGAACCTGTATTTTAACAACTCCACCAGGTGATTCTCATCATGAGAGAAGTTTGGGAAACACTGCTCTAGGGGCACAAAGGAATGGTCTGGCATTGGTGGACAGAGAGGCTAGTCAGGTACCAAGTGAAGGGGCATCAGGGAAAAAACTAAAGAGCAACAGGTTATGTTATTCTTTCTCACTTGCTGTCTTGGCCCTCTTTAAAAAGAAGTAAAAAACAAAAACAAAAACAAAGCACAAGCTAGGTCTGAGATCAATTTTAGATGGTCCATTGGGAGGGCAACACCTGAGCATATCCAGGGACAGACTTGTCCAGGACCCAAAATAAATCTATTTGGGCCTATCAAAACTTTTGAACTGAGACTAAAAGTAATTTAAAGCAACTCACTTAAAAAAAACTTTATTGTTCAGATTATTGCAATTGTTCCTCTTTTTCCCCCATAGCGCCCCTCCAGCCGGTTCCCACCCCATCCCATGCCCTTACCTCTGCCCCGTCACTGTCCTCATCCATAGGTGTACGGTTTTTGTCCAGTCTCTTCCTGCACCCCCAAGACCCCTTTACCCCCCGAGAATTGTCAGTCCATTCCCTTTCTATGCCTGTGATTCTATTATAGTTAAAAGTTTATTCTGTTCATCAGATTTTTTATTCACTTGAGTTTTATTGATTTTTTACAGAGAGGAAGGGAGAAGAACAGAGAGTTAGAAACATTGATGTGAGAGAAACATCGACCAGCTGTCTCCTGCACACCCCCTACTGGGGATGTGCCCACGACCAAGGTACATGCCCTTGACCGGAATCGAACCTGGGATCTTTCAGTCCCCAGGCTGATGCTCTATCCACTGAGCCAAACCAGTTTCGGCTATTCACTTGAGTTTTAGATTCACTTGTTGATAGATATGTATTTGTTGCTCATAATTTTTATCTTTACCTTTTTCTTCTTCCTCTTCTTAAAGAATACCTTTCAGCATTTAATATAATACTGGTTTGGTGGTGATGAACTCCTGTAGCTTTTTCTTATCTGTGAAGCTCTTTATCTGACCTTCTATTTTGAATAATAGCTTTGCTGGGTACAATAATCTTGGTTGTAGGTTCTTGCTATTAATCACTTTGAATATTTCTTGCCACTCCCTTCTGGCCTATGTAGTTTCTGTTGAGAAATCAGCTGACAATTGTATGGGTGCTCCCTTATAGGTAACTGTTTTTCTCTTGCTGCTTTTAATATTTTCTCTTTGTCTTTTGCTCTTGGCATTTTAATTATGATGTGTATTGGTGTGGTCCTCTTTGGGTTCCTCTTGTTTGGGGTTCTGTGCACTTCCTGTACTTGTAAATCCATTTCTTTCACCAAGTAGGGGACATTTTCAGTCATTGTTTTTCCAAATAGGTTTTCAGTATCTTGCTCTCTCTCTTCTTCTGGCACCCCCATAATGCGGATGTTGGTACGCTTAAAGTTGACCCAGAGGCTCCTTACACTATCTTCATATTTTTGGATTCTTTTTTCTTTTTGCTTTTCCGGTTGGGTCTTTTTTTTGCTTCTTTGTATTTCATATCTTTGACTTGATTCTTGCGACCCTCTAGTCTGCTGTAGGATCTCTGTATATTATTTTTTATTTCAGTCAGTGTATGCTTAATTTCTAGTTGGTCCTTTTTTTGTATCCTCAAGGGTCTCATTAATTTATCGGCCTTTCCTAGAAAATTCTTGAAAAAACCATATCACTGCATTCTCGTGATCAGAGCATGCATTAACCAGAAAAGTCCATTCTCTCATATTGCATTCTAACACTTCGTGAAAGAGGAAACGTGGCCAGGGCAAACCATTTCCTCTTTTTTATAAACCTTGAACTGAGTTTGTCCCTCACCAATTACCTAGGGTCCCTAGGGTCTCAGAACTTTGCGCAAGCGGATGGGTCTCTATGGCGATGCGCCTGGCCGCTGAACCGGAACAGGTGCCAAGGCGGAGGCAGGCCCGGGGAGACGCGGGGAGCAGGTCTGCTTGCAGGAAACCAAGCAGGGTCTTCTTGAGCTTCTGGAACCGGCTGCTCAGCCTCATCCGCAGTCTGCAGAGCCCTCCGCAGGCCTGCCCTCACTTCCTACGTGTCCAGGAAAGTGGGCGCCGCACACCACCAGGTGGCAGCTTTGGAGGCGGGGTGCTGCTTTCCATGGGTGTCCCCGTGGGGACTGCGGACTCCCTCTGGGACCCCACTTCCGCCGATGCTTACGTATGGCCCTCCTGCGGCCTCAGAGGCTGCGAGTCAGGTGAGAGGAGCCCGGGTTGCCCAGCCCTGCGGTCCCATGCAGCCCTTCAGCATCCCGGTTCAGATTACGCTCCAGGGCGGCCAGCGGCGCCAGGGAAGGTAAGGCACCAGCAGGCCCTCCAGCTCTGCAGTGGGCACCTCGCTGAACCAGTGGCCTGGCTGGGTGCGTCCTCGGAGGGTGCCCACGTGTGCTTCCCAGGGGACCCACGTGTGCTGACCAGCGTGGGCTGCATCCGTGCTCCTTGGCTTCCTCCTTCAGGCTGCAAGACCTTGGAGGCCCGGGCCCTTATAAACTCACCTCTGACTCCCCAGCTCTAGGCCGTGGCCCAGCTCAGAGGTAGTGCTCGGTTGCGTGAAGGAATGAGGAGATGACTCCCGGCATTGGGTCCCATGGCTGAAGCATGCTTTTTGGCCTTGGAGTCCCAGGCCTGGGTTCAAATCCCAAACCCCACCAGCTCCACCACTTAACCAGCTGGACGATTGTCTCTACACGATGCCAGCAAACTGTCTATGCTTTAAGCCATTGTTATTAACCACCTTAAGAGGGGGGGGGGGGAGTGAGATAACTTACTTCTTTAAAGATTTTTAAATTAATTTATTTAGCGAGAGAGAAAGGCAGAGAGAGAGAGAGAGAGAGAGAGAGAGAGAGAGAGAGAGAGAGAAAGAGAAACAGCAATGTGAGAGTGAAACACTGATTGGCTGCCTTCTGCATGCCTCCGACCAGGGAATCAAGCCTGCAACCTGGATATGTATCCTGACCAGGAACTGAACTAGCAACCTTTCTGTATGCAGGAAGATTCCCAACCTACTGAACCACATTGGCCAGGACTCTTCTTTTTAAAACCCTCACCCAAAGGGTATTTCCCCCCACTGATTTCTAGAGAGAGTGGAAGGGAGAGGAGGAAGAGAGAGGGAAACATGATCCTCGAATGTGCTTCCATCAGGGCTGGGAACCAGCAAGCAAGGTATGTGCCCGGGAAGCAAGTCAGAGACTCTTTAGTTCATGGGTCGGTGCTCTAACCACTGAGAGAACCTGGCCAGAGCCAGGGCACTTCTTAAGGGAGAAGGTGAGACATTTAAGGTATCCGGAGGACCTCTTTTCTCCCCAGGGGAATGCAAAGCAGAGGGGCTGAGAGTCTTAAGCTTCACTCCCTCTGCCGGTGCCTGCATTTGGAGCAGGGGAAATCAGAAGTGGGCACCAAAGTTTAGAGAAGAGCAATGCCTGAGGGTGTTTGAGGAATGGGAGAGTAAGAGCTTTCCAGCCTCCTCCTGGGAGGGGTCCATTTCACTCTATCAAAAACCTGGGTGATTTGTCAGTGGCTGAAGTGGAGTTGGAAACAGTCAAGATCAGCCCGGTCATCACATTGCCCACCTCCATCACCCTCTAATTACACGCGTGGGTATTTGAGAGACGGAATGCAGGAGAGTGAGAAATAGGAGTTTGGCGGAGATGGGAGGTTGGGGAGGAAGGAAGACAGACCAAAGAGGAAAGAGACAGAGGCAAAAACACTTGTCTCTTAGAAATGGACGAATGCTTTCGTGAAAAGACAAAGCGAATCACTGTATGGCAGAAGATCAAAAGGCAAACTTGCAACGGAACAAGTTCTTAATATAATTAACCGAATAGAAGAGCAGTCGTGTTCTCCCCGAAGCAATACAGCATCCTGCATTCACTTCTGAAATGCACAATTGGATTACTGCTCTCTCCTCTTACCAAACTCGATGAACCACGGGGACTTAACCTCATTTCCTGTTTCAAAAGAAGTTGTTGAATAATTACAAAAATAGAAGGGTAAAAACAATGACCCAAATCTCTTCCGCAACATAAACAAATCACAGGGAAATATCAATTTAACATAGCATAACGCTTAGAAATTCCATACACATTGAAAACTAGTGTCAGGTGAGTTAGCAGGCTTTGATGGACCACAGCTTCTTTCTAAGGGGCACATTTTGCACACGTGATAGTGTTGGAGGGAGAGGCTGCTGGCGTCTGCAGGGATCCCAGCCAAATGAGCATGTTCAAGGGCTTTGAAACTGCGTTCGCCTCGGGCTAAGCCAGAAGGCCCCTGCAGCAATGTGTAGTATGGGGAGTGTGAAAGGCAGTTCCGTCTGCAGGGGAGACAGCAGAATGGGGGTGGGCACTGCCTTGACTGAATAAAACATCTCCTGGTAACACTCTGGTTACAAGTGGGTGTGTAGTGCTGGCAAAAAAAAAAAAAAAAAAAAAAAAAGGAGTAAACGTTCTGTTTACTCATCTCTGGCTACAGAGCAAAATTAGATCATTCTTAAGTGCTTTGAGGTCCTTGGATGAAAGGTGCTTATAATACCACAACATTAATTACAGGGCTGTTTGTGACCTCAGAAATCATGTTCAACAATAAGGAAATGATTGAGGAAAGTATGGGGTCCTGGCTGGTGTTGCTAGGTGGTTAGAGTGTTGGCATGAGAACCAAAGGGTTGCGGGTTCGATTCCAGGTCAAAGGCATACACCTGGGTTGTGGGTTCACTCCCTGGCCATGGTCAGGGCACAAGTTGGTGTATCTCTCTCACAGCACTCTTTCTCTCTCTACCCCCCTCTCTTCCTTTCACTCTATCTGAAAGTCCATGGGGAAAGAAATATCCTTGGGTGAGGATTAGCGACAACAACCAAATTATGGCAATTGTTGGAATATTATTATGCAGCCAATAGAAGAGTTACAAAGCATTGCTGCTAACATATTATTACGTTAAGTGAAAAAGACAAGATTAAAATTTTTTTCTAGTGTTTAAAAATAATATAGAGGAGGGGACTAGCCCACTAAGTTATTATCTCTAAGTAGTAGAATTGTGGGTGGTTTTTATTTTCTATTTTTTTTTCAAATTTTATAAAAAAACATAAAAAGTACATTACTTTCACGAATTCTTTGACATCTGTTGAGGCTTTCTTTATGGCTCAGTTGGTGGTTAGGTCTCATAAACGTTCCATACATGTTTGAGAAGAATATATATTCCACGGAGCCTGAATCTCTGCCATTATGGCTGCCTTTCTTTAGCTTAAAATGTTGTTAAGCCTCTTAAAATGGAATTACCTCTGGGACTCGACTGCTTTGTGAGAGGGGACAGATAATCGAGGAAACGGACCACAGGAAGTGGTGGGACTAAGGCAAACGGGAGAACCCACTCCTGTCCACAGGGGCAGCCTCTGCTTGTGACTGGCTGTTCATAGGGAGGAATATAGACCTTGTGATGCAAAAAAATATTTTCAGGGGGATGTGCAATAATCCCCCAAAATAAGCAAGTTCATAACATTTACTTACATGAAACAAAAGCTACTTTTACAGGTAATTCCTGCCGAAACCGGTTTGGCTCAGTGGATAGAGCGTCGGTCTGCGGACTGAAAAGGTCCTGGGTTGATTCCGGTCAAGGGCATGTACCTTAGTTATGGGCACATTCCCAGTGGGGGATGTGCAAGAGGCAGCTGGTCGATGTTTCTCATCGATGTTTCCAACTCTCTATCCCTCTCAATTCCTCTCTGTGTAAAATCAATAAAATATATTAATAAAAAATACAGGTAATTCCTTTCTAGCCATTGATTAATCAGGTCTCCGAAGACTTCTAGCACTCCTTAGTTTTGTTTGTTACTTTCAAGAAAAAAATTTATAACACACCAGGCTAGCATATTTAGATAGACTTTTCACCAACCTCTGAACATGGGATCTCATTGTAGTGCACGGAACTTGCTTACCACCCTGAGGGAGGAGCAAATGGGATCACCCCCCAACCCCCAATGGGTTGGTAAATGTTCCGACTTCTTTAGAACCATCTCTTCCCCACTTCCTTCAAAGGGCAGCCGTTTCTACCTCAGGGAGGAGGAGAAATACAGACCCCGATGGTGGAGACGCCCCGGCTGGGCACAAGAAGCTGCCGTCCAGTGCCGGAGAGGACCGCGCCGTGCTGCTAGGGTTCACGATGATGGGAGTCTCGGTTCTGATGTTCTTCTTGTTTGGGACGACCATCCTAAAGCCTTTCGTGCTCAGGTAAGAAACGGAGAAAGACAGACCCAGAATGTCCAGTTCAGACCAGATGCAGGCACAGTGGCGGAGAGGGGAGGCTGGCGTTGGTCCCCACAGCCCTTCTGACAGGGGTCTGGTACGGGGAGGACCCCTCACTTGCTGCTCTCTGTGTGCTCGGAAGCAGCTGGGTTCCGGGAGCAAGAGGTGGTAAGAAAGTGAAAGACATTTCTTGTCCGCTCCCCAATTCCAACCTCAAAAATACGTCCAACAGCGAATCCACAAATTATATAGTCATACAGGTAATAAATCCTTCCTTTACTGTGCAGATATCCCAGGGAAGGCTCAATTTAAGCCTTCTACATGAGCACAGTAGAAGTTTTGGAGTCTGAGTTTTTTGAGTTGGATAATGTCTACTTGGCACATAGTAGCTGCTCAACAGATATGAGTTCCCTTTCTTTTCTTTTAATTAGTTTCCTTATTAGATATGTGTAATTATAGTTAGCATTATTAAATATATAATACTAGAGGCCTGGTGGACGAAATTCTTGCATGGGTAGGGTCCCTAGGCCTGGCTGGTGATCTGGGCTGATTGATTGGGGCCTTCTGGCTGCCAGCCAGGGACTTCCTTCATTCTGTATTGTCCACTAGTGGTCAGCACATGTCACAGTGAGCGATCAAACTCCAAGTCTCCCTCTGGTCAAACTCCCGAGGGGACAATTTGCATATTAGGCTTTTATATATAGACTAGTGGCCCGGTGCATGAAATTTGTGCATGGGGGACGGGAATCCCTCAGCCCAGCCTGCACCCTCTCCAATTGGATATCAATCCCATAATCTGGGACCACTGGCTCCTAACTGCTCACCTGCCTGATTGCCCCTAACTGTCTCTGCCTGTCTGTCTGATTGCCCCTAACCCCTCTGCCTGCCTGCCTGATTGCTCCTAACTTTTCTGCCTGTCTGCCTGATCTCACTCCCAATGACCCTCCCCTGCTGGCCTTATCTTTCCCCTAACTGCTCTCCCCTGCTGGCCAGATCACCCCTAACTGCCTCTGCCTGCCTGATTACCCCTAACTGTCCTTCCTTACCAGCCTGATCTCACTCCAACTGCCCTTCCTGGAAGGTCTGTTCTTGCCCCACAAACTGCCCTCCTCTGCCAGCTTGATCTCACCCCATACTGCCTCTGCCTCAGCCCCCGCCACCATGGCTTTGTCCTGAAGGAAGTCTGACGTCCAGAAGATGGCGGTTGACCCAGTCTAATGAGCATATTACCCTTTCGGTAATATAGATAAATCATACAGGATAGGATTGCTTAAATGGGGGAGGGAGGCAGAGGAAAGCCTTTTTCATCAGGAGGAGATGCTCTTGGCAGACAAAAATACATAATCCCTATGTCTAGACTGATAGCAAGCCATATGCACTCTACTGCCAAGTCAGTCATTAAAAATTGAACCACTTTCTTACATCTTACACCAAACAGCTATTGCCCTTAAAATCACTCCTTAGCCCCCACCTTAGGTTCTGCTTTTGCAGTTCACCCAGATTTGGTTCTGATTGGTCAGTTTATATGCCAGTCAGTGTCAAAAGCTCCATCTCCTAGGCAGCCATTGGCTCCTCACACTTCACCCAGATTTGGTTCTAATTGGTCAGTTTCTATCCAGTCAGAGTCTTTGGGCCTATCAACAGGCCTGATCAGAGAGGTGGGGCTGGTCAGCAGTCCCAGAGGAGGCCCGAGAGAAAGGGAGGTGCAGCTGCTGGCCAGGCCCAGAGCAAAAGAGAGAGGCAAGTGCTGATCAACAGCTGCCATGGAGGCTACAAATCAGATGCTGCTTCTCTGTCCATGCCTCTCTTCGAGCCTGATCTGCAGTCCCCTCGGCAGTCTGTGCTGGGTTGGGGCACCCAAAATGGTGGCAGTCAGTTCTGGGTCACCACTGCAACCCAGCACTGACTTCCTGTCAGTTGAGCCTTCAGTCATTTTGGATGTTATGGACCCTGGGTTTTTATATGTTAGGATATGACACATATACTGTTTTATTCTATTTAAAGCTAGAGCAAACCCATGATGGAAGGAAGCATTATTTTAATTTTTATAAATGAAAAAGCTGAGGCTCAGAAAGGCCAAAGTAACTTGCCCAAGGCCACTAGGTCAGGAAAGAATCTGTCATTCTGACATAAAGACTTCTTACCTCTTAAGACTTCAGCTTGCTGTAACGAGGGGATGTGGGGTGGGTGGATGGGGGGAGAAGGGTGTTTTGATTAGGGCAGGACAGGAGCTGTTTAAATTTGGAGAATGGCTCATATAACAGGAAGTGCCTTGGGGGAGGTCAGCCCTGGGAATGCAAAGGCCACAGGGAATGGAAAAGCAGGTCTAGAAGTTCAGTGAAAAGAGGTCACAGAAAAGGAATTTTTTAGATTCATCTCCCGCCATTCCAATGTTAATATTATTTGGGCAATAATGTGGAGGTGACCATCCACCAGAGCCCACAGTGCCACTGTTAGAGGGATTCCAGGGGGATTTTCTACCTGGTGTGAGCACCAGAGAATAAGTCCTGCTCTCGGTCAACCTACTTTTTTTTTTTTTTTAAACTCAACTGACACCAGTCATCCTATATCTGGTTGTGTTTCCTTTGTTGTTTTTGCTACTAAGAAGCTGAAAGTCAAACTTGTCCATTTCTCATAATTATAAGGAATCTTAGGATATGCGGGTCACATGTTTGCACCTCTCTCTTGACTTCATTCTAGCTTTCTACTTTCCTTTTACTGTTACTCTACTTTATATCTACATATGTATCTAATTTCTATCTAATCTGCATAGATATCTGGAATATCTATGTAAATGGAATAAATATGTGTGTGCGCACATGTGTGTGTGTGTGTTTGTGTGCAGGTCAGAATATTGTTTAAAAATGTGATATATTTGGGAGATGGTTTGAGATACCGCCTGCAAATTGGCACTAAGCTGTTGCTCATATTTAAAATTTACTTTTCTAAACATTTATGGAAATTGTTTAAAGGAATTTAAGGAGTGCTTATCTCTCCCTTGCCTTGAAAATTTGTGCTACCAGAGGTAAGTTTCATACCCTAAGGGTGATAGTTACACCTATGCTCACTCCTTTGTACTCACATTCCCCAATCAAATGACAAATTGTAGACAAATAGACACACAATGCTATTGAAAGAACAGGCTAATTTTTTTCAGTCCTAAATACATCCCTGGTTCCACCTGGGCTCATGCATAGGAAAGAATATCTCGCTTTCTATATTGGAGCTTCCTGAAATCTTCGAGGAAGGTTCAAATCATATTTTATCTGTCATGTAGTGAGGATTTAGAGAGCTTAAGTTCTAACACAGATAAGCAAATAACTATAAACAGTTAAGGATGCCTCGTCTAAATAAGTATAGAAATTAATTTTGTGGAAAAGCAGGCCAATGCTAAACCTGTGAGAGAACCTTTCCACTTTTGTATTTTCACTTGCCCAATATTTTACTGTCCTGGGTAACATTCACTAATTGTTGGTTTTTGTTTTGTTTTTTAAATTCTTTGGGCCTTAGGATCATGTTTAATTGCACCATGTGTCTCAAGTTTGTTATATTGATAAAGCGAAATGATGACCGATGGTCAAAGATCATAATGGGGGTGCACTATACAGCTAGCTAAACAATGCCTTTCAAATAGTCTGACTTAGGGTTTGCTACTCTATTATTAAGGCACTAGGAGATAAACACAGGGACCCACCCGGAGGTGAGTGTGAGGATGCATGGGGAGCTGCTCCTATACATTCAAAACACATCCTCTTACCCTCACTTCTTCTCTACTTAGTTCATACATATTTGTCCGTTCTCTTCAGCCTCACCTCAGTCTTCATGGAAATGTTATCTACCGCTCCCCATTGCACCTATGATATTCTGCATTTGTCACACATACCCAGATTCTCAAGGAATGTTTTCCAAATAAAATTTAATTCAGCACAACGCTTACTGAGCCTTTATTATGCGAGAGGCATTGTGCTTTGGGCTTTGAGGAGCATAAAGATGAATAGCTGGTAGGTCCTGACCTCAAGGAATTACTGACAGCAAAAATACAGCGAGCTGCTAATGAGAGATTGCTTGCATGATTTGCATTGGCCTCTTTGGAAGCAGAGCAGGTAAATGGAATTGTACTTTGTTATCAGAACTTTTGGAGGCTGCATTGACTAAGAGCCCGAGGTTGGACTTCTTCCACAGGGTGCATTTTAGGATGATGAGGTGTTACGATACAATTTCTTTGAATATATTTTTATTGATTTGAGGGAGGAAGGGAGAGGCAGAGAGAGAGAGAGAGAGAGAGAGAGAGAGAGAGAGAGAAACATCAACGATGAGAATTGCTGATCAGCTACCTCCTGCAGACCCACACTGGGGATTGAACCTGCACCCCGGACTTATGCCCTGACCAGGAATTGAACCATGACCTCTTGGTCGACTGAGCCGCACCAGCTGGGCAGATGGCAAATGCTACAATTTCTGATGTGGATCTTGTTGGTAACAGTACTTAGGGTAATATTGATCAAAGTATGGTTCTCCAAATACATGTATCTTAAAACTGTTAAATATATTTCTGGGCTTCAACACAGATCAACTGAACCTGAATCATATATATATATATACACTTTTATTTCAGAGAGGAAGGGAGAGGGAGAGATAGAAACATCAATGATGAGAATCATTGGTTGGCTGACTCCTGCACATCCCACATTGGGGATTGAGCCCTCAACCCAGACACGTGCCCTGACAGTGAATCAAACCGTGACGTTCTGGTTCATGGGTTGACACTCAACCATTGAGCGACGCCAACCAGGCTGGAATCCACATTTTAACAAGCTCTTCATGCTAACAAATTCGCCCAGATGATTCTGAAGTTTGAAAACCATTGATCTAAGGGTTGGTGTAGTGAGAAATATGCCAGGAGGGTCCTAATTGATGTGGGACTTGGCAATTTGCTGCTATTTATTCCCTGTCTCTGTGTCCTCATTGTGTGCCTACTATGATGGTCCTATAATAGACAAATGTCTCAGGTTAGCACATTAGAAATATAAAACTAAGTTTTCTAGAGGGTGAAGATCATGATTTTATTTCATTTTTTCAAACTGAAGCACTCAGAGAGAAGAGGCGAACTGCACTATTATTCTCACACGTATCACGGACGACGGGATGGGTTGCACTTTCACCTGTGGAGTGGCCTGCCACGGCCAGGGCAAGTATCCCTGTCTTCAGGTGTTGGTGAACCTCACCCATTCGGGCCAGAAAGCTCTCCTCCATTACAATGAAGAGGCTGTGCAGATAAATTCCAAGGTGATGTTCTAATGAAAATGTTCTAATGACAGCAATCTTTTTTTGCCAGACTGTCCCCAGCAGGGTGCAGTACCCTGGGTCACCTCTAGGGATAAATCTGTTTCCTTCCAGTGAATGTTTTGATAGTGGTCAAAACAGGATAAATGAAGCAAAAAGCATTCTTGGAGGAAAAATGGGGTAAACAGAAAGGGGAGAAATTTCAGTTTCATAAGTTGGTGTCTGGAATTTATAGACTGAGCCAATGACCAGAGTTATTTCTGGGCAGATTTACTTTTGGAGGTCTCACTCCCCATCATATCAAAGTGGTTAAAAGGTACTCACAGTCCACCTTAAATCAAGCAAGTAATTTTTCTTTGAAAAGATATGTTTTTATTAATTTAAGAGAGAGAAAGAGGGAGATCGAGATAGAAACATCAATGATGAGAATCATCAATAGGCTGGCTCCTGCACACCCCCCACTGGGGATCGAGCCTGCAGTCCAGGCATGTGCCCTGACCAGGAATCAAACTGTGACCTCCTGGATTTATGAGTCAACACTCAACCATGAGCCACACTGGCTAGGTGCAAGTAATTTTTCTTACCAGAGAAATTTAAAGGATTATTATGATTTTAATTTTATTTATTTTTGTTAATCCTCACCTGAAGATTTTTTCCCCATTGCTTTTTAGAGAGGGGAAGGGAGGGTTGAAGAGAAAGAGAGAGGGAGAAAAACATTGATGAGAGACACATGGATTGGTTGCCTCTAGCACATGCCTTGATTAGAGCTGGGGATCAAAATTTTAACACAGTCACGTGCCCGTGATTAGAAATCAAACATTTGACCTTTTGGGCTTATTGATGCTCTAACCAATGAGAAATACCGGGCAGGGCAATTTTGATTTTAATAAGTTGCTCAATTGGTTCATATGATTTAAAGTGTACCTTTATGCCTAATAATCTCAGTTGAGTTGTATTAGATTAGTTGACATCTTACATTTTGTTGTCTTCACTTAATCACTAATTTCAATCTGATGATTTGTTTTCTATTTTGGATGTAATAATTTTTAAGGTCTCAAACTTTAAAAATATATATATTTTATTGATTTTTTACAGAGAGGAAGAGAGAGGGATAGAGAGTTAGAAACATCGATGAGAGAAACATCAATCAGCTTCCTTCTGCACACCTCCTACTGCGGATGTGCCTGCCACCAAGGTACATGTTCTTGACCGGAATTGAACCTGAGACCTTTCAGCCTGCAGGCCGATACTCTATTCATTGAGCCAAACAGGTTTTGGCACGGTCTCAAACATTTTTAAGCTCAGCCTTCCAGGAAACAGAGCCCAGGTAGGGCTCAGCTGTGTGGGCCCAGGACAAAGGCCTCAGTATGCTAATTCCTTATGGAGAGATTTTACTACAGGACATCAAGACAAAGACAATAGAGGGACTGATGGGTGTTGAAAGCACATAGAGCTCAATCAATATTTGCTGAATGGACAAACGGATTGAGTTGCTGTCCAGGAAGAGGCTGAGGACCTGCATGTCAGGAGCATGGTCCCTATGAAGTTGGCCATGGTCTCTTCTGCAGTGTCTTGACTCTAAGATTACTTCCCCACGCCCCCGCTTAATGCCCGGAAATGGCCATTTCATTCGGTGCCCCTCTGTGAACCCTTCCCCCTGAGCTATGTAGTGGGTTTCATCACCTTGAGATGGGAACTCCCGAATAGCTTCAAGCTATTTCAGAATTAAAACTGTTACGTGCTTGATATTGCTAAGAGTGTCCTCATCTTTCTTCCTCCTCCACATTCCTAGTGCTTTTACACACCCAAGTGCCACCGAGACAGGAACGACTTGCTCATCAGGGCTCTGGGCGTAAAGGAATTCTTCGATCACATAAACGGGACGCCCTTTTCATGTTTCTACAGTCCAGACAGCCAATCTGAAGATGTCATTCTCGTGAAAAAGTATGACCAAATGGTTATCTTCCACTGTCTACTTTGGCCTTCACTGACGCTGCTGAGTGGCGCCCTGATTGTCGGGATGGTGCGGCTAACACAGTACCTGTCCCTCCTGTGTGAGAAGTACAGCACCGAGTTCAGAGATGAGGCAGGTGGCAAAACACCTTATACAGAATAGCATCGAAGGAGCCCAGCAATTTTAGAATCGTGGCCAAACTGCCTGGATACAAATTAACCATGAAGAGGCAGAAAAGTATGCTATGGGAAAGAAAATTTAAAAAAATATATTTTTATTGATTTCAGAGAGGGAGACAGATGAGAAACATCAATGATGAGAATCACTGACCGGCTGCCTCCTGCACACCCCCTACTGGGGATGGAGCCCATAACTGGGGCATGTGCCCTGACCCAGAATCGAACTGTGACCTCCTGGTTCATAGGTCAACGCTCAACCACTGAGCCATGCCAGCCAGGCAAGAAAAACTTTTAAGAGTCTCCCATGTATTCTATTTATTCTATAAATACATACAAATTCACAATTTTTTCTACTTCAAATCCCTTTCCACATGAGCCAATGAAGCACTTTTTGTTCCCACATGGAAAAATGTGCTCAGGGTAGCTGTCCTTAATTTCAGCTCTACCTCGAGCTTGTCAATGTGGAAATAAATAATGAGGCTATTTATCCTATGGAGCACTGGACAACCAGCCTTGTCCTTCACCTTAAAACATTTCTCAAAAAAATTCTTGGTGAAGAACAGTTGATTCACTATAGGAAGATAGTAATCTGGTAATCCCCAAAAGTGTGGCCCTCGAGTTTCACGTCATCATTCCTGATAAAGGAAGGAAGCCACTGCTTAGAAAATCCACTAAGTTTAGAGTTATTTATATTTAACTTTACCAGGTACCAGGTTAACTTTTCTTTCAGGTACAGTTTTTAGTTAGCTATGCTTTCTGAAAGCACATTGTATTCTTTGTGTACATTCTGGTGAGAAAGAGATGGCTAGAAATTTGTCGTGAAGAAGGGATAAGTTATACTGGATGGAATTTAGCATTCATCTCAGATAATTCCCGTCACAGAAAAGTCCCACGTGGGTACTCAACAATGGTCCTTATATTAAATGATGAGTCAACCACGGTTGTAAAATAAAGCCACAAAACCCTCCCAACAGGTGCTTTCCAGATCAAGCTGAGCCTGAGTTGAAAACAATTTGTTCTGAAAACCAGTGTGCCTTAAAGTATCTTCAAAATTTTACTGAAAAATCTTACGCGGTGGACAATAGGAAGAATGAGACTTTTGAAGCAACCTTTTTAATGTAGATGCAATCAAACAAGAAACTTGGGTTCAAGCTAATTTAACGCCTTTTAGAAATTGAGTCATAAATTACTAAATAAACTGAATAATAAAATTGAGCAACATTGACTTGCACAATTTTGGCACTTTATCCTTTCTGGTGTGGAATAGTGGAGAGAATGTGTCTGTGTGTGTGTGATTTATTTGAGTTGTAGGCCATAATCACAACTTTTCAAATATGTATTTTTGGACAATTCAGCTGAATTGTTAGAGTCTCTCTCCATCTTTAGAATGGGGATCATCTCTTCTTTCATGGGGCTATTGTAGGAAATACACAAGGTATAGAGTATATGAAACACCTAGCTTAGTTTCTGGCACCTAGTAGAGGTGCTTAAAAATTTTAGGAGATGACAGTCTTTTGCTAAGTTTCAATATTCTGCCCGCCTTATGGCTACATACCACAGGAAGTAACACCAGCACCTCCAAGAGATACCTGCACTCCTATGCTCACTGAGGCGTTGTTCACAATCATCAAGCTATGGAGACAGCCTATGAGCCCATCAACAGACTAAAGACATTGTGATGATATATAATGTGTGTATAAGTACATACAATAGAATATTATTCAGCCTTCAAAAAGGAGATCTTGCCCAGCCAGATGGCTCAGTTGGTTAGAATGTCGTCTCATGCATCAAAAGGTTTCAGGTTTGGTCCCCGGTTGGGCATGTATGGGAGGCAACCTATTGATGTCTCTCTCTCTAAAAAATTCAATAAACATATCCTAGGGTGAGGATGAAAAGAAAAAAAAAAAAGATTGTTATTTGCAACAACACAGATGAACCTGGTAGGCATTACATTAAGTAAAATAAGCCAGGCACAGAAAGGGAAAAACTGCATTTCACTGCATTGTTGTGGACTCATACATATAATGAGTCAAATACATAAAAACAGAGAGTAATATGATGGTTATTAGTAGAGAGATGGGGGAAATGGGGAGATGTTGGTTAAAGGGTACACATGTTCAGTTATAAGATGAACAATAAATCTAGAGATTTTAGTATACCCATGATGGCTATAGTGTATTGAGTACTGGAAATTTGTTGAGTAGACTTCAGGTCCTCTCATCACACACACACAGTAACTGTGAGGTGATACATTAATTAGTTTGTAGTAATCATTTCACTCTGTATTTCAAATCATTATATTGTAGACCTTAAATGTATACAATTCTTATTAAAAGTAAAATGAATTTAATCAGCCTCTGTACCTTTCATTGGACAGCTGGTATAGGGGTCAGGGTAGGAAGCTATGAGAGGATCCTCCCCACCATCTCTTAGCTAAATGAGATATGCATGTGAGGTCCAGAATGTTCTGTTTAAAAGGCTTCTGTATACCAAAGACTTCCCTGTAATGAATATATATATATATATATTCAAATAAACTCAAATTGAGTTTCTGTCGTTTTTTAAAATTAAGGGCACATCTTTATTCCATTTAAAAATATATTTTTTTATTAATTTCAGAGAGAAAGGGAGAGGGAGGGAAGCATTAACGATGACAGAGGATCATTAACTGGCTGCCTCTGCACACCCCCACACTGGGGATCAAGCCTATTACCTGGGCTCTGCCCTGACTGGGAATCAAACCATAGCCTCCTATTTCATAGGTCGACGCTCAACCACTAAGCCACACCAACCAGGTCCTATTCTATTTCTTAATAAACTTGATACCCATCTAACAATATGCAATTCTTGGGATTTTTCTCCTACCGTCTTTCCCCAGAAATAAGACATCCTCCGAAAATAAGACCTACTTACAGGTTTCCTTCTGAGTGAAATATAAGGCATCCCCCCGAAAATAAGGCCCCCCAGGATTCAGTTTGTCTGGTTTGTGTAGACAACTACCGTACTACCGTACCGTATACAGGTAATAAATTTCCTTTATTTTCATTTAACAATAAATGTGTACCATATTCTTCTTCATGGAAAAATAAGACATCCCCTGCAAATAAGACCTACTGCATCTTTGGGAGCAAAAATTAATATAAGACACTGTCTTATTTTTGGGGGAAACAGGATAACAGTAAAAACCACTAATTTGAAACCTAGAGTGTGTGAAAGTATTGAAACCTCAAGTGTTTGAATTTCTAGTTTTCCATTTATAGTGGTCACTTGGTCCATCTCAGGAAAGAGGCATTATACTTGGAGAACAGTCAACTTAGAACAATATTAATTCAAAGTCACTCAAATCACTTGGCAAATAAATAAGATGTAAGCAATTATTTGCTGTTAATTGTCTAGAAGTTCTAAGTGTCAGTGCCCATGTGCATTATGGGTCCAAGAAAAGTTCAGACTTACCTTTTGCAAGGCTTATATTAACTAAAAGCAAAACCAGTTTGCTTTTAACCTACTTTCTAGGTTCCGTTCTTCAAGTGACTTGAAAAAAAGTCCTTTTACATATAAAAGTCCTTTTATACACTCATGTATGTGTATACATGTATTTCTGCTTAAAATACAAGCATATAATTCTTTATGCTTAAAGGAAGTTAATATTTAAACAGACATTTCTCTAATAATCATCACTTTACTCGGGCAGGAAAACTGACTTTGAAGGCATAATAGTTTTAGGTTCTCATTCAATGTTTCTCAGTCATTATTGACAAGAACTCAAATTCAGCTAAAATTTCATCATTAGCAATACCGGTTTGCCTTTAAGTATTCAAAAGATGGCAACATATACTTACCACACTTTTTTGTTTAGAATATAGAATATATAGAACGCTAAGGATTTTGTGGACACAAGTCAGAGCAGTTTTCTTTTTTTAATAAACAGTGTGATGTTACAGACTACGAAGGTAAAGGAAAGCAGACATTGACAGTTTCCGATGAGCACAAACAGTTAAGTGCAGTCACAGGCCAAGCTTCTTGCTAGGAACAGCAAGACTGGGAAGAGGTCTTAAATTTAGTGACACTATTAGTCTATGTTCTCAGTACAATAACACATGCATCTTGCTGTGTCAGATACTTTTTGGGGCCATCATTAAAAGAACATTTAAAAACATTTTTTCTTCTAACAAATGCAGTATACCACAGGACGTCAATTCATTGAATGACAAAATAGAGAGAGATCAATTTGCTACAGTAAGTGGGGATAAAAAGGGTGGTAGGAGCTACTTTTTAACATTCCCAGTCAACATTTTGTGTGTTGTCTTCTTTGTGTAGTGCCACATACCCCAAGATGTTAAAGGGTTATGTTCCCAAAAGGACACATTCTTCTAGGTTTTATTCAACCGGAGTCCAAGGATGAAATCATTCAAACCACTGGTTGCATTTGAAACTTAGGTTCCATAGCCAAAAACATTCCTAGACATCAGATGAAGGCCAACTTCTCTGACCACTCACAGGAACAGAAATTAAATCTGGAAAGGGGCCTTTTCTTATGAAATCAATAGATAATGACATTTGGAAATTTACACTAGAATTGAGTTCAGTCTTATTAAAGATATTTTGAGAAAATACCGAAGTTGGTTTTCTGCCTCCTTCCTAACTTAGAAGCATTAACAAAAAATGTTCACTTAAAAAAATGTACATGTGTCTTAGCATAACCACAAAATTATTGTTGTGGCAGATTAAATATGATTTCAGATAGATTCATAGACTTGAATAGCTTACAAAATATGTTTAAAAAGCCCTTTTCCATACTTACCAACTTGAGGAATGGAGTCTACAGTTGGTAGTGAAAAATCAGTGACCCAACTATACTAAATGTAAAAGGAACTGCTTTTATTGTTTTATTTCCTCCCTGTTAAAACTTATATGTAATTGTGTAAAAATTAAGTCAGAAGACTTCCTGATGGCTCATAACTGTCACTTTATGCTAGCCAGCATGGCTGTGATATTAACATATCTAAAATATTAACATACCTAAGCAAAAGGAAGGGCGCTGCACTGATGAAAAAGAAGTGCAATACTTTAATCAAGTGGAATACTTGAATGAAATAAGCTTACTTAAAGACTACCATCCCAACTTGGGAAACTCCTAATAAATTCTAAACTCTTCTGAATTTTAGAACCTGGATGTTTACACCTTTTATAAAAGATGTCCCTTGACTAGAACTAGCAAGCAGTGTGTATACAAACAGAAATGTGTGCACATACACACACACTAACTTCACTAAAAATCAAGAAAAGAGAACACAACTACTTTTAAATATCAGATTCAAGAACTGAGTACCATGAACCTCCTAGCGCTATAGCCTTTGCCAAATGGCTGGAGCAATGATTACATTTTTAACCGATTTTTTTTTTCTCCCCCTATTGTCTCCAATGCCATTAAAAATGAGGCATGCCAACTCTGACTATAAATCTCAAATACAGTGCTCTGCAAATTTCGGTAATATCAGAGCCTAAAGTATTGAATTGTGACTCATCTGTTTTTTGTTTTTTTCCTTATTAGCCTTCTGAGGTAGAGTTACCAATCTAATTTTATCAGGACCACGTTATCTTGAGCTAAAGCCCTAGTCTTTTCAGAAAGTGAACATAACGTTTGTTAGAAAAGAAAAGAAGGCTTCCCAGGCCATGGCACATAAGATTCATTTACATTTTTAATGCAATCATTAAAAAATAAAAATGGTTTGTGTTTATATTTTAAAAAACAGCCCAGCTGTATTATTCTGTCACCAAGAATGATTATCTGAGTATCCTGTCGATGCTGAATCTTATAGTTCAGCCTTCCCAATCCCATCCTTGATGAAGAGTGAATTCCCTTGTGGTATGCACAATATATTCTCACAACTTTCAGCCTTCTTTCATGCCACATCTGAGCAAGGTTTGAAGAATGTAATTCATTCAAACCACTCCTCCCTGGTTTGCATACTCCCCATCCCCTTCTTCTCAAACACATCTGAAGTATGAAAGTTGTTTTTAAATAGTAGAAGCACCACAATCCATTAACACCACATATGGCCTTTCAACTGAAATACTATAGTGATGTCCTGGACATTAAAATTAAAGTTTTAAGGTGGTTTCTGAGTGTGTGGGTCCAGCCCAGGTCTGCTGTTGGTGCAGGCAATGAAACAAAAGGAACTTTTTAACATTCACAAAAAGTTAACTTGCTGGCTTTAAACTAATGCTAGAAATTAAATTTCTTCAGAGAGCTGGCAAGCATAGGCTATTAGCCAGGATAGGAGTTAAATGGATTTACAAAATCATTAAGAAACAAATCCAGGTTTATATGCTGTGAAATTTCCACGGTGCCTTTAAAATAGATAGGCTGCTCATAATTTTTTAAAGAATGCCAAATCACGCAGTTTTTGATGGAAAAAAGAATACAGATGGACTGTGTTTTACCTATGTGAAAATTACCAATCCACTTAAAATAAAATCCAAGAGGGTATATACATTCTAATCAAGACATTGATTATTTTCCTGATTAATAAGAACTACACTTTACACAAAATACTTTATCAGCAGTTATTTTCATCAAAAAACCAATAGTCATAGTTTCACAGTTGAAAAAGTTACACATTAAAATATTTTACAATTCATTGTATATTCACCAGGTTCCATTTCCTAAAGGGCTTGTAATATAAAGCAGAGTAGAAGGGAAAACCTCAAAGTTGATTACTTTGACACTAAGTTTTACACAGGACACTAAGAACCACAAAAACTTAGGTTCTATCAGAAAATAGAGACCAAATTCCATTCTTGATTAAAAAATCCAATTAGAAACATCTTTTTTAAAAAAACACACCAAATTCCACAATATGATTAACAGATTTCAAATTAACAGCAGTGTAAAAAACTTTAAAATACACAACTTTGTATAGTTGAGAACATAACAAAAAGTTAAAGCATGATTTTCAAACAGTTGATCGTTTTGTTTGTTTTTTTGCTAATATGTGTTTAAAATTAGGTTTTACTTTGTTTAAACCTGCTGCTCCTCCCCCCTCCAAAATAGTCATTGAAGGAAATATTGCTCAAGTGACCAAATGAAACTGTAGAGCCAATAGTCAGTTATACTACATTCAATGACGTATGGCTGGCCATAGGAAGGGATCAATTGGAATTGATCTCTGATACTAAAGTACCTGGAAGCAACTCTATTGTCATGATTTAAAACATATCCTAGTCTCCCATGTAGCATTTAATTCAGTTTTTGGTTCCTTGTCTTATGAGAACCACCTGTCCCCTTTTTTTCTTATTTTTAATGCTGTTTGCTTAAACTCTGCTCGGATTTGTTTAATATTTACTTTGCTTTTAGCTAGATCACTTAATCAATATTCTTTATAAAATTTGTTTACACCTCTCAAACAGACTTAATTTGGTTTAATAACTCTTGAAAATAAACGTCAATGATGAAATATGTTATGTGGCATGTGTTTTAATGGTGGAGAGGTCCCAGGGAAAGTGGACTAACTGAACTGATGTGGAAAGAGCAAAAATTGTATAAATTCTGTTCAAGGAAGCTCAAAGCTTTTTTGGCACTCGGGTAAAACATGGTTGGTTCTCTGTTAAAACTTCACTTTCCACCATCAGAGTCTCAGATTTGTATCATTTCACTGAGTTCTCCTGTAATCAACTCCTAACACAAAAAGACTGGGATGGTAGTATGTATTATAACTGAACAGATCTATGACACAAAATGTGAATCATGAAGTTTTAATAAATTATGAAATCTTTTGCAAAATAATAGATTGGTTTCCTGCTTAATAGAGTTTAAATTCTTCTGAACTATTCCAAGACAGTTTAGAGAAGTAAGTTCCCCTAATCTTTCAATTTATTTTTCCTGTCGGCAATATTATATACATGCCTTAGTGAAGTACCTAAATCTCCAATAATTATGCCCTTAAAGGGTCCTAAAATAGCCAAATATTAAGAGTATTTGTATTAGAGTCCTTGTTCACTATTCAAGACTATAGGTAACTGATTTCATAAGTGAAGTTTTTTAGTGATGCTCTTTCACTAGAGTATACAATGTGTGCTCTTTATAAAGTTGTATTCCAATAATATGCCTAATCTAGAAAACTGTCAGTAAATTATTGCACTTTTTCTGGTGTGGCACCTGAACATTTGCTAAAACTATTTCCTAGGGAATTAATCATTCATTTCAAATACTGAGTAAAATATCAGATTCTGGAGTGATGACTAGCCTTAGCCCCTACATCTTGGGTTAACGTTTTTTTTTGTGTGTGAAATGTTTAAGAATGTATCCTGTGCTCAACTGCAATTTAACAAAGTTGGAGAGTGAGCCCTGACCACTTGGAAACGGGACATAATCCTGCTTTTATTATTGAGATATTGAATAAATAGCCTAAAATAGTAAAAAATTCATGGTTTCTATTTCCCCATAATATAAAGTATTATTCATGAGCATACCTCTGCAGAGGGTTTAAGCAATCAAGAAGATACTCTAAATTGTATTTATTTTGGTAACTAATTTCATATGATTGAGGCATTCTGAACTATAAAAGAGGATGCAAGATGGCAATTCATGTAAAAAGAGAAAGAAAAAAAAAAGGATAAACTTAACTCTGTTTTCTTTAAATAGTTATCCACTAGTATTGGTATAAATGGGATAGTGCCTGAGCCTTCTCCAAAGACCAAGAGAAGAGCTGACCATTGCTGATATGAACAATAAAAAAATTTGGGGTGCAAAACAATGCATGACTATGGGACAGATCATGAAATAAAGAATATATATTAATGATAGTTTCTATAATATAAATAGCTTTTAATAAAAAAAATAATCTTTTTAATAACATTAATACTCACTTCTATTTTTCTGGAAAACATGCATGAAAAATGTATTCAATTCATCAATTGCAAAAGGAGGAAAAAAAACAAACTTAAGGTGAATACTGTACAATTCTGAAGCAAGAACTATTCCTGCTCATTCTTTCTCTATGATATTTTACTTTATGGGCCCCCAGAATTTTGCTGGGAAATAAGAATCAGATTCTTGTAAATACTGTCCAGAAAAAAAACCCCAAAAGCCACCCTATTACAGGTCTCATTTGTGACTGCTTCCAAAACTTTGCAGACAAGACCCTAAATCATCAAAAGGTTTGATTTATTAAAAAAGAAAAGTCTCTGGTAAAATCTCAAGAGTCCCTTCCACCCCAAGCATTTTTCTTCATTAAACAAGGAGTCAAAAACCCACTTCAAACTCTAAGTTGAACAGCAATGGAAAAAAAAATAAGAAATTTCATTATTTCCCATCTTAATGTAATTTAACATCAAACTCCAGCTTACCTGGACCTAATGCAATCATAGACTTTGCATGTCCACATTTCAAAACATAGAACATTTGCAAGACAAAAAAGAGCATCATTCTTTTTCCTTATCCGTCATTTCTATATATTTTGGGTTTTTTTGTTTGTTTTGTTTTTTAAAAAAAGATACAAACAATCTTCAAAGTTTACCTTTTTGGACTTAAGGCATAACATTAAATTGCGCATTATTCTAAAGCTTAATTTTGAAATGAACTAGTTTAGTGCTATCAAACCCTGTTTGCATTTGCATTATTTAAATTATATAGTATTTTATTTCTGTTCTTGCTGTAAATTCTAATGCTGTTCATGGATTGTGCAATTCCTATGCAATCAGTCTTTGCCTGTTGACAGTTATTAACAGTGCAGACTAGAATCCAATATTGAGCTTTCAATTTCTTAGTTATTGTTCAGTTCAAAGCATGCTGCTTAATTGTGTGGAAGATCCAATCCATTTTTGTTGTCCAGCCACCATGATGTGCATCATTCATTTGTTTCATGAAATATTCCAAAGCCTCTTGCTCAGTTTTATCTAAAGCTAGGGTCTTTCGAATGTATGCAATATCATCAAAAGATTGTAGTTCTGGCATTCCAGAGCCAAGCATCATTGAGAAAAGATTTATGAAGAGATTGGCATGCTGCCGGATAGCTAGGTAAGCTTTGTAACACATCTCCTGAAACCTAAAAGTAATAAGAACAAGTTGGTTAGTATGAAGCAAATGGCATTAATAGCTTCCGGTCTCTGCTCAAATGTCACATCATTAAAGAGGCTTTCTTGGACAAACCTATAAAAAATAGCATTGCTCTCCTCAATCCCTTTATCCTACACTAGAATGTAAACTTCATGAGTCCGAAAGGACTTTGTTTACTGCTTTATCTTTAGTACCTGCAAGAATGTTACTGCTTTATCTTTAGTACCTACAAGAATTTCTAGCACATTAGGAGTTTAATAAGGATTTATTAAATGTATGAATCAATCCATTTAGGATTCAGTCTAGGGCCAGGACTGAGTTATAGATGACATAAAATTTTATGAAAAGTTTAAAAAGTACTTCAAAGTTTAAGATGGACTACTGATATACATCAGTAGGTGATAACAAAAATTATGAATAAGCATGGTAATTACAGTTAACTGAATTCCTCAAATCGCATGACTAAAAAATGTCTTAAGTACTAGACATTATTTGTTAATATAGAGAAGGTGAAGTCCAAGTATTTTAACAACAGTAAGTAAAAGCTTAATGTATTAAGAAGTTTAAAGATAATTTTCCTTTTAGACTTTGACTAAATTAAATTGTTTTCTTTTTCTTCACTGCATTATATAATAAAACCAATACATTAAAATATTCAGTTTCAGTTTATGCTCCAATGTTAATATAACATCTATTATTTGTATTTATTGAAAAGTATCAATTGGTTTGATAGAGCAGCAAGAATTCTTCATTTTGTGCTTTTGATTTCTTGAGCTTACCTCTCAAATTCTCTTGTCTTGGTGCATTCCTGGGCTCCTTTACTAATCACTATTAAGAAATCTTGTGTCAAAACAAATGGCACACGTTCTCGTTTATAACCAAATTTTTTCTTCTTGTGATCCAAAAAGTGTCCAAAATCTATATGGAACAGCTTTCAAACAGAAAAAAATTATGTTATAGTTCGATAAATAAAGAATATAATATCCCGAATTAATAAGTTTAAGAATACCAAAATGGTTGAAAAGAGAAAGCTATTACTTGTCCATCATCTTTAACCATGATGTTGCTATTGTGACGATCTCCAATTCCCAAAATGAAGGTAGCGACACAATATCCAGCACATGAACGTGTAAACAGATCAATGGCTGCATCGTATCTACAAAGAAGAAATAAACTCTTTATGAGTTCTGTGGAAATAGAGTGATCCAGTCCAAACTGGGAAAAGATGGTCAATGTCTGATTTAAAGCAATGAAAACAATCACTGACATTAGGGGGAAGAAGGACTTATGTTTAAAGAAGTGAGAAGTTTTGAGATTCTGAAATTTTCAAAGGTTTCTAAGGAATTTCCAAATACTCTCAGATGAAAGCACAATTTTTATTACAGTGAAAAAATACTTATTATGTGATTAAAATATCTTTCTAATTGCTATAACAATAACCTAGAAGTAAAAAATTTTAATTTGCGATGTTAATTTTTCTAAAAAAGAATAAGCAATAACACCTTTCAGATACTTATGTTCAATGCATAGGATTTCACTAAGTAACAAACAATTCTGATCATTTAAACACAATCTCATATATGTCAAAAGTTGAACATATATGAGACCCCCCCCCCAAAGTAAGTAAACTGTTTTCTCTGATCTAACTCAGAAGCATATCCAACCATTAAGAGACTTGTCTAACAACAACTCAGATTAAACAGGAAGCAAAGAATGATACACTCACATTTCTCCTTTGTTCTTGTCTTTGAGCCACTGGTGCAGCGTGTGGCTGTTGAACTGCAGTGCCCCTTTCAGGCCCCCTTTGCACTGAATCTGCATGATAGTGTGAGAGTTCCTCACCACCTCAATAAGCCCCACACAGTCCCCAATGGACAGGCAACCGTAAGGTAACATTCTGAAAAAGGAGGGAGACGTTTGCAATTAAATGATAGAATTTTAAAAATGCAAAGATTTTAACAGGCTAGTACATGAATATTCCAGTATTTGCAAATTTGTCATGTTACTCCCTTAACCTAATTTTATTTTTTTATCATAGCACTAGAGGCCTGGTCTCTCAGCCTGGCCTATGCCCTCCACAATCCAGGACCCCGAGGGATGTAGTAGTGCGTGGAGCGGCAGGTGGCCGAGGAGGAACCTGAGCCCGGGGTGGGCACCGCACTGCTTGCTCCCACTCATCCCGGCCCACTGTGCCGGCCCAGCAGTGGCCTGGCAGTGCTGCCAGAGGCGGGAGAGGCTCGCACCACCACACTGCACTGGCCAGCAGTGAGCCTGGCTTCTGGCTGAGCGCACCACACTGCACTGGCCAGCAGTGAGCCCTGCTCTGGCTGTTGAAGCGCACTGACGACCAGAGAGCAGCTCCTGCATTGAACATCTGCCCCTCTGGCGGTCAGTGCGTGTCATAGCTACTGGTCGACTGGTTGCTCCGTCATTTGATTGCTTAGGTTTTTATATATAGAAGACATTCTTAGAAAAATCCTCAAAACGATCTGCCATAATTTATTATAACCTTCAATTGACATAATATTTACTTGTACATTAGAAAAGCACGAAGAAAATTATTATGGCAATTAAAATTTTATAAACATTTGTAGCTTAAAAATATGGATGAATTTAAAGATGTTTCATTGACATCTAAACAATACTTTAAGACAGTTGTTTCAAATTTTTGGTTTCAGGACTTGTTAATACTCTTAAAAATTACTGCAGATTCCCAAGAGTTTTTATTTATATGGGCTATATCTATTGATGTTAGAAATTAAAATGGAAAAAATAAAAATTAAAATATTAATGAATTCATAAAATTATAAAATAACAACAAACTATTATAAGATAATATCAATAACATCTATTATGACATAAAAGACTGTATTAAGAAACTTAGAAGAGTAACATTGTTTTCCATTATTTCAAATTTCTTTAACAGTATGAGCTGAATTCTCATATATGCTTCTGTAGTCAATCTAATGCAATATTTTAATGGAAGGAAGCTCAGAGTTTTGAGTATGTGAAACAGTTTATTCTTATATTATTGTGTATTAACTAGAGGCCCAGTGCACAAATTAATGCACGCCTGGGGTCCCTAGGCCTGGCCGGCGATCAGGGCTGATTGGGACTGGGCCAACTAGGGCCAGGCCGGCCAGGGCCTGCCAGCCAGGGGGAGGGACCTCGGAAAGCTGGATGCTGGCCCTGAGGAGGGAACTGGCTCTCAGCGCCCCTGAGAAAGGTGCTGCGTCTGCTGCCAGCCACCCCCAGCCCGGAGCCCAAAGAAGTTGGGCTCTGGCAGAGTTGGGAGAGGAGGTGATGGTTGCCAGGCTGGGTGTGGAAGGAATGGGTGCTGCTGCCGCCATTGTAGGTGCCCTGCCATTTCATGGTTCTCCATTTCCACCCCTTGTTGCCACACAACCACCACAGCAGGCAGGCGGCCCAGGGAAGGGAGAGGACAGGAGTGAGACAAACCCTTGTTTCAGTGTGCTGACTTTCCATAGGATGCAGTAAGGGAGCTGCTCTGCTATGTATGAAACCTTGACCCTGAAGCAGGTTGTCTACGAATGGTTTAATACCATGAGGCTGATGGGGGCCTGCTGGCTGTCAGGGGAGGTACTGTGGGAGGTTGGCTGGCTGGGGGGAAGGACCACAGGCAGTTGGCTGTGGGAGTGCACTGACCAAAATGGGGCAGCTCGGGCGATAAGTGTCTGCCCCTTGGTGGTCAGTGAACATCATAGCAACTGGTCAACTGGTCATTCCAGTCATTTGGTCATAACAGTTGCTTAGGCTTTTATATATATAGATAATACATTCTTACCACCATTCTAAAGAGAAATCCTCTACACTTATTTTCATTTTCTCATGTAATTCCTCATAGTCTACCTTCTCTGCCTACCACTTTATTTAGCTCTTCTTAAAGCTAACCATGAATAATCATATCCAAAGGCTTAAGAAACCCCCTGAAGTACATGACACTAAATTGTGAATCTCTCCCTCTTTGGGGTTTTGTGAATCACTTACTCTAGTCCTCCTACTCTTTTGAACAATTTTCTTATGGAACATTTTCTTCTATCCGCCCTGGTAAATACAGAAATTTCTTAAAGCTGTACTCCTGCTCATTCTCTTATTTATATTTTTTTGCTATTGAACATGCTCATAATTTAAAGAGTCACATAGTCCCTATAAGGCTAGTTAGGAAAAAAACAAACATACCACCAAACAGAATCACCATAAACCTAAATCTTAAGTTTTGCCAATAATAAATAAAATGTTACCATTTTATTTAAAATTAAACTTTAAACAAAAATTTAACCTTAATTTAATTAAATAGAAAGAACAATATTTAGAAAATATTATGACTTAAAAACTTTCTAAAGATTCAATTTACTTTCCAATGACCAAGCTTAACTTTAGATGCTTTTTTTGCACAGTCACTAATTTACAGTTAAATATCATTAATTACCAGAGTTACACTATAGTTAAATCTTTCCTTTACTCTCTAGTTCTGTATTCTTTTTTGTTCTCCACTCCCCAGGGAGTGGTGGTAGTAGCGGCATGTGGATCTCTCACAACAGGAAATTATACCAAAAAAGGAAACCTGATTCATATCACAGGAATTGTTTTTGGAAAGCAGCAGGGGTTAGGCAAAGAATAGGAAGTTAAGAAAGTTGATAACTAAAATTTGTAATTTGGCAGGTTACTTGAGATGTCCATTTCTCTTCTTTGCAAAAGGGTTCTATTACTTGTTATTGATATACTTTTATATGCTAGCTATTCTTAATCTAGAAAAAGCATACAAACCCCAACTAGCATTGATTCCTGTCTCTTATGCCCACTTACAGACCAAATACTTCTGGAGAGGGTGGCCTTTGTCTGAAAGACCCTATATCTGCAAAGTAAGAGCAGGAAAAACCATTAAAAGCAAAGGTCATTAGAAGAAGACGCATGAGAGAAAACTTGGAGATAATACTGGTAATTGTGAAAGGCTGGCCAGAAATCAACAGAATGGTAAAAACTTTAAGATTAGTTGCTTTCATAAATTTTTCTGCAAAACTGATTCAAGACTGGAGAATTTAGAAAGCTTTAAAATTAGAAAATTTATATTATGAAAGAAACTTTCTTCTAAACTCAACGTCTGAAAGACAACAGGGGCCTTTTGTCTCCTATAGCCTGTTCTTAAACAGACACTCGCAGCTGCAATCTCCCAGTTTATAAGAGAGAACTCTTCTTACTTAGCAGAATCTCAGTAGCTACTGTAAGCCAAAGAGGAGGCGGACAAAGCAAAGAAATTAGTGTTAATTACTGTCCCATACTTTTTACAGATGTACATCTCTACATACTTTATAATTAATATTTACGCATAGCTTACTTTTTCAGGGTAATTTTCAACATACATGATGCCTTATTGGTTACCTACCGAAGATCAAGACCTTGATTTTGCCAGATATTTTCCATAATGCGAATAATTTGAAGTGTTAGCATATCTTGCCGCAAATCTGAAATTCAAATAATATGTACTACCACTTAATACCATAAGTCCACATTTGAGTATCATGTCATCACATTGTTTTCAAATGATAAATAAATAGAGCTATATTTACTCTTTAAAATAATCTATTAGGAAGCAATATTTTGACTCTTTAACCCATTTCTAAAACATCTACATAAACTCATCTATATAACAATGTAGGATAAGCTACTTTCCAAAAATTTTAAATTAAAACATTTATTTTTCTGAACTCTTACATTTGAACATGCCTGTATTTAAACATTCTATTAACCGAATTCAGTGCTGAAATGTCATTTCCCAATGGAAACCCATCAGTGACCCTTCCACTGCTCCCGCACAGCCTATTCTCCAAGTAAATTAGGATCTCCTTTCATATGATTTCTTTGCAAACTGTACTTTTCCCTTGTACCATAGTTGTAATTTTATTTTTATAATTATTTGTCTTACATCTCTCTCTTCCCTGCTAGAATGTAACCTTTAGGAGGGCAGGGTTTCTGTTTTGTTTATTTATTCTTACAACCCCACTGTCTAGCACATCAGATGTTTATGGAATAAATAGACACTCTCATAGCTAAACAAATGATAGTTAGAAACAGATTCAAGCTTTCTGATTCTAAACCAGTACTTCTTTTCAATAATTATACATACATATTCTAAAGGCCAAGACATCTGCTTAATATTACACATTTACCACATGCATATTCCTTAAATAGCTTTCAATAGTCTTCATGGTTCATAAATATCCCGTATATAAAAGGATAGCTAAATTCATGCATCATAGGTTCATTAATACTCTTCCTTACCATCCCCATTTTTAAAGATGATCTCATTGTTCTGAAAGAGTAACTCTGACATGATGTCTGGGTTCTCCCAATTCAACCACAGTGGCCTTTTTGCAGAGGACATAATTCGACACTCGTCAAGCCTTTAAAATAGTTAAAAACTTTAATAGGCACTTAAGCTTTATTATTCTTTTACCCTCAAATTAATTTTAAAATAGCATAGCTTTCTAAAGTGTTATAAAAATTTAAAAGTTGTCACTTGATTTTATTAATGAATTCATTTCTAAGGGATTATAAAGAGAAAATAAATGTTGCCCTAGCTGGGTAGCTCAGTTGGTTAGAAGGTTGTCCTGATACACCAAGGTTGAGGGTTCAATCCCTGGTCAGGGCAATATATAAGCAACCAATGAATGAGTAGATTAATTGGAACAGCAAATCAATGCCTCCCTCCCTCTCTTCATCCCTCCCTCCTTTCCTTGATCTCTCAAATCAATAATTTAAAAAATATTAAGCTTAAAAATTAATCACATAACATTAATTTTCAACAAACATAGGGACACATTATTAGTTTTGTTTTTTTTCCTATTCACATTCTTTTTTCAATCCTCATCCAAGGATATTTTTTCTATTGATTTTCAGAGAAAGTGGAAAGGAGGAGGGGGAGGAAGAAAAAAAGAGAAACATCAATGTGAGAGAAACATCAATTGGATGTCTCTCACACGTGCCCCAACCTGGGCTGGGGATTGAACCTGCAACCCAGGTATGTGCCCTTGACTGGAATTGAACCTGTGACCCTTTGGTGCACAGGCTAATATTCTAAGCACTGAGCAATATTCACCAGGGCCACATCATTAGTTTTACAGATATTACATTCCATTTCTTATCCTATGGTATAGAAATTCTGGCTCTAGGGTATCTTAAACTCCATTATTAAAGCAGTAAAACTCATCCTGAACTTAAGAAAATTTTACAACTCTTACTTTGTAGGGGAGGATAATGGGAGAAGGAAGCATATACAAGGTGAGGCAAAAGTAGGTATATAGTTGTTTGTATAGAAAATAATACAATACAATAATTAATGAACAATACACGAATAAACTGTGCTTCATATACTCACAACTGTAAACCTACTTTTGCCTCACCCTGTATAATGGAATATTCAAATTATTATAGACATTTAAAAAATTTGTATTTTTATTGATTTCAGAGAGGAAGGAAAAGAGACAGGTAGAAATATCAATGATGAGAGAGAATCATTGATCGGCTGCCTCCTGCACAGAACAAACGGGATCAAGCCTGCAACCTGGGCATATGCCCTTAACCAGAATTGAACCTTGTCACAGGCTGACATCTATCCATTGAACCAAACCAGCTAGGGCTAATTATAATGGACATTTTGACTTTTCTCAAGATTTTCTCCAAAGAGGATACTATTTAAATATATAAGTAAAACTTCCAGTAAGGTACCTTACCTGAGATTTCCTAATTGATGAGCAGGATTTAGAGGAGATAGAAAACCCTGTAGAGCATCCATGAAATCTGGTCGCCGCATCTGCTCAACTAAAAACTTCATCTGTACCTGATAAATTAGTATAATCGTGATTAGAGGATGAACTTATAAAAGGTAAAACTAACTGCTAATTTCTTTTATACACTGGAACCTCAGACTTTGAATAGATATCTTGGATTGGCAACATTCTAGTTAGACGTGCTTCTGTAACACAGAGCAGACAACTCCGGCAGAGGCGAGAGTGACAGCACGGTGCACCTCCCTGTGAGCAGAACTCGGCCTGAGGACAGAGGCCATGCTCTGGCTCTAGAACAGGGCGTGGTCAACGACAGCAGGTCAGTGGCCAGATTTTGTAAATTCAATTGAATGGACTATAACTATGTCCATTCATTTAGACTTTGGCTGATTTTTCAAACAGCAGAGTTAAGTAATTACAACAGAGTCCACATGGCCTGAAAAATCTATTTATTATCTGACCTTGTAAGAAAAAGTTTGCTGACCCAATGTTGTAGAGGGAAAGCTATGGAGACATCATGTTCACTCTCTTTCTGTTGGGTAGGAAAGGTCAAGGGAGGCTAAATAGAACTGCTGGGAAAAGGACTTGTAAGAACATTTGTTACACTGAGTCTCATACTATACTCATGCTCCAGCATAGAGTTAGAAAGGAACATCCATTTTTTAATCAGTTCAAACCAGAGCCCAGACTGCTGAGCTATCATGCCATAATTGCCATTTTATTTTAGAAAAGTTCTAACTATTGAAAATGTAAAATGTGAGTGGGGAACAAAAAAAAGAGTCTAGGACTCAGGAATATAAATGTATATTAATGCTGGATTTTTAGTAACAAGTTCCTTCCGCCACCCCCTTTTCTATGTATAGATTTTCTAATAGCTAGAAAATCTAGTCATCACTGACTAGGGCTCTTGATCATGTAAAGGCATTTCTTTCTCTGTCACTATCAGCTCTAAAGTTAGGACACTGCTTCCTGCACTTTATCAGTTATGATAAAATACAAACCACACAAAGTAAGTGCCTTTAGTCCTATGACAGGGGCATCTTTGTGACCATTCAGTAACTACCAATTACATCCTTGTGACCATTCAGTAACTACCAATTAAAAAATATAATTTTTTAATTGATTTCAGAGAGGAAGGGAGAGAGAGAAGGAGATAGAAACATCAATGATGAGAGAGAATCACTGATTGGTTGCTTCCTGCACATCCCTACTGGGAGAGATTGAGCCTGCAATCTGGGCATATACCCTTGGCTGGAACTGTACCAGGGACCCTTTAGTCTGCGGGCCGATGCTCTATCCACTGAAGCAAACCTGCTAGGGCCAATTTGTATTTTTAAGTCCCTTCACTTTTTTCAATCATCCCCAACCCCCCTCCCATCTGGCAACCATCAAAAGTTTTCTGTATCTATTAGTCTGTTTCTGTTCTCCTTGTTCCTTTGTTGTTGTTTTTATATTCCGCAAATCCTGTGACTGTGTTTTTAGTTCCCTATCACAACTCCATTTAAGATAATAGTAATCTGAGTAGTGAATTTCATGTTCCTAATTAATCCACTGTATCATGGCCAATCTGTTATATAAAATTCCAGTTTAGAAGAAATGCCTATATTTACTAATTTAACTAATATCTAGTTTCTCTTTTCTTATCTCAGTTAAAATATAAATGTAATAAGCATTATTCTTTTAAAGCAGTCTAGTCCCCTCTTGCTCACAATTCCAGCAGCAGAAACAGTACAATTATTTTCTAATAATCTATATTTAAACTTATATACCACAACTTTAATAAAATTAATTCTGTGGCATTTAGATTAAAACAGTAACTCTGTTTTACAGAAAGTAATATTTTTTCAATCAATATTAATGAAGATGTTGGAAAAATTAATTCAGAACTGCTAATTTGCATTCTGTGTACTTTGGGGACTCATTAATAAGCTGGAATTTTTTTTTCATTTCACTGGAGATGAAGTATGATTTCACTTTTAACTATAAAATATGGTGGGATAAAGGATAAAGAAGAGGAAAAGCTCATGAAAAATCTTCACATTTCATATTTCTCAGTACAATAAGCTTGACTGCACTTGACTAAAGCATGACATATTCACTGAGTAACGAAGTCCATTTAAACTCCAAAATGTAAACACTAATCTTCTCCCACTCCTTTTTAATGTCATTACTAAAAGAGTGACACAGAATAGGGGAAATTATTTTTATTTATTTTTAATAATTCTTTATTGTTGAAAGTATTGGAAAATTATTTTTTAAAGTTAGGATTATATGAAAGACAAAGGAAGAGAGCGAGAACTAACAATTACTGGCACCTCCCATGTTCTGAGGACTGTGACAGGAGCTTTGCATATCTCATATAATTTAATTCTTACGACAACACTATGAAGAAAGAATTATTCTCATTTTACAGATAAGGAAGATGAATCTCAAAGACTAAATAATGTGTCTAACATTACACAGCCAAGAGCTAGTGGATACAGATCCTAATAGGCTTGATTCAAAGACCCATGATCTGTATATACAGAGGTTGGCAAAAGTAGGTTTATAGTTGTTCATAGGAAAATAATACAAATAAAAAATACAATAATAAATACATATTAATTATTTGTGTACTCACAACTATAGATCTATTTATACACACTTCTGTATACCGGGCTCTCAAATAACCCTGCCACACTGCAACAAAGAGTTTCAAAAACAAACTAAAGAGTCGTATACCTTTTGAGTCTCATCCTTCTTCTCTTGTTTGAGAATGTCGGTTAAGTTGATGAGCTTTTCCATAGCCTCGACTTGCCTGTTCAGGTGCTTCAAATACATCCCACACGCACGGCAGTACGATTCCAAAAGCAGGCCAAACCTCTGACTAACTGTTTTATTGTGCATCTCAGATCTAGAGGAACAGTGCAAGATTAAAACAAAAAGGGCAATACACATACACACACACACACACACACACACACACACACACACATATATACATATAGTGAGTACATATATATTTAAGAATTTTTTTTCTAAATTCTGTGTTATATCATAGAAACAATAAAATAATTTAAAACCTATCATTTAGAAGCCAAATAATTGAGAGTTTCAGATAGTTCTTCAAATGTTAATGTACTAGCTTTTAGGTTTATTTCAACTACTTTTTATTAACGAATCTCTCAGATATACATACAAACATGAGCAAAGGGAAAGTAGGAACAAGAATAAAATGAATAGGGAGGGAGTTAGGAGTTCAGTGAATACTGTTTGACTCTGCTGGCATACATGTTTTTTTCTACATTGTTTCTGAATTTAAGTTATTTTATTTTTTTTGGGGGGGGGGATGGAATGAAATTTTATTAAGCAACATTGCTAGATACACAATAATTTTCCAAATATGATAAAAACTATAAATCTAGAAATCCCAGAAGCTCAACCAACCCAGCTAAAAGGAACTTAGAGAAACATACCAAAGCACACCTGAACTTGTTATTTTAAACCCAGCTTCTAGGTTTCATTTTAAATTTTAACATTTAAAAAACCATGTTAACTACAAATCTGTTTCTAAATTTAGAAAAAAGTGGTTTATGACTCCTACCTTTGAGTATTATGTATATCTGATTCTACATAATTTTTCTATTCTTAATTAGCTTCTTTTCTAATAAGAAATTTGAGATATTTTTGTTATTATTTTTCTGAATTCCAATTCCAAGGTAAGATTTTTTTCTTTATTTTGGGATATTTTAATACACACACAGTGAAACCAAATATACCATTAATCAATATTAACCTAGCAAATTTAACTTACTTAAAGTAGAATCAAAGTCTTTAAAAATATTTCAGCTCTCATTCCTGTAAAAAATTCAGTTTTGAATTTCACTGTTTATTTAATTCTAAAGAGAAAAGGTTGAGGGGAAACTCATCATTGGTACCACATATTTTCAGTATGGAAAACTCTTCCAGACAAACAAAAACTATAGTGTATCAGTATGCATATTTATACATATATTAAGAAAGTAATATGTCTGTAGATAATTTAATAGGAAAATAATTGGACTTACTTTAAATGCCAAAAGAAAAAGTGCCCAATCCTTTGATTAGTCAATGCTTTTTTGAGTAAAAATCTCACAAGCAGGTTATCCAAATACTGTTCATATTTTAGGACCTATGTGTTTAAAAACAAACAAACATAAAATAACTTTACATCAACGAGGGTCAATTTTTGCATGGTTGGAGTTAAAGATAATTTTTTTAAGAAAGAAAGCAGATACTACTGGTGACAAAACTAATTTTTAAAAAAGCATAAAACCAGTTAATACAGTAGAGGTTTGGGAAGTTGCATGGATTTAGAATAAAACATAATTTTTCTTGTTTACATTATTTTACCTGTACTAGCTGAATTAGGTACTGAGAAAGTTTGTCGTCTGTTAAATATTTTTCTAAGCATCGAACAGCAAAACTTCGAACCATAGGATCTGGGTAGTTGCAATCCAGAAGCTCCATAGCTTGTTCGGGTTTGATTGGAGGCCAGTCTTTTACCAAGCAGTACATCTGTGCATGAGAAAGACCACAAATCATATTTGTAAAGCAAAGACAGTTGTGAATGAACCCCTTTAAGACATTGTCTTATTTTTTCATTTTAAAATTAGTTTAGATAAAAGCTCCCTTAGGAATTCAGTGCTTAAAATATTCATTTCCAATTAATTTTATCAGTGGAAGCAGTCTGAATGGTATTTTTCTCTACTATGTTACCATTATTAATTAACTTAAAAAGAGTCTATTTCACCTCATATTTATGCAGACTTTGTGAGAGGAAACAATCCAAGCAACAGCTATTCAGGAATCTCAAACATGCACTCACCTGAGCTACTTCATCTCTAGAATTCCATTTAACAGACAGAAGCAATTTGGGTAGAATTTCAGGGATAGTTACACAATAGTGCCTGTGTGGGAAAGATAAAGCAAAATAAAAAACATTCTTGCACGTTATTTATAAGGCCTAGATGTCTAAATTTCCAACTATGCAATCTTTAAGAAGTTCCAAACACTTGGGTTTTATCATTACTAGCCTTCTGTAAAATAAAATAAAAAAATCAGTGTTTTAACATTTTGTTGCATATTTATGTACACAGACACCTAGATCCAGTTATAATGGCAAGGGAGGCAAAAGAAAAATCCAAATGGAAGGCAGGTACTTAGGAAAAATTGTGAATTTATTTTATAACACCCTTTATATAGCTCCTTTTATTCACTCAGTAGGCAACTGAACCATGAGAAGAGTCACCACTTCTCCTGTGGTCACAGAAAAGAATTTGTGTTTTAAGGAACTTCTGCAGAAATGCACTGCAACTGCTTTATTTAAATAAAAGTGTCACCAAGCAGTATGATAATTTCTTCATAAGTAAAAAATAAGGCATTACACTATTATTTTGAGGAAGTATAAGAAAAAAATGAAAATGAAGGAAATGCCTAAAAATAGAAATATCTAGACCAACTAAATTGATCTAAAACAAAGGATGTTTTTTTGGATCTTGAATTTAATTAAAAAGCAAAAATAAAAAAACAAATCCTTAAAAAAGTGTTATCAAATTAGAATTTTTAAAAAAGTGTTCAATATCCGAAGTTAATACCAATGCAGCATGATTTTTTCTAGAAATACTATTCTATATCTACAACTTTAAAAAGGATATGTTTATATAAAAAGTCATGTGTATTATGCTTTATTTACTTTAAAAGGTATGGTAGGAAAAAAGGCAAGATCAGCCAAAGCCAAATCTTTTTTTTCCTCTGTAAGATGAGAAACGGAGACTCCTCATCTTAACACTTACCTATGGCTCCAAAGAAAATCTTTCTCTTGCTCAGTGATTTCAGAGAGAGGATCTCGGGTACAAATTGCTCGGAGCTGTTCTTTATCATTTTCCCTTAATTCGTTGTCTCTAGCTAGTCTGTTACTCTGTAAAATAAAGTAATATCTTATATGGTTTTCTCTGCTATATTTTTCATGAGTGATCCACATAAAAAAAAAAGAAAACTGTCAGTTCACTTTATATTGTGTAGTAACTGCTGTGAAAGTTTACTATTCCCATGATAAAACTTTATTTTTAGGAATAGGGAAGAATCAGCTCAAGACAGTATTTGTGGAACAAATCCAGTAACTTTTTTTTTTTTCCTTCCAGTAACTTATTTGGTTAACATTAACATCAACCACAGAATAGTAACTGCCAGAGTTAGCCAGGGACAAGAAATTGGATAGTAGGGGTTAGCAGTGAATAAGTACTTCTCACGCTGATGAGACCTTCCTAATGTTTCTGGAATAAGAGAATATGAAATAGTAATATAGTAAAATTAAAATGCAAATTATTTCATAACAGTTGCCTGGATACACCCTAATAGTCCCTTTTAGGCTTTCAAATTTAAAAAGTAAAAATAAATAAGGGAAAAAAGTAGAAGTAATGTCCCCATTAAAATCATGTACATTGTCCCCATTAAAATCATGAAAACCAAAAACACCACAACTTTTGGTACAATTCCAAGTGATGCATTGTTTTTCTTTAAATGTAGATATATTAACTATATAATAATTACAAATTCATATTAATGTATTATGAAAAAACAGTTATATATCCTTTAAAAAGGGTTACAGATATTCCTAATGGCTAAAATGAAAGCAAACATCCATGCTACTAGGTTTTTATACATTTAAACATTGTTAATTTATCTAATAGCATCAAGAAATATTATTAACACATATTTACTCAACAAATATTTATTAAAGCATGGACTATGTGCTTTGCCTTGTTCTTATTGTTTGGGGTCTTAAGATTATAAAAGAACCTGTATTAATGGGGCTTCTGTTATAGTAGAAAATTAAATGAACAAATAAGAAAAATATTGGCAAGTTGATTTAAATACTCTGGGTGATACCGAGACCGGTTTGGCTCAGGGGATAGAGCGTCAGCCTGTGGACTGAAGGGTCCCGGGTTTGATTCCGGTCAGGGGCATGTGCCTTGGCTGCGGGCACGTCCCTGGTGGGGGGTGTGCAAGAGGCAGCTGGTCGATGTTTCTCTCTCATCGATGTTTCTCTCTCATCGACGTTTCTAGCTCAAAATAAATAAATAAATACTTGGTGATGTAACAGAAAATGACTGAGTGACTACTTTAGACTGGGTGCTCAGAAATGGCCTCTGAAAAGGCATGAAAAGGTAATATTTAATTGTAATCCAAGTGACTAGAAAGACCCATCAATATTAAGATAGGAAGACTACTGCAGATGGAGGAACAAGCAAAGTGCCTAGGGAAAGAATGGGCGTGGTGTGGAGGAGACAGGAAGAAGGCCAGGGAACCTGAAGCCCCGGAGGTGAGGGAGAGAAGTGATGGGAGGTCAAGTTCACAGCATAAGAAATTTTCAGGTCAGGGTAAAAGGTTTGGATTTTATTTTCAGTGAAAATTAGGTACACAATGAATGTCATGATTTGATTTATGTTTAATACAGATCATTCTGAGTCCTCTGCAGGGAGAGGGAGACCAGGCAGGAGGCTACTAGAATAATGGTTCAGGTAAGAGATAAAAAATGCTTAAATCTCCTTTCACCAGGAAAAGTAGTCATTACCACTTACCACCTGGGTCCATGGACTTTTCTTTTGCATTATTTACTTATTTTTATTTGTTTATATTTTTAATATAGAATAACTTAGAGAATAAAGTGATGGTGAAAAACAATTATATGACAACTGGATAATAATTTAAATATAGTAAAACCAAGGTTATTATCCAAAATAAGCAACATTCTTAGAATGCAACTGACTGCTTGCTTATCAACTGTTGTGCATGAGGCTGGAACATATTCATCTTGTAAATACTAAGTCCAGATTTTAAATACATATCTAATAAGTTCTAGCTTATCATTACTTCTGGTTCTTCTCGTACTCACATGTCAAAATGCAGTATTTTTGAAAGCCTTGATGCTTCATAATTTTGTTAGAATGGTCATCTTCTTTGCTTCATTTTTGTAAAACATTTCTATTTTTATACTTACAGATACCAATCAGAATAATGGATCCAAGGAATTTTTAAATTTCTACACCACCTTTTTCTTTCCAGTTACAGGTACAAATTAATTGGATAGTGATATGGGCATGTCATAAGCATGCTTATCAGTATTTCAACTCTAACTTAAAATTTAAGGAATTCCTGCTCATTTATAACAGAACTAGAGGTCCGGTGCAGGAATTTGTGCACAGATGGGGTCTGGCCGGCCCACCCCAATTGGGGAGATCGTTAGATAAGTTCTTTAGAATTCTTATACCTATTTCTTCACTGGTGAAATAAGGATTATAATAATACCTACTTCACAGAGATTGCTTTTAAGATGAAGTGAAATAATATGTGAAAAGTGATTGGTATGGCATTTGGTACACAGTAAACACTTGATAAATATTAGTAATTATCATCAAGGAATTATTTTTATTTTTATAATTTATTATTTATTTATTTATTTATTTTAAATATATATTTTATTGATTTTACACAGATAGGAATTGAGAGGGATAGAGTTAGAAACATCGATGAGAGAGAAACATCGACCAGCTGCCTCTTGCACACCCCCCACTGGGGACGTGCCCGCAACTAAGGTATGTGCCCTTGACCGGAATCGAACCCGGGACCTTTCAGTCCTCAGGCCGACGCTCTATCCACTGAGCCAAACCGGTTTCGGCTATTTTTATAATTTATTGATTGAATGAGAGGAAGGAAGAGAGGGAGAGAGATGGGGTGGGGGAAAGAGAACGAGAGAAAGAGAAAGAAACAGCAATTTGTTGTTCTACTTATTTATGCATTCATTGGTTGCTTCTTGCAGGTGCCCTGACTGGGAATCGAACCTGCAACTTTGGCTTATCAGGACGATGCTTTAACTAACTGAGCTACCTGGTCAGGACAGTTATCATAAAGTAATTAAATTTATAGAATAGTGGCTACAAATTGAAAGAAAGAAAATATCTTTTTAATGTCAAAAAAGTTTATCTTAATTGTACTTTTAGTATCTGACAAAATTCAGTAATGATTTTAAATTTATTTGTACTTAAAATAGCCTTTCTATATCTTTGAAAGTGCAAAGGCAGGAAGGGTAAAGATGATGATAATGATGATGATGATTATCATTATGCAGTTTAGAAAGGAATTGATAAACTTCCTACTGAAAGTTCCTAAATGTGGTGTTACTGGCTGCCCATGGGTGCTACTGTTATTGCACCAGGAATATGTAAAATATGATAGGCATATTTTAGGACCTCTTGGCCCATATTCAATTGGTTGGTCTATCTATGATCTATAACTAGGTTAAAACAAAAGTGATAAATTTGAAAATTAGGAAAAAAAGTTAACAAAGAACAAAAGCATCTCTTAGCACTGACACCTTTGTCCTTGAGAAATAAGGAAGAGTTAGAGTTAATGGTTCATTATTTTGTAGTTCCAAATTTATGGCCAAGATCAGACAACTAGATCAATATTTAAATCCTATTTTTTATATATATTCTTTTCTAGGGGATTGAGCTATGGTGGTGAAGCAATGTCCTCTGCTCCCACGCTCACCTAACAATATATTTATACTTTGGCTCAATTTCAAAGTTACTATTTCAGAAAGGTCTCCTCTGAACCCAATATTAGTCTTTTTCTCCCATCCTTGTCAGTCATTCCTGGCACACTATTGCTTTTTCCTTCTTGGCATTTATCATGATCTATAATCTTATATTTTTGCTTTTGCCTGCTTAATATCTATTTTCACCATCAGACCACATACTCAGGAGGTCTCTTTAGGGGACAACGTTATTGCCTGGTACATGTCATACATTAATGGCATTCAATAAGTATTTGTTAAATGAAGACAGGCTAGAGCTCTGAATAAAGTAAGGAGAGGCCGGGCTGCAGGAAACATATTAGCATATAGAGAACTTTATTATATTACAGCACTGTCCAAGCACCAATAGTAGCCACGCCAATGTAACTAAAACATATGAAACCCCTTCTGTATAAAGAGTATGTATCCAAATCCACTGATTATGGCTGATATTTGAGAAAACTTAGTGATCTGTCTTACCATTCCTGCATGGGAATAACTAAATCCTGCTTCTCGGGACACAGACCAGTTGGCATGCTCTTCAATCACTGTCATATCTGGAAACTTTACCACGCTGCTGCTGAACCAGTCAAACTCCATCTCTAAGCATGGGGTTTCCTAAGAGATAGAATAAAAGTTATTACATCTATATTGTGTTTGACTTTCATAAAAAAAAGAAACAATTCTAATTTATAATAAAAAAAAGCTTACTTTATTTGGATTTGACCCAGTAACACCAATAGGATTCAGCAAATCTTCTAATCCATGAGGTACTGGCCAAAGATTCAAAGCCATTTTTCCAGATACTAGAGTATCTGTGTAATCAAACAAGTTTATATTTCCCCACGCCAATGGACAGTGTTCCTTAAAACACACAAACCGAAAAATACTCACTACTTATTGGGTTAAATGATTAAACCTGCTTCAAAACACTTTTCTTCCCCAGAAAGGAGAATTCACCAACTATGTCCATAACAATGTCTACCACAAACCATATTAATTTTTTCATATTAATTTTTACAAAGTGTAAATATCTCGCTTTCCTTTTCCCCATTTATATGACATGTATTTTCTCCAATTATTATTATTATTATTATTATTATTATTATTATTATTAGGAAATATGAACCAAAGCAAGCAAGACGGATATTTGCATGCAGTCACTTAACAGATATTTGAGTGTAGTCACTTGGCATATTCTAAAACAGTATACTGTTTGTATGACCTCAGGACAAACTCACAATTTATTTATAAATTCTAAAAGCTCTCACAGGATATTTTTTATAATACATTTATTAATTAAAATTTTAAAATATTTATTTTAGATAAAGAAAACTAATATCCATTCCTTTTTTATTAATGTATATTAATATCCATTAAAATATTTTATTGATTTTCCACAGAGAGGAAGGGAGAGCGATAGAGAGCTAGAAACATCGATGAGAGAGAAACATCGACCAGCTGCTTCCTGCACACCCCCTACTGGGGATGCCCCGCAACCCAGGTACATGCCCTTGACCGGAATCGAACCCGGGACCTTTCAGTCCCCAGGCTGACGCTCTATCCATTGAGCCAAACCGGTTTCGGCTTAATATCCATTTCTTGATAAAAATTCAATAAGTAGTATAATTTGGAGTTTCTAAAAGTGAATATAATTTACCTCTTTAGCACCTTTTCGACCTTTAACAGAACAAATGGAAAGGCAAAGCCGAGCAGCACGAGGAAGATCAGGAATGTATATATCATAATTCAACCATTCATTCCACCTATGTAAAATTAAAAAAAAAATTAAAAAAGAATTTATCCCCCCCCAAAAAGCATTTATCCAGAGCATATGAATGACTCCTACAAATCATAAAGAAAACAATTAATAAAGCAAAAAACAGACCAGAGATTGAATGGAACAGATATTTATCCAAATGGCCAATAAACATGAAAAAGTAGTCCATATTATTTGTTATCCAAAAAATGCAAAATTAAAATGTCATGGAACTATCACTAAAACTATAAGAATTGATGATACCAAGGAGTGGTTATAGAATGTGCAGTAACAGGAAATCTCATATTACTGCTAGTGGAGGTGTAATTTATACAACCAATTTGTAAAGCAAATGTACTAAAACTGACCTATGACAGCTCAAGGTATAAAATCAAAGAAATGTGTGCATTTCTGCCTAGAATGTTAACAGAATTATTTACAATATTCCCAAACTGCAAACAATATTAATGTCTAATAGTAGACTAGATAAATTGCAGTAGATTCATATAATGAAGTACACAGTAATGGAAATGAACACCAGCTATTTACAACATGGATAATACAAACATAATATTAAATGAAAAAAGACACAGAAAATATCTACTCTGTGAGTCCATTTACATAAAATTCAAAAAGCCCAAACTAAACAGTAATATTACGATAACAGCTACCTTTAGGGAAGAGAGAAGACTAATGGTCTGGGAGAGGGAATGAGGAAGTAGGGACTTTTAGAATACTGTTAAATGTTCTACTTCTTGACCAGTGTAGTGCTAATATAGATATTCACTTTATAATAATTCACTAAACTCTGCAATGTATACTTTTGTCCATTTATGCTATATACTTTCACCTCCCCTCCAAAATTAGCTTATAAAGAGGCAAATAGAAAAGGAAAACTAAATAAAATGAAATTTCCTATTATGATTACGATGATATTTACTTTTATACATGATGTAGTTTTATTCACTTAATTAAGTCAGTATTAAATAAAATGAAGGATATGTTAGTAGAAAGTATTTGAATTTTAGAACTATTTTGCAAGTAAAACTTGACATTCATAATAAGAATAAAAAGTTACTACAAAAAGTGATTTTTTTCTCAAATTTTAATAATAAATTTCCTTTAATTTATTGGATATTACATGTGAAATAATGACTATATTTTATTTGGTGGACATATCTGTAAAGAGCCAAGCAAAATACATAGTTGTTATTTATTTAAAAAGAATTATAGTAATGGTTAAGAGTATGAACTCAGAAGTCACACTACCTAGAGTAGAATCTTGGTTTTACTATTTTATTGCATGTGCAACCCTCACTTTGTCTGTTTTCTCATTTTGGAAATGTGACTAATAATAGTATCTACTCACATAAAGTTGCAGTGAAGATTAAATGAGATAACAAAAGTAAACAAATTAGAAGTGTAACTGGTCCAAGGTAAAATCTCAAGTGCTAGATAATGATTTTGAATACTTTTTAAATGGCTTCTTCAAAATTCTATTCTGCTTTTGATTTTGGAGAGAACGTAACATTTATGAAGAAATCATATGGTAATTTATCTAGTATATGGGAAGTACAGTATTTGGAACAATCACTTAATCTCAGAAGAATTTTTTAATATCTCTTTTTCATTCTAATAACTTCATTTTCTTTTATCTCTACTTTTTTGTAAATACAGAAAAGTTTACAAATTTACTAAAATATTCATACTGCTATCATAGGGATTTTATCTTTTAGACTAGAGAATTCTTAAAGATAATCAAATGTAAGTTCTTTTCAAATAGCTTCTTTAATTCACTAAAATTTTGACATTATAATCTTAGATGGTTAAATACATTTACCTGGAAGATTGAAGATAGCTGCCAACAGGAAGGCAGACTGCAAGATAGTGTGTGAGTGAGAAAACAAAGGGAGAGTGTGTGGCTGCACAGGGAGTGTTTGTTAGTGAGTTGAGGGACAGCTATACCCAGAAGACTGTGGGGGACTGTTGGACCCGGCACCCCTGACCGGGCAGCCCCACTGCTGCTGGGTTCCTTCCTAGAGCAACTGGCTCAGATGCGGAGGCTGTGTATCTTGAAGGGGAAAGTGGATGTTAAGCCAGGGGTGTCTACAACTATGACATCCACCGAACAGCTGCAAACCCAAGAACACTGGTTCCCAAGCGGTGCAAGCATGTGGATTCAGAGGACCTCTACACTTCATCATGGAAAGGAGAGAGAGAAGTACATAACCAGACATGCGAAGAGAGAACATGGGGAGACAAAGAACCAAACAACATCTGAAAGAAAAGCGGGCATCACCAGAAAAGGAAGTAAACGAAATGGAGGCAAGCAACCTGTCAGAGAAAGAATTCATAGAAATAGTCATTAGGTGGATGAAAAGAATGGAAGACAAATTCGACAATATGTGTAAGAATGAAGAGGAAATGCTGGAGGAAATGGACATATTCCTAGAAAAATACAAACTTCCAAAATTCAATCAGGAAGAATTATCAATATCTCAATAGGCCAATAACTATAGAATAAATTGAAGCAGTCATCAAAAAGCTTCCAGCAAACAAAAGTCTGGGGCCAGGAAGCTTCACAGGGGAGTTTTACCAAACATTCAAAGAAGAACTAAAACCTATCCTCCTCAGACTATTCCAAAAAAATTCAAGAGGAAGGAATACTTCCAAGCTCATTCTATGAAGCCAGTATCGCCCTAATACCAAAATCAGATAAAGACAACACAATGAAAGAGAATTACATCCCAATATCCCTCATGAACATAGATGCCAAAATCCTCAACAAAATTCTAGCAAATCGGATCCAGCAGTATATCAGAAAGATCATACACCATGACCAAGTAGGATTTATCCCAGGGATGCAAGGATGGTAAATATCTGCAAATCACATAACCAAATTGAGAGATAAAAATCACATAGTCATATCAATTGATGCAGAAAAAGCATTTGAAAAAATTCAAAACCCTTTCTTGATAAAAACCCTCAGCAAGGTGGGAACAGAAAGATCATACCTCAACATAATAAAAGCCATATATGATAAACCCAGAGCCAACATTATACTCAATGGGCAAAAACTAAAACCATTTCCCCTAAGAATAGGAACAAGACAGGGATGCCCACTCTCACCACTCCTGTTTGACATAGTACTGAAAGTATTAGCCATTGCAATTAGACAAGAAGAAGAAGGCATCCAAATTGGAAAAGAAGCAGTAAAGATGATAGTGTACATAAAAAACCCTGAAAGACTACATAAAAAAATTATTAGACTTAATAAATGAATCCGGCAATATAGCAGGATACAAAATTAACACTAAGAAATCTATGGCATTTTTATACACCAATAGTGAACTTACAGAAAGAGAGACTAAAAAAGCAATCCAATTTACCATTGCACCAAAAAAAGTAAGAAACCTAGGAATAAACTTAACTAAGGAGGTAAAAGACCTATATGCAGAAAACTACAGGACACTGAAAAATGAGACAGAGGAAGAAGTTAACAGATGGAAGAATATACCATGTTCATGTTCATGGATTGGTAGAATCAATATCATTAAAATGTTCAGACTACCCAAAGCAATCTATAGATTCAATGCACTCCCCATTAAAATACCAATGGAATATTTCACAGACCTAGAAAGAACTCTCCAAAAATTCATCTATAATAAAAAAAGACCCTGAATAGCCACAGCAATCCTGAGAAAGATCAAAGTAAGTGGGAGATCTCAATACCAGATTTCAAGATGTATTACCAGGCCACTGTCCTCAAAACAGCCTGGTACTGGCACAAGAACAGACATTTAGATCAATGGAATAGAACAGAGAACCCACATATTGATTCAAACCACTATGCTCAATTAATATTTGACAAAGGAGGCATGAACATACAGTGGAGTCAAGACAGTCTCTTCAATAAATGGTCTTGGGAAAACTGGACAGATAGATGCAAAAAAATGAAATTAAATCACCAACTTACACCACACATAAAAATAAACTCAAAATGGATCAAGGACTTAAACATAAGACAGTAAACCATAAAAATACTAAAGGAATCCACAGGCAAAGAAATCTCAGACATATCCCAAAGCAATTTCTTCACGATACCACTCCTAGGGCAATGGAAACTAAAGAGAAAATAAACAAGTTGGACTACATCAAAATAAAAAGCTTTTGCACAGCAATAGAAACCATCAACAAAACAATAAGAAAGCCCACTATATAGAAGAACGTATTTGCAAATGTTATCACTGATAAAGGTTTAATCTCCAACATCTATAGGGAACTTACACAACTTAATAAAAGGAAGATAAATGATGCAATTAAAAAATGGGCAACGGACCTAAATAGAATTTTTTCAAAAGAAGACAAAAGGCCGAGACACATGAAAACATGCTCAAAGACATTAATTATCCGAGAGATGCAAATCAAAACGACAATGAGGTACCACCTCACACTTGTCAGAATGGTTATCATCAACAAATCAACAAATGACCAGTGCTGGCGAGGATGTGGAGAAAAAGGAACCCTTGTGCATTGATGGTGGGAATGCCTTCCTTCTGTCTTCTTTTGCAAATATGTTCTTCCATATAGTGGGCTTTCTTGTTTTGTTTTTCTTTTTGTTTTGATGTAGTCCCATTTGTTTATTTTCTCTTTAGCTTCCATTGCCCTAGGGGCAATATCAGTGAAGAAGTTCTTTCAGCATATGTCTGAGATTTTGTTGCCTGTGGATGCCTCTAGTATTTTTTTGGTTTCCTGTTTTATGTTTAAGTCCTTGATCCATTTTGAGTTTATTTTTGTGTGTAGTGTAAGGTGGTGATTTAGTTTCATTTTTTTGCATGTATCTGTCCAGTTTTCCCAACACCATTTATTGAAGAGACTGTCTTGACTCCATTGTATGTTCATGCCTCCTTTGTCAAATATTAATTGAGTATAGAGGTTTGGGTCAATATCCAGATTCTCTATTTTTTCCCATTGATCTATATGTCTATTCTTGTGCCAGTATCAGGCTGTTTTGAGGACAGTGGCTTTGTAATACAGCTTGAAATCTTGTATTGAGATCCCTCCTTCTTTATTCTTTTTTCTCAGGATTGCTGTGGCTATTCGGGGTCTTTTTTTTATTCCAGATGAAGTTTTGGAGAGTTCTTTCTAGGTCTGTGAAATATTCCATTGGTATTTTAATGGGGAGTGCATTGAATCTATAGATTGCTTTGGGCAGTATGAACATTTTAATGATGTTGATTCTACCAATCTACAAACATGGTATATTCTTCCATCTCTTTACATCTTCCTCTATCTCTTTTTTCAGTGTCCTGTAGTTTTCCGCATACAGGTCTTTTACCTCCTTAGTTAAGTTTATTCCTAGGTATCTTAATTTTTTTGGTGTGATAATAAATGGGATTGCTTAATTTTGGCCATTCTTTACTCAAATATTGTTTTGTTGTTCCTTTCACAACCAAATCACTCAACCTGTGAGAGTCATGCAGTATGACTGGGAAATAAATGTTGTTGTTCCAATAAAAATTGTAAAAGATCTTGGGGTTGTTTGTTGTCACAGCATAAGTTCTAACATGAATGACGTACTTTCTGACCTAATGGTTCCGGTAGGGTGAGGAACTATTTCCCTTTCTCCAGGCAGAAAAACTACCATCTCTTTGAACTTGATCCAAATTCTAGAATGGTAGTTACCTCTAGCAACTTAATTTTAAGATCAAAATTTTTTCTTGATTCTCCTAGAATTCAATCTAAATTCATTATGAAATTTACTTGTAGAAACCTGTAACACTTTCAATAATAAAAATAAAGTAAAAAAAAGAAAGAAATTTACTTGTGAATGATTCACTAGTTAGCTTGATTGCTATGCCACAAAATCCATTTTTAACACCAATTTGAGTTCTCTTAAATTATTACTATTATATTCAGGGTAAACTCTTATCCCAAATGATTCTATAGAGAAAGGAAAAGAAATGGCAGGATGACAAGCTGTTGGATTATACTACCTTTTATTCTGTCATTACATCTAGATAGTAATAATTTAAAATGTTTCCAATAACTCCTCCTCCTCCTAAGAAACTGATTTATTTGAATGTCATATTTATCTATTCTTGGGGGTAATATGCAGAAAACTGCCTCTTAGTAGTCTGGCTCTGGAGCTGTTTGCCAACTCTCAGTTCAACTATCAGTGTAAAGGATAATGGAGATAAGAAAAGAATAAAATGCTAGGTTTATGAATCATCAGTACCAAAGTATAACCATATTTTGTTCTCTCCTTGATACAATGGAAAGAATAAAAAAAATACAGGTAAAATTTTATAGAGATTAAATAAAGTGATCCTGTGATTTAGCAGAAAGTCCTTATGTTATATATGTAAATGTCTGGCAATTTCCTTGACTTGTATAAAACCAATGATGGAAATTGTATTACTTTGATTAATTGCATTGCTAAACACTAATATGACATTGAAGATAGAAATCCATATACTTCCTTACCTAGGATTAGAACAAGGTACTCTTTGAGTGTTCACATTATCACATAAGGGTTCTCCTCCATGGTAGATACCTGTTCGAACATAGATCTAAAGAAAAAAAAAAAGTACATGATAACAAATATATACAAATATACACACTCACACTCACACACACACACACATAATACAAACACACATGTACACGTATGGGGACAAAAGTAGGCTTACAGTTGATAACTAATCAATAAAAACACAAGAATAACTGTTTCCCCCTGGCCAGGTAGCTCAGTTAGCAGAGGGTTGTCCCGATATGCCAAGGTTGCAGGTTCCATTAGAAGTTTCTGTTCAGATTCAGCTTTTCAGTTCTCCTTTTCTCACATATATAATAAGTTAATACTGATGCAGCCTCTTGACCAAAATTTGTTGGTGTTTTCAGGGGAATATCAGACTAATAAAAATCACTATAGGCCCACCGTTAGGACAGGTATGGAATTCAGAGTTTTTCATGTTTTAGAAAGATAAATTGGTACATATACTAAACACTATTCAATACTATTTGAAGTTAGATCACCCATTAACATATTAATACTTCTGCAACAAAACAGATGAATATTAAAGTAGTGGGATAAATAAAGATACAAAAAACCTTGCTTCAAGTTGGGCCAGGTTTTGCTGCCAAATAAATTCTGCAAAATTTTTGGTTTTAAGAGCTTAGAATTGTGAACATTAGAACCATTAGGATATTAAATGACAAAGGACCATAAGCTGTGTAATATCAGAGGTAGATGGATGGTTTTCTAGCCATCTGAAAATATACTGTAGCTCAATAGATCATTATTTAGTTCGATAAAAATGTTTATATAAAATCTACACTAATAAAAGAGAAGATGCAAAATGACTGTACCTTCATGACACCCACCAGCCAATCAGGAGTGAGTATGCAAATTAACCAAAACATTATGGGTTAATTTGCATATGCAGGCACCAAGTGGCTAGGGGTGGGTGGGACACTTGCATTGTCAGGTGTTCTGCCCCGCCCCAGCAGCCCCGGGCCTCTGGGCAGCATGAGAAGGCAGAAAGGCAGCTCTGGCCAGAGCAAAGGCAGTGCTGGCAGACAGGGGAAGGAAGGCCCATTCTTGCACGAATCTTCATGCATTGGGCCTCTAGTAATTTATATAAAATAATAAGCATCAAGATGACATTACCTTGTCAATGTCTCGAATATTTACATTTACATAGGTTGCACAAAGAATTTTTATTCTTAGGGCACTATTTATACCCCAAAGGGATTTTGTAGAAGTTTCCCCATTCATATATGGTGTAGCTGTGGAGATGCGTCTGGAATAAGATGGCATTGTAAAACAGTCCATTGGCAGTTGCGAGTAAAGACTTTCCTTAGCCATCAGCATCAAATTGGGCATCCTCCCAAGCATTATACAGCTTCTTATATACTGTAAAGGAGATGGGGAGAAGCCATTTTTAAAATAAGGTTTTTCATTTTAAAAGCAACATGTAAGAGTATTATGAGAGAATTTACATACTAATCTGCAAAGGTGATAATGAAATCAAATATTATACATCACATTTCTTAGCAGTTGCTACATTTAACGTTTGAAATATGTATCTGGGAGTTACATGATAGCACAAGATCAACGAAGCACCTATTGAAATATAAATTGTATTAAAAAAAAAAAAAAGAGGTCAGTTTTTGACACTTTAGTTCTACCCTTAACTGTAAGAAAAAAAATTGCGAACAAGGAACAGAGGATACTTATTATAAAAACACTGTACTTGTTAAAGGAAAAGCAACATCATTTAGTAAGCTCCTATCATTCTATCTATTAAGTCATATTGATGTCCAAACCAAGGGTTGCTGCCCCTTGCTCTTTTATTGCAACATTTCTTGAGAAACATTTGTTTTGCTAAAAAGTACAAAACAAAACAAAAATAAGAGACTTATAAAAATATAGGATGCATTTAAAAACATATTAAAACACACTGTTTGATCCATGAAGTGGTAATTAGGATAGAAATTTTCAAATAGAAATGCTACTGTATACATATTATAATAGCCTATTTTCTTACCCATAAATCTACTAGACTATAAGCACCCTGAAGGCCAGAACCATGTCTTGCTTGATATTGTAAATCAGTACTTAGTATACACTTGGTACAAGTATAGTTGCTTCTTATATGTATTTATTAAATAAACAGAATAGAGAGTAGGGTAATATTAATAGTATATCTTAACAGAACTAGTAAGTCATAGATTTTTTTTTTTTAATTTTTAATTACTGCTAGTGCCATTGCTTGGAAGGATATAAAATACCCCCATATTTTGGGGTTAGTGTAACTGCCAATGTTTTTATATTTATTTTTCTTTTTTGACAAGGGGACATTTATATTATTGCTTTCTTGTATATTCAAATGAATACAATAAACCCCTTTAAAAAAAGAAAAAGAAAAAAGAAGACACATGAAAAGCCTTCTGTGTAAGCTTCATGTTATTTAAAATTCTTACTGGCTAATAAAAGTATTTCCACTATAGAACTGGAGCTGGCTAGAAAAACACATGATGCATTTTTTGCATGCAGAATACCTGAAACATTGTACTTACCTTAGAGCACAATTAAAACAGTCACCAAATCAAATGTTTGTATTTGAATAATGATACAACTATTGTTACAATTGCAAAACCGTTAATCAGCTTATCCACATATATAATCAGATCCCCAAATATTATTACATAAAATTTAAAGAAAGAATAGCATGTTATTTTAAATTTAATTTAGCATCAATCTCTCAAATTAAATAATTTATCATATAAAAATAAACTTGTGAATATTACTTATTATTTATTTCTCAAAAAGTATGTTCTAAAAATGCAGACACTAGTCCCCAATGTGATTACTTTTTAAATTTAAATTTAATATTTTTGAAACTTGTTACTCACCTTATATTGACTCAGAGGATATTTTTCTAGGAAGTATTCATCACATCCACACACTTTTAAAATATATTTGCCCTGATATTCTAGAACACAAAGTTTTAGTTGTTCAGATGATAGCAACATACTTCGAGTTTTTTTCCTGATTGCTTCAGCAATTACTTGTTCTGGCACATAATCATGGTTGATTTTCAGAGTATACTTCTGCTTGTCATTATTTGGAGAAACTATTACCCAAATCACCACTATTATTTGCCCTATAAGAGGAAAACATTAGATGTAATCATCATATATACTTAATTTTTCAAGAGACAAACTTCAAAAAGCATGCACTACCATTCTTGTAACCATAATCATAAATTACTTATAATCTAACTAATTAAATGCAGGTAAATCTTCAAATCTAATAGGGCTGCCAGAATATGTCCAAATCTCATGTTTTATGGCAAGCTTGCAAAACTGACTGGTGGGTCATAAGTACCTGAGACAAATCTAATTCTATTCGAAACTGCCTGGTATACTTCATAGATACAACCTCTGTGAAGAGTGACTCATGATGGTATACAAAAGGTTCAGAAGTGAAAGGGTTTTTGGTAACTATGGAAATGAATCATGGAGACTTAAAGAAAGATGAAAAATCAGAATGAGAGAAAAGATGGGGGAGGAGGGAAAATAAGATGGATTTTTTCTTCTTCTTTCTTTCAAGATCAATTAAGCCAGAGGATTAAAAAAAAAAAAAAAGACGATAAACTAGAAAGAATATAACTGTCAGAATGGTCTGGGTATTCATAGTAAAATTCTTCCAACTATCTTATATGTTAGAAATTTTTCATAAAGATTGGGTAAAATAAAAAAAAGAATGCTTGTTCCATTTTAAAAAGTATGCTAGAGTAGAAAAGAATTTCAAATAAAATGTTATGTTATATTGCATTAAACTACTTTGAATAATATGAGTGAAATAGTAATAAGATGTTAACTTATTTTACTAACAGAATTTTATATTTATTACTGTGTGAGAGTTAACCTATTCTATAACTTCGAATTAAAAACTTCACTTTGACCCTGGCCAGTGTGGCTCAGTTGGTTGGAGTGTTCTCCCATACACCAAAAGTTTGGGCTTCAATTCCCGGTCAGGGCATGTACCGGAAGGCAGCTGACAGATGTTTCTCTCTCCACCCTCAACCCCTTCTCCTCTCTCTAAAATCAATAAACATGATCGTAGGTGAGGATTAAAAATAAACAAACTTCATTTTGCTATCTTGAAAAATACAGAAATGTACCTGATATATTTTCACTTAAAAAACACACACAATATAGTTTATATTTTTCATGCTTATTTAAATCTAGAAATCAATATATTAAAATCAAAAGCCAAAAGTCAACCTCATTATGATCAGATTTATTAAATCTAACATTAAGATTAAGAATTTTATTTTTTGAATATATGATATATTTCAAGACGATGTAAAGTTTTCCTAAAATTGCATAAAATGTGTGTCTATTTATACTTGTTTTTACATGTAAATGATAGTCAGCTGTAATTCTATAGCAAGGAATGTCAAACTCAAACTTCTTTAGTTTTATTCTGAATAAACAATTCACCAAAGGCTCAGCATATGCACACAATTCGTTCAATTAATAAGTATTTATTTGTACACAAGTTGTGTACTTGGCACTCAACTATATCTTGCCAGTATAAGCAGTATCTGATTTCAAGAAGCTTATCATCTGAAATAGAAAAGATTTTAAAAATATAGACACAATAGAAGTTTTCACTACAGTAACCAATTATGATAGACTGCAAATTTTCTTACCTTTATCTAATTTATTATATATGTGTTTTGGCAATTCTGGTGAAGATTCTACATTTGGAGGATAAACATACATTGCTCTACTGTGAGGTGAATTAAGATCCCTAAGATCCACAGCTTCTTTACAAACATTCAGGATATTTCTTCGGAAGTCCTGTACTTCGGGATCTTTAACCATGTCAAATTCGCACACTGGCATGCCGATAGCAAAGCCTTAAACATTTATAGAAAGAAAATAATATTCCATTAAATACACAGTATAAACATTTTTCTTATAAATAGAAAACTTGGTAGATTTGGAAGATCACAATAGAATAAAGACGTTTCTCTGGGTTTAAAAATTTTTGATGAACACATAGAGTAAGAGCTGACAAGGACTCAAATACTTTTAATAAACATTATATTTAGCAACTTGGAGCAAAGGCAGCAAACATTATCCATATCAATTATTTTTTAGAGAATAATAAAACAAAACTGGGCTATAATAAATCTAAGTCAACCATACAAATCATACTTCTTAAAGAAAACTTTATAAAAAATACCAAGGTGTTAAAAATAGTTTTTAGTCCAATAGTCAAAAAATACTTTAGGTTTGCAATGACTCTTATTTAAAAATCTATTTAAGATTACAAAGGTAATTAACTGCTTCAAACAAATATTTCAGTGAGGAGAAAATAAAGTTGCACAGTTATTTGCATTATTAGAATAGGATGACAGTGACATTTAGTCAAAAATTTTCTCATACCAATTTCTCGATTGAGGATCTTTTCTTCACGGTTGCCTACTGGCTCAATTACTTTTAAAAAGGGTTGAAAGAGCCGAAGGTCACAAAGCCGTCTTGTTTCATCAAAAAATTCTTCCCTTTCTGCTTCTTGGGTAACACTTACGAAAATGTAAGAAGATTCATCTTGAAGAAGTTGATGGAGAGGGTACTTTCTTGCTTCTTTAAAGAGTTCATGCTTTATAGTTACTAATGTAGCCTCACGGAGGCATTCTAAAGTCACTATCATTCCATTTGGTAGTAAACATTCTACTAGGATTCTTGGGGGCATCAAGTGGATGCCCCACAGTTCACCTGATGATGGTCTTGGAGGCATTGTTCCGAGCCTTTACAAGTTTTACATATAAAACTACTTTAAGGAATTAGATGTGTGGCTGTCCCAAAGCAGAAACCTAAACCAAAGAAGGAAAAAAGATGTTAAAAGAGAACCAACTATAGAAGAACAGATTTTTGGCATTATTAAGTGTAAAAACTCATTTTCCATAGTTTGAATTGATTAGGATAAGTAATAATAATTCATCTTAAATATTTTGATGGAGACTATTGCTCAAATTAGGGTGATAGAATCAATTGCAAAGCAGAAATTAGAAAAAAATCACTTGTTTTTCATTATATTTAATAAAGTCATTTAATAAAAAAAACATTTCATATGAATGAATTTTTAACAATCAGGTCTTATCCAGACAGAAATGAGACTATGGGGAGAATGAATTAAGTTGTAATTGAAACCAAAATTTCCATTACCCATCACCTCTACCATTCTCTTCTTTTTTACTGAGCAGAATCTGGACTCAAAAGGATCCTTTATCATGGGCCAACTGCTCTCATTCTACAGACGAGTAAAGCAAAGGCTTAGAGAAGTCAAGTCTTTTACTTTTTCTCCCCAACCTCTACCCTGTGGTAATGAGAAATTATATAGCTTAATCTTTTCTTCTTTCTTAAATCAATCTTTGTAATTTCCTTTTGTGTACTGATTACTTTCTAAGTGATATCTTGGACCATTCTGTTTTTAAAGTATGTTAGGTATATGATCACTCTAATATAAAGTGCCATCAATACCTTTTCCTTGAGATGTGACCAACTGACAATGAATGAGCCATCTACTTTATCAAATAACCTAGTTCTAATACATCTGATTGAAATGATCTACACATAAAGGAGATCCACTGACTTTCTTTGTCAGTACAATGTTCCAATCTTATTAAGCACTTGTAATATTTTATTTATTTATTTATTTACTTATATTGATATCAGAGAGGAAGAGAAAGAGAGATAGAAATATCAATGATGAGAGAGAATCATTGATTGGCTGCCTTCTCCACTCCCCCCACTGGGGATCAAACCCGCAATTCAGGCATGTGCCCTTGACCAGAATCAAACCCAGGACCCTTCAGTCTGCAGGCTGATGCTCTATCCACAGAGCCAAACCAGCTAAGGCAAGCATTTGTAACATTTAAAAAAAATTAATCATTATTATGATTTGCAGCCCTAATTTTTAGATGTCAACAATCTTGAGGGGATCTATTGGAAGATACTGTCAAAACCAGAAAGCACAAGTTTATTTCTTGCTTGTATTTATTTTGCAATTTTATTCAGTGAGCTAAACTGTGAAGGTATAAAAAAAGGCAAAGTGAGAAACATTAGGAAAATAAAAAAGAAATAAAAGCTGGAGAAATCAATCAAAGGTCCAGAAAGCTTACTATATTTGAGTACTACAGGCACTGGGGATAATAGTTATAAATGACACTTGGTTTATTCACTAAAAATGTATTGGTGTTGTCTGCAGAACCATGGTAGGTGCTGGGAACATGATGATGAGCAAGACACATATCCCTTCCTTTCACAAGACAAAGTTAAGAGTGGGAAGATTATGTGTATGTTGGGTTTTGGGGTAATTAAATTCACAGATACAAAACAGAAAAACATGCTCTCATGGAGAATGCCAAATGCTATAAAAGCTCACAGTTGTCACTTGACTCAATGGAAGTTGGGATAAGGAGGTTTTCACAGGAGATAACATATAAACTGAATTTTTAAAGGATATGCAGATACTGAGCAAACACAGTAAGAGGTGAGGAGCATGGTGCATCTATTCCAGAAAGCTATCTCTGACTCCTCTATGTCATACATATCAACATCTAAGTCATCAACAACTTCCGTTATCTATCTCCTGATCTGTCTACACTTCTTCACTAACACTTTTAGTACCTTGGGTCAGGCCACTATTATTTCTTGTCTGGACCACTGCAAAGGCCTAAGTGGTTTCCCTGCATCTAGGTTTGCTCCCCACAATGCATCTTTCACCTCAGTGGCTAGAGAGAGCAACAGGACTATTTGGGCAACCATTTCTGTTATACCAGTTCTCAGTTGCAAACGAGCGTTTATGGTATGCTTCAGAGTTTTAACATATGAAAGAGGTGAGGAGCAGAAATAGAAGAAATTTCAAGTCTTACCCTGCCTCTGAAAATATAAAAATTGGGAGACAATCAAGAATATACAATTAGGGAGATAAGAAATCAACCGAAAGGAGTTGTATGAAAGCATATAAGCATAACCAATGGATGCAAAACTCTGGGGGGTGAGGGTATGTATGGGAGTAGGGGAGTAATGGTAATATATGTATACATATAATACCTTAATAAAAAGAAAAGAAAGATTATACAATTATTTTTAACAGTTAAAATATTTTTTTTCAAATTTATAGGAGACCCACCAAAGTTATAGGATTTAAAATACAGATCCCCTATTTCTTATATTTTTCAAAGAAAATTCATTGACTAGTTAAAAAGAAAAACCCAGATGGATCTGTGCATATAATTTTAGAAGTGACCAGGCTAAGCTTTTTAAAACATACAAGAAATTTAATGAATACAAAGGACAATGCCAAATGACTACTTTTAAATGATGACCTGCCTGCACAAAAAGTTCAAATAAAAACAAAACAAAACCACAACCGACACCAAAACAGCAGCTGTGTTTTATAGTTTTCTTTGTTGAATGGCACTAACAGGTCTCTGTTATGAAATCCTGGGGGCAATTATTTTATAGAATAAATAACAACCCCCAAAGTTTCATGTTACTTAAGAATTAGCAAAAGAGAAGTTTAGTATAATAGACAGATTGATTCTAATCTTTATTATACTATCGTATATTTATGGGCAATTAACAACTATGAAATACTCAAAATACACTCTTCTCATAAGAGAATAAATGTGATCCTAGCCATAAAACACTTGGGAGATCCTGGAGGGCAGGCACTGGTTGATATTACAGTCATACTACACAGAAGAGAGGGGATGCTTATCTGTCTTCTCATGCCAGGCCGTATTCTGCACAAACCATTACCTCAGAGCTCATATAAACAGAAGTGTAGAAATACAATGCACTTAGGAAGGCAATAACCCTTTATAAGACAGGGATTGCCATTTTTACATTATAGGGAAAATGAAGATCAGAGAAGTGAAGTTATTCACCACCAGAGACAGATTTTGAACTTATGTCTAGGTGATTTGAAAGTACATGCTGTTATTTGGGCTTCAGTTATGGCCAGGTAATACTCATTGGTGGTGAATAAGAGAATGGGCTCTAAAGTTACACTGGATTCAAATTCTGGCTGTCTTAATTAGTTGTGTGGCCTTGAGAATTTAATTCATCTCGCTGAACTTCATTCTGTGCCCTCCCCCCACCCCATTTGTTAAATTGGGATGCTGGTTCCATATTTTTCTGTGTATAAGACACTATTTTTTTCTAAAATTGTTAGACTGAAAATTGAGGGGCATCTTAGACACAGAAGACAGCCAAGAAGGAAGCCATGAAGGTATGTAACTGCCCATACTTTGTCAAAAAGTCTTCCTCCAATCACAAGCCTTATTGTTACTGACGTCAGCTGATGCCTTAATTGGAGGTGAAGGTGGAGAGTGGGCAGATGCAACAGGGACCAGAGCATTCTGAGCCCATAAAGATGTAAAAAAATAAAAATATAAATACCAGTTATTGTGTAATTCTACAAAATTCAAACTAAATGTATTCAGTTATGCAGAAGAGCATGGAAATAGAGCTGCAGAGAGACAATATGGACCTCCTCCCACTGAGTGTATGATCAGACAGTGGAGAAAACAGGAACTACAACTTCTTTTTTTTTTTTATAATATACTTTCATTGATTTTTTACAGAAAGGAAGAGAGATGAATAGAGAGTTAGAAACATCAATGAGAGAGAATCATCGATTAGTTGCCTCCTGCACACACACTACTGGGAATGTGCCCGCAACCAAGGTACATGCCCTTGACCGGAATCGAACCTGGGACCTTTCAGCCCGCAGGCCGACGCTCTATCCACTGAGCCAAACCAGTTTCGGCAGGAACTACAACTTCTTAAGCTGCTAAAAAAGAAAAAGGCCTTAAGAGGAAAACCAGCAAAATGGGTAAACTTGGAGCAGAGGCTGAAGACTTGGATTATGGAGCAGTGCCAAAGTGGCTTATGTGTCAACCAAGCTTATTCAATGTCAGGCAAGAATGTTTGCAAGCGAAATGAACATTGTTGATTTTACAGGAAAGGCAAATGGTGCTTCAATTTCATGAGAAGGGAAGGGTTGGCCACGAGAAGATGAATAAAGTTACCTCAGAAAATGCCACCAGTTTATGAGGATGATCTCATATACACAGATAGTGACTCAGAAGACAGCAGTGACACAACAGAAGTTGAAGAAATTGGTATGTCTGGAACTAATAGTGAAGAAGAGAGCAGTGATGTAACAGAGGCTGAATAAGGTAACATGCTGCATAACATCACAGAACTGGTATGTAAACATTACCTGTGGTAATGACTAAATAAGAATGTGTTCCGTTTTATATTTAAAATATTGATTTCTTAATTTTGGGTTGGAAAAGTGAGGGGCATCTTTTACATGGGGGCATCTCATACATGGAAAAATATGGTGTATACTTCATCAGACCATTGTATTAGACAAGGTGGTGTATGAAAAACATGTGAGCAAAGATATCTGCCCAGTAAGCACCCCATAAATGTGTTAACTATATATTATCTTTTCAAGCTATTATGAATTATCCAGGTCTGGTAACAGGTAGGGATGGAGAAAAGGGGTCTGGGTTCTTTGACTGAAGGAGGCAAATAAACAAGGGGCTTCACAAAGCTGTGCCAACTTCAAAAGCTGAAACTTGAAGGGAGCACTGGCAATGCAAGCCTCACAGACAAGCTTGGAATAGTAGTGAGTGGCTCAGATGCTGGTACTTTGCAGCTGCTTCTAGTTCCCCAGACTCCTGATATTTCTATTGAAATGGTGCAGTTATCTACAGCTTAGGTGTGAGTAATCCCCCGCTTTCCATCCCCGCTAACCCCATGCTTTTGGAGAAATATCTGCTTGTGCTAGGCTCCTGGATAAATACGCTATGAAAACAGTGGTAGAGAAGATGCTTTCCTTCGGTTGTTTATTGGGGAAGACAAAACACAGAACACCTTTAGCAATGGAAATTGTTATAAGACAGAACATGAATTTGGAAACAGTCACAAGAAATCTCCAATTGCCTGAGGAGGTTAGGAAAGGCATCAGAGGCAAAATTTAAGAAGAATATTGTAGATTAGTAGATTTTGCGGAGAAGGGGTGGCTGGAGCATGGGAGATCTAGAGAGTATTTTAGATTGCCACATGAGTGTGTGTGCAAATCATGAAAGATCATGAAAGAACATAGCCAGTTACCAGCAATATAAGCTGTTTTTTTATTGCTTGAGTCTGAGTGTATGGAAATAGGGAAAGTATGTGAAAAGGAAAGTGGGGTGAGAGGCAGGCAGGGACACAAGAGTCCACCTTAAGAAGTTTGAGTATTACAGAGTTCACCCTAAGTAAAAGCAAGTCCCTGGAAACTATTCTGAACAAAAATACGAAATGAAACTTTCATGATTTTAAAATTCAGATTTCTTTAAAACTTTGCTTTTCACAATAGGATATAATCAAATAAATTAAGCCAACGTATGAAAATTCTCAATTCTCTGAATTTGGAGTAAAATCCTTAAAGTTAATAAGTCAGAGCATATATTTTTAGTATAAGGGCCTTTACATTATAGAAAATTATATGTTAATAGAAAAAGTTGAATTATCCAAACCCAAGCACATAATCTATTTACAAAGAAGGATAACTTATTTGAAAATTAAATTTAATATACAAATTTGCATTTTGGAGGTTTGAGGTCACAAAAATGATGTATCTGCTAAAAATAAAACACTTTAAGAGTCAAGGAACATTCTATGGGGCTTTTGAGTTCAGAATGTCAGGGCTAAATATTCATATGGTGACAAATCACAACTATTCAGAACTCTCAAGAAATAAATTGGTTTTGCTTATTCTAAATTTTTATACATCCACTGATAAGTCATTTCAGTGGGGCAATCCTATTTTCTTTTTTTATATCCCTACCTGAGGATATTTTTTCCATTGATTTTTTTTTTTTTTTTAGAGAATGGAAGGGAAGGAGGATTAGGGGGGAGGGGAAGGAAAGAGAGAGAGAGAGACTGGTTGCCTCCCACACACATTCTGACCACGGGGGAGGGGATAGAACCTGCAACCCTTTGGTCTGATGCTATAACCACTGAGAAAAACTGGCCAGGACTAATCCTATTTTCTTTCTTTTTTTTTTTTTAAGTATTTTATTGATATTTTACAGAGAGAAAGGGAGAGAGATAGAGAGCTAGAAACGTCGATGAGAGAGAAACATCGACCAGCTGCCTCTTGCACACCCCCTACCGGAGATGTGCCAGCAACCAATGTACATGCTCTTGACCGGAATCGAACCTGGGACCTTTCAGTCTACAGACCGATGCTCTACCACTGAGCCAAACTGGTTTTGGCAATCCTATTTTCTTAAAAGAGTATATATAAGTCATCATTTACCCTTTTCTTGAGGAGTCCTCATTATAAAACTAATTACTGTGCTATACTAAAACACAATATAGCAAAGTTCTTCAGTATTATCAAAGATCTGAGGGCATTTTTTGGCCCTTAAGCCAACAAACCCAGGTTGGAGATGGTATATTTTAAACTGCTTCTATTCTTTATTTTATAGCAGTTACTGGTCATCCCATGGTCATTCTCAGCTGTGGCTAGCTGGCTTGGTGATGTAGCCTCCTTTGCTATTACTCATATCTAGACAGCATCAACACTTGACCACCATTTTGTAACAGTCTATAAACAAAAGGCCGCTCACCACATGATGATATGAGAACCACTCCAGCACGAGCTTGGGAGCACAAAATGTGTAACAGATACTTTGCTGATCAGATATGTCTGTTTACTTCCTTGTTCTGATATTAAAATTACTGTTCGGGCAGGAGGCACTGAAAGTCTCTTGGTTCTTAGGCCTGAAGCTGCATTTTGTTCTTGGTAAAGGCTGGGTGTGTATTAGCAGTCCAAGTGGAGTAGATGTTTTTACTCAGCAGGAGTAAAGATACCTTTAAGTACAAAATAAGAGCAGAAATGAGCAGCAGAAAATTGTCTCAGACTCTCCACTGTCATTTGACTTTTAATGCATTGGGCAAATTAAATTTTGAACATTTGATGTGCACTCTTTTAGTCCAGTAAGACCATTTATTTTATTAACTCTGTCTTTAACTTAGAATGGTATTTCCAGATTTCATTTAAAGCAAGGGCTTTCAAACTATGGCCTCAGTGCAAATCCAGCTTACCACCTGCTTTTGAAATAAAATGTAATTGGGGCACAGTCAATAAACTGTGTTACATATTGTCAATGGTGCTTTTGCACTATAACAACAGAGTTCAGCAGGTGCTATAGAGCCCATGCAGCCTGCAAAGCCTAAACTATTTACTATAGCCCACTATAAAAAATAAAAAAAGTCTGCTGACGTATTTATTTTTATTTATTTTAAACATTTGTCCAAGAGGCTTTTTTAAAAAAAATGTTTTTATTGATTTTTTACAGAGAGGAAGAGAGAGGGATAGAGAGTTAGAAACATCGATGAGAGAGAATCATTGATCAGCTGCCTCTTGCACACCCCTTAGTGGGGATGTGCCCGCAACCAAGGTACATGCCCTTGTCCGGAATCGAACCCGGGACCTTTCAGTCAGTCCACAGGCCGATGCTCTACTGAGCCAAACTGGTTTTGGCTGCTAACTTTTTATTATATTAGAATTACCTGATATAAATGGGAGGATTTCCAAATGCACAACAACTAATAAGACCCCAACCCTACCTTTGCAACTACAGTCCTACATTTGCAACCCAAGTCTTTTAGGGGTAAAACAAACAAACAAAACATTAATTTTAGCCAGTGAAATTAAAAATCTTGAAATAGAAAGTTTCTCAAAAGTAATTTAATTGGATATTTTCCACTGTTGGGAGCTCATTACTTGATATAAACATTTTTGTGGAGTACTTCTAAAGTTATTCCTAAAGATTCTTAAACTTCATTTAATCAGTTCTGTCTGCCTTCTCTATCTTTTACATACTTGGCAGTGATAAGAATGTTCCCTAGGTCTCTTTTACCCCAATTCCTTTCGCTATAATGAAAGTGAGATAGTTTATCACCATCTTCTTTGTCTTCATTAGAAGTGTTCTTTTGCTTAAACTCATCTCAAAATGCAGCAAGAAAAATCTAATACAATACTCTAGAGTAAGTATCACCAAGGCAGAGTATAGAAAAGTATTACTTGACTGTAGATTCCCCTGTTTCCCCGAAAATAAGACAGTGTCTTATATTAATTTTTGCTCCCAAAGATGCGCTAGGTCTTATTTTCAGGAGATGTCTTATTTTTCCATGAAGAAGAATACGGTACACATTTATTGTTAAATGAAAATAAAGGAAATTTATTACCTTTATACGGTACAGTACGGTAGTTGTCAACACAAACCAGACAAACTATGAATCCTACAGTATCAAGAATTTACTCATTTATTCAATGACAATCATGTCATCATCTTCTGGAACATCATCATAACAATCCAATTCCTGAATTTCCTGGGGAATTTCTTGTGACTCCATTTCTTTCAGAATCAGTGGACCAAATCTCTCATGTTTAGCAATAGCACTGTCTTTAAATGAGTACTTCTTGTCAAGGTAGCTTGCTCGCAGTGCATTTGCAATACAACTTTCAGTGATTTTCTCCCATGAATTCTTCACCCAAGTCACAACTTCTTGCAGTTTAGGTTTCACAAAGTTTCCACAATGATTTCTCTCCATTCACACAGCAGTGATGTCAGGACTCTGCGTAATGTCACTGGTTGCTAGATGCCAGTCGGGGCAGCCCTAGCGACCAGTTTATGGTAAATTAATTTTCATTCTGAGACAGAGCCTGGGGGCCTTATATGTCACTCAGAAGGAAACCTGTAAGTAGGTCTTATTTTGGGATGATGTCTTATTTTTGGGAAACACGGTACCTATATACTGGAGGCCTGGTAAACAAAATTCGTGCATGGGGGTGAAGGGTGTTCCTCAGCCCGGCCTGCACCCTCTCCAATCCAGGACCCCTCGGGGGATGTCTGACTGCTGGTTTAGGCCCGATGCCTGTGGGATGCGGCATTCAAACATCCCTCTCACAATCTGGAACTGCTGGCTCCTAACTGCTCACCTGCCTGTCAGCCTGGTCCCCCTAATTGCTCTCCCCTGCCAGCCTGGTCCCCCTAACTGCAGGTCTGACCTCCCTAAATACTCTCATCTGCCAGCCTGATCGCTCTAACTGCTCTCCCTTGCTAGCCTGATCCCCCTAACTGTAGTCTGCCTGCCTGATCCCCCTAACTACCTCTGTCTCAGCCCTGGTACCATGGCTTTGTCCAGAAGGTCGCCTATTAAATGTCCTTTCTAATTAGCATATTACTCTTTTATTAGTATAAATATAAAAGGCTAATATGCTAAGTGTCCGACCATCCAATCAATTGCTATGACATGCACTAACCACCAGGGGCAGATGCTAATGCAGGAGCTGCCATGTCACACACTGGACCCTGGACCAGTGCCCACAAAGCAACACTCAGCTTCCCCCAAGTGGACACAGGACCTGCCACCACCCCAGAGCGACAGCCCACCAAATAGCAGCCAACACTGCTGAGACCCCATGGTACAAAATGTGGCCTACAGCCCAGCCCAGCCTAGAAATGGTTGCTGTGGGCGCCGGGTAATGACATCACTTAGCAACTACCAGCTTTCTCTCCCTAGCGACTAGCCACCTTGCAGTTTTTTCAGCCCAGGAACCTGACTTGGTTTATAGCCAGGTGCAAACATTTCACATTTTAACCAAATATCTGTGAAGCGTTTTCCCGTGCCTCATCTCATTTGATCTTCACAGAAGTCCTGGAGTAGGTAGATAGAAGACTCAGTGGAATCCTATTTTCTTTTCATTTGCCAGAAAAGAAGATTTAGAAAGTTTAGAAACTTGACCCTACTGAAAAGAAATGGTGGGCCTTGAAAATGACTTCAGGTTTTCTCATTGCCCAAAATATAGTCAAGCACTGCTGCAGTTAAATATTTTACCTTTTCTTCTCCCTGTGTGATCTATAATAATAATCTGCTTTGTGTTGATATTTGCTGCTGTGTTTCTGACAATTACCTGAAAGAGAAGTTGGGATGCTTCCCTAGGCTGGAAAAAGTTTAGCTACATCAGAAAGCAGGTCTAATTAAGCAAGTTTACTCTACATATACTAGAGGCCCAGTGCATGGATTCATGCACCAGTGGGGTCCTTTGGCCTGGCTTGTGGGGATCAGGATAAAACTGGCTCTCTGACATCTCCTGAGAGGTCATGGATTACGAGAGGGCACAGGGCAGGGCAAGGGACCCACGGGTGCATGATCAGGGCCAGGGAGGGACCCTAGGAGGGCTCCAGTGTGTGTCCAGCCTGTTTTGCCCAGTGCTGATAGCGCAGGGGTGGGCAAACCTTTTGACTCGAGGGCCACAATGGGTTCTTAAATTGGATCAGAGGGCCGGAACAAAAGCAACCTGACCACGCTGGCACTCTCATCTTGGGCTGCTGGTGAAGGAGCGGAGGGGAGAGCAAGAGAACCCTCGATCTTTCGGCATCAAGGGCCGGATAGAACAGCCGAATGGGCTGGATCCGGCCCGCAGGCTGTAGTTTTCCCACGGCTGTGATAGGGGTTGATCAGGGCCATCTTGACAAGTCCCGATTGGGGCTGGCCAGCTGTGGAGGGACCACGGGATGTTGGCTGGCTGAGAAGGGACCATGGGAAGGCTCCAGTGTGTGTCCAGCCCATCTTGTTTTGTCCTGATTTGGGCTGGGAAGGGACTGAGGGAGGATTCCAGGGAGTGTCCGGCCTGTCTTGCCCTGTCCCAATGGGCCAGACCCCAGCAGCAAGCTAACCTACTGGTCGAGTGTCTGTCCCCTGTTGGTCAGTGCACATGATAGAGAATGGTCAAATGAACAGTCGGATACTTAGCATATTAGTTTTTTATTTTATAGGATAAAAGGCTAAGTTGACTTGTGCATGCTTAATACATATAAAGCTCTCACTGGCACCAATTTGCACATGTGTGTTTCCATCTGTCATTATTGATCATGAATTTGGTTGACACTTCTATTATAGAGAAAAGGTGAATAGTGATATTAAAATACTAGTAGCCCTGCACACAAATCTGTGTGCCAGTAGCTCACTGCTGCCCTCCTATAACTCTCCATCTGCTGCTCCTCCCTCCTATAGCCCCCTCTGCCCCCACCCCCTCATAATTTGCTGCCCTGCCCCCTCCTATAGCTCTCTGCTGCCCATTTGTAGCTTGTTGCCCCACCCTCCTGCTGATCTGTGATCCAGTCGTTATGAAATCATTTATTAATGCTTCACAATGTAACGACTATTTGCATATTATGCCTTTATTACATAGGATTTCTTCTAATTAATTTCCTTTCAATGTGCACGAAGCCATGCATCAGGCCACTAGTGCATATAAATGCAGCCTTACACTGCAAAGGGAAAGAGAGATAGAAACATCAATGATGAGAAGAAATCATTGATCAGCTGTCTCCTGCATGCCCCTTTCTGGGGAGTGAGCCTGCACTGGTGGGGTCCCTGGCCTGTGGGGATCAGGCTGAAACCGGCTATCTGATATCCTCTGAAGGGTCCTGGATTGCAAGAGGGTGCAGACCAGGCCGAGGGACCCCACTGGTGCATGGCCTTTAGTATATACATAATATATAGAATATATGTATAATATATAGAATTGCACACTTGAAACTTAGATAATCTTATTAATGTTGTCCCCAAAAATGTAATTTAAAATATACATAAAGTATATTTCAGATATTTTAAATTCTGGTTTTAATTTCAGAAGTGTAGTATGTTTCAAATAGTTATTTATATTTAAATATCAATATTGTATGTGCATCATAAAAATCACGAAATATAAGAAAGCTATATTGAAGTGTACACTTGCAAATTTAGGGGATATCTATACTGACTCGATTGGCAGCTTAATCATCTCAAACAGCCACAATTTGCTAAAATAAGCAGCTTGTATTTTCTAGATATCTATGTTCTATAAATATAGAAGCTGCATAAATGTTTATTGAATGACCAAAGGTTTTACAAATACTTACATCTGATTTAATGGATACATTTATAAATATGTATATTTAGATATATGTTGACAAGATATTTCCACCCTCATTCTCAGACAGGTCAACAGGAAAACAATAACATGTGGTTTTGTGGCTAATTCAGTTGTATCTCTTTATTTGTTCATTAACCAGAAAATAAGATTTCCTGTTTGTTTGTTTTTTAATTACCAAATAAAACTTTAGTTTAATTTAGAAAAAGAAAACAAAACTTGCCTCCACACTTGCTACAGAAATAATATGATTAAAATCTGGATTGATAATTCTATGGTCTGACTACTTTCCTTAAAAGTTATTTTAAATGTTTCCAGAGTTAAGTACTCTCTTTAAAAAATGTTACCCAGCCTTTTACATGTATTTCTATGATTATACCTTAATACATTCTTATTGAAATTATCTACATCCATGTTTGACTTCCTGCTAGACTGTGAACTTTTACCAGACAGGTCTTGTTCTGGGTCAGTCAACATAGTTCTGGAGTATAGAGGAATAAGTAGGAAAACTAAATTGTTGAAATTATCTCAGAGAAAAGATAGCAAGGGTCTGAACAAACTAGCAATAGTAACAGCAAAAAAGAGTGGATGAAGATACTTTGTAAACATAATCAAAACCATTGAGAGAATAGCTGCGTCTGAGGGATAAGCAGCATGACATTGTCACTACAGTAGATATGCATGGGAAGCCAGTGTCTTTCAGTATAATTTTCCTGAGCCCCAGTTAGAGCCTCTAAAAATTCTCTTCCTCTAAGGGTCACTGAGCTGTTGGAGTGGGTCCAAAGGGACAGCTGTAATATACACTAGCTCTGAAGGATGAGTATTATCCATTTCTTTCAAAGTGCTGTCCTTCACTGACCTTTACAAGCTAACCATGAGAAAACAGCTTTAATTCATTCTTTTTAGTAATTAAGAGAGACCTTAAAAACTTCAGAGTAGAAGATCGTTTTCATGACCAATATGTAGAAAATTCAAATCCTTTTGTAGGAGATGCAATTCATTCTCACTATTAAGTTCATAGTGCAATGAAAGGTGTTATGAAAATACATTTCAGAGATTTAATGAATTATTTAAGACAAGGGTCCCCTAATATCAGGTCCATGGATGGGTTTAGAAAGAGTCTGTACTAATGGATTTTTAAAAAATATATATTTTATTGATTTATTACAAAGAGGAAGGGAGAAGGATAGAGAGCTAGAAACATCGATGAGAGAGAAATATCGACCAGCTGCTTCCTACACACCCCCTACCGAAAATGTGCCCGCAACCAAGGTACATGCCCTTGGTGTATTGAACCTGGGACCTTTCAGTTCGCAAGCCAACGTTCTATCCACTGAGCCAAACCGGTTCAGTGTGTGCTAATGGATTTTTAAAAATAATGACAAACAATGTCTAGGCCAGTAATGTCTATACCAATGTAGACTTTTAACTATCAATAAATGTGAACAGAACTTTATTAAGGTGGATTAATAGAATCCAGTATGAGTAGCAGAATCAAAAGTGGTAAAACAAACATAAGAGCCAATAATAAGTTGCAAATTGATAAGTAATATTAGCTATTGGGTACAATATGAATTTTAATGAGAAAAAAAGGTACTTTCCTTATAAAATAATTACAAAGTAATTTCTTTTATTTTTATTATTTTTTTTAAATATATTTTATTGATATTTTACAGAGAGGAAGGGAGAGAGATAGAGAGCTAGAAACGTCGATGAGAGAGAAACATCGACCAGCTGCCTCCTGCACAATCCCCACTGGGGATGCGCCCGCAACCAAGGTACATGCCCTTGACCGGAATCGAACCTGCGACCTTTCAGACCCCAGGCCGACGCTCTATCCGCTGAGCCAAACCGGTTTCGGCAAAGTAATTTCTTTTAAATAAACAGAGAAACAAGACAATGAAAACAGAAGCCTATTTATGCAATTGATTGCCTCCATGAAATTTTAACAAATGAGATCAATGAAAATACCAGTCCAGCAAGCAAGACAGCCTACTATAAAGAAAATGGAAAATGTGAAGAGGTTCTGGAAATACTCCAATTTCCTAAGCAAAAATTTTAGCTCCAAAGGAAGATAAAGAGAAATGAAAACTCAACCTTTTAAAAGTAAAAGTTTAGAACCAAACTTATTACTGATGATAACCAAAAGTTGGGGCACATAGTAATATGTGATTCCCCTTTACAAATGAGACCCATGTCCTGCATACTTTAGGAATAAAATCGACTTATTACTTGGAATTACACAAATGATGCCATCCACACATTGTTCCTTTCTTGATTGATGGATTCACTTAGGAAAAAAGTATAAAAGGGGTCTACTTTTCAGCTTAAAGTAAGTATTAAAACTAACTCTCTTCCCTTTTTCTTTCAAAAGTATGGAGGCTTCGGCAAAATTAACCTCACTCTTTCTTGCCCTAATGAAGCTAACACCATCCTGGATGTGGCTTATTTGAAAAATAGTTATTTCCCAGATGCTGGTTATCTAAAGAGAAAGAAGCGACAAAAGAGTATATCATCTAGGGTCTGCTAAATAAATTCATGAAGTGTTTAAGAACATAGAAATTCAACATTTCAATTAAATTAAGAACATCTACAAAAAGATAATACCAGCAACATATTTTCCAGCTTACTTGACTTGATTATTTCATTTTTATTTTAAAAATATATTTTATTGATTTTTTTACAGAGTGGAAGGGAGAGAAGAGAGTTAGAAATATCGATGAGTCAACGATCAGCTGCCTCTTGCACACCCCCTACTGGGAATGTGCCCACAACCAAGGTACATGCCCTTGACCGGAATCGAACCCGGGACCCTTCAGTCCCCAGGCCGACACTCTATCCACTGAGCCAAACTGGTTTCAGCATTGACTTGATTCTTTTAAAGACCTGTAATAAGCAAACTGAAGGTAAGATGTTTCCATAAACTATCCATAAGAATGAGAACTTCTCTCCCTGAAGTTTATCAAGTGGCCTTTCCTCTTTTGCTTTTTTCTGGTATAGAATAATGCATTCATAAGCCTTTCCCTGGTTTTGAATACTTCAATAACCTTCTTTCAAGTCTTCCTGCTACTATGGGTGAGGGTGCATGAACTTTTGGAAAACAGCTACTTCACATTGTTCCCTTTGCCTTTTTCTCTCTTCATCAAAAATGAATAACTACCTTATTTCCTTATGTCATGGGATGAAAACAATTTAGTCATTATTGAGACCTCTAGCCAAATTCTAGTCCTTCTAGTGGTACCCCTCCAGGGTCCAGATACATTAAAACTTGTCCGCCCCTCCGACCCCCACAGATAAACATTACAGTCTTTTTAAAAAATATATATATCTTATTGATTTTATACAGAGATGAATTGAGAGGGATAGAGAGTTAGAAACATCGATGAGAGAGATACATCGACCAGCTGCCTCTTGCACACTCCCCACCGGAGATGTGCCCGCAACCAAGGTACGTGCCCCTGACCGGAATCGAACCTGGGACCTTTCAGTCCGCAGGCCGACGCTCTATCCACTGAGCCAAACCGGCCTCGGCTACAGTCTTTCTAGACGATGACAAAAGGTAAATCTTGCATACCAACCCTATGCCACCATTATAAGCAAAGTACAACTTGGGTCAGCTACAGATTCCTCAGTAGAAACTGTCACTCTATTTCCTTGCACAGAACAAGCAATTTGTGTCCACAGAGAAACAAATAAACAAACAAAATCCAAAATGCCAAAACAGTAAGTTTTCAGTCTAGTCCAATAAAGATGCAGCTAGCAACTTTGGGGCTACTAGCAGACACAATACATTCACTTAATTGCATCCAGATATATTTCACAGGTCTCTCTGCTTTGGAGTATTATTTTCACTTTTGACCAACTCAGCATCCCAGACTTAATATTCTGTGCTAAGTGCCATAAGGCCAAATTGATCTGGGAGAGAGGATCAAAGACCAATCATAAAACTCCATCACAGTCTCTGGTCTTCAATAGATTTTCCTATTTCCCAAGGCCACGTGTCATAAAACTGCAGCTATGGTGTCTGTGCCTATGACTACATACTACCATGCACAAACAATGAACAAAGAAGATATTCACATATCATTGCTGTAACTGGCTGTGGCAAGGGTAACAGTTTCAAAATGAAATGACAAGATCTGGACTGTGTTGCAGTGATTACAGAGGGGATTCTGCCAATACTGGCAGGCAGAAGAGGAAATGTAAATGGACTCCATCAATTTGCTTTGAATCAGGAAAACAGTCTGCTACTAAGTGAACCAAATATAAAAACCATTAGTTTAAAAATATGGAGTATTTCTTGAATGTGTGTATCAACCTTACCCAGGGCCATGCTAGTCTGTTGTCATTCTAATTTTAGTAGTATATTCTGTGGAAACTGGTACTATCCAATGAACTTAACCAAAAACACTAGAAGGACCTTGCTTTTAGTTTCATTCATACCAAGGCATAATCCCCAATGGCTACATTACATAATTATGCATAAGTGGACTACAAGTGTCATGGAAACATATTTTAGTTTACAAGATATTTAGATTGCAAAAATTTATTTTGAAATGCACTGAGTATCCTTGGTTATCATACCAATATTTAGGTCCCTGACATTTTTGTCTAAGTTATTTATTAACCCATGCTTTTATCCCTTTTGACCTCAAATCACAATCTCAACCTTTGTGTTTGGCCTCATCTATTTTCTTATGTTTCTCTTATACCAGTGATTGGCAAACTCATTAGTCAACAGAGCCAAATATCAACAGTACAACGATTGAAATTTCTTTTTTAAAGAAATTAAAACTTAAACTTTATAGGTCAGTACATTATTATTAATTTAATTAGGGTACTCCTAAACTGGCCTTTGCTAAAAACTCAAGGGGCCAAAGAGCCACATGTGGCTCGCGAGCCACAGTTTGCCAACCACTGTCTTATACCATACCTATTGATAAAGTATTGGCATGCTTTATATATATATATATATATATATATATATATATATATATATATATATAAAATTGATTTCAGAAAGGAAGGGAGAGAGAGACAGAAACATCAATGATAAGAGAGAATCATTGGTCTGCAGCCTCCTGCACACCCGCCATTGGGAATCAAGCCTGCAACCCTGGTATGTGCTCTGACTGGGAATTGAACTGTGACTTCCTGCTTCATAGGTTGATACTCATCCACTGAGCCACACCAGCCAGGCTTAATATCTATTCTTAATCTGCCCATTTCACATGCCAAATTTATTGGTTAAAGCAAGTATTCCCCAGTTTTACTTAACTTGAGCAGATAAACACATAAAGAGCAACTTGCAAATGTTCCAATTCTTTAGATTAAATTATGTCATTTGTTCAGTGAACACTAACCAAGTATATCCATAGGTAACAATACATTTCCAGAGGGATGATACAACATTGGATCAAAGACATGAAATATAGTAGAAACTTGATTTTAAGACTTTGCTTTTTAATGAAAAAGACCAAACAATAACATTATATTTTGATGCAATTGTTTGCCATTTGCTTCATTTCTGGAAATAACAGAATCCTACATAATGAAAGGCTAATATGCAAATGAGTGAATGGTGGAATGAGCAGTCACTATGATGCACGATGACCACCAGGGGGCAGACCACCAGGGGGAACGCTGCTCAATTCGAAGCCAGGCTCATGGCTGGCAAGCACAGCAGCAGCAGTGGTGGGAGTCTCTCCCACCTCCATGGCAATGCTAAGAATGTCCGACTGATGTCTTAGGCCCACTAAGCCATCAGTTGGACATCCCCCCAGGGCTCCCAGACTGTGAGAGGGCATAGGCCAGGCTGAGAAACACCCCTCAAGTGCACGAATTTCATGCACCGGGCCTCTGGTATTTTAATATTACACTAATAATAGTGAAACACCCTACTATGAGCAATTATTGACCAACTTCAATAGCGATTTGTCATTCTTCAGTATTTGATCTCTGATAAAAGGGCTACTTCACTAAAGCAAAATTTGAATAATATAGAAATCAGATAGAGAGTAGCTTAATTTCAGTACAACTGTCACCCACCCAAGATGTGAAAAGTAGTCCTATGAATGACTGACAGTACCATGGAGCCACAGATATATTTTTTAATTGATTTTAGAGAGAGAGGAAGGGAGAGGGAAAGATAGAAACATTGATAAGAAACAAGTATCAAACCGCTGCCTTCTGCATGCCCTCTGCTGGGAATTGAGGTGGCAACCCGCCACATGCCTTGACTAAGAATTGAACCTGTGACCTCTTGGTGCATGGGACAATGCTCAACCAACTGAGCCACACCCGCTAAGCAAGTCACAGATATTTTAAAAAACACAACTTTTTTTTTTTTTTTTTTTTTTTTTTTTTTTTTTTTTAGCTATTACAATATCGGAAAGGTATTTCAGAATGTATTGAACAATGGGAGAGAATATTATGAGATGGTCTTTACTTTGCCCTTTTAAATGTTTATTGTTCACTTATATTTGATGTAGTATAATGTACCAAGTATTTGGGAAATTATAGTTACTATAGCTTAAAATGAAAGCAATGAGAATAACAAACTGAAATGGGTGTAACTGTGTAAAAACAGCAACATAAATGATCAGTAAGTACAATATTAACATGTTCATTCGTTGATGCTCCATATGTCATCAGTTTGCCATTTGCTTCATTTCCCACCTAAGGCATACAGTTAAATAATAAATTACCTTATAATAATGCAGTAAGTTAAAGTGCTTCCTTGAAAATGTATCAACTGATAAAAACTTTTAAATTAGTTAACATGTCATTATCCCAACAAGTGCCTCACACATTATGATTCATGAGGGGCACCCCAGGAAGGGGCATGACTGCAAAGGCTGAAGCCAAGAGATAAGGGAAAGTCCCGAGGTTGGAGAACTGTAGGGGTCATCAACAGACACTTTTGTGTGTGTCGTCCCATAATGGCTATTGCAGCGATGGACACATGATGGAGAATTTTGATGTGATGAAAACTCAGAGTGAGAACATCTATTATGGTACATAAAGAGCACACCCAAAGCTTAGTTCTTAAGTTGAAAGATTAGGTTGAAACTGGAACATAAGCTTTTAACTTCATCTAGTTAATACTAATAATCTCTACTTGGTAATTACTTATGGTCTAATGTGATTATAATTTTGATACTCTCATACCAATTGTGAGGGGCAAAAAGAAGAGACAGGAAAATTTATTTATAATATTTTCACTGATATTATTAGAAGTCAGAAATTTACCTTCTGTCAAAGATCCTCAAAATGATAAAGTTGTTGTTTTTTTCTTTTAAGATGAAAGTATGGGTTTTATTTTTATAGCATAATTGACAAAAATCATTATAATTTGCTTATTAGTTTAAAAAACCTACGTTCACATCTCTAGAAATTGCTAATTAAAACCTGTGCTTGGTTCCTTTGTTAAAATTGGTTTTACAATACTAATGTTCTTACCCATCAGTAGTCTACTCACTAGCACTAAGATACAAATAACAGTGCTGTATTTATGACTGCACTTTAGTTTCCACAAAAGCAAAATTCTGAGAAAAGCATGAGTCATTATCTCCAGGGTTAAAAAAATAATGTTTCTTTGATCAGAATATGAAATGTTACTGAAACCAGTAATTTAGACTAGAAATTCCTTTTCTGAATAAAAGGAACAGAATGTTTCTTTTCTCTATGTGAACACTCCAAAACTAGCATAACTGTCCATCTGTCTGATTTTACTACTCTCTATATCTGGTGTGTGGTGACAGGAAAAAAAGACTTGAGTCTAACCATTTTCAGTCCTGGTCCTTAATTTTTCTGTCCTGTCAGCTTGTCATTTTACCAGGATAAAATATATGTCCCCCCTGCCACACACACACACACACACACACTCTCTCACTCTCTCTCTCTCTCTCTCTCTCTCTCTCTCTCTCTCTCGCTTCTCCTTTACTATTTGACTCAGCATCTATTACAAAGTCATTGGAATAAACATAGAAAATATTCTAAAAAGTGATATTTATATCCAAATTATTAAATGTTGAAAAGTTTTCAGGTCCATATTTTATATCTCGTCTTAAAATATTTTCCTTAATGCCCGGCCAGTGTGGCTCAGTGGTTGAGTGTCAATGTATGGACCAGGAGGTCATGGTTTGATTCCCATTCAGGGCACATGCTTGGGTTGTGGGCTTGATCCCCCAGTAAGGGGCATGCAGGAGGCAGCCAATCAATGATTCTTTCTCATTATTATTGTTTCTATCCCTCTTTCCTTCTCCCATCCTCTCTAAAATCAACAAAATATATTTAAAAAAATAAAAGAACATTTTCCTTATTAAAAAGTCAAAGTTACAAAGGTAAGAACCTATTGATGTTATAAATAATATAATTAAAGCCCCTCTTCCCCCAAAACTCCCTAATAAAAGTCAAAATAATCTTTCTATGATAATTTTTCTAGCCTCCTTTATTCTTTTGTTGGTATTTCTTAATCTGTTAATTACTCAAATGTGGGCATTTTTCATGACATCATTGCTCTCTCAATCTCCAAGGTTAGAATCTTTGGAGTTATCATTCCTCATGCATGATGTCATTTCCACCCATTAAATCGTCCTCAAATTCATCATTTTTTTTCTTGTTAGCCATCTTCTCTATCATATATAAATGTGTAATTCTAACCTGTCTCTAATTCTACAAGCATTCATTAAGCAACTGCTATCTATAAGACACTGACAATTAAAGAGAAGGCATATGTAATGAAAAAGAGAGGGGAAAATATTCGTATGTGTAGAGTATGTAAATGAATGTGAAAAGGACTGAGTTCCAAACTTTATTAACCAACCTATAAGGCAGAATGTAGTAATACAGGAGAAATTGTGTGTGTGTGTGTGTGTGTGTGTGTGTGTGTGTGTGTGTGTGTTTAAGGGAGTCACACTTAATAAATGAGAAGGATTTCTGACAGGTACAGAATGAGGAGAAGGGCAGGATGATAAAGTGGGCAGTATGCACTAGGACAAAAAGACCTGGAAGCACACCTTATTCACTTTCTCCCTTCCCCAATTCATTAACCAGTGTCACTAGAGGATTCCCACTCCCCGATTCATTACCCACAGTCACTGCATACCTAATCACATTGCTACTCAATTAAAATGATAGGGTGACTTTAGTATCTACACAGTACGTATGGCTGAAACTCAGAGCCTCACCATAACTATTCTCTCCTCTCCCTCTCTCTCTATCCCCAGCTCCCTCCGAGCTCTAGCCTTATTGGATCAAACTTCTTTTTTTGCATTTGTAAATAGGGTCTATGATTTTCTTTTACATCTATTTCCATTGGTTGCTATTTCCACCATACCTATCCTTTAAATTTAGCCCAAATGCCTCCTTCCTTTCTCATTAAAACTTGGTTATAATACCAGATTAACTTCAGAATAATTTTGTTAAGTTCAAAAAAAGATCAAAGCAAAACTTGGTGGCATTTTGATTGAGAACCTCTGATTTCTACTAATTTAGGGAGAACTGACATTTTCACAAGATGGTCTTCCTATTCAAGTATGCATTTTCACTTATCTAAGTCTATTTCTCAATATTCCTCAGTGGAAGAATATTCTGTGTTCATGGACTGGTAGAATCAACGTCATTAAAATGTCCATACTACCCAAGGTAATCTACAGATTCAATGTAATCCCTATTAAAATACCAAGAGCATATTTCACAGACCTAGAACAAAAACACCAAGAATTTATATGAAACCAAAAAAGACCCTAAAGCAATTTTGAGAAAGAAAAACAAAGCTGGAGGAATCACAATACTAATTATCAAGGTATACTACAAAGCCACCATAACCAAACCAGCCGGGTGCTGGCACAAGAATAGGCATATAGATCAATGGAACAGAACAGAGAACCTAAAAATCGACCCAAGCCATTATGCTCAATTAATACTTAAGAAATGAAGTCAAGACAGTCTCTTCAACAAATGGTGCTGGGAAAATTGGACAGATACATGCAAAAAAAATTGAAACTAGACCACCAACTTATACCATACACAAGAATAACTCAAAATAGATAAAAGACTTAAATATAAGTTGGGAAACCATAAAAATCCTAGAAGAAACCATAGGTAGCAAAATCTCAGACATATTTCATAGAAATATGTTTATGGATACATTTCCTAGGACAAAGTAAACTAAGGAGAAAATAAACAAATGGGACTAGGTCAAAATATAAAGCTTTTGCACAGCAAAAGAGACTATCAACAAAATGAAAAGGGAGCCCACTGTATGGAAGAACATATTTGGCAAAGGTACATCTGATAAAGGGTTAATATCCAAAATACCGTGTTTCCCCAAAAATAAGACATCCTCCGAAAATAAGACCTACTTACAGGTTTCCTTCTGAGTGAAATATAAGGCATCCCCCCGAAAATAGGGCCCCCAGGATTCAGTTTGTTTGGTTTGTGTTGACAACTACCGTACTACCGTACCGTATACAGGTAATAAATTTCCTTTATTTTCATTTAACAATAAATGTGTACCGTATTCTTCTTCATGGAAAAATAAGACATCCCCTGAAAATAAGACCTAGCATGTCTTTGGGAGCAAAAATTAATATAAGAAACTCATACAACTTAACAAAAGGAAGACAATCCAATTAAAAATGGTCAAAGGACTTAAATAGAGATTGCTCCTTCCAGATGGCCAAGAGTCATGAAAAGAATGCTCAAAGTCACTGATCATCAGTGAGATGCAAATTAATATGATAATAAGGTATCACCTCATGCCACTCAGAATAGCCACTATCAACAAATGACAAGGGTTGGCAAGGATGTGAAGAAAATTGAACCCTAGTACACTGCTGGTGGGAATGCAACTGGTGCAGCCATTATGGAAAACAGAATGGAGTTTCCTCAAAAAATTAAATATGGAGCTGCCATTTGACCCAGTGATCCCACTTCTAGAAATATATCCTAAGAAACCCGAAACACCAGTCATAAGAAAGAATATATGTACCCCTATGTTCATAGCACAATTTACAATAGCTAAGATCTGGAAACAGCCCAAGTGCCCATCAGTAGATGAGTGGATAAAAAAACTGTGGTACATTTATACCATGGAATACTAGGCAGCAGTAAAAAAGAAAATCTTTTACCCTTTGAGACAGCATGATGGGAACTGGAGAGTATCATGCTAAGTGAAATAAGTCAGTCAGAAAAAGATAAGTGTCACACGATCTCACACATATAGGGAATCTAATTAATAAAATAAACTGATGAATGGAGTGGAGCCAGAGACAAGGAAGCATGGAACAGAGTGAGGCATCTTAGAGGAAAGAAGGAGAAAAGAGAGCGGGCGGGTGGGAGGTAATCTACCAAAGACCTTGTATGCATATATGCCTAACCCAGGGATGCAGACAGTGAGGTGGTGAGGCCTGGGGAACTGGGGGTGGTGGAGGAGGTGGGCTGGAGGTGGTCGAAGGGGGAGAGAAGGGGACATATGTAATATTTTCAACAATAAAGATTTTTAAAGAAAGGGAACATGGAAGGATATATTGAGAAGCTGATAAAACATGGTAGCAAAATGAAACAGTAGCAGGAAATTTCAAAAGTTAAAATGCTCAAGTTTACTTTGATAATCTTCAAGCCCAGTGGCTATCAGAGAGGCATTCTTCAATTCCTCAAATGCTCTTATTGCTTACTAATGTATAGATTTCAACTTAATATTTGCGTGGGTTATTTAGCTTTTTATACTTTTTTGAGACACTGACTGAGGAATTCTATTTGGAAATCTTTATAAGATATAAAAGTTTTTCAAGTGTGTAGTGTATTTCAAAGTATGCTACCCTAATTTCCACTTTCTTGATTTCAGTTCTAGAAATATTGGCAGAAAAAGTAAAAAGCTGACAGCTGGGTATAAGGATATTACAAGATGATTCTAATTATCTAAAATGTTTCTTTTAAAAGAACAGTTGCTACTAAATATTTCATTGCTAACATTTGGCTTAAGCCATAGCTACATGTATTCTATGGCATAGTGAATCTGAACTCTGCAGCTGGTGGTTGATTTCCATCAACACCTAAAGACTGAAGTCTAAACTTTGGAAATCAAGCTTTAAAAAATATGATGGAAACCCACTGAATACTTATACATATATACCCTTTTGTCTTAATTGTTACAGAATTGGATGTTACCTACCTAAATATCAGTTGAGTTTAACTTTTAAAAAGTATTTTTGGCTACCCCATTAGGTCCCAAATTTCTGCAAGAGACACAAATAAGTATCACAAAGCAGAGTATAGGAGGTGGTTATGAAACTGAAAGACAGTTTAATACCCAGTAATTAGTTCCTGCTTTGGGTGAATAGGTATTATTTTATAAAATAGGACTGATGAAAAAGTTTGTTAAAATATTGTTTCTCCCCAAAATGATAAAAGATCAATTAATATGTGAGCAGGGGGATGAAGGGGAGAAATAATCTTAAAAAGGATTATGTGTGTGTCTGTGTGTAATTTTACTGTGATATTGCACCTTTCCTGTAAAGTTCAAAATCAGAAAGGAAGTCAGATTTCTTGGGTATAAATTTCAAATCTATACTTACAAGCTGAGAAATTATAGGCAACTGCTTTATAATAAGAGACCTATTTTCTCACTGAAAAATGAGACTAATTACTCCTTCCTTGCATTCTTTATTGGATTGTTAAATCACATGACAAACATTTATTACACAATTATTCTGTGCCAGGATTATGATAGAGGGGCAAGATAAATCCTTGAGCTCAAGAGGCTCATAGTCTATTGAAGAAGACACACATGTAAGTAAGCAACACTTAGTATGTGTCTGTTGTAATAAATAGAACCTAGGGAAATACAGAGGAGGGAGAGACCCACTCCCCTAGGAGAACGAGTCCAGGAATACTTTATACAGATTATCAGAAGCTGAAGATAGTGTGCCAGGTCCCCACTTACTGGGTAGAAGCAGTCTTAATAAAGGGGCTCTGAGAGCCAGGAACAACATGGGCACAAGCACAGGAGTCTAGAAAGGCCTATGCAAGTCTGAGGCAGTTCAAAATGGCTGGGTTGTCAGGTGTTCAGTGAGGAAAAAATATAAAAAACACATCGAATACAGAAATATGGTCTGGTACCAAACTATGAGGAGAACTACAGTAAATTGATGAGCTTGAACTTTATTCCAAGGTCAGTGTTCCTCAAATCCTTGTCCTGGGGTCACATGCATGAGGACCAAGAATGGGAAGGCTTGTTAAAATGCATATTCCCAGGCCCATGGATCAACTAAATCACATTTTGTAGGGTCTTTTTTCTCCCCAATTTCATTGCTTTTTATTAAAAATGTTCTTATTGACTTCGAGAGAGGGAGAGAAAGATTGAAACATCAATAATGAGAGAGAATCATTGATCGGCTGCCTCCTGCACATACCCTGCTGGGAATCAACCCAGAATCCAACGGTGACCTCCTGGTACATGAGTCAACCACTCAACCACTGAGCCACATTGGCCAGGCTGGGTAACTCACATTTTGACAGGTTCCCCACGTGATTCTTTTTAAAAAATATATTTTATTGATTTTTTTACAGAGAGTAAGGGAGAGGGATAGAGAGTTAGAAACATCGATGAGAGAGAAAGATCGACCAGCTGCCTCCTGCACACTCCCTACTGGGGATGTGCCCACAACCAAGGTACATGCCCTTGATCGGAATTGAACCTGGGACCTTTCAGTCCACAGGCCTATGCTCTATCCACTGAGCCAAACCGGTTTTTGGCAGCCCCACGTGATTTTTATATACCCAAGACTTGAGAAGCAGCAACCTAGGCGATAAGGAATTACTGAGCTTTAATTTTTTTTATTTTTTGGATGATACTTTGGCAGCTGTGTAAAAGCAGTGTCAATCTCTCTCTTCTACAGAACCTATTTATCATAGTACATTCACAAAATCCTTCTAGTTACTTACATGTCTGCTAATTTTGGCAGCAGTGTGGAAAGTAAAAGAGAAAAATGAATTGATTGGGATCTGCAGTGATATGGAAAGGAGGAAACTAAGGCAGTGACTATGAAAGGATGGAGGTAGTATCAGGAGACATTTCTAAGAAGAAAAACCCAATACTTAATGATCAGTTGGAGTTGATAGGTCAGAGTCAAGGTCAACAGAAATTTCTAACTTAGTCAAGTAATATTATTAACAGAAGAGGATTATACAAAATAGAACCGTGAAAACATTTTGAATTCTGGAAATCTAAGTGTAAGATAATATTAACAAGATTTCTTTCTAAAGTGCTTCCCACACTTCTTTTCTTAATTTAGATGTAGATTGTATTCAGATTTCTTTCAATGTAAAAGTAATTCATGCTTACAGAAATTCATTCACTTAAATACTGACTGAAGTGTCTATTAATATCTAGGACTGTGCTCTGTACCTACTCGAAATACAGTGGTGCACAGAAGAACGAGGAAAACAAATTAGTGAAAAACACGCCCGAAGCAACCATTATTACCATTTTTTAATGTATTCTTTTACAGATTTTTTTTCTATACATATTGGCTTACAAGTTGTGCTCAAATAGTATAAAAACTTTCTATTTTGCTCTTTTCACTTCAAAAATATACATATATATATATATATATATCCTCTAATTACTGTAAACTCTTCATAAACAATAGCCTTCTATGACTACCTATTGCTATGGAAGATACCAGCAGCTTACTTATTGAATATTTAAACTGTTAAAATTTCCACTATCCTATATAATAAAAGGCTAATATTTAAAATGTCCCCTCAGGAGTTCAACCTGAGTTCAACCACTCGCTATGACATGTGCTGACCACTAGGGGGTGGTGCAGTACAAAAGTAGGCCCCAGCCAGCAGCCAGGGGAAGAAAGGCCCTGATCGGCTCTGATCACCAGTCAGGCCTAGGGACCCTACCAGTGCATGACTTTCGTGCACTGGGTCTCTAGCCATATATAATGCTGCAAATGGTAATATGAGATTAAAATATGTTAATTTTAAAGGCACAAAAATTGCCGACTTGCCAAGACTGGTTTGGCTCATGGATAGAGTGTCGGTCTGCGGACTGAAAGGTCCCAGGTTCGATTCCGGTCAAGGGCATGTACCTTGGTTGCGGGCAATCCCCAGTAGGGGGTGTGCAAGAGGCCGCTGATGGATGATTCTCTCATCGATGTTTCTCACTCTCTATCCCTCTCTCTTCCTCTCTGTAAAAAATCAATAAAATATATATATATTTTTTAAAATGCCGACTTGCTTTCTAAAAGGATTATATCAATTTAGACTGCCAATAGAAATATCTGAGCAACCACATTTCATGGCACCTTCACCAGCAGCACCACCATCAGAAAAAATTATTGCTAACTGGAAAAGTAAAACTTTGTCATTGCATTTAAAAGTTTCACTCTGTGATTATCTATCTGTAAAGTTGGGGAGATTCCACTGGGATGAGGGAGGAGTCCAAGCTGGACAACAGGCTCCCCAGCTCTGCTGTAAAAACCAACAGAGACTGTGGCTAAGACAGAGTCTGTTGGAATCCCAGGCAGCTCCTCTTAAAAGGTTTGTGTACAGACTTACTTGAACTCACTCTCCCTGAGCTCCAGCTGGGACAGCAGCTTGAAAGGCACCAGGACACATATGATGAGGAAATGAACTGTCTGGAAGGAGGGCAAGAGCTGTGTGTGTGTGGTGGTTGGGGAGGAATGGCAGGGGAGGGGGCATGCACACAGCTTTCGGCCATACAAAAGTGCTGTCAGAGGCCCCTTCCCCCACCTTCCTACAGAGCTGGCAGGTGGGAGCCATAACTGAGTCTTCATTTACAAGGCTCACACTGTTTGCCCACCCTGGTGATTCCCTGAGACCCCACTCAACTTGCTGACCCACGCAAGCATTTCTAGTGGTTTTCGATGTGAATAGCCTGTTTCCACTCATGTTTCACTTTCTTAAAATCTCTCAAATAGACAGCATCTGGCCTGTGTGCCTTGTTCCTCTCACTAAGTGGCCCAAGGCCTGGCACTAGCAGCAGTCAGCCTTGGTTCCTATCTTGGCCTCCACCTGGCACTTCCAAGCCCAGCACAAGCAGCAACCATTTATATAGCCCATGCCAGGTGGCCCTGAGCAGACACAAGGCAGTGGCTGATCTTGGCCTACACTTCCCAGGATGCCCCAGAGCAGTGCACCCAGTGGACAGCTTCAGACCATGTCCAAGCACCACCCAACTGCCTCCACAAGTGAAGCAGGCAAGGGGCAGACTCAGCAGGCACCAGAGCCCTGCTTAAGTACTAAGTCCTACTCTGTGGCGTGGGCCCTTGCACAGCTGATCCTTCTTCATAGTGGTTAGTGGTTGCAGCTGATCAGCCTAGGAGTAAATCCCTCCCATTGACGTGCCAACAGCAATCAAGCCTCAACTACAACAGAAGGGTGAAACAGCTCACATGTTGGGTGAGGAGGAGGCACACTGGAGTGCCCAGTTTGGAACCTATAGAACACCACTACATTAGGCCACTGTAGCAAGCCTGGGAGGCATAGTAGCCTACCCAACACACAGAAATAAACACAGGGAGGCTGCCAAAATGAAGAGACAAAGAAACATGTCTCAAATGAAAGAAAGAACAAAACTCCAGAGAAAAAAACTAAAAATGAAGACAATCTACTAGGTGCAGAGTTCAAATCAATGGCAATAAGGATGCTCAAGGAACTTCCACAGCATAGAAAAGGGCATGGAAATCACAAAAAAGAACCAATCAGAGATGAAGGATACAGTAACTTAAATGAAGAATAATTTATAGGAAACCAACAGTAGAGTAGATGAAGCCAATAACGATCAGTGATTTGAAAAACTAGTATAAGGAAGCAAAAAACACCCAATCAGAACAGCAAAAAGAGAAAATAATCCAAAAAAATGAGGATAGTGTAAGGAGCCTCTGGGACAATTTCAAGCATACCAACATTCATATCATAGGGGTGGTGGAAGAAGAAGAGAGTGAGCAAGAAATTGAAAACTTATTTGCAAAAATGACAGAAAACTTTCCTGACCTGGTGAAGGATATAGACATACAAGTCTAGGAAACACAGAGAATCCCAAACAAGATGAACCCAAAGAGGCCCACACCAAGATGCATTATAATTAAAATACAAAAAGGTTAAATACAAAGGAAGAATCTTAAAAGCAGCAAGAGAAAAGCAGTTAGTTACATACAAGGGAACTCCCAGCTGATTTCTCAACAGGAACTTTGCAGATCAGAAAGGAGTGGCAAGCAATATCCATAGTGATGAAAAGCAAGGATCTACAACCAATATTACTCTTCTCAGCAAAGCTATCACTTAGAAACAACAACAACAAAACATATAAAGAGCCTCCCAGAAAAAAAAAAAAAAAGCTAAAGGAGTTCATCACCACCGAACTATATTACAAGAAATGTTAAAGAAAATGACTTTTACTACTAATATTTATCACTATAAAAATGACAGTTTGAAACATAAATTTTTCTTCCTCTGCTGTCATGTATGGTTTGATTTCAGATTGAGCTTTATAGCAGTACCTAATTTCAATAGTTTTCCCTACTATATTTCCCATTAATGCTACTTCACATTTGATAATGCACTCCATAGTCTACATTCACAGAATACTTACTTATTTAGCAAAAAGAACTCCAACGTTTTTGCACTTGCAAGACATTAACTTCTTAAGGAAAAACAAACATAATTCACTTGCTTTTAAGTAAAGGCAGTAAATTGCTTCAAGATGGAATACTATTTTAGCTCTACCCCTGCAGTAAGTCCATCAGAAAATTACTTGGAAAAGTACAATCTGGAAGAAAAATAAGCTACAGAAATATGCTTAACTTGTTGAAAGTACATATATACCCCAAAAGTCTGCTGGTTAAAAATTATTCAAAAGTTGAAGGTGAATAATTTGAGCATTTATAGAAACAACAAATCAATAGCAAACACCATTAGTTTCCGATCATGGACAATGATTTTTGTCAACCATGAACATATTTGCACAACAGAGGATACATCTAGGAAAAAAAAGGCTTACTATGCCTCTGGAATTGTGTTTTTAACATTACACTTTTTCTAATAACCATCTAGAGGGATGAGTTAGCTAGGGAAACTATGGAACATATTTTCCTAGAAGTCTTTAACAAGGACAGTGGCCAGGGGCTATTAAGAGTGTTGTGACAGGTTTGCTGGCCTTTACAACCCTGGCAACTGGTGTGCAATGGGTGACCTACACTCCAGGCCTGTCAGTTATTAAATTGCTCTCAGTGCTAGTAAGTAAATGGTCGTGTATGCAGTAAGTCTGAGTCTCCAGTCACTGGTGGTTTCAGAAAATAAAGTAAAATTTCCAGTCCATTTTTTTTCTGATAGCAGCATGTCTTGACCACAGAATTTCACTTAAGGACCTTTAAAACATGTGCAAATTTAGTCCAGCTGGTGTGGCTCAGCCGTGGCACGTGGAACCATGAACCAGGAGGTTACAGTTCCATTCCCACTCAGGGCACATGCCTGGGTTGTGTACCTGGGTTGTGGGCTGGATCCTCAGTGGAGAATGTGCAGGAGAAAGCCAATTGATGATTCTCTCTCATCACTAATGTTTCTTTCTTTCTCTCCCTCTCCTTTCTCTCTCTCTCTAAAACCAATAAAAACATTTTTATATGCATACAAATTTATAAACAGGCAAATAAAACTATTTTAGCTTCTGAAAATACCACAAACTGAGATAAACTATTCTCCTAGAAGTGGCTTCCTTTCATCTTCTATGAAACCGGAAATAGACTTTATGTTTATATTTTATTTTTTATTGATGAGAGGGAGAGAGAAGAAAAAAGAGAAAGAGATTTGTTGACCCATTTATTTATGTATTCATTGGTTGCTTCTTGTATGTGCCCTGACTGGGGATTGAACCTGCAACCTTGGTGTATCCGGTCGATGCTCTAACCAACTGAGCTACCCACCCAGGGCTAGAAATAAGACTTTATACTACTAGTAATTTCATAGAGTTTGGGAGTTGTAAAGAACCTTCAAAATTTTGCAGGTGAAGAAACAAGTGCTGGAAGGTTAAGATCTAAGACCAAACAGCTAGTTAACAGTTCAATACAGAACCCATAGTGTTCTTTTCACCCTAACATAAGCCTCCCCTTAAACCTACCAATCTTTGTAAAAACTGTCTCCAAATATCAATAAAAATATATAACTAGTTAACAACTTTCAGAAAAGTATCTTATATGCTTCAAATCTATACCTAATAAATGATTAACTAAGACTGGCACATAGCAATTTACCTGCTTTTCAAATAGTTTAAAGAATATAGCTTGCCCTAACCGGTTTGGCTTGGTGGATAGAGCGTCGGCCTGTGGACTGAAGAATCCCAGGTTCGATTCTGGTCCAGGGCATGTACCTTGGTTGTGGGCACATCCCCAGTAGGAGGTGTGCAGGAGGCAGCTGACCCATGTTTCTATCTCATCGCTATTTTTATCTCACTATACCTCTCTGTTAAAAATCATATATATATATATATATATATATATATATATATATATATATATATATAGGCTAGTAAATAATAGAGAAGTATTATGATTCTCAATTATGATTGTACTCCAAAAACATCAATGCTTACTGATTACCTACATTTGGGCATCATACTAGGTGCTGAGGAAATAAGAATGAATACAGTCTGCTGGTGTGGCTCAGTTGTCCCATGCACCAAAGGTTGCTAGTTTGGTTCTTAGACAGGGCACATGCCTGGTTTGGGGGCTTGATCCTCAGCAGGGACATGCAGAAGGCAGCAGATTTATGTTTCTCTCCCTCCCTCCCTCTCCCTTCTATTCCCTCTAAAATCAATAAAAACACATTTAAAAATATTGAATACAAACATGGCCCCCTCCTGTTAAAAATTTATGCTTAAAATTATCTTCATAATATTGCCTTAGATTTTTATAGTACTTTATAGTATAAGATTCATCTCCCCACTGAGTCTCATTAACTCCTGGTGAGTTAGGCAAAGGAGAAGTGATCAGAGCAGAATGATTCTGTCCTAATGCAGCATTTTTCACATTGCAACACTGACTTCTTTGGTTTCCACTACACAAATATTTAAACTTATAAGTGTAGCAGGTAAGCCTGGTTTGTAAGAATTCTTACTCTTTTTTAAATCCCACGTTTATTTCAAATGGCAATGCTGGCCCTGATACAAAGTTTCCTTTGTTAATAATTGCAATTATATGCTAAAAAGTTACTAAAACTTAACCTCTTATAAGAGAGTGTAATTTAGATAAATTATCATGCTAGCTACTAAAATGATACAAAAGAAATGAATATTTTTCAGGCCAAACACAAAAAATGTTACTCTTGTATTAGATATAAATTTAAAATAATGATGATCACACATACATTATTTTTTAAATAATTTTATGCACTTAATAATTAATTATATGAGTTATTTGACAAGCAACATATTACAATTCCTATTGTATCAATACCAAAAAAGAGGCAAAGATGTGATACAATCTTCCTCCTCTCCCCCAAACACAAATACAAAGTAGCGGTTTGGTATTGGAACTCAGTTTCTCAGCCATCCAGATCAGAGCTCGATACAGCTCCATTTTACAAAATATTAAACTTGAAGGAAAAGTTCTAAGCTACTACTTTTATTACAAACTTACCAACTCTTTATTGAAGCATTTTTACTTTAATTTCTTAATGGATTGATTTTAAACAGAAAAGGGGAGAGAGAGAGAAACTTTAATTTGTAGTTCCACTTATTTACGCATTAATTGGTTGTTTCTGCCCTGGCCAGGATTGAACCTGAAACCTTTAGCGTATGGGGATGATTCTCTAACCAACTGAGCTAGCTGGCAATGGAAGCATTTCAACCTTAAACTCCCCAAGCTGTATAGTTAGGGAGATGAGAAAGAACACCTAAAACTTCCTCAGTCAGTTGGTTCATATAATAAAGGATTAAATGGGGGTAAGATACACAGCAATATAACTCGGTTTGAGTCATCTTTAGAATGGTGGAACTCTCAAGCCTGCCAGTTGAATCCTCAGACTTCAGTTTTGCCTCACATTTCTTATTTATACCCTAATACTTCAGTGTCTCTTACCCACAGTTTTTAATTTTATTATAGTATTTTCCCCAAAAGAATTGTTAAAAAGATGTCTTATAAGCATAAACATAAGAACTGAGGCAAGTCAATTTAATTTATACAAAAATTATCAATTCATCAAGAAACTTCAGCAGAGGTATTATTACACTGTGTGCAAGGTTACTTCCAGGCATAATGATTTTCCAAGCAGGTTGACTAACACCTTGGTGTTTGACAATGGAATGGGATTCTAGTAAAATGAAACTAAAAGCCAGAGAGGCTTTTGGTCTCTCCCTAGTCACACCTGTAACACTAGCAGCCAGCAAAGTGGAAAATAGGATTTATTACACAAACCGAGTATGTTATCTCAGCCAAGTTCATTCATTAACTCTAATACCTCTGAAGGGAAATGGAAATGAACCTTTCTTAAACACCTGATCCAGGATAAAAACTCTCTTGGATCTATGTATCTCATTTAATTCAAAGAACAATAGCTCTACCGAGGAGCAATTACTCCCATTAAGCAGACGGGACATCTGTCCAAAGTAATCCTGCCACTAACTGTGAGAGCCAGACTTTCAATCAAGGAGCTTCCGATTCCAAAGCCAATATTTTTAGTATTCATAGGATTTTAAGGCTAAAACACTAGTACCATTTGTGTTACAGATGAGAAAACTGAGGTCCAAAGAGAATGAGACTTGCCTAAGTACACAACACTAATGGTGAAACTGGGATTTGAATTCAAGTCTCTTGATTTCCAGTGCAGTTAGTGGATAATAATGCTCTCTATTTCTGCACACGCGTGTGGTTTGTCATTCTTTCCCTTACCCCTCCAAAATATATACATATGTGTATTTTTTTATTGATTTTGGATAGGACAGGAGAGGGAGAGAGAGATAAAAACATCAATGATGAGAGAAAATCATTGATCGGCTGCCTCCTGCACGGGACCACTTACGTGGGATGGAGCCCGAAACCGGGCTTGTGCCCTGGACCAGAATTGAACTGGGGACCCGCCAGTCCACAGGCTGGCACTCTATCATCCACTGTCAAACCAGCAAGAGTGTCATTCTTGATATAATTTGCATGTAATTTATAACATCGAATCTCCAAGTGAAATTCCTATGTGTGACAAGTTCAGGGATGTATATTTTTAGTGACCAAAATTATTAAGTGTATTAGGCAAGAATAAAAACTTAGTGTTTATAAATTATTACATATTGTAAAGTCAGCTGCCAATATGCTTGTTTATTCAGTTAATAAAGTGCCTATTTTATACTGGCTACTGTGCATGGCAGTAAGAATACATCTGTAGGTGAGATAAAAGAGATACCTATCCTCATGGAATTTACATCCCGGTGGAGGGTTCAGACAAATAGGCAATTATAATGCAGTGAGTCAATGCTATGATGGTGAGAGTACAAGACGCTACGGGAACAGGTAGCAGGGACACCTAACCCAGACTAGACTTGTCAAAGGAGGTGCTAATGAAAGATTAGTAGGAGTCAGCTAGTTAAGGATGGGGTGTGGAGTGCACATATACTTTAGGAGGAGCTGTAGAAGGGAGGAGAAATGTACCTGGAGAGAGAAGGGCCAAATCATACAGGTCTGTGAGAGCAAGGATTTTACAATCCTGTCTACTAGAATTATCTGGGGAACTTTAAAAGCAAACAAACAAAACAGATGTCCGGGCTCCATCTTAAACCAATTAAATCAGAATTTCTGGGAATAAGACTCTGACACTGGTATTTTTCAAAAGGTAACCAGATGATTCTAAAAACCAGCTAGGATTAAAAACCACAGGAAATTAGAAATATATTGCAAATAAAAGATTATCTTAACTAACTAAACTTCTGTGGGTCCCTTGTTTCTTTATCTATTAAAAGGCAGGTTAGAAATGGTATGATATAGTAAAAGGAAGAAAACATTGGTTTTTATCAACAACTCTGTCATTTGACACCTGTCTGGCCTTAGATTAAAATATCATTTCCCAGAGATAGTAATACTGCCTTACTTATGGAATTGTTGTATAGTTCAGGATAAGTAATACTTAAGAAAACAGCTTAATAACTGCTAATAAAATATAAACCATGATATTACGAGATTTAGGCTGCTAAAGTTGCACAATTTTGAGACCATAAATATTTTCACCAGAGATGAAATCATTTATGATGCTTCATTTAGAGAAGCAACCCCACATCGGCATTCAACATGCAAATAATAAAATAAAGAACCGATTCTTTAAGGCTACTCTAGTTGCTAAAGGGATCAAATGGGGATTAAGTTAGCTCTTCAAATAAACAGATCAACAAAGGAAATGTCTTTTTAAATGGTACTAGTGAATGTTTAAAAATCTTTATTCAATGAAGGGTACTAACAAGGAAAGTCACACACAAAGTAAACTGTTTTAAGAAAAAAGTTATTATGATCTACATTATTATTTAAGTTTTATTTATAAGTTTAGGTTTTTGTTTTTTAAAGGGGGATATTTATTTGGGATGGAGAGGATCTTATCCTGGCAGGAAGGAAGCGCTGCCTCCAGAAGTTCTGTGCAACACACAGAACCAGGCAAAGCCACTGCTCTTTCCAGTCTCCTTCTTACATATACCCAGCCCCAGGAGAATACACACTTCCATGTAACTTTTCAGTTTAAGTACAGTATTTATAGTTAGCGGCATCTCTTTAATGCTCTATCCAATTTACCTATGATTTTAAAACATTGATATAAAAACACTGTTCTGCATGTATAATGTGGTTTATATTTAATTCTTCAACTAAAACTGACAGCGATGCCTTTCAAACTGTATACTCAGCCAATGGTATACTTCTGAAAAAAACTTATCGACGAAATTTTATTTAATTTTATCTCAAAACACAAACTGAGAAAACTCAAACGCAAGCAAGCAAACAAACAAACAAAATCCAACACACATACAACACCCATCACCGGATCATCTTCAGATAAAAATGACACTGCAGGACAGTTATTCTGATATTTAAAATTTTCCGGAACATTTGATGTTTAGATAGAGAGCTAGGCTGTCAACCAGAATTCAATCGTTCAGTTAAAAAAAAAACAAACTTACAACTTGAACACACAGACACAGTAACAAATCCTTATGCTGTTGTTGCCTGTGTTCTATCTAATTCATCCACATTAAGTTGGCAACACGGTATCCTAAGCATTTCCAGGTCTCCTTCTTAACAGGCAGCCCCGCACATAAATTTTGTGCGGCGCAATCATGTATGTAAGCAGATAACCAGGGAATCCACTTTCCGAGCTGGGAAACATGCGACCGACACCGCCCGCGGAGGCTCCAACGCAGCCCGTCGAAAACACCCGACTTGAGTTACGGGGAGTTCGCCTCCCCAAGTTTTCGAGGGCTTCTCCCAGGCTTCTCAAGCTACGACCCAAAACATTACACCAGCCCGGAGCTCTGCACGTGCACAAAGGCGCAGCGCTGAAACGAGGAAGCTTCACCCCGCCCCACCCCTCCGCTCCCCCCACCCCCCCAACAAAAACCACCGAAATCACAGCTTCTACTTCATGAACGAAGGTGCGGGCTGTGTTCTCAAAGCTTCCCCTTATTGCGCTCCCCCTCCCTGCAGGGAGCTATGTCAACAGCTCTCCAGTTATTGACATCTAAGAAAAGTAGCTTTCGATTCCCAAGTCGAGGAACCAGCCACCCTCACCACGGTTCCTCTAACATCCCAAAATAAACCCGGGGGGACGGGAGGGGGGACGGGAGGGGGGGCGGCGGGGGGGCGCGGTCCCCGGCGCTGCCCCGTCTTCCCCAACCACTTGGGGAGTTACGAAACCAGCATCGCACAAGAGAGACTTGGGAAAGGCACCAACCACGAGACAATGTCTCACACTCGGGTCTATGAATGAAAAGATCCGCACGGCTGATTGCCACGGTCAAGAGGGAAAAACAACAACAACAACAACCACACACAAAAACAACCTCGGGAGGAGGAAGGGTGGGAGGGGAGCTGCGGGGCGGGGGTGCGGTTTTCCTCCGCGCCCCAGCCGGGCGATTTAAACCCGCACGAGGCGATCGCGGGGTCGCGGGCCGGCGGGGCCGTGGCCAGAGGTTTGACAGCCCCGGCGGACCGGCTCGGGCTCCGCGCCGCGGGGTCCCTCCCGCCCGGGGACTCGCCGCAGCCCCGCCGCCCGCGGGCCGGGTGGGCGTGCAAGGGCGAGGGGAGGGGGGGGGACCGCGCTCCCGCGGCCGGGGCGGCGGCCCGGGGCGCACTTCCTCAGTCCCTAAGCCGCCCCATCACCAAAAATGGGAGAGGAAGGAAACCAGGAGCGAGGCAGCGGCAGCGGCGGCGGCTGCGGGGAGAAAAGAGGGAGCCCCGGCGGCGGCGGCGTCGGCATCGGGGGGAGGCCAGTGGCAGGCAGGCAGGCAGGCAGGCAGGCCGGGCGAGGGGAGCGGCGATCGCAGGCGAACTCGCCGCGGCCGACACCCAGGGGCAGCCCCCGCCCGGCGCGGCGGGCGCGCCCGCGAGTCCCCGGCTCCCACCCGGTCCCCATCCCCGCCGCCGCCCGCGCCCGCGCCCGCGCCCGATCTACTCACGCTCGGAGCTGCTCCAGCCTCCGCGGCTCCAGCCGCATCGGGTCCCAGCCCCGCGGGCGGCGGCGGCGGCGGCGGCGGCGGCGGCGGCGCCGAGGGAGAGGAGAGCCGGCGGCGCGGCCCCCGCCTCCGGGCCCCTCTCCCCCGCCGCTCCGGAGCTGCCCGGCCGGGCCCGAGCCCTGCCTCGCCGGCGGCCCCAGCCCCAGCGGCCGCGGCGGCGGCAGCAGCCTGAGACCTCAGCGGCCGCGGCGGCGGCGGCGGCGGCACCGGAACTGCCGCTCGCTCCTTCTCGGTCCCTCTCCGGGCGAGCCCCCGCCGCACGCCCCCGCCCCCGTCTCCTTTCTCTGTCACCCCTGTGTGTTTTTTTCTCCCCCCTTTTGTTTCCAGAATAAACTTTATTGGTCTCCTTTTCCGCTCACATCGTGTAAACAAACAACGAGCTCATCCCCACCCCCTGGCCTCCCCCCCGCCCCTCCTCGGGCCGAGGAGGGTTGGAGCCGAGGAGGAGGGGGCGGGGCCTCCGTGACCCGGAAGCAGACGCGCCGGAGGGAGGAAGTGAAAGTGCGGAGGCCAGGAGGGGGGGGAAGTGGGCACTCCGGGTGACATCGTCGCGGCTGCGCATGCGCCGCGCTCTTTCCGCCCGGAGTCGGGGCGGGGTCGGGGCTTGTGTCGCGGGCGCGCTCGTGTTCGGGGCCGCTGCGCCTTTTGCGGGGGTTGAGGTGGCGTGCCGCCCTCGGACTGCATGCGTGCGTGTCGTCGTCGATCGCCTTCTTCTTCGAGCGTCAGGCGGGCTGGGGTGGAGAGAAAGAAGGGCGGGTACCGGGAGCCAGTGAGTTCATTCACTTGAAGCCCGTGGAGGAAATGAGGTTTCCTCTCCTTCGGGGGCGAGAGAAGGGGGCTCGCTTCCAGCAGAAATAAGGGGATTCCCCTGACTGGTCCCCACGTCAAATGTTCTGGTTAGCCGCCGGTCGGTGGCTAACCAGAAGTGGCTCTCGATCTTAGAAAGAAAGCCTTTCGTCAGCCGTTGCTGCACAGCCTGCCTTCTGCCAGCGAAAGGAATGCGCCGCCACCGCCCTCTGCGAGACTGACTCAGAGGAGACCTTCTTTTGCAATGCCCCCCCCTTTTTTTTCTCCAAATGTGAATCAGCTTGTAGGATGTAATTGTGACTATTCAGATGGAGGGCGGGTTTTCTCGCGTAGTGCTCACGGAGACACCAAGAAAGCCGCCTTGGCTAGAGATCAGAGATTCCAGGCGGTGCTTTGGTGCTGCGTACCGCACAAGCCTCCATAGGATCTATTGCCTTTTGAGATCACTACTGCTTAGGGTCCATCCCCCCGCCCCCCCCCCCCCCCCCCCGAGTTTCTCCCCCTACTGGTCTTTCATTGTCTTGAAAAGGCATAGGAGCAGTGCTACAAGTCCTCAAACGTCGGCTCTCCCTTGCGTTTTTAAGAAGGGGACCTGGAAGGGAAGGGATACACCCCAGAAGTGTTACCGTCCAGCTTGTCAAGCAGAGCTAAACCCTGACACCACTCATTCAAACCCAGCTGTAAATGAGATCCATTCCTCTACGTGGTCCTGGTTTCATTCGACTGTGTTTCTGTATTTCTTGTGTTTTCTTTAAGCTCTGGTTTTCATCTCACATTCCAGGGGTCTATATTTCTTAACTATTTTTCTCGAACCAGTGTTTTCCTCAGTTTTAGATCACTATGGCACTCCAGAGCGCATATATATATATATATATATATATATATATATATAATGGAATTACTCGTCAAAGTAAACCTTAAGGCAGCATTGACAAATTATGTTTCCAAGCAGGGTTTCATGAGAGATTACTAGGTACTCCTTGGTGGGGGGAAATTCTATGTATGTTTTTCCTTCTAAAATATAATTTTTGAAGTTTTTTTGTTGTTGTTGTTCGTTTAATACATCTGAAAAGAATGCGTATACAGATAATTGAGACATGAGAAAGCATTGGTTCAACACTGATGGAACTACAAGAATTAGGATTTGGGGAAGGAAGGTGGAGAATATTACCTAAACATTTTTTTTTAAATGTTGAGAACTGCAACCAAAATAAGCTGATAGAGTCCCTGTTAACACTTATGAGGAGTCTTCATAAGACTCTCTGCATGATTTTTATTAAATTAGAGAACCTCAGCTGGCTGCTCCAGGGTTCCTCATGCAAAACAGGAATACGGGGATTCCCCTGACTGGTCCCGTGTTGTTAAATGTTCTCCCCACCCCACCCCGCCCCTAGTTTCTTTTTTTATTGCAATAAGGTTTTATTTTTTAAATTTATTTTTGTTATTAAGGTATTACATGTGTCTATATCCCTCCCCCCATACCCCACCCCTAGCTTCTTAATGAAGCAGGTCTCCATCCTCATAACTTGAAGAGGATGGGAATCATTCCACAGACATCTGTCTTCTAGCACCCCTCATGTATACCAGGTCTTCAGCTGTGTTCTAGGGACACCGTGTCATACGCTATCAAGCTGCACATCTATGCTAAGCATATAAGACAATGACTGACAAGGAAAAATGTTTTTTTAATTATATACCTGATCCTTTTGGTATATTTCAAAAGATGCAACACTTTCTTCATTTATTAAGTGAAAGAAGTTAGAGATTAACTTTTTTTAAAAAAAATCAGCAAATGACTAATAAATTTCCTTGCAAGTCAGTCACGAATATAGTGCATCCTAGAAAAGAGGAGGGGCAAGAAAGGTTCCACCCACTCTAATCAAATACTGAACCTACTCAAGGGTGGGGAGAACAAACAATTTTCGAAAAGGAGTATGTTATTAAATGAGGCATTTACTATACTCCTTCCTTAGAGCACCACTGGGAAACATGTTTTCTAAACTAGATCTAGGAAGTGGAATGTGGAATCACTCCATCCTCCTCACCTAAAGGGCTGTCCAATGGTTAAGGAATTTTTAAAAAATGACTAAATAAAAACAAACTCCACTCCACATACACACACCCCTCCCCTTCCCTCCCACTACCCACACACACAAAAAAACCCCACACAAACAAACAAAAACGCTAAACAAACAAACTAGATGTCTCAGATCACTCTCCAGAGTGGAACAGCTTCAACACTCGAATTAGTCTGTTACAGAGTCATCACAAGCATGCCTTGCTTTTAAACAAAAAACAAAAAACAAAAACCTAGTACTGATCACTTTTCTGACAATACACAATTATTCAAAATTAACTAGTATTGAGGGGGGGGGGGGGGAGACCATATCTATATGCCTTGTTTTGCATGAGTGCATATGGGTAGGTAAGTGCAGGGCATTTGTCATTATAGCAAAAACGAATTTTAATTTTTAATCTTTAGTTTGATTTAAACATTGCTTTTAGTAAGATGCTACAACCAGCTGTGCAGAAAGAGCTCTGGAGAGATGGTCATAGCAGCACACACCTGCGGCTCTTCCTCGGTTCTGAAGGCTCCAGGGAAGCCAACATCGCTTCTTCAAATACATTCTATAGGCCTTTCTGTGTGAGTGCAGAACACTCTGCAAACTTGACAGCCTTCAGGTCACGGGCCAGCGTTTCAGCAGTCTCTGGAGGGATAGGTTTCTGTTTGTTCTTGGTAAGTTTCTCAGTCGGAGAGGGGTCATCTCTGAGATCGATTTGGGTCCCTACAAGCAAGGAAGGAGTCTTTGGACAGTAGTGAGTTATCCAGGCACGCACTTCTCTTTCACATTTTCAAATGAGGATGGAGAGACCACTGAAAAACAGAGTAGGAATACATCTGTTTGTAGATAACTCAGCGGTTGTAATCTGTCATAATCCTCTTGCCCTGCAGTACCAAAAAGTCCAAGAGTATATGGCTCTCCACCAATCATAACTGTGATGCATAGTTTTAAAAAAAACAGTCGGTACGTACTCCGATGGAAATTCGTTTGTTGGGTAAGATATCAGAAGATACATTTTACCAACAACACCATCGCCCACAATGATGCACTTACTTGTCTGCATTGCATTTGCTGAAGCAGTTTTATATCCACTTTAAATATTTCAAATCCAATGTGACCTCAGCCTCTCCCTAAGATATAATTTTTAATAAGAAGATGGTAATTATATTATGATTCTTATGTGATAACCTGCCCTTTTTTTGTTAAATATTGTTTCTATTAAATTTATTGGGGTGACATTGGTTAACATGACATATAGGCTTCTGGTGTGGGTTTCCATGTTACAAGATCTGTATATGCCACTTGTGCCCACCACCCAGAATCAAATCTTCTCCTGTCACCGTATGTTAGGACACCATAGTCTGTCTTTAAGAAATCACTTGTCAGCCCTGCTGGTGTGGCTCAGTGGTTGAACATCGGACCTTTGTACGGAGGTTCAGTTCACTTCCTATCGGGCATATGCCTGGGTTGGGTCATGTCTCCATCCCCAGTAGGAGGTACCTAGGAGGCAGCCAACCAATGATTCTCCCCCATCATTGGTGTTTCTATCTTTCCTCCCTTCCTCTCTGAAATCAATAAAAATAGATATTAAAAAAGAAATCATTTGTCAGCAAAAAATGCCATACTTGTTACTTGAATATATGATGAGTCACTGGTGCAGGAGTAGCATTTACTGCCCAATTCACAGTTGATGCATTTGGTTTATTTGATGACCATTGCATTATTACGTGCTTTGTCTTGCTTTCAAAGCCGTTTGCCCTATTATGATAAAACTCGTTGCTCAAGGTCCTAAGACTACAAGAAGAATGTTTTACAGGAAAAGTTGAAATAGCAATTCTCAGATCTTACATCAAGCAAAAAAAAAAAAAATGAAATTCTTCAGAATTAAAGAATTGCTGCCTGAGTTTTCTAAACCTCCAAGATGAAACTATTGTTCCATCCTAACACATTTCAGATATGTTCGTAGTTTCTTGCCTTTTGGATTTATTTCCATTGAAAATGATGACTGATACTCAAATGTGTACCAAAACATACTCTAATAGCACTTAAGTCCCTACTAATCTCTGAAGTAATTTGGAAACGAAGTCAGCTTGGTTATGTAGCAATATACTCTGGCTGAATGAAGTTGCCAAGTTAAACAATGAAACTATACCAAAAGGTAACAGAGAGATCCTGTATAGCACATTTTAATTCAGTGATGGTCAGAAAACGTACTTTTAAAGTTCCAGTTCTTTGCAATCTGTTAAGATTTGTTTTGCCCCAGAATGTCCTATGTGAACTTATTCAACAACAACAACAACAACAACAACGACAATAACAACAAACATTTAATGTGCATTGTTGGTCAATTATGCGAAGTTGGTTAATAACATCGTTAGGTCTTGTATATTCTTACTGGTTTTCTCTACTAATTCTACAGTTTCTGGGAGAGGAGCACTGAAGCCTCCAATTATAATTGTGGGTTTGCTGCATCTTTCATGTCTGTATATTTTCACTTTATGTTTTGAAACTCTGTTGCTAACACATTTAGAATGATGTTTTTGATGAATTGATCTTTTATCATTATGTACTGTCTCTCCTCATTCCTTGTGGTGTCTTTGTTCTGAAATCTATTTTGTTTCACATTAATATAGACATGCCAGCTTTCTCTTGATTAGTTTTTCTGTGATATATCTTTTCCTATCTTTTTTATTCATCTTTTTGTGTTGTATTTTTTAAAAGATATATTTTATTGATTTCTTACAGAGAGGAAGAGAGAGGGATAGAGAGTTAGAAACATCGGTGAGAGAGAATCATCGATCAGCTGCCTCTTGCACCCCCCCCACTGGGGCTGTGTCCGCAACCAAGGTACATGCCCTTGACCAGAATCGAACCTGGGACCCTTCAGTCCATAGGCCGACACTCTATCCACTGAGCCAAACCGGTTTCGGTGTGTTGTATTTAAAATGGTTTACTTCTGGGCAACACATAGTTAGGGCTTTTAAAAAAAATCCAATCTGATCATCTCTTTTAATTGCAGTGTATATATGATTTACACAATGTAATTATTGATATGGTTGGATTTAGGTCTATTATTTTATTATTTGTTTTATGATTTCCCTTACTTTTCTTCTATTTTTACTTTCCTGCCTTCTTTTGAATTGTTTAAATATTTCTTAATATTACATTTTAAGGTATATATTGTCCTTTGGATATAGCTAGGTCTCTTTTTTATTATATTTGCTCTATAGCTTACAATATACATACCTAAACTTTTATTGTACTGAGTGTTAATATTATATTTACTTCAAGTAAATGTAGAGAGACACCTTACTACCACATAGGTTCCTTTATTTCCCTCTCCCCGCCACCCTGTTCCAATACCTAACCTTTATGTTGTAGTTGGTATATGTATTATATTTATTTATTTTAAAAACTTTTAGAAGAGTTTATTTGAGCCAAACTGATGACACGCCAGGAAGTAAGATCGCAAATGCTCCAAAGAATAACAATTTTGCATCTTCTTTTATGCCTTTGAAAAATAAGGAGGGAATGTACCTGGAGCTGGGGATTGGATTACAGAATAATTAACAAGATTATGTGCTTTCTTGAGAGTTAATGCCCCCTTTGTGAGGTATTACTTCTGGTATTTCAAAGGTGTGTTAGCCTAGATGCACAAGAACAAGAGTCCGAGCTGGCTTAAAACCTTTCACTAAAGAAGCTATGGGCCTGCGTTATGACTACCTACCATGACTTTCCCTGTTAGGAATTTATGATCAGATCACCCTGTGAGATTGCTTTCAATAGAACCCATTCTTTTCATCCACATTTACCCATTTTGATCATAAATCAATCTGAAGGATGCTTTGGTGAACCAACATTTTGGCCTGATAGTGTGTTCTCAAAGAGCTATAAAGGCTCATTCCTAGGATGGGTCAGTATCGATATCCTGTTGTTGACTCTTGGGGATGGGGAAATACTATAACCATAGAATCTGAGTTAAGGCTGCCTTTTTCCCAAAAGGGAAAGGCAGGCAAATGAAAGGCAGTCAGGTCATATGGTTTTCATTGCAAAAAACATTGAATCATTTCTATCCTGTGAACTATCATGATCCAAGTTTAGCCTTCTGTCTCATTTTTCTCTATTTGGCATCTAGTATAAATTTACATAAGCCATGAAAAGAATATTAATAATTATACATGTTCAGTAATCATAGAAAAATCCAAAGAGTAAGTATAGTTATTATTACAACTAATATCTTTAAAAACAAACAAAATGAATTATGAGTGCAATATCAATCCATCGGTACCCAGGCCTTGCTGATATTTTAGGATAGCTATCTACCTCTGGTATCTGGGGCTTCTTGTCCTCAAGGAGTCTTTGATGTTCACAGACAGTGGTAGATGTCCATTTGAGGTCATGAGCCTGACAAGGTCCCTCCTAATGAGGTTAGAGAGTGTCTTTTATTTGATATTATTTCCAATAAATAAAATCTCCAGGTGGCAGTAAAATGATCTTTTCCTCCCCTCTTTCCTTTCCCTCCTAGGATCTCCTATGCCTGTTCTCTCTCTCTCTCTCTCTCTCTCTCTCTCTCTCTCTCTCTCTCTATCTCTCTCTCTCTATCTCTCTCGTGTGTGTGTGTGTGTGTGTGTGTGTGTGTGTGTGTGTGTGTGTGTTTTGTGCTGGAGGTTTAAGGTTTGAGCCCTCCATACTAATTATTTGAGACAACCTCACAGAGGTAGGCAGGGAAGAGATGGTGTCACTGTCCCCTTTGGGGGCAGCATAAATGATCTTTAAAGTCTTTGTCCTGGGAGCTCTCTGAAAGGAAGTGGTCACCAACTTGGCATTTTCTTGAAGTGACTCTATCAAACCTTGGTAATAGTGTAAGATGCCTCTTTTTAATAATGTTAGCTAATAACCTCCTTCATATAAGTCCAGTTTATTTTTTTTTATTTTTTAAAAAATATATTTTATTGATTTTTTACAGAGAGGAAGTGAGAGGGATAGAGAGTTAGAAACATCGATGAGAGAGAATCATCGATCAGCTGCCTCCTGCACACCCCCTACTGGGGATGTGCCCGCAACCAAGGTACATGCCCTTGACCAGAATCGAACCTGGGACCTTTCAGTCCGAAGACCGACGCTCTATCCACTGAGCCAAACCAGTCTTGGCATATAAGTCCAGTTTAAATGCATTGCGATGATGCCAGGGAGCCACAAAGAACCAAGAGGCCATCTTGGGTTTTCCATAGTCCCAACTTACTAGTTTAATTTAATTTTTTATCACTTATTTATTTTATCCTCACCTGAGGATAAGTTCATTGATTTTTAGGGAGAGAGAGAGACGTCGATGTAAGAGAGAAATACCAATTGGTGTCTTCTGGTCTCACCCCAACTGGGAATGGGAGCCAAAACCCAAGTATGTGCCCTGACTGGGGTTTGAACCTGCAACCTTTTGGGGCATGAAACAACGCTCCAACCAACTGAGCCACCTGGCCAGGGATTATCACTCATGTTACAATGTGTCCTATGCAATTTCGAATCTTTTGAGGTGTTCCAGGCGCTCTATATATAGCGATGTTTTTCACCCTTAAAACACTCTTCTGAAGTGCCTCAAAGTTGATCCTACGTATAAAGAGATGTTTAACCCTTAAAACCTCAATTTCTAAAGAAAACTGAAAAGTAACCAATTTGCATTTTTTAGTATAGAAAATTTATGAAGACATTTTAGGTATTTTAAAAATATATTTATATTGATTTTTAGAAAAAGAGGAAGGGAGAATAGAAAGATAGATTCATTGATGAGAAACATTGATAGACTGCCTCCTGCACGCCCCCTACTAGGGATCGAACCAGCAACCCAGGCATGTATCCCATCCAAGAATCAAACCAGTGACCTCTTGGTTCCTGAGTCAACACTCAACCACCGAGCCACACCAGCTGAGCTACGAAGACATTTTACAACCTCTAGAAACATATTTCATAGACATAAAAGTCAATTATTAACATGGACTTATTTTTATAAAACCCAGGCAAAATAAAGACATGTCTTTTACTTAAACAAGCAAACTTAAACTAGGTTTTATTTGCTAAGGATTAACTTTAGATCATGTGAACTTGAAAAGCATGAGTTAGTTTATATTTTTGCAATCCTTACAAGCACTTGTCTTTAAATTTATTTTAATTTACATCATACATACATACATACATACATAGACACACACAAACAGAATAGTTGGATCCAAATTTTGATTTGGAGGCATTTTTAATCTGTATATATCCTTGATAAGTCAAGTAAAAATAAGGACAGCCATTGTTAATAACCTAAAGAATTGGGATGACACCTAAAGGACATCATAGGTTAATCCACTTATCTAAATCCTCTTTTTAAAGCTTTCAGAGACCAATTTATGATTTCCATTCTTTCTGCCTAATTTATAAACAGCTTTTGTAACTATTCATGCAAAAAATTAATTAGTTTTTTTAAATGTTGTTATTGATTTTTAGAGAGGAAGGAAGAGGGACAAGGGAGAGAGAGATAAAACTATAAATGAGAAAGAAACATTGACAGTCTACCTCCTGCATATCCCCTACTGGGGATGGAGCCCCCAATCTGATCAAAGGCCCTGACCAGGAATTGAACCAGCAACCTCTTAGTACATGGGTCAACGCTCAACCTCAGAGCCACATGGGCTGGACCATAAGATTAATTTAGAAGTACCAAAGAATTCTAATCTGGCCATCTTAGTACTGGAAGTACTTAGTAATGGAAGGCTGACTGTTACGGGGCTTATTGGCCTTGGAGGCACAATTTCTCATATTATTTATGAGATCTGTAGAAACTGAAAACACTTCTAGGGAAAACCAGCCCCTATATCTGTATCTCCAGATGAGCCAATTCATTGAGTATCCTTCTAGGGCTGCTTTACACCCTAAAGGATGTGTTTTCTGAGGCAGCTCCACAAAGACTTTTCGTTACTTAAGAATTCTTGAGCAAAAGACAGTGAGGGCTTACTGGACACCACCGAACCTGGACGCTTCCCAAGGAATGGAACCCTTTCTCAGGTCCTCTCTGAAGGTGAACTTGTTTTAGGGTGCTATGCTCTTTGCCTTGGGGCTCCCTCCACCGGTTTCTCCAGGATCAGCTGCACTGCTGACTCCTGGAGCTGACTCCTGGAGCCCATCTGGAGCCCATTGCCTATTTGGGTTGGGGAAGTAAATGTTCTTTCTCTTTCAGAGCTAAAAAAAAAAAAAAAAGCTCAGTCTCTCATTTAACCAGCAAAAAATATAGTTCAGACTCTCAGTAAGCAATCTACTTAAAAAGCCAAAATTAAGAGCAGCAACCTATTCCTCCTCCTCCTCCTCCTCCTCTTCCTCTATCTCCTCTTCCTCCTCTTTTTTTGCTTTCCCTGGGTTATCTCAACCCTTATCCACCCTGAAGATTTTCTAAAAAGAGCTCAAATAAAGTCATGGCTTGCTACTAAAAGCAAGGGGCCCCAAATTCCCAGAGAAACTCATCCAGTTCGCCTGGTAGGAAGTAGGGAGTTGGTGGGGCATAATGGGCCCTTACTTGTGTCTTAGTCCTGGTCCGGGTTCACAGGGTGGTTCTGGATGAGTTTCTTTCACATAAACACCCAAACCTTTAGAATTTTTTAAATATATATTTTATTGGTTTTTTTATAGAGAGGAAGAGAGAGTCAAAAACATCTATAAGAAACATCGATTAGCTGCCTCTTGCACACCCTCTACTGGGGACGTGCCTGCAACGAAGGTGCATGCCCTTGACTGGAATCTAACCTGGGACCCTTCAGTCCGCAGGCCCACGCTCTATCCATTGAGCCAAGCCGTTTTTGGCCCTTTAGAAAAATTTTATAAGAGTTTATTTGAGCCAAACTGACAATATATGCCAGGGAGCAAGATCTCGAATGTTCCCCCCATATTATATTTAATAGTTTATTATTCTTGAATTAAATCTATTGTCTTATATAATAAATAAAACATAGCAATAAAACAGAACTATCATTTGACCTTCTACCCAAGCCCCATTCCAATTCCCTCTTTCCCAGAATCAGCCACTATGTATAATTTGGTATTTTTTATTCTTAGTTTTACCTGCATTTTTCATACTTTTACCTACCTACTTCTAAATGACGTTTTTTAAAAAAATATTTTTTAATTGATTTCAGAGAGAAAAGGAGAGGGAGAGATAGAAACATCAATGATGAAATAGAATCATTGATCGGCTACCTTCTGCACGCCCCCTACTAGGGACCCAACCCACAATCCTGGGCATGTGCCCTTGACCAGAATCAAACCTGGGAACCCTCAGTCCTAGGGCGATGATCTATCTACAGAGCCAAATAGGCTAGGGTTACAATCACTTTTTAAAATAGTGTCATGTACTACATTTTCTTTTATAGCCATTTTTACTTAGCATTATCTTTTCAAAAAATATATTTTTGTTGATTTCAGAGAGGAAGGAAGAAGAGAGAGATAGAAACTTCAATGAGGAGAGTGTATCATTGATTATCTGCCTCCTGCACGCCCCCTACTGGGGACTGAGCAGCAACCCAGACATGTGTCCTGATTGGAATTCGACCATGACCTTCTGGTTCCTAGGTCGATTGCTCAGCCACTGAGCCATGCCGACGGTGCTTGACTTTATCTTTTTTGGAATCTATGTTGAACTAGTTTATTTATTTTGAAGGTCTGGCACACTCTTCTCCCCACCTCCAACACACACACACACACACACACATATATATATATATATATATATATATATATATAATTGATTTTTCACAGAGAGGAAGAGAGAGGGATAGAGAGTCAGAAACATTGATGAAAGAGAATCATCAATCAGCTGCCTCTTGCACACTCCCTACTGGGGATGTGCCCGCAGCCAAGGTTCATGCTCTTGACCAGAATCGAACCTGGAACCTTTCAGTCCGAAGGCCGACCGACGCTCTATCCACTGAGCCAAACCGGCTTCGGCCCAACTCCTATCTTACTTGGTTTGCCCACTTCTTTCAAGCCTTTAAGTGTCGGTATGGATGTTTCTGACCATCCTTTTAAAAATTACATACACACTCTCTTATAGGGTTTTCCCTTTTCACCTTTGTTTTTCTCCATAGCTCTTATTACTCTCTAATATAGTAAGTACTTCTTTATGATATGTTTCCTTCTGAAAGAATGTAAGCTATGCCGAAACCGGTTTGGCTCAGTGGTAGAGCGTCGGTCTGTGGACTGAAAGGTCCCGGGTTGGCATGTACATTGGTTGTGGGCACATCCCCAGTACGGGGTGTGCAGGAGGCAGCTGGTCGATGTTTCTCTCTCATCAACATTTCTATCTCTCTATCTCTCTCCCTTCCTCTGTGTAAAATATCAATTATATACACACACACACATACACATACACACACACACACACACACACACACACATATATATGTATATATATATATATATATATATATATATATATATATATATTTAAAAGAAGAATGTAAGCTACATGAAGACAAGGAGTTTTGTCTTTTAGTAACTACTATTTCTCTAGCTTTAGAACAGTGTTTGGTACGTCGCAGTCATTCAATAAATGTCTCTATCTATGAAAGCCTAAGTGACCGGTGGGCCAGCCAGCAGGTGTGACATGCACTGACCACCAGGGGGGAAGACACTCAATGCAGGAGCTGCAGAGCATCAGCAACTTTGCAGAGTGCCCTCTTGCACTCCAGGACCCCTCGGGGGATGTCAGAGTCGGTTTCAGCCTGATCTCTGCAGGCCAGGCTGAGGGATCCCACTCGCCAGAGGGACCCTGCTCACTCCCCAGGTGGCAGCAGGCTGCTCCAGGGCGTGTCCAGCCTTTCTCACCCAGTCCTGCCCTGCTGGCCACCTTCTAATTAATTTACTCTCAATGTGCATGAATCTGCACTGGGCCTCTAGTTTGTTTAATAAACAAACGAATTTAGGATCTGCCAATCAATGGACAATTCGATTATTTAAAGTTTTCCCATATTATAAGCCATGCTGCTTATCAATGAAAAAATGTCCTTGGGTGAGGATGAACAAAAAAATAAAATAAAATAAAACTATGAATGCTTCATGAGTGTGCATGCCATCCTTGCACAGGAACCATGCTAATCTCTATATCATTCTAATTTTAGTATGCATTCTGCCGAAGCAAGCACTTTCATTTTTATCATTTAACACAGTAACATATGGGTAGACTTAGAATATAATAAAAACATTGTATTAAAAAAGGGTAGTGTCTCACTCCTTGAGACACTTACTTTCAGAGGCAAAGACAAATTCTCCTGTTATTTCAATAGTTAGCATTATAGCATTATTTTGCAATTTCTTGATTTAACTCTTTTATGTAGACACATTTTCGTTCATCCTATATTCTCAGAATAATTACAATTTGCAGTTAAAGCTCCACATTTATATTATAACTGTGCTAATATTGCTAACTGCACAGCCAAGTAGTGCATGCTTTTCTGCCTTGAAAAGCTTTATTTATCCTTGAAGAAAATAATTGCATCATTTTTCACATATGTAATTTTTATATGTAACTATTCTTATTTTTCCCCAATTGCATATCAATTGTTATATTTGTAATACTTGTTCTCATCCCTCAATATGTTTGATTAGATAATCAGATACTTCATAAATTTTACTTTTTTAAAAAATTCTCTGAAACCTTATCTCAGAGCCCTTCCTCCTCCTGCTCCAGTCTGGTCTGGTTATATTCTGGGCTCCTACTGCCCATCACCCTCTGCATTTCCTATTTTGGAGTCCTTGTTTTCTAGATCCTGTGCTTTCCTCTTCCTCGATTACTTCCTCATTTCAGAGGAGTACTTCTCTAGTCACTTCCTGAAAAAGGAGTGCCGGGAAGTAACTTCTCTGAGATCTTAAAATCCAAAAAGTTAAAACCCAAAAGATCTTATAATCCAGGGCTTGTTCTATCCCAGTGGTTTTCCTTGCTTGCACATCGGAATTACATGAGAGAGTCAGAAGAGCAAAACCAGTAAAACAAAAACAAGCCCTGGCTGGGTGGCTCAGTGGGTCTGAACATCATTCTGTACACCAAAAGGCTGCAGGTTTGATTCCTGCTCAGGGCCACGTATCTATGTTGTGGGTTCGATCCTTGGCGCAGTAGAGTACAGGAGGCAACTAGCCGATGTCTGTCTGTCTGTCTGTCTGTCTGTCTGTCTGTCTCTCTCTCTCTTTCTCTCTCTTCTCCCCCATCTCTCTTTATAATCAATAAATATATCCATGGGTGAGGATTAAATATAAAAAAAGCAAAATAAAAACACCTCAGGCCCTGCCTCAGAGCCACTAAACAATAATTTGAATAAGATTTAATAGTCCTTCAGGAGATTCTAATATGATACAAGGTTGAGAACTTGAAGGTTTGGCTGTATGTGGTAAGCTGAATTCTATGATGGTCCTCAAGATTCCTCTTCATGATGTACACAATTTGTATAGCCCTCTTCCATTGAGTGTGGGTGATATTAGTACATATGATGGAGTCCATGAATAAATTATTAATCGGTTGACTTTGAGTTAGAGGGATTACCCTGGTTAAGTCTTGCTTAACTAGGTGCATCAGTCAGGCAAGCAGAGTGCTTAGGAGCAATCAGACAGGCAGGTGAGTAGTTAGGGGTGATCAGGCAGGCAGAGTGTTTTGTGGGCATCAGGCAGTTAGAATGGATATGGGTGATCAGGTAGGCAGGCAGAATGGTTTGGGATGATCAAGCAGACAGGCAAATGAGCAGTTAGGAGCCAGCATTTCTGGATTGCAAGAGGGATCCCAGATTGTGAGAAGTGCAGGCTGGGCTAAGGAACCCCCACCACTCCCGTGCACAAATTTTGTGCACCAGGCCTTTAGTGAGATAATAAGTGAGTAACTGAGATTACAGTAGTTTGCTCTGTAGCAATAGAAAACTGCATAGGATTCTGGGGATAGGGTTAAATCATTTTCCCTATGAATTTTAGAGGCATTGCTCCACTGGCTGCTAGCATCCTACATTACTATAATGGAATTAGATGACATTCTAATCCCCATTATTTTGGAACCATTTGTAAATTTCACAAAAATACATACCTTTACCTTTAAATATTAAAGTTCATCTATATATATAAAAGCCTAATATACAAATTGTTGCCTTGGGAGTTCGACCAGGAGACCAGGAGTTTGATCACTCACTATGACATGCGCCGACCACCAGGGGATGGCGTGAAATGAAGAAGGCCCTGACCAGCAGCTGGCAGCTGGCAGCTGGGGAAGGTAGGTCCTGGCTGGCAGTGGGAAGGCTCTGATTGGCTCTGATCACCGGCCAGGCCTAGGGACCCTACCCGTGCACAAATTTTGTGCACCATGCCTCTAGTATTCTTATTTATCATAAGAATAAAGAATTCGGCGGAAACCGGTTTGGCTCAATGGTAGAGTGTCGGTCTGCTGACTGAAAGGTCCTGGGTTCGATCCCGGTAAAGGGCATGTACATTGGTTGTGGGCATATCCCCAGTAGGGGGTGTGCAAGAGGCAGCTGGTTGATGTTTCTCTCTCATCGACGTTTCTAGCTCTCTATCTCTCTCCCTTCCTCTCTGTAAAATATCAATAAAATATATTTTTTAAAAAAGAATAAAGAATTCACTTAAATTGCAACAGTACAATTATAAAAATCTAAAATTTTAACATTGTAGTACTTTCATCTACTAACTTTATTAAAGTTTCACCAATTACCCTAATAATGTCCTTTGTAACATTTAAAAATGCCCCAATTTAGGGTCATGCATCACATTTAGTTGTTATGTCTCTTTAATATTGAGGAGCTCCTCAGACTTTGTCTTTTGTGACATGTTTTTTAATACAACAGGCCAGTTATTTTGTAGAAGTTCCCTCAATTTTGGGTTGTCTGCTCATCTTTAGTTAGATTCAGGTTATATATTTTTGGCAAGAATATTCTGTAAATGGATGTTCTTTTCATTTATTGATTTTTACAGAGAGGGGAAGCGGAGGGAGAGAGAGAGAGAGAGAGAGAGAGAGAGAGAGAGAGAGAGAGAGAGAGTTGTTGTTCTACTTATTTATGCATTTATTGGTTGATTCTTCTAGTACTAGTGACCCAGTGCACGAAATTCATGCACATTAAAAGGGGATTAATTAGAGGAAATAATTTAATATTGCTATTTGCCCTTTGTCTATAATAGAAGTGTCAGAAATGAAATAAAATTAGTAAAATGTATATGAAAACCTTCCTCCTATCAGAGTATGTGACTCACCACAGGACCCAGAGTCAAGTCCCCATCCACCCACATGCACCTCAAAATCATGTGAGACCCAGATCCTGCTCCCCCCCCCCCCCGCATTGGGCTAGATCCAGACCCAGCCAGTCCCATCTTTGTCAAGCCCTGCCAGTCAGGGGGCATAGCCTCAAGTACCCTGGCCCGGTGCCAGGATGGGGGCATGGCCTGAGGTCCCCCAGCCCAGACTGGGGCCAGGGGCATACCTTTCAGGTGGGGGACATGGCCTGAAATCCCCTTTCAAGCCCTGCTAGGTTGGGTGGGGGGGTGCAGCGTCAGGTCCCCTGACCCAGTGCTGGAATGAGGGGTGCAGCCTGAGGTCCCTCATCAAGCACCATCGGGTGGGGGGTATTGTCTGAGGACCCCTGGCCTGGTGCAGGGGTTGGGGCGCAGCCTGAAGTCCCCTGTCAAGCCCCACGTGGTGGTGGGCACAGCCTGAGGTTCCCTGGCCTGGTGCTGGGGCGGGGGGAGCAACCTGAGGTCCTCTAGCCAAGCACCAGGATGGGAAGCACGCCTTGAGGTCCCCTGTCAAGCCCTGCTAGGTGCAGGAGGGCGTAGTCTCAGGTCCTTGCTGATTGCTCATTAAGGCTCCTTATGGGAACTTGGCCTCAGCTGTGGGTGCAGCCATCTTTGTAATGGAGTGATGGTCAATTAGCATATTCCCTCTTTATTAGATAGGATGTACCCTGACCAGGGATTGAACCCACAACCCTGGTGTGTCATGACAACAATAACCAGCTGAGCTACTGGCCAGGGCCTAGTGTATTCTTTTCAATACATCCCATCAGGAACTGCATGATGTCAGTTTGTCCCATTGTTTATGATATTAACCTTGATCACTTGGCTAAAATAGTATCTGAGAAATTGCTCCATTATAAGGTACTATTTTTTCCTGGAAAATTTTCAACTATGTAATTGTTCTTAAATTACTTTTACGTACTAGTTTTTGGAACCTGTGATGATTCTTGCCCGACTCAATTGTCATTATTTTTAATGACCTGAATTAATTATTTAATTTACTCTTAAGTGATCTGTTTTTCTCTCTGGAAGCTTCTAGACTATTTATTCTAAGTGCACCATACTTGCATGATTTTGATACTAGAATTTAATGATACTGGTGTAGTTTTTCTTTAATCAGTAGATTTTTTTCTTTATTTGTCTTTATTCAGTAGTTTTTCTTTATTCATTGGGTACTCAGTAGATTCTTTTAATCTGGAAATTCTTTTATTTTGGAAAAAATTATTTTTATTATTTTATGTTATCTTTTTGGGAATCTTGTTAGTGAGATATTATACCTCCTGTATCATTATTTATGATATTATCTGCACTATTATCTGTCTCTTTAATCTTGTCATTGCTATACCATCTGGAACTTATCAATCTGATGTATTGAATTTTTAATTTTTATGTTTGAATTTTAACTTTTTAAGAGCTATTTCCTGTTGTGACTGTTACTTTAAAAAATAAGATTCTGTTCTTCCATCATATATCATATATGTGATGTGTTTCCTTTGTCCATCACGGGTCATAACAAATGTTTGGATGATTTTTTTTTTGTTCATTTTCTTGCATCTGGGTTGGGGTTCCTTCCCCTTTCATGCTACACCTAGTTGTCTATAATTTGAGCCTCTCAGGGCTTCCCTGAGCTGAAGCAATGCATTTCGGCATCTTGTAGCATCCTCTTCTTTTCTGTTATTCTATCTCTGTTTTCCATCTTCCAAGAATTTGTTGGTATCATTTGCCAGCTGGTGTTCTCTGTGGTCCTCCATTTCCTTGTGAATTTATTTATCTTTTTCTTTTTTTTAAATATATATTTTATTGATATTTCACAGAGAGGAAGGGAGAGAGACAGAGAGCCAGAAAGGTCGATGAGAGAGAAACATCAGCCAGCTGCCTCTTGCACACCCCCTACTGGGGGTGTGCCCGCAACCAATGCACATGCCCTTGACCGGAATAGAACCCGGGACCTCTCAGTCCGCAGACCGATGCTCTACCGCTGAGCCAAACCGGTTTTGGCATATTTATCTTTTTCAATAGTGCATTCAATGCTGTTTGTAGGTGTGATGCTGGATGGAGAAGAATTGAATTCCTATGGTAAATGTGATGTGTTTCTGTTTATTTTAATGTATTTATTCTTCTTGATGAACATATAATCGGTTTTCCAGGTTATCCTACCTCACCTACCCATATAATTTATTTAAAATTGCATTAAATCTGCAGGTAAATTTTTGAGGAATTGATATCCTTATTATACTGAATCTTTCATTCCTGAAATTCTTCATTTATTCAAGTGTTCTTTGATATAGACCAGGAAATTACTATTAGATTCTTCATATAGAGCTTGTATGTTTTCTGTAATCTTATTGATAGATATTTCATCTTTTTTATTGGTCTAGGGCAGTGGTTGGCAAACTCATTAGTCAACAGAGCCAAATATCAATAGTACAATTATTGAAATTTCTTTTGAGAGCCAAATGTTTTAAACTTAAACTTTTTCTAATGCCACTTCTTCAAAATAGACTTGCCCCGGCTGTGGCATTTTGTGGAAGAGCCACACTCAAGGGGCCAAAGAGCCGCATGTGGCTCACAAGCTGCAGTTTGCTGACCACAGGTCTAGGGAATAGATTCTTCATTATATTTTCTAATTGATTATAGAACATCTATAATAATAAAAGCATAATATGCTAATTAGACCAGAGAGCCAAATAACCTTCTGGATGTCCTTCTGGACAAAGCCAGGGCTTCGAGGGCTGCAGCTATGAGTGCCCAGTCCTTAGCACGAATTTTGTGCATTGGGCCTCTAGTGTTTTTATATTTATCTTATATCAGATAATTTTGATGAACTCTTGCATGCTCTGAAAAATAAGAATTGATTCTTTTATATAAATGTGAATAAACAATTTTAAACAGGTATTATCTATACTAATAAAAGCATAATATGCTAATTAGGCTGGGCAGCCAAACAACCTCCGCACATCCTTCCAGACAACCTTCCGGATGAATCCAGGGCTGAGAAGGCCTAGGTAAGCTGCCACAGCTGCGAGGGCCAAGTCCCTTGCACAAATTTCGTGCATTGGGCCTCTAGTACTTATAACAAATGAGATGAGAGATGTTTTTACTAAATTTAATACATTTTGCTAATAAATATTATTTCTTATTATCTTGAAGCAATTACCACGTGGCTTTTTTCCATTTTGTTTTTATGCAAATAAGCATTATATGTTAGCAGTTCCTCTTTTTTATGTTGTTGTTTTTGTTCCTATATTCTTTCTTTTTTTAAATTTAAGTTCTCCTCTGTTTAATGTATTACATAAGTCTCCTTTCCCCCCCATTGACCTCTCCCTGGCCACCCGTAACCCCCAGCACATGCCTGCATCCCTCCTCCCCCATCTGTGAATCATTGGTTATGCTCATATGGATGCATACAAGTCCTTTGGTTGATCTCTTACCCCCACACATCCAGCCTTCCCTCATAGGTTGGACAATCTATTTGATGCTTCTGTAACTCTGGTTCTGTTTTTGTCCATCAGTTTATATTGTTCATTATATTCCACAAATGAGTGAGATCATGTGATATTTATTTTTCTCCGACTGGCTTATTTTGCTTAGCATAATGCTCTCCAGTTCCATCCATGCTGTTTGAGCAGTTCTTCTTGATGGAAATCTATTCACACACTTTCATTTGCAAAGTATTCAATGATCAAATAAACTTAAAAATGCTAATGCTATCTTAAAATACAAAATACCCGACACCTCCCACAGTGCCCTGCACCTAGCACTAGCTTAATTAAGAACTCTTTGAATGAGCCGAAACCGGTTTGGCTCAGTGGATAGAGTGTCCGCCTGTGGACTGAGTTTGATTCCGGTCAAGGGCATGTACCTTGGTTGCGGGCACTTCTCCAGTGGGGGTGTGTGCAAGAGGCAGCTGATCAATGATTCTCCCTCATCGATGTTTCTAACTTTATCCCTCTCTCTTCCTCTCTGTAAAAAAAAAATCAATTTATATATATATATATATATATATATATATATATATATATATATATAAAGAACTCATTGAATGAAAACATGTTCAGTCTTCCCAACCCCATCTTCTTTCCTTCAGCTCGTCCCCCAAACTCAGAGATGAAACATTTTCTAAAAACTTCCCAAGATAACTATTTTCCTAGCATCCCCAGCAATCCGAGTTAGTGTTGAACAAATCTCAATGTCAGGAAACTTCCTTACCCTAAGGCTATTTTGCTGTAGTTTAAGTCATTTCCTTTTATTCTTTGGTGCTGCTAGAGAACAGGTTACCATTCCCGGTGTATAAATCTGAGAGAAATTTTACATGTGCTTTAGGAATTCTTTTCGCCTCTCTCCACAGTGATTATATAAGATAAGGATAACTCTGCTACCCACAAAAAGTAAAAGTGGACTTATTTATAGCAGAATATTTTAAAAATATGTCCAAGGAGAATTTAAAGAAAGGTGATACTTAAACTTAAAGATGTTTATCTCACTTTCCTCTCAGACCACTTTATACCCAAGGTTTCTAAACTTTACTAATCTTTAAAAAACACCCGAGGAACTTAATAGATATAAAGAAATTTAGCCTCCCTTCTTCCCTCCCAAATGTATTAAACTTGAATACCAGAAGGGTGGCTCTTGGAAATTTATAATTAAAGAAATAATTTTCCACTCTGAAAGCTTCAGAATCTCCTCTTTATTTGGGTCATTTCTTCCTATGTTTCAGTAGGCAATACAGGGGCTCTTTTACAAAGTTGGAGATTTATGTCCTTTGATTCTGGGAATTTTTTTTCTTGAATTATTCTCCCCCCCCCCCACCCCCCCAACACTTTTGTTTTCTTTTCCTGGAATTCCAAATAGCTGAGAATTTGAGCTTTTGGATTACAGCTTTATTTTTCTTACTACTCTTCTCATAGTAACCATCTCTTCCTGTTAACTTTTCTCAACTTTACCTTTTAATGCTTCTATCGAATTTTTATTTTGATGGCCATGCTTTGATCATATATATACTTTCCTACAGCTATTTTTCTTCTTAGGTGGTGGTTTAAAGTATGTCTATAAATTCTTTGATGCTCTCTCATCAAAACTTGTAGTCTAAATAACCCCCCCTTTTTTTTTTGAGTATGGGCTGCAAGTGATACTCTGTAAATTTTGGATACCAGATCTTAAAGGACACTGTGGGTGTCTTATTTCTCTTGTTCTGGATTATTTGCTCTGCAGGAAGCCAGTTGCCATGTTGTAAGAACATACAATGTTGTTATGAAGAGTTTCATGTGACGAGAAACAGAGGTCTCCTGTCAACAGCCATGTAGAGAGCCATCTTAAAGAGGATCCTTCAGTCCTGGTTCAGTCTTTAGGAAACCGCATCCCAGCTGACAGCTTAACAGAAATCTCATGAGAGACCCGGAGCCAGAACCATCTGGCTAAGTTATGCCCACATCTTTGACCCAAAAAGGCTGTGATATAGGAAATATGTGTTGTAAGTTGCTAAGTTTTGGGGTAGTTTGTCATGCGGCAATAGGTAACTAACATCTCGAGCTGAATGCTTCTTTTTATAACCTCCTGTTCTTGCTTCATAGATGCCATACCTTCTGTAACTTCACAGGATATTAATCATCTTTATTTGTTCATTTTCCTCACTGCATTGTCTCTAATACCTCTAGTTTCTTTTTTCTCTTTTCTTTTCTTTTTTTTTCCTTTTCTTTTCTTTCCTTTCATTTCCTTTCCTTTTCTCTTCTTTTCTTTTTTCTTTTCTTTTCTTCTTTTCTTTTGTTTTCTTTCCTTTCCTTTCCTTTCCTTTCCTTTCCTTTCCTTTTCTCTTCTTTTCTTTTTTCTTCTTTTCCTTTCTTCTTTTCTTTTGTTTTCTTTTCTTTTAGATTCAGGGTAGTTGACCAAAAGCCAAAAAGATGGAAAGGGATACAGATTCTCGAAGTGAGGTGGTGGGAGAAGGGGCAAACAAGTGGCCAATGTCTTCTATAGGAATCAAGGAACATGAAGTAGGAGAAAAAGATTAAATATCTCACAAGAGAAGGAGATCTGTGAATGTATTCTAGAGGCTTTCTTTGTTTTGCTCACTATTCCATCAACTAGCACCAGCACTCAAATTCCTGAATCCACTCCATCTGGGCAAAGATTTCTAATCCTATATAATAAAAGGGTAATATGCAAATTGACCCTAACGTAAGGTGGCCAGATGTCCCACTTTTTAAAAGTCCCGATCATGGCATTTAAAAAAAAGTCCCAATAGGGATTTTTTTTTTTAAAGGCTGCAGGCCGCGGGACAAATTGTTAAAAATCAAGACTCTCCCACCAAAAGCGGGACGTCTGATCACCTTTCCCTAACAGCAGAATGATCAGTCGCTATGATGAGCACTAACCATCATGGGGCAGATGCTCAATGATCCACAGGGGGAGCTCCGCTCAGCCACATGCTGGCCTGAGAGCTGTGAGGGATCCTGAGCTGCCAGAGGGATGTCTGACTGCCAGCGTAGGCCTGATCCCCTGAGGAACAGGCCTAACCTGGTAGATGGACATCCCCTAAGGGTTCCCGAACTGTGAGAGGACACAAGTTGGGCTGAGGGAACCCCTCCCCCGCAAAGTGCACAAATTTTTGTGCACTGGGCCTCTAGTCTATATATATAAAAGCCTAAGAGACTGCCGACCATTTGACTGCCCTACTGGTAGCTATGATGCACAATGACCACCAGGGGGCAGACACCCAAAGCAGGAGCTGCCCAGCTGTGATGACTTGGCAGCTATGGTTCTCAGGTGACCCACCAAGAACCAGAGAGGAGGGAGCTGGATTCTGGGGTGCGTTACCCAAGAACCACCCTCTTGCAATCCAGGACCCTTTGGGGGATGTTGAAGAGCTGGTTTTGGCCCAATTCCTGCAGACCAGGCCAAGGTACTCCACATCACTGGTCCTCTAGTATAGTATAAGTTAGGTGTACTCAGTGGTGATTCTACAGTGTTTTACTTGAATATTTAAAAAAAATATATTTTATTGATAATTTACAGAGAGGAAGGGAGAGAGAGCTAGAAACTTTGATGAGAGAGAAACATCGACCAGCTGCCTCTTGCACACCCCCTACCGGGGATGTGCCCGCAACCAATGTACATGGCCTTGACCGGAATTGAACCCAGGACCTTTCAGTCCAAAGACCAATGCTCTACCACTGAGCCAAACTGGTTTCGGCTTGAATATTTCTTTTCCTAAAACTATGTGATAGGTAAACTAGAAGTTATATAGCTTCATTAAGAAAACCTACATATTGTTTGTATAATAAGTAGGTTGAGCCGAAACCGTTTTTGGCTCAGTGGATAGAGTGTCAGCCTGCAGACTGAGGGTCCGGGTTCGATTCCGGTCAGGGGCATGTACTTTGGTTGTGGGCACATCCCCAGTAGGGGGTGTGCAAGAGGCAGCTGATCGATGTTTCTCTCTCCTCCATGTTACTATCTCTCACCCTTCTTCTCTGTAAAAAAATCAATGAAAAAAAAGTAGGTTGAGTGTTGATTAGTCTGACAGTAGTTTTCTGACAAAGCTAAAAGTCAGTGAAGTCACTGTAGACCCCCTCACCTACTGTCTATGACGTTGAGTAAGTTTCTCAAAATTTAAAAACCTATTTTGTAAAATGCAAATTATAATAGCATCAACCCTAGAGTTGTTATAATGATTTAATGAGATAAGGTGCTTAGAATAGTGCCTGGCACAGTGTTCTCTGTCCTTTTCCTTTTCTTCTCTTTTTACTTCCTCTTCTTATTCTTCTCTTTTTCTGCTTCTCTTCCTTCACCTCATATTTCTCCTTATTAGCATTATATAAAAATGTTATTCCCATGAACATTGAATCTATCTTGGAGGAACTTCTGACTTATTGGCCACTTTCACAAGTCTTATCCATATGCTACCATACCAAATTATGATATTGACACCTACATTTGTTATGATCAGACCTCTAACAGAGAAGCTTGATGTTTTATAACACACCTAAATCATTCAACACATTTTTCAGAAGGCCTGCTCTGTGAGAGAAACTGTGCTAGGTAGTGGCTATATAAAAATATGATACACTGCTTATAGTCTATAGAGAAGGAGACAATCATAACACAGAACCCCCCCACTATCATAGCCATTCTCAGAATTCTGGAGCATAGGAGAAGGAGTCTGATATGCTTATGACAGTCACTGAAAGCATGGCAAAGACAAAGCACTTAAAAGGGGTTTTGTGTGTGTGTGTGTGTGTGTGTGTGTGTGTGTGTGTGTGCGTGTGTGTGTGTTGGGGCATTGGGCATAATTCCAGATATAGTGAACAACACATAAAAAACTATAGAAGTATAAGAGTGCATGTTATGTTGGAAATTGGCAAGTAAATGAATGTAAAATCTGAGGACCTACTGTATATCAAAGTTAAGAAACAAACATGGAGTCTTCAAAGACCGAAACATAATTCTTTCCTATGTAAGAACAGCAAATTCAGTCCTCGTATGGTACCTGAGAATTATGTCTGTATAGAGGAAGTACCCTTCGAATTGGTCTAAGCCAGCCGTGGGCAAACTACAACCCGTGGGTCGGATCCAGCCCATTCAGCTGTTCTATCCGGCCCACAGAGCAGAAAGAGCGGAGGGTTCTCTTGCTCTCTCATCCACTCCTTCACCAGCAGCCCAAGATGAGAGTGCCAGCATGGTCAGATTGCTTTTGTTCTGGCCCTCGAGTCCTGTTTAAGAACCCATTGTGGCCCTTGAGTCAAAAAGTTTGCCCACCCCTGGTAAGCATTTGTTAATATTTGCTAGATGAAGAAAGAAATAAAAGATACATCTTAAGGAATGTTCAGGAGTCAGCCAGATGGAAGTTTTATTTCTTAAGTATTAGCATTCTTTCTCCACTCACTCTAGTGCTGCAATATTCATTTACATAAATATTTTATTTTGCTGCCATCTAGTGTAATAAAGTTGATGTTGTAATGTTGGTTTTTATCCCAATTTTACTGAAAAATAATTGACATACATCAATTATTTTAAACTTAAGGGATACAGCATGATCATTTGATTTACATTTATTGTGAAATGATTACCACAATAGGTTCAACTAACATCCGTTTTCTCATACAGATACAATCCTATATAATAAAAGCCTAACATGATAAGTGTCTGACCATGCGACCATTTGACCAGTCACTATGTTGCCCACTGACCACAAGGGTCCGGCGCTCCGATCGGTAGAATAGTGCCTGGCACAGTGTTCTCTTGCTGCTGGGATCCTGCTGATAGGGACTGAATGAGATGGGCTGGACACACCCTGGATCCCTCCTGTGGTCCCTCCCCAGCCCCAATCATGCACCGGAGGGGTCCCTTGGCCTGGCCTGCACCCTCTCGCAATCTGGGATTCCTTGGGGGATGTCAGAGAGCTGGTTTTGGCTTGATCCCCACAGGCCAAGCCAGGGAACCCCACCAGTACACGAATCTGTGCACCAGGCCCCTAGTAAAAGAAAAGAAAGAAGAAAAAGGAAAATATTTTTCTTGTGATGAGATTTCTTAGGATTTATCCTTTAAACAACTTTCCTATATATTGTCCAGCAGTGTTAGCTATAGCCATCATGTTGTGCATTATACCTCCAGTGTTTATTTATACTATAACTGGAAGTTTTAATCTTTTGACCACTTTTCTCTGTTTCCCCCTCTTTCTTACTCTCTGCCTCTGGTAACCACAAGTCTGATCTCTTTCTGGTTTATTTGTTTGCATTGCTTTATTTTTAGATTCCACATACAAGTGAGATCATACAGAGTTTGTCTTTCCCTACATAACATTTCATTTAGTGAAATGTCTTCAAGGTCTATCTATGTTGTTGCAAATGATAGGATTTCCTCTTTGTGGCTGAATAATATTCGTATATTTATCTTTAACTTTTAAATATCTCAATCCATCAGTGGACACTAAGGTTGTCTTAAGTCTTAGCTTTTGGTGATGCTGCTGCTGGGAACATAGAAGTGCAGATATCAGCCGAGACCGGTTTGGCTCAGTGGTAGAGCATTGGTCTGCGGACTGAAAGGTCCCAGGTTCGATTCCGGTCAAGGGCATGTACATTGGTTGCGGGCACATCCCCGGTAGGGGGTGTGCAAGAGGCAGCTGGTCGATGTTTCTAGCTCTCTATCTCTCTCCCTTCCTCTCTGTAAAATATCAAAAAAAAATGTATTTTTTTTTTTTAAAAAAAGAAGTGCAGATATCTTCCCAGAAGTGGAAGGATCATATTGTTGCATTGTAGGTTCTATTTTTAACCTTTTTAGGGTTCTCCATACTATTATCTATAGTGGCTGTACCAATTTAAAACCCTACCAATAGTGCACAAAGCTTCCCTTTTCTCCACATCTACATTAGCCTTTATCTCTTCTCTTTTGATAATAGCTATTCTACCAGTTGGGAGGTGACATGTCATTGTGGTTTTAATTTATATTTCCCTAATCACTAGTGATGTTGAGCATCTTTTCATGCACCTGTTGGCCTTTGATATATCTTCTTTGTAATGTCATTTTTAATTAACATTATACCCTGTTGATTTTTAATGAGGATGGCACTTCATAATTCATTTGAAAATGTAAGCCATAACTAAAATTTGAATAAAAAGTGAGAAAGTATCATAATAATGGTGCTATTTAGTAGTATGTAATGATTTTCCAGATTGTAGTCTATGTGTTAAAGTTAAGTAAGTGAAATCAACTGATATAAAATTCAAGGATGGTGCATACAGAAAAGATGACTAATCTAAAACATTAAAAACACTCTAAGGTGGTGCAATGAAATGATATAATTCGGAACACTCTCTATCCTGTGGTGCTGGCTTCTGGGTTCCTGTACTTCCTCTGCTCAAAGTTCATTACTGTGTACTTGGTGATGATTTTTAATGTTTAAAAATGGCAGAGTTCATTTCTCAGGCAATTAAAAATACCCTAAGCGAATTGAATCATAAAATACCATTTAATCTATTCACTGGCTGTAATTGTCATATCCCTATCCTAGCATCATTCCCTCTTTCTCCCTTCACCCCTCCCCTTTCCTTTATGGATTCTGTGTAAGGAAAATACTGTTTTAGTTTTTATTTCACTTTTAGAAAACGTGCGGACCTGAAGTAAATGTTGGCTGGGAAGGTCCGCCATGACATCATTACTAGACTTTCAAGACACATGTGACAGTAAGTTGTTTTTGAAGCCAGCACTTGCTGTGATGGAAGAGATTCCGGAAAGAGGACTTCCTGCCCTGCCAGGCTTAGGCCCCCTCAGAATTTCCTCCGAGAGGTACCAAATTAGAATGGAATGCTTTATTAGAATATTCCGTCTTCAAATCCCCCCCCCCACCCCCCCCCCCGGTCTCTCCCTCCAGGTGTACCACTAACACCGTGAATTCTACACAGAAGAAACTCTAAGCTGGTGCCCAAAGGCCAGAATTCTAATTCTGCTTCCTATCCCGGAAGTGTTGGTGTGACATTAGTGAAGACACGTAGACTAATCTGGGCTCACTTTCCTTTTTTCCACACAGTCAAGCATTGCGTTTAGATGTTTGTTGTTGTTCTTTCTATCTATAAGAGGCAGCGATTTTTCTTGCTAATTCACTATGCTGAGCTTTATCTATTTTCTGTATTCTCTTCATTAGAAGACAATTCCCGAAGAGGTAGGGAAACAAGTACTATTTGGAAGAGTTGTTAAGTGGTTGCCCTTCTTCTTTTAGGTCCATCTATCTGCTGAAAGGTAGCAGAATAGTTTCAGACCTCTCTCTCAACCTGTCACAATTATAAAAAACAAAACTGGCTCCATGAAGTCTGAAATGTGTTTCCCAATATCCAGTATTGGGAAAGATGTCAGTGCACCACATGCAGTTTATCAGAAGGGAACCCAACGCTCAAGGGAGATAAAATGAGGGGAAGGTACAGGCAAGTACTGAGGGTGAAGTTAAATATTCAAACCCCGCAGGAGATGTGTGCGATCCCCACTTCTCACCGACGAGTTGCCAGCTGTCACCTCTGCTCACATGATTTGTGGAAACTGGAGCTCTTTTTCTTTTGAAGCAAATACTGATTTTCTAGTGTGATTCATGAAAATTGGCCTTCCTGGCTCATACATGGGAAATTAGACTTAGTGAATAGATTCTCTGGGTAGTCTGAAAAACAGAAGACGTTTGCTGTTAAAAGTGAGGCGATTTTACTTTATTTGGAAAAGCGGTAAGGGACCACTTAAACTTATAAGGAAAATAAAAGCAATTATGTGTCAGATTGGGAGCCTAGCCCTGTTAAGATGTTCCCCAGGAGCTGGTATTATGTGAAAGAATATTCAAGCACACCATTCATTCTTTTCCATTTTCTTCTTTCTGTCTACTCTGATCTATTCTAAAACATTTATTTATCCCCTACTATTTCAAGGGCCCCTTTAAAAAAACATAAACAATACACCAGTAAGGGGGAAACAAGTGTGGGAAGACAATGAACAAAACAGCAATTGAAATGGCTGGCCCTGCTTTGATGGCCTCTCTGATTCTTCCTCCTCCCCCTGCCTCCCCCAATCCCACTACGAAAGCGATTCTCCAGGTCTGAAAGTCAGTAAATTACTTTCAATATCCGCATTCCAAGATGATCCTGACTGATCCAGGTAACTTCCTAACTTGGAATTCTCACAACTAAAAAGGTTCAAGCGATTAATCATGAAAGACTGTTAAACTGGATGTGAAATCACATTTTCTAGTTTCCCTTCTAACACTGAAGTCCTTGAGGCAGGATAGTAAGCTGCTTGGGAAATTCCCTGACAAGTGCAATAAGGGAAATGGAGACAAAATAATTAGACAAGGCCAAACATTTTGTATTTTATGGGGAGAGAAGAACTGCATGTCACACACATGCAACGATCTGGTAAATATTTATGAATTTTCTTCTTCTTTTTTTTATTTTTTATTAAGGTTTATATGTGTACATAGCTTACCATTGCGCCCCCCCCCCCCCACCTCCCATTTATGCCCTCCCTCCCCAGAGTTCTGTGTTCGTTGGTTGTACTTATATTCATGCATACCAGTCCTTCGGTTGTTCTCTTATCTCCCCCCAGGTCTCCTTCCCCTCCCCGCTGTCATTTGACAATCTGCTTGTTTTATGGTGACTATCTCAGGACCACATGAATAGAATCTGCTCCTCATTTGGCAGTCTGCTTGTTTTATGGTGACTATCTCAGGACCACACGAATAGAATCTGCTCCTCCTCTGGTTCTCACCGCCCCTCCCCCTGGGTCCCACTGCTTCCCCTGGGACACATGGCTCACCCAGGGCACACGGCCCTTCTGGGATGCTGGGGTCGCGTATTGGAGGCACTGCGCTAGCTCCTCGCTAGCATGGAGGGCAGGCTGGGATGGTTGCAGGCGGGCTGAGATGGCTGCAGGAGGGTAGACCACCCTCAAAAGTGTCTCATTTGGTGTGGAAGCAGAGCAGCTGCGGACGTGGAGGCTAAGTTCTGAGGCCGCCCACTCCCTGAGCCCGGGGCATAGTGAGCTCTGTTCTCAGTGGATTTCCTTTATTTGCGGCGGCGGTGGCAGGTGGCGGTGGCCGGTGCGGCAGTGACGGTCGCTCCTGTGGTTCAATTTCCACTGTAGTTTTAAAGTTCACATGGCGGCAGTGGCGGGAGCTTCGGCTCGGCCATGCAGCAGCTGAGGGAGAACTTGCCAGGGCCGCTAACAGAAGGCGCCGTGCTGGCTCCTCACCAGCACGGTGGGTGTGCTGGGAAGGTTGTGGGCTGGCTGAGATGGCTGTGGGCGGAGAGTCCGCCCTCAATGGTGTCTCCTTTGGTGTGGAAGTGGAGCTGCTGTGGACAAAGAGGCTAAGTTCTGAAGCCACACTCTCTCTGAGCCCGGGGCGTAGTGAGCTCTGATTTCGGTGGATTCCCATTCGCGGGTGCGGCGACGGGTGCGGCAACGATGGTAGCTCCTGTGGCTCAATTTCCCCTGTAGTTTTAAAATCCATATGGCAGTAGTGGCAGAAGCTTTGGAGCCGGCTGCTAGTGGCGGTGGCAGAAAGACTCGCCGGGGTGCATATGGAAGGCGCCGTGCCAGCTCCCCACCAGCACGGTGCGTGGAGGCCGGGCCAAGTCGGCCGTGGGTTGGGAGACGCCACGCCAGCTCCTTGGGATGGTTGCGGGCAGGCGCCGAAGGCGCGGCAGAGGTCCCGTATCAGCTCCCTGGCTCCCACGGCGGCCAGAGGGCTGGCTCAGTCCCTGGGCCCCGGGGCAGAGCGAGGTCTGGCTTCCCTCATTCCCAGCGGCAGCGGCTCTGGCAGGTCCGGTTTCACCGTAGTTTTAAACTCCACATGGCAGCAGCGGCGCCCTGCTTGGTGTCTAGTTGTAGCCTTCCCATTTCACCAGCTTTCCTGTGGGTCTGGTGCGATCCCTTTCAATTTTAGCTGTTGTTTTTTTCCAAATTGTTGATGAGGTGGCAGCCTAGGAGTCTGCCCAGGCCGCCATCTTCTTTCAGTCCTTCGAAGGTTCTTTTTTAAAAAAAATTATTTTTATTACTGAAAATATTACAGATGTCCCCACTTCACCATTCACTCTCTACTCCCCACCCCCAGGCCTTCGCTGCACTATTGTCTGTGTTCATGGCAGGAAAGGTTCTTGATCAAAGTGGCTAAAATTCAAGACTTGATAAGAAAGAAATGATTGACTTTGGGTTATTCTCTTGGGAACTGAGATTTAACATTCTGACAAGGACCCAAACTCATTGTTAGTGTGACTTTTAGAAGCTTGAAGAAGGCAGTGGCCCATGACCAATAAGTTGAAATGCCTAAATTACCATGGTTAATGGTAGAGGAAGAGAGATTGGCCATGCCAGGATTTTTGTATTTTATCCATGTCTTTATTAGACATTTATTATTATTCCTTTTTACTTAGCACAGTAGCACCCAGAACTCAGAGATATAGTTTGTCTTTTCTCTACTGTATCCCCAACACTTCAACCAGTATCTGAAACTTACCAGACTTCAGTTGATACTGGTCAAATGAATAAACCCATGAACGAGGCGATAGATTCCCCTAAAGTAACAGCAACCTCTTGGAAGCTAGTCAGCAGGACTTTTTCTTTTTATACCTTTCCAACTGAAAATTGGCCACCAACATATATTTTTATTATGTGTGGTTGTTGTTTTCCAAGCCTGTGTTTTGTTAAACAGATGGAGGGTTGAATTGTTTTTAAAAAATTGACAGTAAAGTCCAGGGAGAGATTATAACAAACCACAAATAGTTTCATCAACTTCAAGGGCACTCCCCTTTCTACTGGAAAGCCACACTGACTGATGTTAAAGAACACTAATCTTGCAATAGTCCAATCTTCAATAGCTTGGAAAGTACTAATAGAAGATGATTCCAGTTGATACATTTTTTAAAAAAATCTAACATTTAAACTTGAAGATATTCTACACTTTAACCATATATTTATAGGTTCATAATATCTTATATTTGGATATGATCTCAGGTATCATCTAATCTTATTATGTAAATAAAGGTGACGGCCAAAGACATTAAGTTACTTTTCCACAGTCACTTAGGAAATGAGTGCCACAATCAGGACAGCTATCTAGGTTTCTTTGCTCCTAGCTCAGTTCTTCCCTTTCGTTGTAGTAGTCACCAACTGACCCACTGAGGTACCTAGTACTTCACAGCAAGGGACCCCTTTTTCTGAGTGAGTCTCTTCTTCTCTGACCGAAGATAGTAGATGCAGGGGAGGACATCTGGTTGCTATTGTCCAAGTAAATTGTGTCTCAGGGATTTTAAAAATTGGTACAGAAAGATAGAGCCCGAGATTCAGTCTTTTGTGGTAGTGGAAATCTTAAGTTGCAAAGCTTGGAGGTTATTGGCACCCACGTGTCACTACTTATGAGAAATAAGGCTGCAGTGGAACAGAATGAAGTCCATTTGCCCTGGGTTGGGGGTGGTGAGGAGAGAGAGAGAGAGAGAAGAGAGAGAGAGAGAGAGAGAGAGAGAGAGAGATTGTGGGTAGCATCTAAATTCTTGGTTCCAGAAGCCCAGCTGCCTTTCCCAAAGTTGGACTACTAGGCAATCACTAAGATGCTTCCATGCCTTCTGTCAACATCACTTTTAGCCGAAACCATTTTGGCTCAGTGGATAGAGTGTCGGTCTGTGGACTGAAAGGTCCCGGGTTTGATTCTGGTCAAGGGCATGTACCTTGGTTGCAGACACATCCCTAGTAGGGGGTGTGCAGGAGGCAACTGATCGATGTTTATCTCTCATTGATGTTTCTAACTGTCTCTCTCCCTTCTCTCTGTAAAGAAAAATCAATAAAGTATATATTTTAAAAAATCACTTTTAGTTGTCTTTCTGTTATTGCCACCAAAGAAATATACATATTGAATGGCTATAAGGATTAGAGCAATATTCTAAGTTCCCAAGGAGAGGCCAATCAATACTGAGCCTCTAACATGTGTCAGGAACTGGACATATATTCTTTTTTATCCTAACAATTCTATTAAGCTGTTTTATTTTCTCCATTTTTCAGACTACAGAACTCAGGTTCAGAAAGAATCCATGCTGGGTTAGAAAGCTAGTAAGTCTCTGCATTCAAATTTAAATTCAGGTGAGCAAATTCCAAAGCCTGTACTACTTTTGACAAGTCATGTTGTCTTAAATATCCCATAATCTGCTTTGTTACTTAAAGTGGCATAGAGACTAGCAGTGCTGGTGTCTTCTGGGAACTTGTTAGAAGTGCAGCATATCAGCCCTGATTTCAGACAGTATCTGCATTTTAGTGAGATGCCCAGGTGATCTGTGCACACAGAATCTGACTGAGTGGAAACCAGGGCTGTGGGGTCAGAGAGAAGTAAACTGAATAACTTTAAACTATGATCTAACATTTCAGAATTATTTTCTTCATCTGTAAAATGGATTAAGTAATATTCCCCATTGGAGCTGTTGTGAGGATTATATCAGACTAGAGGCCCTGTACATGAAATTGTGCACAGGTGGGGTCCCTAGGCCTAGCCTGCAATCAGGAACATCTTCTGCCCACTCACCAGTGCCCAGTCCTGTCCTGCTGCTGTCCAGATTCCCTGTGGTTCTCCATTCACCAACCAGCTATCAGAGCGTGCAGGTGGAGGTGGGGGGGAGGATGGGGGGCAGAGTGACCAAGAGGTCTGCCTTCCACCTGCTTGCCAGTCTCCAGTCCCACCCTGCCTCCACCACCAACCCCACTTTCCCACTTGCATTTGGTGATCGGAGCCTGCCGGCTGGGTGGTTAATGCATCTCATAGTGGCTGGTCGATTGGTCATTCTGATCATTATGATCACTGGCCTTTTATTATATAGGATAAGGTATGAAAGCCACTGGTGAAATGTCTGACACAGTAGGCTCTTATTAAAAGTGAGTGTACTTCCTTCCCAACATTAAATAAATGTATCATTCTTCCCATTAATGGATAACACTGATAAGCACATACTCAAAATGGTGCATCTAAGAATATAGAGAAGCATAACGAACAAGTATTTCTCCCAAATAGAATAGTGACTGCAAGGGGGAAGGGTCACCATTTGCCTTTCTTTGTTATAGTGGGTGTGAAAATGGAATTCATTTAGTAATGCCAATGGCAAAGAAACAGTTGGAAGCTAACCAGTCTACATGAGGGAGACACATTATTAAAACAACAGCAACAACAAAACTTTAGCATTTTTTAGAACTGGGAGAAAAGTTGCACAGGTTGTGAGAGGGAAAAGGATTTTAAGGTCAGGAAAGGAATATGGAGTTTTCAGGAAAGTAGCTAATTATTTCAATTGTTAGCAGATATTAAGAAGTAATTGGATAATCTGACAATTGCAGGTTACAGAAAAGGAATATATGATTGCCATCATCTTAAACATATTCATTTTCCTCTTGTGTGTTGATAAATCAGCCCACAAGGAAGAGTGTACCATTTTAGTAATAGTACAAGCATGTAGTAAAGTTATTTTAACTGCTCAGATATAACATAAGACTAGGACAATTTTTTTTATATAGCAGCAATAATTATTTAAAAGAAAATAGTCTTCATTCACTAAAGTATAATTTACCTATTTTAATAATATATCAGATATTGTACCTATGATGAATATAATCATGAAACCTCAGTGGAGAACATAAAAGTCTTGAATCATTGTAGAATGGCTGGAAAGAGAACATTGTACAATTTTAACTTCTCTCTAAATTAGTTTATAGGTTTGATGCAATTCAGATTAAAATCCCAATGGGAGTTTTTCTTGGGGAATTTGACAGTGAGATTCTAAAGTTAATCAGGAAGTATACACAGTAAAGAAGAGGCAAAAAAGAGTAAGGAGATATATTTTATCCAAGTAATCTATCTATCTATCTATCTATCTATCTATCTATCTATCTATCTAATTTAAAGATTTTTTTAAAAGGGGAGACTTATCTTTGTGTAACAGATTACTCAAAGTTTAGCAGCTTAAAACAGCATTCATTATTTCACACGGTGTGATTGTTCATTTTATGTATCAACTTGGCTGGATCACAAGATGCTCACATATCTGGTGAAACATTATTTCAGGTGTCTGTGAGGGTGTTTCTAGAAGAGAATTGCATTTGATTATTGTTAGTGTAAAGCAGATTGCTTTCCCCAGTGTGGGTGAACCTCATCCAACCCATTAAGAACTGAAGAGAACAAAATTGTGGAGGAAGGGAGGATTCCCTCTTTGTCTACCTGATTGGTTGAGTTGGAGTATTTAGCCCTGGCTACTCCTGGTTTTACAGAGAGTTCTTCTTCCTGGAAATAAATGTTAATCTGCATATTAAAGCCTTAAAAAAAAAACCCTCCCCCTTTACTCCTGCTCACTTTTGCTGTGTAATTTAATTGTTGGAGAAATGAGGTCATTGGTCCTCTAGCCTGACTTTTGTTGAGTGCAAGTGTAGTTTAATGTGCTTCTCTGCCTCCATATTCCTTTCAATCTATAAGCTTGATTAGAAGCTGGAGGATGGGTGGTTCAGGACCCCTTTCAAACTTCAGACTCCAGAGTTCACTCTTGTCTTGTTCTCAAGTAGTGCTTACTAGGTGCTGGCTTCTTTCTGAGATCTCCTGGCTTCTTGCTCTCTTCTATTCTTGACCTTCTCTTTCTTCTCTAACTCATAGCATGTTGTAGACTTTTTGGGGATGGAGTTAGGATTAGTTAGTTCTGAGAGTTTATGGGCTGTTAACTGCTCCAGTCCCTTCAGAACTCACCACATAGCCTTTCATGCATCTGTTTTTAGAATGTTCAAAGCTCCTCTCAGTTTCCGCTTCTGTTCTCAAATTGGTCCACTGAGCCTTTCAGTGAGTCTCTGCTAGCTAGTTGGGTATTTCTCAGTCTGTATGAAGCCCTGTGTGTTTTTCCTCTGCTTTTTTCTTGCTGATGCTATACAACTCTTATAGCTCTTGGTGGATTATCGTTTTATCAATTTGTTTTAGGGTGTGGGGGGTACTTCATTGGAATAGCAGTCTATAGACTTTTGGTTGTGCTAGTAACTTTGTCTACTTTTTAAAATCAGGGGATTCAGGAAAGTTAAAAAGCCATGCCACTCTTTCTACTATTCCTCTATGTTTCATTTTTAAGTTAAAAAGTGTTAGAATGTTACTAAAATGCCTGAGAGGTTATTTTGCTTAATTTGATATTTTTGTTGCATTGTATTGCTTTGATTGTAAAAGAAGGATTGTATTGAAGAGGGGAGGGGGAGAAAGAGGGAGGGGGGAGGATTTACAGTATTAAATTTTTATAGTATTTTCTTTACAGCCATTCTACAATGATTATTTTAAAAAAAGAAGTAGATCTGGAAGATGTAATGTGACACGGCCTGTGTATAGGAGTAAAGAATATAGTGTCTCAAAGGATGATGGAAATTTACATTCCAGAGGGGATCTGACTTGGCAAATTGTATCAGTCCATGGAGATGGATGAGTACTTTCCTTTTTATCTGATTTTGGGGACAGCATAAAGATGTCTGGTCCAGATTACCCAAAGGTTCAAGCGTGCCACCAAAAATGTGTCAGAACTATCATCTTAGTAAGTAATTAACCTAATAAAAGATGTTGATTTTCTCAGTATGGGATCTAGCAGAATAAAAAATAATTGTTTATTTTAACATGAGAGTTTCCTCCTGATAAATTCACAGTTTCTCACATAATAGTTATACCAAAGAGACAACATTTCCATGAAGTACAACTGTCAGGCACTATAATCCTTACTATAAAGGGGGAGGAAACAGAAATACCTCATCCATACATCCATTTATCTGATCAAACATGATGGTGCAAATATGCTAGTTACATATGCAATATCAAGTCATAAGATATTTTAAAAAATAACTGAAATAAGTCTGAATGTGGAGATCCTATTTCTCCCAAGGACAGAAAACTTAATTTAGCCAATTCCACATGCACCTCTGTTACCCACAAATCTCTCCTGTCCCCAAATCAATTCTGGTTTAAATATAATCACTTTATCATGACTCTCTCTGTGCTTCAGAGGGCAGCCTCTAAATCAGCCATGGGCAAACTATGGCCTGCGGGCCAGATCCGGTCCGTTCAGCTGTTCTATCTGGCCCGTGGAGCCTAAAGAGCAGAGGGTTCTCTTGCTCTCCCCTCCGCTCCTTCACCAGCAGCCCAAGATGAGAGTGCCAGCAAGGTCAGGTTGCTTTTGTTCCGGCCCTCTGGTCCAGTTTAAGAATCCATTGTGGCCCTCGAGTCAAAAAGTTTGCCCACCCCTGCTCTAAATCTTTCAGGGTGGGATTAGGGTAGGCTGAGGTGAGGAGGCAGGTGCAAGGGAGATATCCGGTTCTCAGATGCAAACACCCTTGGCTTTGGCCTCGGAAGTTAATGTTCATGTTTCCATTGTGTTTGGATCACTGATCTATTTGATCTAGGTACTCACCACTGACCTTCCTTATTCTGATGTCTAGGCCCTTCAACCCTCTCCAGTCCTCTCTTAGCCCCTTTGAATGGTCTTTAATGCCATAAACATTAAGTCTTGGATGAGTTTCGGCATATTCCTCTGGCTCTTCATGCCCAAATACTTTATGTAAACATTCTACTCTCTGTTAGCTTATTAGAGAGAAACCTTAGGACCTTGGTTGCTTTTCTGATTCCCTGGTCACCCTAGGGATAGAGCTTAGATCTCTGTTTTCAGATCTTTTATTTTGATTGATTTGTTGAGAGGAAGGGAGAGGGAGAGGGAAAAGGAGAGGGAGAAGGAGAGAAACATTGATGAGAGAGAAACATCTATCAGTTGCCTCCCGCACATCCCCTACTGGGAATGGAACCTGAAACCCTGGCATGTGCCTGACCGAGAATTAAACCTTGACATCTTGGTGCATGGGTCAATGCTCAACCACTGAGCCTCATTAGCTGGATTCTGTCTTCAGATCTTAAAACACATCTGGGATTCTAAAATTTCTATCTCCGTAGCTTCTTTCAAAAAGAAGCTAATCCCAGGAACTGGGGGTCAGGGGAGGTACAAGGCTCTTCTTGGGGATACACACTAATACCTCTAGAATGAGAAAATTGGTTCCCCTGCGTTTGTGGCAGATTACATTATTGTTTTACAATTAACCCAGCCACTGTCATCAGCACCCTGTAAAAAGCATTATAATCCATGTTCACTGCCATGTGATTTGACTACAGAGGCAGTAAAGTTCTCCATTGACTTGGGGTTTGACCATACAAAAGGCATTGGTGAACAGGACTTGAGTGGGCATGCCACGACCCATTGGAGAAGCAGCTTGGAGTCCTCCCATTTCCCACAGTTCTCTGGCTCTTCCCATCTGCCAGGAGAATCGTCAAGTCACATATAGGTTCTGCTTCTTCAGTCTGGGATAAGAAGACCCACGAGCTGCCCCATAACATGGAGTCCAAGCACGAAATAAACCTTCATGGCCATAAGACTTCAGAGTTGTTTGCTTTCACAGCAAAACGGACTAATACATTGTTTGTGGTCTTCTTTCTTTTCTCTTTCAGCTCTTCCTATTTCTTGCCCATAGCCATGAAATCAGCTATTCCAAACCAAAATGCCTGACTTATGAGACCGCAGTCACTGCCATGAGCTCCATATGTCTATTAAACAAACCTCTGAGAACTGCATTCTTCTTTCTCCCCGAGGCAGGAAAGGACATGCATGCCCTAGCTCTCTGGGAGGAGGAACGCCTAATGGTAGAGGACATGGAAATGTGAATGTGTGTGTGTGTGCAGAGCTATCCGGTGGGGTGCCTCAGTGAATATTTCAGATCTTTATGCTAACATACAAAATGGTTACAATGAAACACAAAATTTGTACATGATACAATGAAACACAAAATTTGAAAACTCTAAGACATGTATCCTTCCTACAGTCCGGGAGTTTACAGGGCAGATGAGTCATCATCTGGGAGGATAGGTGGGATTTGGAAATGCAGGGATGGGGGCCTTTTGCTGCAGATGGATCTAACTCACAGAGGCAGGTGAGTGACTGGCATGGATGGAGCTCCATAAATAAATGTGACTGTTTTGTTCAATGTCTAAGAGACTGGTGGGAGGTCAGGTTGGAAAGGCAAGCCCATTTGTGACCGTGGTTAAAGGGTGTGGACTGTGAAGTGGCTAAAGACCATGCAGGAAAAGGGTGGGAGAGTAGATTTCAACAGCATTTATTTTTTTTAACAAGTATATTATTATTGATTTTAGAGAGGAACAGAGAGGGAGAGATAGAAACATCCATGATGAGAGAGAATCATTGATCGGTTGTCTCCCACATGCCCCACTGGGGATTGAGCCAGCAACCTGGCATATATATCCCCACTGGAAATCACACCGTGACCTCCTGGTTCATAGGTCGGCGCTCAACCACTGAGTCATGCCAGCGGGGCAGCATTTTTTTTAAAGAAACAATGTGGCCATTTTTAATTTTGATACTAAAGTATCAAAAGTTTAAGTTTGATACTAAAGTCTCCAAGTATATATAAACAGTTGGAGAATCAGTTGAGAAAAATTTTGCTTTTTACCTAGGCACGATGGGTTACTCTCCCCAGATGGCCTGTGGACGCTAGCTGGGTGTGCATGGTTGCTAAACAATCACTGTGCTTATGAAGTCATTTCTGAAAAAGTCCATCTGGTTTGTGGGTAGTCGTACAAAGAAGCAGCCTTCATTTCCTGCAGTCGTTTGCCTATGACTAGGGTCTATCTTGCTATACGTAGATCTCCTTGACATTTTTACTAATGATTAAAAAACAAGCACACCACGAAGTAAACACACAGACACTGAACTATACATGTAAAATGATAACGGTGCATTACATTTTACCCCTATAACTCCCTCTCTCCCCCCAGCAAACCTTCCTATGGGATCCCTTAAAAATTGTTAGAATTTCAGAGCTAGAATTTCCTCAGCTTCTATCTCAGTACCAATCCCAAAGGCGTCAAAGTTGACTACGAGAACATGTGACACGCTAGCGTTAGCCAGTCTCTTACTGGTTTTTCCTGCCTTGCAGACCAGGCTCCCAGGGTCAGAAGAAAGTCTTCCTATTTCTTGCCCATGCTAGTGTAGGGAATCAGGCGTGTGCGTGCGTGCGTGCGTGTGTGTGTGTGTGTGTGTGTGTGTGTTCTTGAGACCACTGAGTCGCAGCCACGCCCTTCTCCCTCCACCCTGGGGAGAGGTGCAGTTGAAAGGTTCTGTTGTTGTGGCTGAAAGGCGGGTCCTGGACCTCTGGCAGCTCCGCTCAGCCTCTCCGGCCGGCAGCCCCCACCCAGACCGAGGGCGCAGCTGGCAGGAAAGCGCTCAGCATCTCAATGACAGTGGATGAATGGTGCACAAGCTGTGCCCGGGCTTCCGATGGGAATCAACTTTCCAGGATCTCTGATGAGCATCTCTTAGGACCTGTTCGCTCCTTCGGACGCCCGCCTTTGTTCCCCATCCCCGCCCAGCGCTCCGGGGTGCAGCGGTCCACCTCTCACCCCGAGCACCGAGCCGCCGCCGCCGCCGCCGCCGCCGCCGCGGCCGCCGCGCTCCGCCGGGCACATGCGCAGTGGCGACGCCGGCCCGCGCCTCCAGTCTCCTCCCCCGCCGCCTCCCGGTTCCGCAGTCACTTCCTGCAGCTGTTTCCCCGTGGGTCCGGGCGGACGGACTGTGGAGTCAGCCCCCGGCCGGCCGCGGCGAGGGCTCGGCGGCGGGCCGGCTGAGAAAGTTGCGCGGCGGGAGGCGGGGCGGAGCCCGGGCGGCGGGGACGGCGGCGGCGGCGGCGGCGGCGGGCGCGACCCGGGCGGACGCGGCGCCCGAGGCTCGGCGCCCCGCAGGTTCCGGTGAGTGCGGGCGGTCCGGGCGGCCCGGGAGCCGCGGGGCGCGGGGTGCCGCGGGCTCTGCACCTGCCTTCCCCCGAGGGGCGTGCGCTGCCGCCGCTGCGGACGGGGCCGTGTTTGAGCCCCTCACGTGCTCCGTGGGGAGGAGCGGGCCGGGCGGGCGGGCGGGCGGGCGGGCGGGCGGCAGCCGCCGGGCTCTGGCGCCGGCCCCCGTCTCGTGGGGGACCGGGGTTCCATCTTTCGTGATGGCATCCTTGAGGGACGGAGGTGCGTGTGTGCAGCTCGGGTGCCTGCGTGCACGGCGGCGGTGGAAGGGGGTGCGTGGGCGATGCTGAAGCCTGGGTGGGTGGGTGGGTAGCTGGGACTCGAAGGTGCAAACGGGGGCCCAGGATCCGGCGCCGTCCCTGCTGAGACTGGCGGAGGCTCCCCAGTTCGCCAAGGCCTCCGTTCCCCCCGGTTCTTGCGCTCCTTTGAGCCTTCCTAACAGGAGGTGCCTGGCCTCGGCTGATTATTTTTCCCCCTGTTTTTATACCCATACCCCGCTGCGTTCTGCTGACCTCCAAATAATGCTCACCGTCTTCCCTCGGGGCCAGGGTTCCCGGTTAGAGACTATCCCCAGTTGGCCGAGGCGTCAGGAACCTGTTCCTCTGTCCACGGTGGACCTTTCCTCCGTAGCTTTCTCCAAACAGGAAAGGGATCCGCTTGGGAACGGCCCGTGGAGAGTAGGCCCCAGTCGGATCATGAAAACTATTATGTGATCCTTCATCCCCTTTCTTGATAAACTGGGTCCCCCCGGAAGCTTTGATTTTTTTTCTTTATTGTCCCCGTACCCCCTCCTTCCAAACCGGGACATTAACTGGCCATCAGCCCTTCATGTAGGCCACCGCAAGCATCTCCTTGAATGGCTTTTTATGATCCGAGGGATGTTTTGTTTACGTCCGCCACCAAGTTGGTTTCTTTTCATCGAATGCAGTAGTAGCTTTGGCCTCTCCGTAACCCACCATTCATGCTTTCACCGGAGGCATGGTTTCATTCCTTTTCAGGTTTATACTTTACGCTAATTTTCGTTTACCAAGGTAGTAGCACTTGATGTAACGGTTATGCATTCTATTTGGAATGCATCATCATTTTGATGGTTGACTATCACGAGAAATAATTCTGTTTGGAATGCGTTATCGTTTTGATTGTTGACTATTAGGAGAAATGATTTTGGTTAAATAATAGCTATCCTGTGAACATTATTAGAATTTTAGAGCTAAATTTTCCTCTGCTTAAATAAGATAAAATGCGATAATGGGGTAAGTCTCTAATTGGTGAGCATTTAATTCGGGAAATTTTTATCAGCGCTGGAAACTGGTCTCTTGTACCTCTGTGCTCTGAGAAGGGCCTTTGATGGAAATCTGTTAGGCGGCACTAGGGCACATGTGCCCAAATTTCCTCAAGTGGGAGTGAGCGTCCATAAAACAAGTCCAGACATGTCTAAACAATTTATAGCATTTCTAAACAATATATAGCTTTTCTGTTTATATTGCTGATTTCCTTTATCCAGATGTTTTGACACCCTCCTTCAACATTTCTCTTTTGAACTGGCAACTTGTTTATGGCAAGTTGGTATTACTGTGTCTCTGTACTGGTAATCCTTACCTGAGGATATTTTTTTCATTGATTATTTTTAGAGAGAATGGAAGGGAGGGGGAGAGACTGAGAGGAACACCGATGTGAGAAAGACATCCATTGGTTGCCTCCTGCAGGCACCCAGGTGGGGGCTGGGGGATTGAGCTTGCAATCGAGTTACGTGCCCTTGACCAGAATCCAACCTGGGACCCTTCAGTCTGTGGGCTGACACTCTATCTACTGAGCCAAACCAGCCAGGGCTGTATTGCTTTTATGTTCCCAGAAATATGGACAGCATATTTCTGCTTAAGAATAAAATTACATCATTGTTTTTCTAAATGTTATGACTAATGAGAAATATTGTTAAATACTATCCTATCTAATAAAAGAGTAATATGCAAATTAACCATCACTCTGCTACACCCACAAGCCACGATCACCTGCCATTCGGGAGCAAGTATACAAATTAACCAAGATGGCTGTGGCCATGGAGCGAGCAGGAGGCTTGGGTTTCCCTGGCAATGAAGGAAGCCAAGCTTTTCACACACCCTGGCAGGCCCAGGCTTCCACTCAAGACTACAAAGTTTTAATTATAGAAGATAAATAAATCCTAACAAAAATGGCAGCAGCCACAGAGCTGGAGAGAGCAGGAGGCTTGAGGTGTCTTGGTGATGGAAGAAGCCAAGCTTCCGCAGTCCTGGTCTGGCTCAGTCTCTGCTACAAAGTATTCATTATAGAGGATAGATCCTCCCTTCCCCCAGTTGATGGACAGATGTAAACCCCACCTGTGGCCAGATATACCTGAACTCTGAACCACCAATCAGCACCTGCCAAATACCCTAAGCCCCAATTCTTAAGACCCTAGGTCCCTAATCACCAAGCAGCGTGTGCTGAGTACCCTAAGCCCAGTGCCCTATCCTCCCCTTAAAAGCAGACCCCCGGGTGTCTTCCAGCCTCTTCCTCTCTTTCTCTCTGGAAGCAGCCGGCGGTGGGAGGTACCCTCTCTCCAATAAAGCCTGTGTCCTGGCATCCCAGCATCAGCTACCTTCTTTAATTAATCTATCATATGGTGCGCTGAAACTCGGGTGAACGTGGACGATCCTCTGTGATCCTGCTCGGTGGCAGGGTCCTGAGTTGATTGGCCCGTTCAGAACATCTCTGGGACCCTGCCGTCCAGTGCCAGGACATGTGGGAATCTCGTCGCTTCCTTATGCTTCCTTACCCGTAGGCCTCCCCCTCCCTACCCTGGTTCCCTTGCCCTGGAAGGGCCTCAGAGTTTTCTCGTCTACTCGGCTACACATTTTACGTTCTATGTTCACGTTCTACGAAAGCCCAGGCGCCTGGCGGAGAAAACTTCTACTCCACAGGAAAGGTTTCCGGGTGACGACCTAGATACCTTTTCTTGTCTCTTTTTCCTACAGGTTGGCTAGGGGGAGTAGAAGGACCCCCCCACCCCCAACTTCTCCTTTGCTCTAGTCTTGGTCATGGGAACCTCCCACTCCAAAGTTCCCCGGAATTCACCTCTGGGGTGTCTCCTCCCCAATCTCTCGACCCTCGGTCTTTCTGGCTTTATCAAGCCTAAAAAGCTCGTTTAAAACAGCATTTTCGATTACAATATTCTTCGCCAAACCGCCTCGTAAAACGGCATTCCGATATCCTCCGAGATCTAGATAATTTTGCCACCGAACAAGGAAGCTTCAGATATTCCCACAACAGGTTTCCCCTCCCCCTCTCACCCCCGCTCTCCCACCTCGCTTGACTCCTGATTCTCCCCTTATCAGCTGGAAACCTGTTCTAAAACCCCTTTCTCTACCACCCTAAACCGTCCCACTCTAAGCATTTTTTCCCAGGTTGCGCCAGCGCATGAGTGCAGAAATCCTTGGTGCGGTCTTCCAGAGCAGTTTAAATTTTTTTCCCTTAAGCCACGGCGTTTGCAGGCAGCTCCTCCTAGTCCCACTTTGAGGCATTCCTACCTCAAAATTCTAACCTGGCCCACTTCCCCTCCCCAGTGCGTGAGTTCAGCTTTCTTCCCGTTCTTTCTACCTTTCTCCAGTTCTTTCCACCTTTCTTCCATCTCTCTGCCTACCCCCTTCTCCCGTGCTCTGTGCCTTCTGTGTGCTCCCCCCCCCCCCCACTCAGGCTCTGCCTCCCCCGGGCTCACTCTCTGAAATGGTATTCACAAGTGGTTGAATTCCCTTCTCACTCTCATCTTTCTCAAATTGAACCAGCAACTGCCTTCTCCCCGGTCTCTGAGAATTCTGATCCTGAGAATTTGAGCCCCAAACAGCTAAATGGGATTCCCATGTGGCCGCTGCCATCTAGTTCCGCCCCCTCTCTGGTTTCACTGTGGCCGCTGCCATCTTGTCCCACAGGGTCACCACCATCAAGTCCCGCCCCTCTCCAACCTCGTGGTCTCAGGTAGATGGCCGCCATTTTTAAACCACTAAGTCCCGCCTCTGCAGGCCCCACCTTGTATGGCCATCCACCTCCGCCCTCCCCGTCCTGAGTGTAAATTCCATTCTCTATATCCACCCTCACAGATTGAGGGGCACCTCAGGTTTCTTTTTCCACTGAACTGACCACCTTTAGTCCCCCACATACGCTACAACTTCAGGTCCCCAAACCCCTCAAAAAAAAACATTAACCTGACCTTTAAGGTCTTTAATAATAGAGACAAGGAGACCCAAATCCAACAACAGGGCGAGATCAGGCCAAGGCTGAGGCCCATTGGGAGGCCTTCCAGCTCCTGGCCACCGCTCTCCAAAACCAAGTGCCAGTCCGCCCGTGGGTAAGCCAGGGGCTAAGCCTCCTCTGGGCCCAAGCTTCACAGGCAGCCAGGAAGGACACTGAGCCAAGCCCTGCTCAAACCCCAGATCCCCTCCTGGGCCCGCCCAAGGTGCGGAGGGGAGGCCACTGGAAATCAGACTGTCGCCTGGCCCTCCGGTCTGGCCTCAGCCAGTCCAGCATGGCCACCCCCTGGATCCGGTGTGGAGCTCCCAGACCTCTCGGGACTGGCCACCAAAGAAGCTGCCCAGGCCCTGACAGGGCCCCACAGACTCACATCACCAGGACAGAGCCCCGGATAATGACTGTGGTGGCGGGTAAGCCGATCTCCTTTTTCATTGACGCTGTGGCCACACAGTCTGCCCTCCCTGAATTCGCTGGGACCCTTGTCCCCTCCTCAGTCTCTATGATGGGGGTTGACAGATCAGTCTCACAGCCATTAGCCACCTCAACTTCCCCCCTTCACTCTTTTCTCCTTCTACCTCGGTACCCCATCAAGGCCACTGTGCATCCCCTCGTAAAACCCAGTTTTCCCAAACCGCAGCCACCTACCTCAGTTTTTCACTCTCTTAATCCAAAAAGCCAAGCCATTCCTGTGACTGTAAGCGCCTCATCTCCTTATCTCCTCTGTCTCTAGGAAGAACGCAGACTGTTTAGGCCTGCCTAGCCTGGAAACGGCTGGGGAGCCTGTTTCCGCCCTCCCCCAACCTCTTCCTTTTAGAAATACTGAATGGAAGGTCTAAGGCATGGGTAAGAAAGAAATAAAGAAAAAGTAAGGTACTCTCAGAAAGAAAGTGCGGCTTTAGTCTCCAAGCCTGGCAGGACAAGGTTGCTGGGCACTTCTTAAGCTAAAGCAGACTGTTCACAGTCTCTGACCTCTTATCCAACCACCCAGGCCCCTGGCTTTCACTGCTCCTTCCCTTCCCCTTCCCTCCCACTTTCCCTGCAACACAGTCTCAGTCACTCATCTACCCTCTCAGCTTGGAGGGCGGAACTAGAAAAAGGAATCTTATACCCTTCAGTCCACCTCTTCTCCTTACACCTGTCAGCTTGTCTCCATCGTCAGGGATTTTTCTTCCTCTGTGGGGAAAACTCATACATCTGTCTCCCCATCAGCTGGACGGGAACCTGTACTCTCATCTGACTCTCACCCAATGTGGATGCAGCCTCATTAGTCAGTCTTCACCTGTCCCCGTAGCCACCCTCTGCCTACTTTGATACAAGACACATGCGGATGCCCAGCAAGGGGCAAAACTGGACTTCCAATGGTGACCCATCCTCCCCTTTCATGTCACTAGTGAGGCAATTAAGACCCCCTACTCTTTCCCCCCCTAAAAATAACATCTAGGGCTCAGTTATCTTTCAGCTTCAGATCTGTCTCCCACTCACCCGGACAATCCTGGCCCACGGGTTCAGAGAATGTCATCTGTTTGGCCAGGCAGTACCCAGAGACCTCCAAGAATGCTAGAACCCAGCAGTACACGTCTCAGAGGCATACAGCTGGCCTCCACTGGTAGGATTTCTCCATCATTGGATCCCACATTTTTCTCTCCTAGCTAAGCCCTTACCAGGTCTCCTCACCCTCCCTCTTTTGCCAAGCTTTTTTCTACTCCAGGACACCCTTCTGGTCTCTCTCTCTCTCTCTCTCTCTCTCTCTCTCTCTCTCTCTCTCCCCTAGACATCTCTAATAGCCTCCCTGTCTTGAAAGCTTGATCCCACAGTTGGGGACTGCAGCCCTGCCTCTGGGCTCTGGGCGCAGCCGCTGTTCTCATCAAGAGGCCCAGAAGATCTGCCTCCAGCCCCCCTTACAAGTCTTCTCCACCCAGAGACCACAGGATCTTCTGTCACACCCATCCTGACCTCTCCTTGGTCCCCTCTCGCATGCAGGAACTCCATCTCCTGTTCCTCGCGAGTCCTGATGTCTCCCTAACCCAGTCCCCAGCTCTGAACCCAGCCACTCTTCCTGCCGCCTCTACCCAAACTGCAGCAAAGCACTCCTGCCCCAAGGCTTTCAAAGGCCCTCACTCAGCCTCGGGTGAGACTCTCAGATTTCTCTCTCTAATCCTGATTTAACTCTGTGGTTGGAAGCATGTGTCTAGACCCCCAGGAACATTGAAAAGCCTCCTACGCGATTGCAACACTCAAGCGGAGCCCCAAGAGATGGCCTTCATTCCTCTTCCCCTCGCCCACACTGCATCTCCTGGAAACTGCACACACCCTACCACCTACACTCATCGGGTAAAATCCAGAAGAGCAACGGCTTCCTTAAAGACCATCTAACTAAACTCTCTCTCTCTAGAAATTCGCAGCTCCTAGCCGGACCTTCTGCCCATGGTCCTGACTGGAATCCGGGCTACATCAAGGAGCCCCACTTTTTACCTCCCCAAGAATCTTACCCCCAGGTTGTCTTTCAGCCCCAGGCCCAGAAAAGCAGCAAAACCAGACAAGTGATGCCGTGGCAGCCTCAGGACCAGCTTTTACCTCCCAAGTGACTCAGCAGGATCGCTCTCTTCACTAACCAGTCTCTTGGAGAAAATCACGCTGCTGCACCCCTCACCCAGCACGGAAAAATGCTGCCTGCTTTTTGCTCACGTAACCCATGGCTCCTCCCACTATTAGGCCCACTGGTATCTATACTCTTAATCTTGCTCTTTGGCCCATGTCTCATGCGTTGTTTCACTAGTCTTTTGCAGAACAGAATGCAGGCGTTCACCAGCCAGAAGGCGGGAGAGATCTATCTGGCACTGAATTCAAAACCCAAACCAGCATCTTTGAGACCCCAGGTAGACGCCCCTAAGAGACGCCGCCCCCTCACAGCTGGAAGTAGCTACTGAAGACTGACCTTCGCCCACTGACCTTACCCGGACTCTCATTTTTTTTTAAAATATTACCAGAAGCCTGGAATGATAGATCCTCCCTTCCCCCAGTTGATGGACAGATGTAAACCCCACCTGTGGCCAGACATACCTGAACTCTGAACCACCAATCAGCACCTGCCAAATACCCCAAGCCCCCGATTCCTATGACCCCAGGTCCCTAATCACCAATCAGCATGTGCTGAGTACCCTAAGCCCCATGCCCTATCCTCCCCTTAAAAGTAGACCCCCGGGTGTCTTCCGGTCTATTCCTCTCTTTCTCTCTGGAAGCATCCGGTGGGAGATACCCTCTCTCCAATAAAGCCTGTGTCCTGGCATCCCAGTCTCAGCTACCTTCTTTAATTAATCTATCATAGAGATAAATAAATCCCAACAAAATGGCTACGGCCACAGAGCAAGCAGGAGGCTTGGCTCTACTCAAAGCTACAAAGTTTCAAATAGAAGATAAATAAATCCCAGATACCAGTGCCTCCTCTTGGGTTGCCAGAGCAGGGAGAGGTGGAGAGAGCATGCAAACCACCACATGCCCCTCACCCCAGTCACCCCACGACCCAAGAGTAACCCCATTCTGATCCAGGACACCCTTCAGGGCAAACCAGCTGGACCCCACCCTTGTACCAAGCCTCTATCCTATCTAATAAGCCTATGTAATAAAAGAGTAATATGCAAATTGACCATCACTCCAGCACACATGATGGCTGCCCCTATGTGGACACAAGATGGCCACCTCAAGATGGCCAGCAGGGGAGAGTAGTTGGGAGGGACCAGGCCTGCAAGGGAGGGCAGTTGGGTGTAGTTAGGTCTGCAGGGGAGGGCACTTAGGGGTGACCAGGCTGGCAGAGGAGGGAAGTTGGGGGCGACCGGGCCTGCAGGGGAGGGCAGTTAGGGGCAATTGGGCTGGCATGGGAGCAGTTAGGTATCAATTAGGCTGGCAGGGGAGTGGTTAGGGCAGGGGTGGGCATACTTTTTGACTCGAGGGCCACAATGGGTTCTTAAACTGGACCACCGGAGGGCTGGAACAAAAGCAACCTGACCATGCTGGCACTCTCCTCTTGGGCTGCTGGTGAAGGAGCGGAGGGGAGAGCAAGAGAACCCTCTGCTCTTTAGGCTCCGCGGGCTGGGTAGAACAGCCGAACGGGCGGAATCCGGCCTGCGGGCCGTAGTTTGCCCACAGCTGGGTTAGGGAGTGATCAGGCTGGCAGGCAGAAGCAGTTAGGGGCAATCAGGAAGGCAGGCAGGTGAGCAGTTGGGAGCCAGGAGTCCTGAATTGTGATCCTGGTGATCTGGCCTAAATGGGCAGTCGGACATCCTTTGAGGTGTCCCAGATTGGAGAGGGTGCAGGCTGGGCTGAGGGACCCCTCTCCTCCCCCCCCCCCCATTCCCCGCATGAATTTTGTGCACTGGGCCTCTAGTGACTAATAATTTATGTATTTTGCCCTTAAGTACATTCTTTCCCCATTGCATTGATATTCTTTGATGCCTCAAGACCCTGTCTTTAGTAAAAGGTTCTTACTTGATTGCAGTTTCCATGTGTGTATACTTATTAAATATGCTGATAGAGACTGTTAACTTTCCAAAACTTAATTTTCATAGATCTCTCATTGTCATAAAATGTACACACTTCTATGGTAGCTGGTAAAGTTCAGCAGTTTAAAATAGTCATATTCTATTGACCAAGAAAGGAGATTTTTTAAATAATATTGAGAGAGTGGAAGGAATAGTGAATTTCAAAATAAAGATTTTTAATTTGGATTAGAATCATGGAAACTCAAAGTGTGTACTGTAGGTTATTTAGAGATACTCAGGATTAGAAGATGCCATCTGGGTAGGAGGCAAGAGAAATCATGGATAAATTTGAAGGGGGATTGGAACGTATTGAGCTTTGGCTGAGGGAAACAGAATAGAGACTATCTGTTATTTAATAAGAAGGGGAAAAGCAATAACTGAGAGACCGGGGAACTGGAATTGTATTGGGGCTGTGGTCGTGTGATCCATTACTTCCTTGTACCTTTGTTTGACACATTATTTTGTGCAGGTTATTCACCGATAGAGGGAGAGGAGACATTCTCAGGGGGCACTCAGGAATGTGGTGTGAGGCTCTATGAAGTGAGGTCCTAATTTCAAGGACCTGCGGGGCAGGCAGGTAACATGAGTGCAGGCAGCAGGCCGAGTGGGGGCTGAGGTGGCCTGGAGAGGCCGGCGTGGCTGCCAGGGACGCTGCACTTTCAGCACTGGTAGCAGTTGTTGCCCAGCTGGAACCACGTGCCAAGTGTTGCCACATTGCCCTTTTAGCAGGAGTAGCCATTGCCCTAGCCAGGATGGCTCACAGTTGGTTGGAGTGTCATCTTGTGCACCGAAGGGAGGTGGGTTGGATTCCCATCAGGGCACTCACGCAGGTTGTGGGTTTAATCCTTGTGGAGGTGTGTTGGGAGGCAACCCAGTGAGGTTCCTCTCTCACATCAGTGTTTTCTCTCTCCCTTTCCCTTCCTCTCAATAAATAAATAAATAAATAAATAATAAAAAGGAAAGAATAGAAAATGAAAAAAAAAAAAAGAGAAGCCGTGAGTATCTTGACTTTTTCTTGAATGTTGATGACTAATTCAATTTAAAAAGTGAAAGCAAAACAAAACTGTATATTCCAAGCAGACCGTACCTGTGGCTGCACGCCCTGCAGGCTGTCTGCAACCTCTGCTGCGAGGGATCATTGGCCCAACTCGTTCAGTATTAGGAGATGGTCAGAAGGTACGCTTGTATGTATTTTTGTCACATGGTAACTCCGAGTTATTCTTAGAGTTTCTTGATATTTTAGCTAGTTCTAGAGGTGCTCTAAGAACTCTTTATTTCATTATTATTATTATTATTATTATTTTAATATGTAATTTGGATGAAAGACTAGTTTGGATGGAAGGTAGACATTTGCTCAGGTTCTTAGCCGGTGGAATTTTGTCCATGTGTGATTACCACGAGTGTTTGAGAGTAAGTGTGCCGGAGGGAAGGGGTCTGGATTAGGTGACCTTGGATGTCCACTTCAGCCATGTGATCTTCAGATCTAATTAGTCACGGATGCAGTGCTATTAATGTTCAGGGGCCAGAGGGACCGCAGTTGGAGCTGTGCCCAGCAAAACAAAGCCGAATCTATGAACCTGTGTTCCGTGGAGGGCCATTGTGTCCATGGGGACTCCCAGAAGGGAAGTCTGCTGGGTGAGGCGCAGCCCCGAGAAGGGTCAGAGGAAGGGGTCAGGTGGTGTGGTCCTCGATGTGCCGTAGCGCTGAGGTCACCTTTTTAAGTGAGTATGCTTTTGCTTTTGCTTTTGCTTTTGATTCAGATGTGAAGACAGAACTTCTCCGAGCACATTGGATTATGCCCAAGGCCTTCCTACCCAATGATCCTCTTGCAACACGCCGGGCTCGCTCTGCCTAAGCGGCCCGCACCCTCTCCTCCTATGTCAGTGGCCGCCAGGGCTCCAGGAACCTTGCAGCATCCGCCGCAGAGGCCCTTCGTGCAGGAGGCGTCCTTACCCCTGGCCGGGGAGGAGGAGCTACCCAAGGCGGGCGAGCAAGACTCTACCCTGGAGGATCTGTGCAAGCCCCTCTACTGCAAACTCTGCAATGTCACCTTGAACTCAGCGCAGCAAGCCCAGGCTCATTATCAGGTAAGGGGAGAAAAGACAGTCAGGCGTTTAGTGGGCGAGCGTTTTATTTTATTATTATTTTTTAAAATATATATTTTTAAAATATATTTTATTAATTTTTTACAGAGAGGAAGGGAGAGGGATAGAGAGTTAGAAGCATCAGTGAGAGAAAATCATAGATCAGCTGCCTCCTGCACACCCCCTACTGGAGTTGTGCCCGCAACCAAGGAACATGCTCTTGACCGGAATCGAATCCGGGACCTTTCAGTCTGCAGGTCGATGCTCTATCCACTGAGCCAAATCGGTTTCGGCTAAAATATTTTTATATTAAATTATTATCTGTGTACATATATGACCATTGCCCTCCCCCTCCCATGCATGCCCTCCCTCCCCAGAGTTTTGTGTCCATTGGTTGTGCTTATATGCATGCATACACGTCCTTCGGTTGATCTCTTATCTCCCCCAGATCTCCCCACCCTTCCTGCTATGGGCGAGCGTTTTAGGGCTGTGCCCATTTCAGAGTTGATCAACATGGCTTAGTATTAGCTTGTTTGACTAAAAAGTATAATGTTCCTACTTTGAAAGAAAGTGTTTTTTTTTTTTTTTCCTTCATAAAATGGGATCTTAGCCTCCTATACTAGCTGTGTGGTGGGTGATAGCTTCCCTGTCCTAAGCAGATGTGCACCATGCCGTCTATGTTGGTAAACAAACCTGCGATCCCAGGGAGAACAGATGTTTGCTACATGATGTACCAAACTCAATTTGGTGTCAGAATTGCTTGGAAGAATTCGTCTTATAAATATATTCTCTCCCAGCTCTAGTACAATTGGCATTGGTTCACGCTTATCTCTGTGAATCTTAACGCATTTCCTTTTTAACCTCTGACTCTTCTTACAAATCCTATCGCTGCTATAGAGGACAACACAGGTATCTTCTGTAGTGAGGATAAAATGACGTTCGAGTCTCGAGCCTTGCCCCTCATTCATAAGGAGCATACTCTGATTTCCTTCAACCTGTCAGTGGGAACTGATCATCATTTCTAAGATTAAAAGCTTTCACCTCCATGTTGCATTGCTAGTGGGAAAGACGGTTTTAAAGGACAAATAGAAAAATTATATTTAGGCTAGAAAGGGATGGTACAATATCTCTTTCTATTCTAGATTGCTACCTGTTTAAAATAATGTCATTTCCTTTGTTGGAGAAAAGAGACCCGAGGCAATTGAGGCCAAATGCCACTGAACGGAAACATGTCTTCTGGGCCATCACTGATTTGACCATTTGTCCTCTCCATGAATGTTTGCAGTAATAAGTCCAAATGGTAGAAAGATGACTTACACAGACATTTTTTTCTATCGTGCCAGTATAACTTTTTCCAACTTCAAGTGTTTTTTTTTATATATATATATTTTATTGATTTTTCACAGAGAGGAAGAGAGAGGGATAGAGAGTCAGAAACATCGATGAGAGAGAAACATCGATCAGCTGTCTCTTGCACACCCCCTACTGGGGATGTGCCCACAACCAAGGTACATGCCCTTGACCGGAATCGAACCTGGGACCTTTCAGTCCGCAGACCAATGCTCTATCCACTGAGCCAAACCAGTCCCAGCCCAACTTCAAGTTTTTAAAAAAATATATATTTTATTAATTTTTTACAGAGAGGAAGAGAGAGGGATAGAGAGCTAGAAACATCGATGAGAGATGAGAGAGAATCATCGATCAGCTGCCTCTTGCACACCCCCTACTGGGGATGTGCCCGCAACTAAAGTACATGCCCTTGACCAGAATCGAACCCCGGGACCCCTCAGTCTGCAGGCCGACGCTCTATCCACTGAGCCAAACCGGTTTCGGCAAGTTGTTTTTTTTTTTTTTTTTTACTCTGCGTGTAAGCCTTTGTTTTGTTTTGATCCTAAAGACTGATGATTGTATCACCTTGTGACTGCATTACTATTTTGATGGTGTGTTGTTTTCTCCAGCATAGTATGTTGCTTCCCTGGAGTTCTCTTTGTTTGGGTTTGTGTTTCCCTCAGGTGCAGAGAACTGAGTTAATTAGATTTCTCAGATCATGGCACATGTCATCGTTCGTTCATAAAGGCATCTTCTGGTTTTATTATTATACTACAGGCCCCGTGCATGACATTCATGCACTGGGGGCGGGTCCCACAGCCTGGCCTGTGCCTTCCTGTAGCCCGGGACCCCTCAGGGGATGTCCTTTGAGGGGTTCTTAGCGTTGCTGAAGTGGGAGAAGCCCCCGCCACTGGCGCTGCACTCACCAGCTTGAGCCCAGCTTCTGGCTGAGCGGTGCTCACCCTGTGGCCCTGTGGGGGAGCCCACTGACCACTAGGGAGCAGCATCTGTGTTGAGCGTCCGCCCCCTGATGGTCAGTGTGCATCATAGCAACCAGCTGTTCTGCCTTTCAGTTGATTTGCATATTAGGGTTTTATTATATAGGATTTTTTTCCCCCTTGCCCCAATTCCTGCTCTCATTCCCTCTGTGTACCACTTCCCACCACCTTGATTTGATACAGGGTCTTCCTTTGCCTGTTTTATCATTCAAGTGGAGTCTGTTAGGATGATCCATCTAAAACCTAAAACTCAGTGATAGTTTTCCTCTTCATTCACTCTGGGGGAATGTTCAATTTTATACCCGAAGACATACTTTGAAAAACCAAACCTGGGTTTTAAACTTTTGATTTTTAGCTGTAAAAGTCTCTGCTAAATCATTAACTTGATGGTGTGGTGTTTTCTTTAAAAACCGAAGTCTTTAAAGAAGACTTGTTCACTTTTATGAGGGAAAACTCTTGGGCATTGTGTAATTTAATATGAGTGCATGGATTGTACCTGTACCTCCTGCCTTTCCCCCCTCCTAATATCATTTTGTATCTCCATAGACAGTGATGGGTGCTTCTGGTTATGCATAGAGTTCAGTATGATCAGGGTCATTATTTATAAGGTTTAAAGTTAATAAACAAAATCAGCATTTATTTATTTTTTAAAAAAAATTTAGTCAATATTTGTGTATTGTGCTCTGAACTTTTTAGTTGACAACATTAGTTATTATACGTAATTGCAGCTCTGGCAGTCATACAGTGAGTACATACATTTAAAAATATAAGAAAAAGGAAGTAAAATTTTGGTAAATTTCACAATAATTCAGAATTATTAAGTGGAATAGTTGGAAGAGAAAGAACAGACTATCACAGGGGACAATTTAAGCAGCCAAGAACTAGAGTAAACACAGAGGAAAGAAGTAGCAAGTGGGTCTTAATAAAGTAGAATTTAATAGAAAATGAGAAGTTTGGGTGTAATACTAGCATGTTCCTAAGAGCGTAGAAGCAAAGATTTGAAAGAAACCAATGTTATTGGTATTTCTTAAAGAGGGAGATATATTTTTTTTTTTTTTACAGAGAAACAAGGCAAGCAGTTAATATATAAAAGTACAGAGCAATATTCATTCAATAATGAAATTCATAATTTCATTAGAAGAGCAGAGAAGAAAGCTAATTTTAGAAGTGAGATCTGGATTTCAACAAGACAGAAATGCTGAAGATGAGAGAATGTGGATCAAAGAGAATCAGAATAATAAACAGAGCGCGGGTGAAAGAACATAGAAGGAAAGCATAGAAATGTTAGCTGGAAAGATGCGTCAAAGGCTACACAAACTGGCCGTGATTCTTAAAGGTCCTGTTTAACATTTCTTGTAATACTGGTTTGGTGGTGATGAACTCCTTCAGCTTTTTCTTGTCTGGGAAGCTCTTTCTCTGTCATTTGATTCTAAATGATAGCTTTGGTGGGAAGAGTAGTTTTGGTTGTAGGTCCTTGCTTTTCATCACTTTGAATCTATTGTGCCAAGCCCTTCTGTCCTGTAAAGTTGCTGCAGATAAATCAGTTGACAGTCTCATGAGAGCTTCCGTGTAGATAACTAACTGCTTTTCTTTTGCTGCTTTTAGGATTCTTCTTTGTCTTTAAACTTTGACATTGTATTTACAGTGAGTCTTGGTGTGGACCTCTTTGAGTTTCTTGTTTGGGACACTGTGCTTCCTGGACTTCTGTGTCAATTTCCTTTACCAAGTCAGGGAAGTTTTCTGTCATTATTTTTAAAAACAGGATTTTAATTCCTTGTTATCTCTTCTCCTTCTGGTACCGCTTTGATTTGAATGTTGTTACATCTGATGGTGTCCCAGAAGTCACTCTAAGTACCGTATTTGCCGGCATATAAGACGACTTTTTGGCCCTGAAAAATATGCCTCCAAGTGGGGGGTAGTCTTATACGGCGAGTATATAACAAACTCTGTATTTTTAGTGGAAATGTTAGGGGGTCGTCTTATACGCCCAGTCGTCTTATACGCCGGCAAATACGTATTTTTCAGGGCCAAAAAATCGTCTTATACGCCGGCAAATACGGTATCTTCATTTTTTGAATTCTTTCCTTTTGTTCTTCTTAGTGGATGTTTTCTGCTATCTTGCTTTCCAAATTACTGATTTGATCCTTTGCGCCTTCTAATTGGCTGTTGATTCCATCTAATGTATACTTCATTTCAGTTGTTGTATTCTTCATTTCTGATTAGTTCTTTTAAGAAGCAGAAAAAAATATGAATAAGAAATATTACAAAGAAAAAAGAATTCTCACAAAGGCACACACATAATAAAAGCACTTGATCAACCAACACTGAAGCTAGTGCAAAGGTTAAAAGGAAAAAATGTAGGAAGATAATGTGTAATTACAATAGTAAATTAAAGGATACTCAAAGCATATATGCAAAAGAAGTAAAAAATGACAAAAACATAAATATGGAATAAGTAAAAATGGTAGTGATTATGGAATGTATTTGAAGTTAACAACCATCAACTTAAAAGAGACAGCTATAAGCATAGGATGGTACATATGAATCACATGGCAACCACAAAGCAAACATCTACAAGAGATATACAAGGAATAAAGAGGAAGGAATCCAAACACAGTACTACTGAAAGTCATCAACATACAAAAGAAGAGTGTAAGATAATAAGAAAGGAAAAGCAAAGAACCCCAAAAACAGCCTGGCTGGTGTGGCTCAGTGTTGAGCATTGACCTATGAACCAAGAGGTCCCTGATTTGATTTCTGGTCAGGGCACATGCCTGGCTTGATCTTCAGTAGGGGTCATATATGAGGCAGCCAATCAATATTTCTCTTTCATCAATGTTTCTATCTCTCTATCCTTCTCCCTTCCTCTCTCTGTAAAATCAATAAAAAAAACCCCACCACAATTAAAACAACACAATGGCAGTAACTACATACCTATTTATAATTTCTGTATATATAAATGGATTAAATGTTCCAGTCTAAAGACAAATGGATAAAGAAGATGTGGAATATGGAATATTACTTAGCCATGAAAAAGAATGAAGTCTTATTATTTGTGACAACATGGGTGGACCTAGAACAGTGGTCGGCAAACTCATTAGTCAACAGAGCCAAATATCAACAGTATGATTGAAATTTCTTTGAGAGCCAATTATTTTTAAACTTAAACTTCTTCTAATGCCACTTCTTCAAAATAGACTTGTATTTTGTGGAAGAGCCACACTCAAGGGCCAAAGAGCCACATGTGGCTCTTGAGCCACAGTTTGCCAACCACGGACCTAGAAGATAAAGGTTAAGGGAAATAAATCAGACAGAGAAAGACAAGTACTATACGATTTCATTTATATGTGGCATCTAAAAAAACAAACAAGACAAAAACAAACTCAGATACTGAGAACAAGCTTATGGTTATCAGATGGGTGGGCCGGGTTGGGGAGCTGGGTGATAAAAGTGAAGGGATTAAGAAGTACAAATTGGAAGTTACAAAATAGTCATGGGGATGTTAAGTACAGCATAGAGAACATGATAATATTGTAATAACTATGCATGGTGTCAGGTGAGTATAAGACTTACCTGGGGGATCCCTTTGTAAGGTATATAAATGTCTAACCACTGTGTTGTTCACCTGAAATTAATACATATTTTATTTATTTATTTTTATTATTTTTTAAAATATATTTTATTGATATTTCACAGAGAGGAAGGGAGAGAGATAGAGAGCTGGAAATATCGATGAGAGAGACCAGCCTCCTCTTGCACACCCCCTACTGGGGATGTGCCCGCAACCAGTGTACATGCCCTTGACTGGAATCGAACCCGGGACCTTTCAGCCCGCAGACCGACGCTCTACCACTGAGCCAAACCGGTTTCGGCGAAATTAATACATATTTTATATTAAATTAATAAAAAATGTCAACTGTCATTTAAAAATAAGAAAATTAACTGAAAACACACACACACACACACACACACACACACACACACACACAACAGGCAGTGATTAAAAAAGACTACTAAAAGCAAGAGTAAGACCAATGAGTAAGGCTTTACTAGAACCTGGAATAGGCAGAAGGGCAATGGTTGTAGACTAATAGAATAAGGTGGGCTGATGAGATGGTGAAAGTAAAGTTTTATTTCCGCTTTAAAAACCTTCTTTCTAACTTTTAATATAGAGCTGTTCCAAGATTGAAATTCATTATTTCAGTTACGTGTGAGATAAAGGGGTCAGTGGCGGTAGCCTGTTTTATACGCTAGGAATACATCACTGCGATTGGGGATGTGCTAAATCACTGGGATCACATTACCCAAAACATTCTAGTGAGTTGGTGCCACTGTTGAAATCACGAAGTTTCAAATTGCCCAGGGTATTGTAAACAGTCCGCAGTCTGGTTTGAGCAGTGTTACACTGAAGTCGGGATTGTATCATGTTCTCGCAACAATGGAAACTTTCCCGGGCAAGCTGGTGTTCCCCGGCAGGGCTGCCTTAGCAGTGCCCGTGTGTAGCTGCCACTGCCACAGATTTATTTTTATTCCCAGAACTTCTTAAACCCGTCAGTCTGCTTCAAAATACCCTTAGCTGTCCTTTTCTTTTTTAATAAGGTTATCTATTTTTGCAGTCCCAAAATTATGGCTTCAGTCCTATCTTAATTTAAAATAAAATCTTTGGAGGAAAAAAAAAAGTCTTTATTATGTTAAAATCTATAGGCTCCAGAGTACTTAAGGCAGGTCTGCATGGAGTAGCACAACATTTTCAGAATTCGTAGACAAAGAACCACTTGGGACTGGAAGGTCATTAACAAAAATTTTAAGAAAGCAAAAAAAATGGCCCTCTCTAGCCAAATCTAGTTCTTTTTCACTTGACCCCTTTGTAGCATTTGCCACTGGTAATTTGCCATGGGTAAATTTTGCTAAGGCATCCACAGTTTAAAAGAAAGTCAGCCGATTTACCTGCTAATTTGCGTATTCATTCCAAAAAGTACTACCGTATTTGCCGGCGTATAAGACGATTTTTTGGCCCTGAAAAATACGTATTTGCCGGCGTATAAGACGACTGGGCGTATAAGACGACCGCCTAAAATTTCCACAAAAAATACAGAGTTTGTTATATACTCGCCGTATAAGACTACCCCCCACTTGGAGGCATATTTTTCAGGGCCAAAAAGTCGTCTTATACACCGGCAAATACGGTTGTTACTCAAAGTACATTTCTAAAATTTGTCATTAACATCCACTTCTATTTGTAATATTTGGTAGCCAAATGACCTGTCATATTAGGTTAATCAGAAAGAAAAAACACAGTTAAGAAAGTAGTTCTAGCATTATGATGCTGAGTGTAGTGATCATAATTCATAATTCAGAGAGTGTAATTAGATGTTGCCCCCAAATTTAAAGTACTGATTTTGGCACATACATTTTAATATTGATCACTCAGATTTGGATGGCATGCTCTGCAACTTTAATCTCAGCTAATTTTTCTATTTTAAAATTTCTCCCGATTGTTTTCCAAATGGCCTTGCAGAGGACTGCGATGGTCAAAATACACCTCGTTCGGGGACAGAAGCGCTCTCTGATCCTGCGGTTAGCTGGTCTCACCAGCTTCCTGCCTGCCTTCCCTGTTCACCCCTACTCGTTTCTTATTTCTAAATAATCGTCCTTTCTTCCAGACAAGGGTGCTTATGTGCCCTGTACTCCGTATTTCACCACCTGTCATCACTTTTCCACCTCGATCAAAAGAAAAGCAGGCTTAAGCTTTCCCCCCACCTACATACAATAGCAACAACAACCTTCCCTTTCCTTTTAGTCTCTCGTTAGCTTCCTTTCTCTTCTTCCCTCCCATCCTTGGAGTTCTGGTGGGTGTAATTGTCCTCTGTGGGTCTTCGTTTCCCTTTCATTCCCCAGCCCCCCTCCCCCCCTGGTTTCCATTTCAGTGTCTAATGAAGTGGCCCTCTCTAGCCAAATCTCGTTCTTTTTCACTTGACCCCTTTGTAGCATTTGCCACTGGTAATTTGCCTTTTTGCGATTCTTATTTCACTCAAAATAACACCTGCAGATCAAAGCGCTTGCAATGAAAAGCTGTAATCACGTCCTTTCCCCTTCTCACCTATCTCCTACCTTTTCTCCCCTATCCCCCTTTCTACCTCCCATCTTGGGTTTACTGTAGTGTTTGTTTGACACGGTCCAGGTTGATCACATTTTTGTTTATTTGATAATCAAATTAAATTATCCTTGCTCTACTGGCAGGTTGATTTCATCTGTTGAACATCCAAATTCAGCTTCTGCATTAATATCAGTAGGGAGATGCTGCTCACTATGAAGCCGTTTCCTTCTCCGCGTTTCCAATGTCAGGGTTCTGTTATGTCTCCAATGTCAGGTTCTGTTAAACGAAAACGTCCACAGTCAAACGCTTGAGCCACGCACTAGCCAGAAAAAGGACCAGGTGCTAGGGGAAAGCAGTCTACACAGCTTGTAGCAGGGCTAGATGGAGAAGACAGTGTGACCACCACCCTGGGTTGGAAGGGGCTGTTTCGCACAATGAATTTGGGGAAGAAAAATGTAAGTTGAATTTATACTGGCTGTAGGTAAAGGGGGCGAGAGAAGGTGAAGTAGAGCTCGTTCTGGGGTAAGTACATACACCATATGTGTTTGCTCTTTTTGGATTGGTGGTAAGCAGGTCTGTAAAGTTCACATGTAAGCAAGAAGCGGAGGCACGTAGTGGATGGTGGTGCCTGGCTGTCTACTTTAAATGATTGTGGAAATAGCCACCAGGGTGCTAATTCTGATTTTCAACATACACTCAGAAATGTAAGTCATGTGGGTTTTGGCCTGCAGCTATTAACTGGTTAGTCTTTCCTCTCTTCTTTCCACCCACGGACCTGCTGTAATTTAAATTAGGGCACCATAGAATTCTTTTCTTGTCAATTTTGTGCTCCTCAAGAGAGAGGTTCTGATGGATAACCTTTTCTTGAATGGCACCAGTTGTTGAAAATCTATTTTAGTTTACTACCTGTGAGGATTATAACTTGGAAATAGTCTTTTTCCCCCCTTGAGTTTCTGATTACTTTTTAAAAAATAGAGAGAAGAATCTTATGCCCTTTTTTTTTTTTTTTTGAGTTTGAAGTGAAGGAGTTTATTAGTGAAGCAGTGAGACAGAGAGTGGCTAGACCACAGACAGAGTAGTTGAATCTTATGCCTTTAAAAAAAACCATTTACTAGCTTTATAATCTTTCTTTTTATTTCTTACAATCCCTCTCATTTGTTGTCATGAAACCCACTTTTCCTGTTCTTATTTGGATTAGTTGTTTCACGTTTGGAATATGACTTAATTGTGTAACTTTTCTGTGTTTCCTAGAGTTTGTCATTGCCTTTCTTTTTTCCCCTTTTTGTTCTTACATAATGTATCATTATCATATTCTCATTTTCTCCTTCAAACTCTCAATCACACCGTCTCTTGTGTGGAATGCCCTTTTATTATCACTCTTTCTACTCGCTCCATTTTCAGTTGGCTGCCCTCCGGGTTTGCTGCAGGGCTCTCAGTTTTGTACTTGTCTTCCTTGCTCTCTCACTTGGACTACTGTTTTCTAAATATACATGTGTGTTTTTTTAAAAAATCTTACTTTGAGTACATCGTCACATTACAGAGGAAGAAAGAATAAATGTAAATGTATTACAGCACATTTCTTTAAAAATAAAGTGAGGGAGTACCTGGGAAATAAATTTTTCTGAGCCCTTGTATATCTGAAAATATTTGCATTGTGCCTTTGTATTGGATAGATTTGTGGGTGACCTACTTTAATTTTGAGCTATCTTTCTTTCTTTCTTTTTTTTTTTTCCTGGAAGCTTTTAGTCTCTCCTTTTTATCCTTGTTACCTGGAATTTCACAGTGATGGATGTGACTACGTCTGGATCTTCTTTCATTCGTCCTGGTTAGAACTAGTAGATCCTGTCAGTTTGCGTACTCTTCTTTCTCTTGAGCTCGGGGGAATTTTCTTTCATACTGTTTATCTACCGTATTTGACGGCGTATAAGACGATTTTTTGGCCCTGAAAAATATGCCTCCAAGTGGGGGGTATAGTCTTATACGGCGAGTATATAACAAACTCTGTATTTTTTGTGGAAATGTTAGGGGGTCGTCTTATACGCCCAGTCTCTTACACGCCAGCAAATACGTATTTTTCAGGGCCAAAAAATCGTCTTATATGCCGGCAAATAAGGTAATAATATTCTTCTCTCTATTTTATCTATTTTTCCAGGTAATTCTATTAGGCCTATCTTGGAATAGCAGGGTGGATTCTTTATATTGATGATCTCTTCTCTCTTTTATCCTTCCTTGATTTCTTTTTTAAAATTTTCTGAGAGGTATTCTAGAATTACCCTGTGTTGATTTTTTAAAAATTTGGACAATCTTATCTTTAATATTAAAGAATCTCTTGATTTCTTATTGTTACATTTTCTAGCATCTGTTCTATAGGATATTAGTTAAGAACGTGAAATCATGGGCTCGAGGGCCAGATTGTAGTCTTATTACTTACTAGCTGTATAATATTGGAAATATCTCTTAACTTTTCTATGCTTCATGAAAAGATGATGGCGATAATGAGTTAGTATGTGTAAGACACTGAGAACAGTTCTGGTACCCGAGGTAATCCTAATACAGTTGAGTTGTCCTGGGATCAAGTGGAGCATGGGCTCTGGAACCAGATTGTCCCCAGCTGTGCCATCTACCTGTAGCTTTGGGCAAGTTTTGTTTTATTGACTTTTTAGGTTGAATAACTTTTAACGTATAAACTAGTTTCAAAAATAGTACATAATTTTTTTTAAAAAATATATTTTTATTGATTTCAGAAAGGAAAGGAGACAGATACATCTGTCTATAAAAAGGATAGAGACAGAAACATCAGTGATGAGAATCATTGATTGGCTGACTCCTGATGCCCCCCACTGGGGATGAAGCCTGCAACCTGGGCATATGCCCTTGACTGGAATTGAACCTGGGACCCTTCAGTCCGCAGGCCGTGCTATATCCACTGAGCCAAACCAGCCAGGGCACTACAAAAAAAAATTAATGCAGGCACCTCATTACAATTCCCCAAATGCTAGTATGCAATTATCAAAATCAGGAAATTAACACTGATAACAATATTATGTAATCTACAGACTTTTTACATTTCGCCAGTTACCTACTGATGTCCTTTTTCTGGTTCCAGGGATCCAAACCAGGATGAAAATTTGCATGTAGTTGTTATATTTCCTTTAATCAGGACAAGCGTGGTTTTCCTTTCCTTTTTATGTTCTGAGTTTTCTTATGATTAAATTTAGGTTATGTGTTTGTTTTGCCCCCAAAACACCACAGAAGTTATATTTATTGTGTCCTTCCCAATGCATCATACATAATAACAAACCTACAACCAACACCATACTCAATGGGCAAAAACTAAAACCATCTAACCTAAGAACAGGAATGAGACAGGGATGCCCACTATCACCACTCCTGTTTGACATAATACTGAAGTACTGGCCATTGTGATCAGACAAGAAAAAGAAATAAAAGGCATACAAATTGGAAAATAAGACGTAAAACTGCCCTTTTTTGCAGATGACATGATACTGTACATAGAAAGACCTAAAGACTTCATAAAAAAACTATTAGACTTAATAAATGAATTTGGCAATGTAGCAGAATACAAAATTAATGCCAAGAAGTCTATGGTATTTTTATATACCAAAAGTGAACTTACAGAAAGAGAGACTAAAAAAAGCAATCCCATTTACCATCGTACCAATAAATAAATAAATAAATACATAAATAAAAAGATTCCTTATACCTAGGAATAAACTTAATTAAGGAGGTAAAATACCTATACTCAGAAAACTACAGGACACTGAAAAAAGAGATAGAGGAAGACATAAATAGATGGAAGAACCATGTTTATGGATTGATAGAATCAATATTTATTAAAATGTCCATACTACCCAAAGCAATCTATAGATTCATACACTTTCCATTAAAATGCCAATGGCATATTTCACAGACTTGTAATGAACTCTCCAAAAATCCATCTGGAATAAAAAATACCCTGAATAGCTGCAGCAATCCTGAGAAAGAACAAAATAGGAGGGATCTCAATACCAGATATCAAACAGTATTACAAAGCTATTGTTCTCAAAACTGCCTGGTACTGGCTCAAGAACAGACATATAGACCAAAGTTATAGAATAGAGAACACAGAAATCGACCCAAACCACTATGCTCAATTAATATTTGCCAAAGGAGGCAAGAACATACAATGGAGTCCAGATAGTCTCTTCAATAAATGGTGTTGGGAAAATTAGACAGATACATGCAAGAAAATGAAAAGAGAACCCATCTTTTAAAAAATCTTTCACTGAACCATTTCTCCCTCTAACTCTATACTCTGTTTCTTTGTTCCACGCTTCTAAAAAGTTGTCTATACTGGTTGTCTTCGGTTTCACACCTCTCATTGTCTCCTTAAGCCACCCATATGCCTTTCATCCCTCACTGCGCTACTGAAATGGTTCTTACCAAGTTTTGTTTTGTTTTCTTTTTTCTGTTTTTTTTTTTTTTTTAAGTGAATATATAAATTCCCTTTGACACGTTTTCACCATGGCGATTACCCATTTCACTTTACTTCTAGGGTAAAAATCATGGTAAGAAACTCAGAAATTACTATGCAGCAAACAGCTGTCCTCCGCCTGCCAGAATGAACAATGTGGTAGAACCCGTGGCTTCCCCAGCTGCTCCAGCCCCTCCGCAGGTAAGACATGTGGCAGGGTGGAAGCTGTCCTGTGCACACATGGCCATGGATGAAATGTGTCATCTATGTGCCCATCATGGTCCAATTGGGCAAATGCCCCTGAAAGGTCCCACTGGGTGCTTTTGACTCCTTCAACTGGCTGGATTTTTAATGCATGCCAAAACCCAGGAGGAGCCTTGGGATTTCTCATGCTTTGGTTGTGATGCATGAAATGATGAAACAAATATTGTTTCATGAGTCTTTCCTTATGCATTTCTCAAAGTCTGAGCTTAAATGACTCTGTGTGTAGGCTAAACTAGAATAAAAACCAACAAATCCTGAGTAGAACAAGAGATTGTTTAAACTTTTATATCTTTATTACAATTAATCCCATTTACTTTATATTTTGCCTTTTATTGAGATTAGTTTCTTGAGATTGTGTACCCTATCCTCCTCCTCCTCCTCCTCCTCCTCCTCCTCCTCCTCCTCCTCCTCCTCCTTCTTCTTTTAAACTTCTGGACAGAGAACCTGTATAAACACTTTCGGTTGAAAGCAGAATTCTGTTTACTCTTTGAAAGATAGAGCAGGTGTTTCAAGCAAAGTATTCCTGTACTTTAACAGCCTCTGACATATGGATTCTACTCCTTACTATGTCTTGAAGTATTATTTGTCCTTAGAACAATACAGTGGTCATAAATAATAAGTCTAATTGAGTACTTACTATGCCAGGTACTCTGCTAAGCACTTTTCATGCATTGTTTCATTCAGGGCTGGGGCTAGGATGGGGAGAGGGATGCATTACATTTGGGAGTTTAAGTTTAAGAGGGAGACTAAAAACTCAGTAGGCAAGATAACTATTTATTTATTGTTTTGCTATTGTTAATCCTCATCCTCACCCAAGGATATTTTTCCCATTGAGTTTTAGAAAGAGTGAAAGGGAGGGAAGGAGAGTGATGGGAGGTGAGGGTGGGGAGTGAGGGAGGTAGGAAGGGAGGGAGGGAGGGAGGGAGAGAGAGAGAGAGAGAGAGAGAGAGAGAGAGAGAGAGAGAGATATCGAGAGATATCTATTGATAGAGACATCGATTGATTGCCTCCTACATATGCCTAAACCAGGGCTGGGGATTGAACCTGTAGCCCAAATAAATACCTTTGACCAGCAATCGAACCTGTGACCCTTTATTGTATGAGCCAATGCTCTCACCACTTAACAACACTGATTAGGGCCTAGATAACTATTTTCAAAATTCAAAATTTATGTAAAAAATTCAATGGTAAACGAAAGGTTAAAAAACTTAGGGTAAGTATTACTGAGTTTCCTATTGCCCCAGGCTGCACTATGGCATGGCATGGCAGTTACTGATCCTGTCATTTTTTAACATTTTGATATTTTTTTCCTTATTGATTTTTTTGCATTTGTAAAACTATTCCATTAAAATACTATTTATTTTGATTGTTGGGCTTTTTTTTTTTTTGATGCTCTCTTAAATTTTGTGCCCATGGCAAGTGCCTGCTTGCCTCATTCTTGTCCTGAGCCCTGACTTCATGGAATGCTTGCAGTAACTTAGCAGTATTGGCCCTATTACTCTGAGAGTAACCCATGGGCCAGCAACCTTGGTCTTAGTTGGAAGTTTATTAGAAGCACAGGTAAGCTGAGTAACTTGTCCAAGGTATTACATGTGGTGGGGCAAGAAATTTTTTGATCTTACACCTCTACTCATCACGGTATAATTTTGCTTTTCTGAATGTCAGCTGTCCAGTACTTAATATATGGATAGCAATAAAAAGCTATTCCTCCATCCTCAAGAATTTGCGGGGGTAAATGAGATGTGTTAAAACGTAGGATCAGAGGACAGGACAGTTCCCAGAATGATCTTCTGGCAGTGTCGGTGTCTCAGTACTGAGTCCTGAGGGCTGCTCTGGAACTGGGTGGCTGCTCCCTGCTGGGACTGTTTTCCGCCAGCCCCGCCCTTTTGGGCAAACAGCCTGCCGGAGCTTACTTTCAGAGCGCAGCTCTCTGTGGTGCGTGAAGACAGCTCTCCTGTGTCCAGAAAGCCCTATCTTCCAGGTGAAGCAGTGCTCTTTCTTTCAGCTGGACCTGATGTCACATGCTTTCCAGACTCTTATATAGTTTATTCTCCTCCAGACAGAATCTAGTTTGTCGTTTTTTTTTTTTTTATTAGCCCAGTAACATTTATTAAGTGCATACTATCTTTCCGGCAGTGTATTAGACTTCCCTTCACTCACTGTTTTCCACCCTGAATGCAGTTGGCTGGGTCTGCTGATTATTTCCCCCTCATTATATTGTATCTGTAGCTAATTTGTAGACTCTGAGCAGGGGCTCATTAAAAAAAATGTACATCCGGAACTGGTTTGGCTCAGTGGTAGAGGGTCGGTCTGCAGACTGAAAGGTCCCGGGTTCGATTCTGGTCAAGGGCATGTACCTTGGTTGCAGGCACGTCCCCAGTGGGGAGTGTGCAAGAGGCAGCTGATCGATGATTCTCTCTCATCGACGTTTCTAACTCTCTATCCCCCTCCCTTCCTCTCTGTAAAAAATCAATAAAATATATTTTTAAAAAATGTACATATCTGTGGCTCTGCATTAGGTAGCAAGTTCTGTAAACTGTAGGCGGCCAGTAAATGTTTACGGATGGATTCTGGGCTGACTTGACTTTTCTGATAATATGATTTTAGCCTTTACCTATACTATCTTCAGTCTTCCATGATGGGTTTTAAATTTTTTGTTTGTTTGTTTGTTTTAGTTTTTTTAAAATTCCTCATTGGATATAGCAATGAGCCATTTATGATTTTGGTACATGGGTGATTGTCCTGCAAAACCACGAGTAAGTGTCTCCTAGCCTTAGAAGGAACTTGGAGGAGGAGAAAGAAACAAGCTCCAGATCTTGCTTTCTAACCTTGTTTCTTCTGTCTTTGATGCCAGATGGGCTCCTTTAAGCCGGGAGGCCGAGTGATCCTGGCCACCGAGAACGACTACTGCAAGCTCTGTGACGCCTCCTTCAGCTCCCCGGCGGTGGCCCAGGCTCACTACCAAGGGAAGAACCATGCCAAGAGGCTGCGGCTGGCGGAAGCGCAGAGTAACTCGTTCTCGTAGGTATTGCCCTTTTCTCTGAGGCCAGAGGGTTGTGTGAGACTGCGTGTCTATAGAGAGAGAGAGAGAGAGCTGAAATGGATCCCTGTTCAGAAGTCTCACTCTTTTACAATTTCTTTTCTCCAGGGAGTCCTCGGAGGCCGGCCAGCGGCGGGTCCGGAAAGAAGGGAATGAATATAAGATGATGCCTCATAGGAGAAATATGTACACAGTGCAGAACAATTCAGGTACCCAGCGGATTTCCGCATACCGTGGCCACTGCTGCAAATGGTCCCCTTTATTTTTATTTCTCCTAAGGGTAATGGATAGCCCTGAGAATTTGGGGTAAGCTGCTTTGCTTGGATCGGCCTGGTGGCTTTTCAAGCTGGTGTTCGTTTCAGGTCTCATTTATTTATTTATTTTCCACTTAGCGTATTATTTATTTTTATTTTAAACTATAGTTTGCGTTTTTTAAGGCCTTTTATGATGGTTCCTTTATATTTCTTCTGGTGTTTTCCAGCTGAGCATGTAAAATCCCTTATAAAAATGAGCTATTTGGTTTAAGGTTGCACAGTGCTGAATCTATATATATGGGGGGGGGGGGGTTAAAAGCATGATAGCAGTGGTGCTTAGCCAGGGAGTGAATTAGAATCGCCTGGGGAGCTGTTATAAAATGCACAGGCCTGCACCCGGACTCGGAGGTTTTCAGCCAGTGCAGTGGGAGTAGGATCCAGACATACATGTGGTTTGAAAACGCTCCCTCTGTATACTCCTTCAGCTCAGAACAACTGGTTTACAGGGGTGCTCTCTGCATTTTCTGATTGTCTTCAGGCGGGAGAATAGGGCCGAATAGCCCCTCATCCTCCCTCTGCCCTGGCCTCCAGTGCATACCCATTCCGGTGTAGGTTACTCATGCGAATAGTAAAACAAGCAACAAACAAGAACAGTTAACTGGAAAGGTGAGAGAAGCATAGAAAACAGAGACATATAGAAACAACAATGTCATATAGTTGCAAAAAAGCATAAACATGTATCAGTAATTGTGATAGATGTAAATCTACTAAATTCTCAGTTAAAAGACAGAGGTTAGAAAATTAGATGAAAAAAAATTAGCTAAAATGAAGGAAGCTGAGATAGCTATATTAATGTTAGATGAAATAAATTTTAGATCAGAGGTAGTTTAGACTATGTTCTCTGATCAGAGTATAATTTTTAAAAACATTTTATTGATATTTTACAGAGAGGAAGAGAGAGAGAGATAGAGAGCCAGAAATGTCGATGAAAGAGAAACATCGACCAGCCGCCTCCTGCACACCCCCCACCGGGGATGTGCCTGCAACCAAGGTACATGCCCTTGACCAGAATCGAACCCGGGACCTTTCAGTCTGCAGACTGATGCTCTATCCACTGAGCCAAACCGGTTTCGGCTGATCAGAGTATAATTAAGTGAGATGTCAATCATGCAGAATTTTCAGTTGTTTGGAAATTTAAAAACACTTCTAAATAACTTATAGGCCAGAGAAGAAATTATATAGAGTATTACAAATTATTAGAACCAAATATGAATAAAAATACGTTAAGTTTGTAGAATGAAGTGAAAGCAATATGTTGAGAAAAGCTCCAACTATATATTATAGTAGAAAAGGAAAGCATAAAATCAATAAGCTGTTGATCCAGTCTAAGAAGTCAATTATGTAGAAAGAATAAAAGAAAATGATTAATAATTTCAGCAACATTTTTACATATATCATTCCACTCTTTCTACATAATACTTCTTTAAAGTAGAAATGCGATTATATTTTGTGATATTCTTATTTCACTTAATAGCATATAATAATCACATTTTCATGTAATTAAAATATTTTCATTACTTTTAGTGACAGCATGGTTAACCATGGCAGTTTTTACTGTAATTTTTTAAATTGCATTTTTGGAACTCTCCTTTTTCCCACATCCTCCCAAAGATGCTTTTTATAAAAACTGATGAAATAAATATCCTCACTGATAAATCTTTATGCAAAAATTCTTAATATTTTCTTAGGATAATTCTTAGAAATAGAACGTCTGGGTCAAAGAGTTGGTATAATTAAACCATATAATGCTGGGAAATTAAATCCCTCTTAAAACTGTATCTACTTTTTAGAGACATCGTCATTTGGAGTTTGGGTTTGGCTCCACAGAAACCTTTTTGACAAGAGTTGAAAGGATCCTATTAGCTTTTAGATGAACCTGTATAAAACTTTAATTTAAAAAAATCCATGAACTTCACATTCATTGGAAGCTAGGAATTTGTGAAATTTTATAATTTTAAGAAATACAAATTATAGTGATGGCTGATGAGACTGTTGTGATTCACTTAGTGACCATTTTGGAGTGAACTAATTACTTTTGTCTCTTGCTCTAGCAGGTCCGTACTTCAATCGCCGCTCTCGGCAGAGAATCCCGCGTGACCTGGCCATGTGCGTCACGCCAAGCGGCCAGTTCTACTGCTCCATGTGCAACGTGGGGGCCGGCGAGGAGGTGGAATTCCGGCATCACTTGGAGAGCAAGCAGCATAAAAGCAAGGTGTCCGAGCAGCGGTACAGGAACGAGATGGAGAACCTGGGCTATGTGTAGGGATCGCTGTGTCCAGAGAGAGCAGCTTGTCCTGCCGGTTAATTGCCTTCTGTCAACATGCCCTGCGTCGTGGTCCTTTTGATATAAGTACATTCCTCTGCTTAATGTTAATACTCGTAACTGCAGTGGCACCGTGAGATGTCAACGCTGTGGAAGTTACAAGAGCGTGCTGCTTAGGTCATGACGCCTCTTCAGGTCGGCTGGTGTTGCGTCACTTAGAGCATGTGACCTCCCTCCCTACCCCATGAAAAATAAATTTTTATCTTGACCAAGTTCTGGTCAGTGAGAAGCCTGACCACTAAGAGCTTTAACTATTTAAACATCTCATCTTCTTTTGCAATTTTGTGTACTGCTCAAGTAAAAGATTTTATTGAGTTCTTCAGATCACGGTAAAGCAGAGATTTCACTTTCCCAGGGCTCCTTTGGAACCTCACCTCCACTCAGTGTCGTGTTGGTAGGACATGTTGTTATAAACTGTGTTAGGGTCTTTCCCAGGACATTTTCCCTCCTATCGTGTCTTCCCATGACTGCGGTGAAGGTTCTCGGATGCATACACCTCCGATGTCCTTGTGGACGTCCAAACAGTGTAACTGCGTTTCCAGTTACGGAGTTCACATGTTTGAGAGCTACCTTTCCCCATCCCTCGCCACCCCGGTTGACTTAGCTTGTCTCATAAGGCCATTTTCATGCCCCATCTATGTTGTGGGATTTCTTAAGCCCCACATTTGAATATCCAATGAATTTAAGATAGATACGCTATTTTTTTTAAAAAGTATTTTTCAGCTGGTTTTAGGAAATATAAAGATGTGTTTGGGTTTTTCAATTCAGAGTCGCTTCATTGATAATAACTTGTTACTGATATGATGGCCTCCGTCATAAATTGAGATCTCTGGGTGTTTGGTTTGGCAGACTTCGTAGATAAACTGATCCCTTATATTTTACTTACATTCATCTGCGTGTTGTTCGTTGGCTGCCCTGAAAAATACTGTTTCATAGATGGAGAGGAATTTTTAAAAAGTCGATTAAATTTCATTTATCATCATTTCAAGTAGAAAAATACATGAACTTTTGATTTCATTCTTTCTAATTCAGTTTCCTTGAAGATAATAGAAATACATTATAGATGGCTTTTTATCTGATAATTACATCAGTATTATTCGTTTTGTATTTTTTTTAAAGCTCTATTGTATGTCTAGATTAAGTAATGGAGGACTCTATGAACTTTCATTAACTGTATTTTATCTCCTCACTATATTTACATGGATCAGGCTGATGCTCATCCAGACTTCTTTTGAGAGGCCACAGAGAAGTTTACGTTGAGCAGTATTTTTGCACTATGGTCAGTTCATACTTGATTGCTTATTAAAAAATACCAAACTCCCGCGTTCCTTTGAGAATTCTATATGCAAAGAGATGGGGAGAAGGAAAATTATACTCACTCCTTTCTTTAATACTTCTAAACAATGTTGAATGCTCTGGACCCGTATTTAAAATTCACTTTTGTGATTAACCTCTGGTACAGTACCAAGTCACATCTTCTGTTGAAGTGCTGGTTTTTGAAAAGTAAAATTATTTAATAATATTTTTCTCCCCCAGAAACAGAAGAATAATGTTCCGTTCAGATTCTCTTCAGAGCTGTGACTCTTTAGTAAAATAATCCTTTGTGCAGTAATTTATAAAATACAGTTAGGGCAACTTAGAACTTATTTTATTGGTCAGTACATTATTCACTTTGCTGCTAAGTATAATTTTTTTTTTTGGTAGATTTTAATATAACAGTGCTGGCCACTTGGTTCTATGAGTATTTAAAAATCCCACTTCCCTTTCTCTCTGTATGTATATTTATATACATATAGACACGTGTAAAATTATAGGTATACGCTTTTATGTGATACCATAGCGAAGATTTCATTGCATTCTTATTTCAGATAACAGTAAAAGATTGTGGATAAGAATTTGCATTTTGTAAAAGTGACATTCACCCACTTTCAGTTTTCCTTTGCAAATAAAATTAAAGGAAGGCATTTTCCTCCCTCACCCCACCTGATAGTTTCTTTATATACACAAAGCAGTGGATTTAAGGCCTTGGTGTTTTTTCCTGCTCTTTCATGTTCAGGTTGCCAGTCTCCCAGTGCCCTTAATGGATGTCAGGAATGCATAAACGCATTTTCTTTGAAAGAAAAAAGGAGATTTATAGTGTTATTTCTTACTTGCTGTATTTCTTTGCACTAAAAAAGAGCTATGTGTGTTTGTTTTATATGACACTTTAGATACCATATTGCCTACAATAACTTGGTTTGCTCCTTAATTGCTAAATTCTAGGAAGTTGATAAATAACTTCTGTGATCATTTATAGAGGTTACATACACATCCCCCTAAAAAGCCCCTGCACATCTCGGTGACAGTGGGTTGTGTTCTGGGCTCGATACTTTGGGATCGTCCGTGCTCCTTAGGTGAGACAAAGGGTGAGGCTGTCAGAAAGGGAATGCCTGAATAGAGACATTTCTGCAGGGTGCAGTTTCTCATGTCCACGCGTTCCTCCTAAGACAGTGTTTTCCCCGTCAGAAAGCCTGTTGTTACTACTGCAGTCCGCAACGTGTGATCTCTGTTACTTCATTTGCTCTGTAACGTGCTTTTGACTTTGCACCCTGTGTTCCCCGGGAATCATGTTAGTGTCTTTTCTATGCTGTGTACAAGGACGGACGGAGGCCCAAATGATGGAACCTCTGGAGTCAATTAAATTAAGTAGATTTCAGTAATCACCTGCAAGAACTCACGGCATCCAAGTCTAGCTTCTCCGTGAATATCCTTGTGTAAGTTGTCATTCAAAATCAATGCGAGAAGGTGACAGAAACTCTAACATGTTGAAGGCAAGAAGTTGTAAAGGAAAAATTCCATGTCCCAATTAAAGATTGGATTGCATATGCCTTTGAAGTGTTGTTCACCCCCCCCCCAAAAAAAAAATCGAAGCTATAAAACTGAGTGTGCCATATACTCCTTTTGACTCCACATTGAACAGAAAATACGTTGATGGTCTTGTCTTTGTATGTCGCATACTGCAACTTGTAAATATGTGCATGTTGTTTATCACCTTTGTCTGCCTGCCTCCTCCTGCACTGAATTCTCTTTTTGTATACCACCCATTTTGAAAAAGTTCCTCCTCCGACTCCTCACTGTCTCCCCTTCTGATCAGTTGGTACACTTAGCAAACCAGTCCGGTTTTTGAAACCCTGAGTGTGAGTGAAGGATCCTGGCTGAGATCATCCTTATGTCCCTCTGACTTGAACAGCTACAGGAAGTACCAGATTTCCCACTTTATTTTGCAGAGCTGTTCTGTGGCATGGTACACTTGCTGTAGCTACCCAGCTACACTTTGAGCAAGGATCAAATATATATATATATATATATATATATATATATATATATATATATATATATTTATATATATATATCTTTCTCTGTAGATAGAGTTTAAGGATTAGCTGTGGGATTTATGATCCCCTCACCCCTGGATTGGCTGGAACACTGAGCGGTGGACAGTGTGAGGACTGTCCGGTGACCTGTGTAAAAGGAGTTTGCTCACGTCACGGGAGACCTGTAATGGTCCTGCACAGTGTTCTCCACAGAGCAGCCCGGGAAAGGTGGGATTGGAACCTAATCTGTCTTGTTTCTTCAGGGTCAGAACTTGAGCTGGAAGTACTCGATGAAGAACTTGGTGAGGCACATAAGGACATTAGAGCTGCTTTAGACATTAGAGAAATGTTTTGTTAGTGTAGGCATAGTTTAATGTTGAAGAGATGTTTAAAAATATTCTACCTTACCAGTTTTATAGTTTAGCACCAGCCAAATCACTGTTAAGGAGTTTCATACATAATAGTGGTGTTTTTTTTCTTGCCTTTATATTTATTTTTGGTAGTGGATCCCTACTGTGGTGAGTTATCAGTCTAGCAAAATGGACAAATATCTGTGTAAATAGCTTCCCATATATTTGTTCTGTTAGCTCTTTTGACTTTTTTCTTCCCGTTACAAGTGGGAGGATCATTTGTAAACCCCTTTTCTGGGTAGCTACCAAAAATAACAACAACAAAAATATACTGGCTTTTCATCCTATGTGAGCCCGTCTTTGTTAAGCCCAGAATACGAGTGCCTTTAGCAAGTTTTAGCATTTCACAGAGAGAAGAGATGATATAATTATTGCCATTGATCACAGTTCATTATACACAGAAGCTTGGGATGGCAAATTTCTGTGAATTCCATCTACATATTCGTTTTCTCTTAGGGCTGTCTCAGTTTGATACTGAATACAACTATTACTAGTGTTGATCAGGAACCATTCACACTGAAAATGAATTCAGCTGTCCTAGACTGGCAACAGTCACAGATTATTTTTTTTTTACCTGCATCTGTATCACATGTGTATTTAGTGCATGGTGGTGTGGTGGGTTGGGAAGAGCTTGACATTGGCTTTGAGAAGACCTTCATTCCAGTGTTCTTTTTCAAACTTGTGTCTGCTGCAGAGAGGAGAGAATTATGTATTACAAATAAGTGCTGGAGAGATTGTCATGTGCAGTAGGTATTAATTATGTTCCTTTGTCTCTATGGTAAAAAAAGCATCTCCCCAAATCAGGTCTGAGGACTCTGAAAGCAAAAATTTTCCTACTTTAAAAGTCAGATAACTTTTAAAATTCCAAATTGCTGAGTAGTTTGAGTCTTTGAAACACATTACACTAAATTTATTGTAGAAATTTAACATTTTATTAGGAAAATTTTCAAACATGAATCAAAAATTCTTTTCTACAATGTACCCACCACTAGATTCTGCAATCAATATTTTACTATATTTGTATTACCACATATCTGTCCAACCCTCTGTTCATCCACCATCCCATAGTTTATTTTAAATATACATTTCAATATAAATGTCAAACAATGCTTTTTCCTTAAACACTTCAGCATAGGTGCCATTAACTAAAATTTAATATTTGCTTAAATACCACAGCATCTCAATCCTAAGTTTAGATCATATGTTTCTTGAAACTCATGAAGTGGATAACCTGAGCCGGTTAACATACAGTTTTTCTTGTGTGGGCTTACGCCTTCCAGTTTCTGTTTTATGTGTGTTTAGAGCGAGAAGAAGACAGCTTTCAAACTGAAGTTTTCTCGAGTTGGTCATTTTAGATGCTTAGTTGTCATATGTCTTCAAGTTTCATGACAAGACTTTCTTCCTCATTCCTGTTGTTCTGATGTATGTTGCTGAACTATGCAGCTTTCTTTAAAAAAAAAAATTGTAAGTTGCCGATTGGGGTTTATTAAATCCGTGTATACCTCATCTCAACCTGCTGCTGCTTTTCTCATCTTAGCGCGTTTCCTTCGCTGCTTTGACCTGTTCTACCAGGAAGTATAGAGCCAAACCCAGATGACGAGTTGTTTTAAATAACTCTAGACGAGCAGATGAAGTAGTTTAGAAAGTTAAAACCATTCATTTACCTAAAGCCTTTGAGTTCCCTGAGAATGGATGGTACTTGCTCATGCTTCCTCCAGCTGTAATGAGCAGGGTTGAAAATGACTGTACTGTACAGTGAGCTGTTGAAATTGTGAGCTTTAGTATCCATCTTTAGCTTTACTCTACTACTGTCTGGAAAACCTTTTCCCTTTCCTTTCTTCCTTTCTTCCTTTCTTCCTTCCTTCCTTCCTTCCATCCATCCATCCATCCTTCCTTCCTTCAACATATGCCTTTATTATGCCACTTTTTTTGGTGGGCAAAGAATTTCAGTGACTTGCTCCAGACAAGAAGACGCAATGGATATGTCAGAATTATGTCAGAAACTTCAATGCTCTTGAATCTTACCCTTGTGCTATTTTGATAAGATTCATGGCTCCTAAAATAACATTTTCTTTGGGGCCCTTCAAATGAAATTATGAATCTTCACTAATTAGACTTTTCCTTTTTAGGCATTTCGTATCTTTTTTAATTAAAGATCTTTTCATGTCACAGTTCCCCCATTAAGCCAACGAAGTTGCTGAAAATAGAAGTTTACCGTTGAATACTAAGGAAGGCAGGTTTTATTGGATTTACTTTTGCATCTCAATGACTCTCATGATTCATTCATAACTCTTTCTGTGTAAGTGCTTAAGTGACCCCCTCACTAGTGAAAACAAGTGTTCTATATCACTGGTTATATGTATATTCTCTACATGATCTATTTTTTTAAGGAAAAGTAACCCCGTATGTCAGAAGGAATGATAATATCCTCGGGCGAAGACCACGGAAAGTTTATTTCTACTCTGCAAACCCGGCATGTACAGGAACAAAACTCTTTTAGAGGGGCTGGTCATTGTTTGCCTTCTTTTGGTACTTGAGCTCCTTCCTGTGGTTTTGTAAACGCGTGTGTCATTTTATAAGAATTTCATGTTGATGCTGTGTAAATTGCTGTTTACCTTGTGGTATCCTCGGCTGCCCATAATAATTTAATTTGGGTATGGTGTGTCTGCTTTGAAATGCCTTACTAGAGTATGTCAGACTGCTCTAATGCATTCCGCGTATCTGCTAGGACAATACACATTGCCTCTCTTGGCTGTATGCTCTAGATCCAGAAGCAAAAAATGACTTTGCTTTTACTGTTCAGGTTGCATTTTAGTGCAGCTGTTGTTCTACAGGAGAGAATAAAACCACGGGAAAGCAAGGGTGACAGTAAAGCCCTTCGTTTAATGGCATGGCAAGCTTTTAAAACAGGTTTTGCTATTTCACTAGAACAATGTCTCTAGTAAAGGCCATAGCTAAAGAAGAAAGCAAATAAGTAAAATAAAAGCCTGCCAAAACTGTGTGAAATTGGGGTTGCTTCCTAAAATTATTTCCCAGTGTCCTACCGGGGATTAACATGGGGTGCGCTCTTGGCGCCAAGTGCCAGTCTGCGTGTTTGGAAATCTGCTTCTGTTCTGGGGCTACAGAAACGACAAAAGTGTCATGGGCTTGAAACCAATCAACTGTGAATTGTGAAATTGAAATTGCTCTTTTGGTTTTATGTTCTCCTGCACATTGAATATGGAAATCAAAAAAAGTTACTTAAGTTTCACACCGCTGCTGTTGATGGCTCGCTCTGGCTGTGTATCCTCACCATGTACTGATTTCTGATAAAGGCTTGACGTTATTATAACAGGCATTTTGCGTTCAGTTGAATAAAACACTTTCTGAGTCTTGTCTGCAGATTGTTTGGTGATGAGTTGGAGATCAAGGGGAAGGTGCATTGCCAGCTGGTGTGCGATGAGGCTGTGGGTCCACCGTCAGTCAGTCTGCAGCTAATCTGCCATGGACTTGAACTCATGTGGAGTCTTGTCAGCTTTTGGGCTTGCAGTGGAATTAACCTAGCTGCCCATACTGCCTGCTCCTTCCCCCCTCACTAGAATCAGCCTGAGGTTGGAGTGAGCTCTTAATTTTATTCATATAGTTTTAAAATTTATCTTCCCTTCAAATTGGGAGAAAAGTTAAGCTTAACAGGATCATAACAGCTGCTTCTAGATAATAAGCACACTAACAGGCATATATACCCATTAATCGTTTGGGTGGTTCACGTATAAATTACTCTTTATGATTAGCTTTAAAGTGCAATGTATCATTGGGGTATGGTCAGTAAGCACTTTGTGTTATCGTGCGCAAGGTACTTTTGACCTTAAATGCTCAATTTAAAGAGTAGATTATAGGCCCAGAAGGTGCTGTTATGGCTTGTTTCATCGGAATGCGAGACACATACACTTACTGTCGTGGGAAACATTCTTGTCTGCACACACACAGAAAGCGTTTCTGAATGAACTGAATAGATCGCATTGAGTCTGTTTTAAAATACTCAAGGCATCAGCACATTTTATTAAATCATCTCCAAGAGATTTTTAGCTTAAAAGAAAGTCATAATCATGGGCATTAAAGAAAAAAAAAAAAAGTCTTAAACCAGTGGAGGTTTTCAGCTTTTCTTTTCTCCTCAGGCATTTCTGAGGCTTATCCGTTCGCTGAAAATTTATTCAAGACCAAGCACTGGGCATTATTACCCTTTAAAATGGCCTGTCTGTAAAAGACTAGCCGTGAACGCTCCCAAACCATGGTAAATTGGTACATGATTGTAGAGAGACAAAAAATAGGTATTTTTGTGATGATGACTTAAAATTTTTATCATCTTGAGTTGAGATGTAGCCCACTCTGTTTTATGCTTATTTGTGGGATACTCATAAACTATTGAAAACTGGGAATTTACAAAAAGATGAAGACTGGCAACTATTGTGAAATGTAAATATTATTGAATAGGGATGAGTCCTTACCAAACAACAAAAAAATCACCTGAAAGTGCACTCCGTTGTGAATTTATGCACGTGCATGTGTGAGAGAGAAGGATGCGATAGAGAGGTTGAGGTGTGCGTATTAGGAGGGAAGATATGTAAACATATGTTAAGATGTCAAATACTTGTGACGAAGCATGTCCAAAGGAGCAGAGTAAATTGGCGGTTGGAAGCAACCACCACAGGCAGTCTAGGTAACGTCTGCTTGGCATTGCATATCTTTAAATATAATTAAAGCTTTAAATGTGTTTTGACTGGCAGCCATCTCTCCAGAAAGGAACGAGATGTCTATAATGTTAGCTTCAATTTTAATCTTTGCTGATGCCAGAGGCTCTTGGTCCCTGTTTTTTAGAAACAGCTTACCGGTACTTAGGTTGTGGACTTTGAGCAAAGGTATCCACTGCCACCCTGTGGACTCTCTGAGTCTTACAGCTAGCAGTTTGAATGTGGTTGGTACCCTACCTTTGAAGTAGGATCTTTCGCTAACAACCATATAGTGGAGGAGATGAGTTTTCATCTTTAAATTAAGCAAGAGCAGACATCATGCGTTTAGGAGGTATGACGGAGTTTATTCTTTTACAGTTTCAGCTGCTGAAGTGTGCAGAGAGAGAGAAGCGGTGGATTGGGAATCAAGATGCAATATATGTATATGTATGCATACTTTATGCATATGTGTGTAAGATTTTTTTTATTTTTTTATTTTTAAAAATATATATATTTTATTGATATTTCACAGAGAGGAAGGGAGAGAGATAGAGAGCTAGAAACGTCAATGAGAGAGAAACATCGACCAGCCGCCTCTTGCACACCCTCCACCGGGGATGTGCCCGCAACCAATGTACATGCCCTTGACCGGAATCAAACCTGGGGCCCTTCAGTCCGCAGACCGATGCTCTACCACTGAGCCAAACCGGTTTCGGCTGTGTAAGATTTTTTTATCTGTATTTTTAAAAAATTTATTTATTGTCCAAAGTTTAAATATGTCTCCTTTTTACCCGCTGGAATCTTCCCCCACTGCCCCCCAGCCATTCCCACCCTGGGCAAGCCCCCACCACCCCAGTGTCTGTGTGTAAGATTTTTTTGTGATGTTTTAAAACTATTTTTGCTTTAAAAAAGAAATTCATTATCCATACATGTTTGGATATGTGAACAACAACAAACATAGAAACTAAAATTAAACAACGGTCAAAGAAAGCCCCAAACTGGAAGGAAAGGACTAGAAGAATCTCTCATTGAACATTTTGAAAATTACATACAGGGGCAAATTTTACCAGATGTGCAAATCCTGCTGCCAATATAAAAACAACTATAAAATACTGAAGTTCTCCCAAACATAATTTCTTTTGGGAAGAACATAATTGTTTCTGCTTTAATAAGCTGGCAGCATAAAAAGAGACATTTCAAAGTATTTTATTAAATATTTTAAAAAATTAGAAAAAGCATATACTAGCATAACTGGCCCGAGTTCTGTCACCTGTCTGCCCTTGAGTATGTCACTTACCCTCTCCGAAATCCAGTTACTTAGAATTGGGTGTGAATTTCAGTTATTTCTTTTTATCCCTCTCAGTAGTGTGAATAATGTAGAGAATTGACCTTTTTAAAAATATATAGTTGATTTTAAAAAATGAATAATTTCTAAATCCACTCCTGAATTCATCTCCCATTTTCTTCTCTCAAGGTATGCACAGTTACCAGTTGCTTAGATTCCTTCCCCCCCGCCCCCCCAGAGATATTCTATGCAATGTGAATGTAGCATTCCATATAAACCTTTTCCCCAGTGACCAGTGGGCCTTGGCAAACATTCTATACAAGCACATGCAGATCTGTCTCGTTCTTTTTTTTACTGCGAGGTGTTCCTTGTATTATTTTCAAAGCATCTTTTATTGGTCCTCTATTCATATCCCAGAAATGGTCGCTGTGGGTGCTGGGTAATGACATTGGATAGCAATGCCAAGCTTCTTCTCCCTACCCACTAGCCTCCTTGGAGTTTCTTCAGCCCAGGCACACAATTTTTTTTATAGCCAGGTGCAAACATTTTACAGTTTAACCAGACGTTTGTGAAGCATTTCCATGTACCTCATCTCATTTGATCCTCACAGAAGTCCTGGAGTAAGTTGATAGAAGACTTAGTAGAATCCTATTTTCTTTTCATTAGCCAGAAAAGGAGATTTAGAAAGTTTAGAAACTTGGCCCTACTGAAAAGAAGAAACGGTGGGCCTTGAAAATGACTTCAAGTTTTCTCACTGTGTAGAATATAGTCAAACAGTGCTGCAGTTAAATTATTTTACCCTTTGTTCTCCCTGCGTGATCTACAATAATAATCTGCCTTGTGTTGGTATTTACTGCTGACAGTTACCTAAGAGAAGTTGGGGTGCTTCACTGGGCTGGAAAATGTTTAGCTACATCAGAAAGCAGGTCTAATTAAGCAAGTTTATTCTATATCTCTCTATATAAAATGCTAATATGCAAAGTGCTGACCACCAGGGGGTGGCATGGAACATGGTGAGCTGCGGCAGTGGCGGGTGCTGAGGGAGCAAAGGAAGGTGGAGGCGGGGAGGCGGGGGGAAGTGCATGGTGGTGGTGTGTGGGTGGCCAAGGAAGGAGGAGACGGGGAGATGGAGAGGTGTGAAGGACCTTATTGGCCCTGATCGTAGGCCAGGCCTAGGGACCCTGCCTGTGCATGAATTTTGTGCACTGGGCCTCTAGTCCTGTATAATAAAGAGCTACTATGCTAGTTAGACCAAACAGCAGAACGACTGTCCAAATGACCTTCCGGACGAAACCCGGGCTGTGAGGGCCAAGGTAGCCGGTGCTGCCGGGGCCAAGGCAGCTGGGGCTGCGAGGGCTGAGCCCCTTGCACACATTTCATGCATCGGACCTCTAGTCCTATATAATAAAACCCTAATATGTAAATTGACTGAATGGCAGAAGGATTATTTGCTATGACACGCACTGACCACCAGGGGGTAGACGCTTAATGCAGGAGGTCAGTGCGCTTCCACAGGGGGAGCGCTGTTCAGCCAGAAGGTAGGCTCGCGGCTGGTGGGTGTAGCCACGGTGGCCTGATACCCTCCCTCCTCTATTGCAGGTAAGTGGTAAAGAGTGAGGGGTCCTGGCTTTCAAGAGCCCCAGCCTGCGAGAGGGGTGTCTGACTGCCAGCTTAGGCCCGCTCCTTGTGGGGAGCAGGCAGACATCCCCCAAAGGGGCCCAGACTGTGAGAGGGTGCAGGCAAGGCACCAGGCCTCTAGTCCTAGATAATGAAAGGCTAATATGCAAATAGACTAAATGGTGGAACAACTGGAACAACCAAACAGTCGCTACGACGTGCACTGATCACCAGGCGGTGTGGGCCACGGCGGGATGCTGGAGCAGGTGAGCGGGGCCCCCAGACCAAGGCGGGGTGCCGGTTGCTGTCATGGGGGTGAGCCTCTGGTGGTTACTGAAAACTCTTTGCTCCCGCGTGCTGCGGTCCCACCCGGCACTTGCACCTGCTGCTGGTGTCAGCCACACTCGCACCCACTGCCAGTCCCAGCCCTGTTCACACCTGCAGCCGGCTCCAGAGCCACTGCTTGCACCCACTGCCGGTGCCCGACGCCAGTCCTGATCACTTGGCACTATCTGTGGGTGCGAGCAGTGACTGCAGTCCCCGATCACCCCTGAGGGCTCTCCACCTCCCCCTGCTCCTGAGGGGCGATAGGGGCAGCAGCCGCCGCTTGCGCCTGCTGACGGCACCAGCCCCACTGGCACCCACTGCTGGTGACAGCTCTGTGCTGTCAGCACTGCTAGCGCATGGGGGTGGCGGTGGGAGCAGAGCTACTGGCAGACATGAGACTGAGGGCCATGGTGGGAGGGGCTGGGCTGGGGCACTGAAGATGGGCCAAAACCTGGCCTTGTGTTCACCGCAGCCTCACAGCCCACAGTTACTTTCAAGGTGCATGAATTCGTGCACTGGGCCCCTAGTCCTATATAACAAAGAGGTAATATGCAAATTGACCATCACTCAAACACACGAGATGGCCACCCCCATGTGGTCAAAGATGGTTGCCCCCATGTGGACACAAGATGGCTGCCACAAGATGGCCAGAAGGGGTGGGCAGTTGGGAGGAATCAGGTCTGCAAGTTGGGGGCAATCAGGCCTGCAGGAGAGGGCAGTTAAGGGGGACCAGGTCTGCAGGGGAGGGCAGTTGGGAGGGACCAGGCCTGCAGAGGAGGGCAGTTAGGGCATTTAGGGGGTGACCAGGACTGCAGGGGAGGGCAGTTAGGGGTGATAAGGCTGGCAAGGGAGAGAAGTTAGGGGTGACAGGGCTAGCAGGGGAGGGCAGTTGGGGGCAACCAGGCCTGCAGGGGAGGACAGTTAGAGGTGACCAAGCCTGTAGGGGAGGGCAGTTAGGGGCAACCAGACCAGCAGGGGAGAGTAGTTAGGGGCAGTCAGGCTGGCAGGGGAGCAGTTAGGCATCGATCAGGCTGGCAGGGAGGTGGTTAGAGGGTGATCAGGGTGGCAGGCAGAAGTGCTTAGGGACAATCAGGAAGGCAGGCAGGCGAGGGGTTGGGAGCCAGTAGTCCTGGATTGTGAGAGGGATGGCTGACTGGGCCTAAATGGGCAGTTGGACATCCCTCGAGGGGTCCCAGATTAGAGAGGGTCCAGGGTGGGCTGAGGGACAACCCCCCCCCCCCCCCGTGCACAAATTTCATGTACCGGATATATATATATATATATATATATATATATATATATATATATATATATATATATATATATATATATGGCTAAGTTGACTTGTGCATATGCGATACATATAAAGCTCTTGCTGGCGCCATTTGCACTCATGTGTTTTGATTTGTTATTGTCGATCATGAATTTGGTTGACACTTCTATTATAGGGAAAGGGCAAATAATGATACTAAACTATTTCTTCTAATTAATTTCCTTTCAATGTGCACGAATCCATGCACGGGGCCACTAGTATTATGATAACATATGCATAACAAAATTTATCATTTTTACCACTACATTTTAGTGGCATTAAGTTTATTCAAATTGGTGTGCAACTATCACCACCCTCCACCTCCAGAACTTGGCTCATCTTCCCAAATGGAAACTCTGTAACTTATTAAATAATAATGCCCCATCCCTCCCTACCCCTAGTCCCTAGCTACCACCATTACACTTTTCACCTCTGTGAATTTGACTGCACTAGGCACCTCATATAATCTTACCATGTTTATCTTTTGTGACTGCCTTATTTAATGTAGAATAATGACCTCAAAGTTTATTCATATTGCAGCATGTGTCGGAATTTCCTTTCTTTTTAGGTTGTATTTATTCCATTTATGTATATGCTACAGTTTGTTTATCCATTCTTGTCATTGGACATTTGGGTTGCTTCCACCTTGGGCTATAGTGAATAATGCTACTCTCAACATGGGTGTACAGAAAAGAAAAACTTTAAAAATTGTGAAGTATTTCACATTTACAAAGTATAGAGGATAGTTAAGCAGACATACATATAATCTCCGAGCTCCCCAGCACTATCAAATCCTAACATTTTGCTCTGTATCAATTCTGATATTTTAGAGAGAAATAAAACATTACCAATTCAGCTGAAGCCCACCGCGCACCCCTCCTCAGCTCCAATCTCATACCTTAACAGATAAGCCCACAGTTTAAAATTTGATATTTATTAGTTCCGCGTATTTATATTAACGCTCTCTATATCCATAAGCAGTAGATAGTAATGTTGTTTATGTTTTTGAAATTGAAGTAAATGCCATGATAATATATAAATATTTCTATATTTTTTTCAACATTGTTCTTGAGGTTTACCTATCATCATACATGCAGCCCTAATTTGTTCATTTTAAATGCTGCATAGTGTCCCACTGTCTGACTATAGCACAATCCACTCATTCTTTTGTTGATGGACATTTAGATGGTTTTTCAATATGTTCTTGTTGAAGACACTACTCCAGTGAGTTTTAAAAACATGTCTCCAGAGACTCTACAGACTAGGTCCCTGCTACTGCTGAGCTCTTCGGAAATGCAGCGTCGCAGGTCCCGCTGCAGACCTACAGGGTTGGAACCTATCTTCATGCCAGATTCCCAGGTGATTCACAGGCATCTTCAGGGTTGAGCAGTTGTTCTCATACTTAGTAGTCATGCCTGGGAGGGAAGTCACAAACAACAGGTGTATGCCTGAGTTCTTCCCACAAGAGGCTAGAGCAGGCAGGTAGAGAGTGTGGTGGGAACTCTAATTTAGTAAATTACCAAAACGAGCAAATATTTTGTCCTAGTTTAAATATTAGTCCATTGAGGTTAATTTATGCCACAAACACTTGTAAGGCATTAACTATGTTAGGTGGTCTTAAAAGCACTTTATTAACTTCCCAGGTGCCTCCCGGTAGAACCCAGGGCCAGTGCACCCAGTGGACAGCTTCAGACCATTATACAGCATTTCAAATGAAGCATCGCTACAAAACCACCTCTATAAGTGACACACTCAAGGGGCGGACTTCAGTGTCCTGCTGAAGTAAGTCCTGCTCCGGGGGGTCGGTCTATGCACAGCGGATCCTCCATGGTGGTTGGTGTTTGGTGGTCAATAGTTGCAGCCAGTTATTGCAACTGACCAGCCTGGGGATAATCCCTCCCATTGACATGCCAACAACAATAAAGGCTCCATCCACTACAACAGGAGGGTATACACTGCCTATACAGGGTGGGAGGCACTCGGAGTACCCAGCCTGGGTGATCGGGGAGGCTGTGCCACTGGAGCCTGCAGGATATTTACTGCATTAGGCCACTCTGTCAAGCCTAGGAGATGTAGCAGCTCTACCCAATGCTTAGAAACAAACACAGGGAGGCTGCCAAAAAGAAATATGTCTCAAAAGAACAGAACAAAATTTAAAAAAAAAGAAAAGAAAAAGAACTAAACAAAATGGAGACAAGCAATCTATTGAAATCTATTAGATGCAGAACTTAAAACATTGGTTGTAGGAATGCTCAGTGACCTTAAAACTTAAATAGAATAAAATAGGACATGGAAACCATAAAAAAGAACCAGTCAGAAATGAAGGACACAGTAACTGAAATGAAAAATAATTTACAGGGAATCAATAGTAGAACAGATGAAGCTGAAAATCAAGTCAGCAATTTGGAATGTAAGGAAGCAAAAAACACCCAATCAGAACAACACAAAGAATCTAAAAATATGAGGATAGTGTAAGGAGCCTCTGGGACAACTTCAAGCATACCAACATTCACATTTGATGCCCTCCCTCTCCGCCCCCAGAGGATTGTCAGTCTGCTCTATTTCCATGTCTCTGATTCTATTCTATCCACCAGTTTATTCTGTTTATTAGATTTCTTATTTGTTTATTTTTATATCCAATTGTTGATAGGTATGTATTTGTTACCATTTTGTTGTTCATATTCTCTTCCTCTTCACCTTTTAACATTTCATGTAATACTGGTTTGGTGGTGATGAACTCCCTTAGCTTTTCCTGGCCTGTGAAGGTCTTTTATCTGTTCTTCAATTCTAAATTATAGCTTTGCTGGGTAGAGTAATCTTGGTTGTAGGTCCTTGCTACTTATCACTTTGAATATTTTTTGCCATTCCCTTCTGGCCTGCGAAGTCTCTGTTGAGAAATCAGCTGATAGTCTTATGGGAGCAGATAACTAACTGCTTTTCTCTTGCTGCTTTTAAGATTATCTGTTCGTCTTTAACCTTGTGCATTTTAATTATGATGTGTCTTGGTGTGGGCCTCTGGGTTCATCTTGTTTGAAACTCTCTGTGCTTCCTGGACTTGTATGTCTGTTTCCTTTACCAGGTTAGGGAAGTTTTCTGTCATTATTTTTCATATTAATTTTTAAGTAATTGCTCTCTTCTTCTGCCCCCCCCCCCCAATGTAAATGTTGATATGCTTGAAGTTGTTTCAGAGGCTCCTTATACTATCTTTATATTTTTGGATTCTTTTTCTTTTTGCTCTTCTGGTTGGGTGTTTGTTGCTTCCTCACATTTCCAATCATTGATTTGATTCTCAGAATCCTCTACTCTACTGTGGAATCCCTGTATAGTATTCTTTATTTCAGTCAGTGTATGCTTAATTTCTGACTGGTCCTTTTCATAAATTTTTGAAGGTTTCTAAAGGGTCCAATGCCTCCTAGAGTTGGTAGGATGGCCTTGTGCAGTAGATGTTCTATAGGGCCCAGTGGCTCAGCCTCCCCAGTCACCTGAGCTTATTTTAGTTGAGACTTGATTGCTATTGGTGTCGCTGGGAGGAATTGACCCCCAGCATAATTGGCTGTGAGGACCAGCTGCGACTACAGAGGGAGAGCTGCTGTGTAGGAGACACCCTTATGGAGTAGGACTTGCTTCAGTGGGGCTTTGGTGCTCACTGAGTCTTCCCCTTGAGTGTGTCACTTATGGATGTGTAGAGTTGTAATCTAGAATGGTCTGACACTGACCACTTTTAAGAGGTATAGCCAGGTCTCCAGCGGCCTCTGTGTCACGGACCCCCAATCTGCACTGGTTTTTACAGCCTGTAGTTCTTCCGGCCCATGTAGGGACTTCTTTTCCCAGCTCAGAAGAAGAGAGAGACCAAGACACTGAAAACCTATTTGAAGAAATAATGACAGAAAACCTCCCCCATCTGGTGAAAGAAATAGACTTACAAGTCCAGGAAGCACGCAGAACCCCAAACAAAAGGAATCCAAAGATGACCATACCAAGACACATCATAATTAACATGCCAAGAGCAAAAGACAAAGAATCTTACAAGCAGCAAGAGAAAAACAGTTAGTTACTTACAAGGGAGCACCCATATGATTATCAGCTGATTTCTCAACAGAAACTATGCAGGGCGGATGGGAGTGGCAAGAAATATTCAAAGTGATGAATAGCAAGAACCTACAACCAAGATTACTGGTGTGTGTGTGTGTGTGTGTGTGTGTGTGTGTGTATAAACTGATTAAATTGGAAAATATTATGCAGAGATCCAACAGCAGAACAGAAGAACACAAGAATCAGGTCAAAGAGCCAAAAGACACTCCGCTGGAGAAGGAAGAAGAAAAGAGGATCCAGAAAGTTGAAGATAGTGTAAGGAGCCTCTGGGACAACTGCAAGCGCACCAACATCAGAATTATGGGGGTGCCAGAAGAAGAGGGAGTGCAAAATACTGAAAACATATTTGAAGAAATAATATCAGAAAACTTCCCTCACCTGGTGAAAGAAATAGACTTACAAGTACAGGAAGCCTACAGAACCCCAAACAAGAGGAATCCAAAGAAAAATTCTTCTCGACACATCATCATCAATATGCCAAGGGTAAAAGACAAAAAGAGGATCTTACAAGCAGCAAGAGAAAAGCAGTTGGTTACCTATAAGGGAGCACCCATAAGACTATCAGCTGATTTCTCAACAGAAACCATGCAGGCCAGAAGGGAGTGGCAAGAAATATTCAAAGTGATGAATAGCAAGAACCTACAACCAAGATTAACGTATCCAGTAAAGTTATCATTCGGAATTGAAGGGCAGATAAAGAGCATCACAGATCAGAAAAAGCTAGAGGAGTTCATCACCACCAAACCAGTATTATATGAAATGCTAAAAGGTGTTCTTTAAAATGAAGAAAAAGAAAAAAAAAGTAAAGATAAAAATTATGAACAACAAATACATATCTATCAACAAGTGAATCTAAAACTCAAGTGAATTAAAAGTCTGAGGAACAGACTAAACTGGTGAATATAATAGAATCAGGGGCATAGAATGGGAGGGGATTGATAATTCTCAGGGGGAAAGGAGTGTCTGAGTGGGGGGTACGGGAAGAGACTGGACAAAAATTATACACCTATGGAGGAGGACAGTGGGGGGGGGGAGGTAAGGGCAGAGGGTGGGGTGGGGCCTGGATGGAGGGGAACTATGGGAGGGGGGAGAGGAGAAACAATTGTAATAATCTGAACAATAAAGATTTATTAAATAAATAAATAAATAATAAAAAATAAAAAAAACACACTTGAGAATTAAAACAAATGACCGAAGCCACAGAGTTTACTGCTCTAACAGAATTATATTTAAAAGGCAGGCAGTGACACCTTAGTTATGCATGTCCAGTTTTGGACAGACAGCACTGGAAGGACAGCGTCTCTCCCGGGGAGGATGAATGTAGCTCAGTCTTTCACTAAGGCTCCCTTTTCTTCTAGTGCCAGCGGCCGGCACAGTCTGCAGCCAGCGGCATCTCCATTTGCTGAATGCGACACAGTTCTTCCTCTGTTCCCTTTCCCCATTCACGCAGGAGGATCAGTTTTATTCCCTCGGAATTCTCTCTGGCTGTTGGCAGGACAGGACCCAGCCAATGGGCTCGTGCTATCATCAAGGGCCTTCGGAAATAGATACTGTGCAGATGGGCGCCCACAGGATGACTGCTGCTGAGCACCATCATCCATTTCATCAGCATCCTCTACTGCCGGGCTCGCTAGTGGGCTGAGGAGAGAGAATGAGCAGCTTCATGTTTCCTTGCATGTGATCACCACTTTGTCACCTGGTAGCTGGCGAGGCAAACAGGAATTCATCTCTGGGCTCAAGGACTTTGCAAAGTCACTACCAGTTCCAGCCATGAGCAAACTACTGCCCGGGGGCCAGATTTCGGCTGTTCTATCCGGCCCGCAGAGCCGAAAGAGCGGAGAGTTCTCTTGCTCTCCCTCCACTCCTTCACCAGCAGCCCAAGATGAGAGTGCCAGCATGGTCAGGTTGCTTTTGTTTCAACCCTCCAGTCCAGTTTAAGAACCCATTGTGGCCCTCGAGTCAAAAAGTTTGCCCACCCCTGAGTTAGACAAACGGTGGCCTGAGCTGAATTTGAAGAGAGAGCTGGACGCTGTCCAGTAACTACCTTATTGCATGCAGGTGGTTGCCGCTTTGGAATTCACGGGCTGATGGGCGAGTGGGTGAGGAAAAGCCAAGCATCAACATAAGGGGCATACTTCCAAGTAAAATCTGCCCATAACATTCTTTGGCTTAAAAACTTACAAGTTCCCCGTGACCAAACATTGAAATCCTATTGTCATAGAATATAAATCAATGCAAGCCGAGGCCACACAAACTAGCAGCCTAGATCTGAATTTGTCTGGCAGGGTCTGGCCCCACAGTGTGTTTGAAAAGGTAGAATCAGTTACTAAGGGAATAGGGTTGAGAGACTGACATACAATTTTGGATTTTTGGCCACTTGGGCCAGCATTTCTGTATAAATTAGACGGAATGAGTCGGGCTGTGCTCTTTGGATGGGGAATGAGCTCCACCTTGCAACAATTTCCCTGTATTGGACCCCTGGGGGCTACTGTTAACTCTAAGTCTTGCTTTCTGCCCCTGCCTGCAGTCTCTCCGGAGGGTAGGATGTGTGAAGGAATTCACTAACCTTTCTGATACAGGTGCACATCTAAGTGTGAAGAAGGTGTTTCTTCCCTGTGGGGCAATCCCTGAGAAATGAGGACCAAGAATCAGTTGACAAGTATGCCTCACGGATGACTGACTGTCTTCATTTTCCAAGCCCTGTCATGGGGACTCCTTCTCACCACTCCAGAAGTCCTACGGTCAGTAAATGTGAGTGATGTGGCGGCAGATTTCAGCCCAATGTGAAAATGAAAAAAAAATTTTCCCTTTAAAATTAGCATTTAAAAACATAAGCCTGCCTTGATTGTAACTTTCTGGACACTGGACATTTTCAGTCAAGGGATACAAGAGCTTGGTGAATGGAACACGGGTCCATTTCTCTAAAACGCTAAGAATCACTCAAGCTACGTCACTTAGTTCTCTGCCTTTAGAAGAAGACATGTTCCAAAAATCTTCAGAATTTACACCTTTCCTTGTTAAGCCAGAGTGTTAACTGCTTTCTGTTAGGAAGTGCTTTTCCAGATGAGGCCTAAATCCCTCTGCAGGTGCTGTGCCTCCTCCTGGACCCCAGTGGTTTATCCAAAGCCGGTGTGAGAGGTTTCCAGGCACACAGGGTGATGGATGCCTCCATTAGGGGGCAGCCCTGCTGGGCAGGAAAGTGGCCCTCACAAGAAAGCCTCACCTTTCTACTCCCTTTTCTATTCACACATGCCTTTCCCCTTCCCCCTTTACCTTTGAAAAATGTCTGTAGGTACCACTGCCTACTCTTTCACTTTGCTGAGATGATTTTGAATCTGTTGTTTGGAGCAAATGTCTGAACTCATGCCCCTGGGATTACCCTTGGACAGCTTGGCTGACTACTGTGAACGTAGTGAAATTCATATCCATCTATGTCCATGGAGCTGGCCTGCAAGCCAGCAAGTCCAAGCTCAGGATGGTGTACTGGTAAATGTACTCACACATACGTGTGTGTGTGTGTGTGTGTGTGTGTGTGTGTGTAGTGTTTCTTGTTTCTTTTAGGGAACTGATTGATAACAACGGGCCCCACAATCCTCTTCCTAGGGGTGCTAGAAGATGCAAGCAGCTAAGAGTATGGCAAGAGAAGGAAGTTGCACTTTTTTAGGTTCATACTGTTAATATTTATCAGAAGGCCAGGTTGTGAGAGGGGACGGAGTCCATATTTAGCTAGCATCTTCAAAAAGGAATTCATACTGCCCTGGCTGGTTTGGCTCAGTGGATAGCATGTTGGCCTGACTGTGTTTGATTCAGATCAAGGGTACATGCCCAGGTTGTGGGCTCGATACCCCAATAGGGGGTGTGCAGGAGGCAGCCGATCAATGATTCTCTCTCATCATTGATGTTTCAATCTCTTTCCCTCTCCCTTCCTTTCTGAAATCAATAAAAAATATTTTTCTAAAAAAAAAAAAGGAATTGAGCCCTAACTGGTTTGGCTCAGTGGATAAAGCATCGGCCTGCGGACTGGAAGGTCCTGGGTTTGATTCCGGTCAAGGGCATGTACATTGGTTGTGGGCACATCCCCAGTGGGGGGTATGCAGGAGGTAGCTGATCAATGTTTCTCTTTCATAGATGTTTCTAACTCTCTATCCCTCTCCCTTCCTCTCTGTAAAAAAAAAATCAATAAAATATATTTTTTAAAAAGAAAGGAATTGATATTTCCAGGGGGAAGAAAATATGCATGGTCCCTGATAGAGGAATCGTTTCCTGGTAGGTGTCATGCTGTGGCATTGTGTAAAAATGCCCAAATGTTTCTGCTATTATCTGCTTTTACTACCAACAATTCTGACACCTAATGTGGGGGTCTCTCCAATTCTCTGTGAACACCAGCTGGCTGTCCTACAATTTAATTAAATTCTGACAACAACTATCCGGAGTTAGAGAGCCCATTCCCACAAGACTGCCCCCGCTTCAGATGGCACACCCTCTCCCACCCCCTCCCCTAAAATTTCTGCCTTTAGGCAGAAGGACACAGCTTGTTTCTCTCTCTCTCTCTCTCTCTCTCTCTCTCTCTCTCTCTCTCTCTCTCTCTCTCCAGCACACTTGTGCCTCTCCCCCTTCTTTTCTTAGGAGAGTATCTCTTGCTTTCTTTCTCCTAAGCTCCAAGGAACCTTCTACTGCCTCTTTGTAACTTGTTTCCGGAGTCCAAGCAGCCCGGCCAGCTCATTTCTTCTGCCTCCATGACTTTCTCTCTAAAGGGCCCAGGCAGCTCCACTAAGCGATGGTCTTGCCTCTTCTAACTTCAGCCCTTCCTTTAGGGGCTGTGTCTCCAGCTTTCATAAACATACCCTCAAAATTACCTGGACCCGTATTGGGAAGCCTTTCCTATACGAAGTCAGGAACCGAGGGCTCCCGTCACTGCTAACAGATTCAGAGTGTGAGAACTGGGACCAGGATACGGTTTCACTGAGTAACTGGGAGGCCGTAGGCAAGTGAGTTCATTTCTCTGCCTCAGTTTTCATATCTGTAAAACAGGGATAACATCTTTATAACGTTGTAGGAATTAAATGAGCCAATAGATAATACAATAGATAATAGTGCATTTTCATATATAATCTTTAATCCTAACAACCACTTGTAACTGAAGCTGGTATTCCTGGATCTCATGGGTAAGGTGTCTGAAAGCCATTTCCGATTCCGAAGTTTAATTTTCTAGATTCCAGCTAGGTGTTTCATTTGGGAGATGATTAAAAGAAAAAGAAAAAAAAGAAAAGAAAAGGAAGAAAGCAGTTAGCTTTGATTTCAGTAAAGGTTATAGGTCTTCCATAAGGACAGAACCCCTTTCTGTAGTGGGATTTGGTGTGAAGGGAGTTGGTGTGGAGTAACAAAGATGAGAACTGGCCCTGCAGAAGTGAGGGGCTCTTATCAAGGCACCTCAGTCACTGTGGGGAAGCGGACAAGAAGGAGTTTAGAATCACCAAGGAAAAGAATCAATCAATCCAATTCACAGCTGAAGAATACCTCCTTTATTCTTCAGTGTCAGCACTGAGCTTTTGCTGAAAAATTGCTTTGCTCCAAAATGGCCTAATTTTCCCTTTTTAATTTGCATTTCCTTCCTGCCCAGATGCAACTGGCGGCGTCCCAGGGGCAGTTCCACTGAAACAACCCCGCTCCAGCACCTCAATTGGGATCTCAGAACTGTCCTTTTCCTTTTGTCCCTTTGCATAATTTGTCAAAGTCTGCCAGTCGCGCACCCACATTCTGCCAACAAAGAACAGGAAGTTCGGGCCACCCTTTGGGGTTGGCTGTTATCTTACTGGTTTGTTTTGATGCCACTGGATTCAAGCCCTGGTGTAAGTATGAACACATTGGCCATTTGGAATCATGCTCAAGGCTTCTGGGCAACAAATATAAAATTGAGCAACAAGGAAATTTGGACACGTCGTCCATTCGGTGAGCTCGCTCACTCGCCCAGGGAAATCAGGAGAAAAGCAGCCGCCAGCCCAAGGTTAATTTATTTTCTTCTCAGCCAGGGACAGGGGGTGCTATTATACGAGAGAGGAGTGAGGGCTTTTTAATTGGCAAAGGGCGACTTCTGCTGGGTAAGGAGATATTCCCGCCGCCGGAGGTCAATAGAAGCGCTTTAGGATTTCAATCCTGCTGTATTCACAGTGTAATATGAAGTCCCCAAATGGCTATGATTGAAAGAACCCTGCACTAACTGTTTTGGACCAGAAGAGGGCATCTTGCCATGCCTTATGTTTCCTATGGTTTTTTTTTTTTTTTTTTTTTTTTTTTAGAATGAAAAGGAAGTTGGTCTTTGAATGAAAATGAGTGGTGTTTCCTTTTTCGGAATGTATGAATGAAAAAATCCTCTTAGTGTTTTCAAAAGCTTAAATAGGACCGAAATGCTGTATTTGCCTTCTGTTTTTCAAGAGACCTCAGAGTTTTAGTTGGAACTACATGAAGCTTTTATTTATTATAAAGTGACTGTCGGAAATAGTGCATGTAGATTGTAAGCAAAGTACAATGCGGAAGCACTTCCCCTCAGCTGGCTAGGTAGTTCTCAATGGATAACACCCCCCCCCCCCCGCCCCCTTTGAGATCACAGCTATGTTCAGATCACAGTTTTTCTTAAAATTCAGTCTCCCTAAGCATCTGTGAATCTTCTAAAAGTTTATGCAACACAAGTATTTGGGTAATGTTCTAGAAAGGTTTATAATTTGAAACATATCACCTCTCCTCTTTCTTAGATGAAAACTCTAGGAAGTTTCCATGTTTAATCCTACCGGATACTGGTTTGCATTCTATATTCTGTTCCTGGTGAAAGACTCCGTTTGTGATAAGTTAGGCAAAGCCTATCACCATCAACTCCACTGACCCGGACATCTCAGGATTCACTTAATAATTTAAACCACAACGATTAAGGAGTGCAGCAACAAGACTTTGGAACGTCCTGGGCATCCTTTGCATTACGTTTGAGTTGCAGTCTCGAGGGAACATTTGATCTAATCAAGCCACTGGCCGCAGAGAGGAGCAGGGTCCTGTCTAGGGTTACACCGATAGTGAGTGTCAGTGTTCAGGATCATGGACCAGCGTCTGAACTTTTAGCTCACTGTTCATTTCTCTCAGTCTTGCTTGGTCTAAAGCTTGCATTGTTCCAAAAATACATGGGATCCTTATATTGCTCTGCTGTGTGTGTGAAATATATATTTTATTGATTTTTTTACAGAGAGGAAGGGAGAGGGATAGAGTTAGAAACATCAATGAGAGAGAAACATTGATCAGCCTCCTCCTGCACAACCCCCCCCTCCAATTGTGGATGTGTCCGTAATCAAGGTACATGCCCTTGAAGCGAATCGAACCCAGGACCCTTTAGTCTGCAGGTCGACACTCTATCCACTAGGCCAAACCGGTCAGGGCTATTTTTTGTTTTTTTTTTTAATAGCTTTGTGTGTGGGTAATTTTACTCTATAAGTATGAGCACTTTAAAAATAGCAAGCTGTATTTTATTTCTTTTTCAATGTCCTAAATTCTTTAGCCTAGCAGTACTTAATACAATTTTATGAAAGGATGAGTTTAATGAGAGCAAATTGAGTTTGGAAGCATGGGTATTGGGGGAGGCTGGCATTGGGGGGCTGTTGGATGGATGGTGTGGGAAAAGTTAGCTCCTGAGTTGACCTCTGGACTTTTTATAATGGTTACTAGAGATCTGGTGCACAGATTTGTGCACGGGTGGGATACCTCAGCCTGACTGGCGATCAAGGCCTATCAGGGGGCCACCCTAGAGGGAGGGACACCGGGAGGTTGGCTGGTGGGGGGGAGGGGCCACGGGCAGTTGGCCCCCCCTAATTACCCCCCCCCCCAGATACGGGGTGGGGCTGGTCAGAGGGAGGGGCTGTGGAAGGTTGGGGGGGAGGGTGGCAATCGGGGCCTGGATCAGGCCGGTTTACCATTGCAGTGTGCGTCATAGCAACTGGTCATTCCACCGTTTGGTTGCTGGGCTTTATATATATATATATATATATATATATATATATATATATATATATTACAGTAAAAGCCTGGTGTTCATTTGTTTTATTAACATCTGGAACTTGATCCCATATGAATCTCGCAACTGGCCCTTTGTAGCATCCTCTTTATTTTCATGGAAGTGTCTAGAACATTCAAGCTATTTTCTAAGAGCCATTAAGCTTTCAGGAGAAAAATATCCCTTATTATATGAGATGTCAGATTTCTGAAGCTTATCTTTTATTCCTGAGCCCCAGGATTGGTTAAAGATGAGGGATGTTTATAGCATACATCACTTGTTTTGGTAATTAAAAAAACACACATAAACTTTTACATTTGGATGTGGTTATTGTTACTTGATTAAGTAATTTAGCCAGTATCATGTCTTGCTTTGCCCTGAGAATCTTGGGTAGATATCATAAATTGCCCTGGAGCTGAAAGCAGATCCTTGGGAACCAGAATGGCCTAGGAAGTGTTCTCGGAACTACAGATTTCACACTCTGGTCAGGGCTGAAGGGCATCTCCCTGTCCTGTCCTGCTGGTTCAGCACCTATGCTGCTTCCAGGACAAATAATTAAGACTCACTTGCACCTTATTCAGTGGTATTCATGCCCATGCATTTCCCCTTAGTGCATCGTGGGAAGCATATGTTGGAATCTGACTGTACTCTTTTCTTTGTACAATTACAGTTGGTGGCTCAGCTTTTGTAGCTCAGTGGTTGAGCATCAACCCATGAACCAAGAGTTCACTGGTTGGATTTCCAGTCAGGGCACATGCCCAGATTGTGGGCTCGATCCCCAGTAGGAGGCATACAGGAGGCAGCCAAACTATGTTTCTCTCTCATTGATGTTTCTATCTCTCTATCCCTCTCCTTTCCTCTCTCTCTAAAATAAATAAAAGTATTAAAAAAAAGTACAGTTGATGTTTTGTACATTCCTTTGTATTAGCTACATGATTTTTTTCCTTTCCCTTTCTTGCCCACATCACACCCCACTCTGCCATAAAGCCCTAAACATTCACGCAGAGGTTTTGAAGACAACGGGAACGATGTTTAGTGGTAAGTATTCTTCTTTGGAAAGGAAAAATTCAGAGATAGAGAAGGGAGGGTAAGAGACGTCAATATTTGTAGAACCATAAGGGGAACTTTTTATTGAAAATATAATTGTTATTATTGTTAAACAAGTTATTATTATTAATAATAATATATTTTATTAATTTTTTTACAGAGAGGAAGGGAGAAGTTAGAGAGTTAGAAACATCTATGAGAGAGAAACATCAATCAGTTGCCTCCTGTACACCCCCAACCAGGTATGTGCCTGCAACCAAGGTACATGCCCTTGACCAGAATCGAACCTGAGACCTTTCAGTCTGCAGACCGACGTTCTATCCACTGAGCCAAACCAGTTTTGGCAACAAGTTATTATTTTTAATATTAGGAATATGTAGGTAAAGTGAGTAATCTGGAAACATGATACAGATCTTTAGATATTTCAGGATTCAATCTCTATTAGCGACTTTATAAGGTTGAAAGAAATTAGGACCTAAATTATGCAGGCAAATTAACTACCGTATTTTCCGGCGTATAAGACAACTTTTTGGCCCTGAAAAATATGCCTCCAAGTGGGGGGTAGTCTTATACGGCGAGTATATAACAAACTCTGTATTTTTAGTGGAAATGTTAGGGGGTCTTCTTATACGCCCAGTCGTCTTATACGCCGGCAAATACATATTTTTCAGGGCCAAAAAATTGCCTTATACGCCGGCAAATACAGTATCTAAAGTAGTTCAACTTAGTAGTTAATTACTTGATCCTCTATTGAATCTTACTTGTGTAGACATAATTTTATAAAATACCTTGTGATATTGGACAATGTGGGAGTGTTTAAAGGGGCAGTTACTTTCCAATAATAATCATAATAGCAAACATGTTGTAAAAAACCAAATTATGAACACTGAGTAAGAAAAAGCAGCAAAATGAATTTATTGCAAGGCTTTGGACCTGTAAATTGGGAAACGCAAAGGTATGGGAGCAATGAGTTCCAAGTTCCTCACAGACTAAGGGTTTTTATGAAATAAATGCAGAAGTTATTTGACTTTTTCAGCTGATGGATTGCTAAGTGGTCTTCTTCCTTATTTGGATTAGGGCAGTTTAGGGAAACAAGGAAGTTCATAGAAGGCATGAACAGCCTTGGTGGCTTGGCTGGTATCTGCTGATTTCTGAGAAGAGCTGTAAATTCCTGTAAAATTGGGTTAAGTTTCCTTTATGCATCTGTGTTGACTGTCTCCATTTTGTCCCTGATGTAAGTGATTTCATTTTGATTTGATTTTACAAGATATACTAGTATGGCGTTTACGACTTTACAGGGATCCTTCTGAGCACTTCATCTTACCCTTTAGTGACCCTACAAACTGGAAGGTATTATCTCCATTTTACCTACAGGACAACTGAATCTCGGTGTTAATTTTAAGTAGTTTACCCAAGATTACCAATTCTATAGTGGCACAACCAGGATTTCAACTCAAGTCATCTAACTCTAGAACTTGGGCATGTAAATACTACACTACACTATATAATCAATTGACTTTTGCATAGTTTTTAAAAAAATATTTTATTGATATTTTGCAGAGAGGAAAGGAGAGAGATAGAGAGCTAGAAACGTCAATGAGAGAGAAACATCAACCAGCTGCTTCTTGCACACCCCCTACCGGGAATGAGCCTGCAACCAAGGTACATGCCCTTTGATCTGAATCCAACCCGGGACCTTTCACTCCCTCAAACCAACGCTCCACCACTGAGCCAAACCGGTTTCAGCGACTTTTGCATAGTTTTTTGGTTTCTTTCTGGCACAGGCCAATCTGATAAGCAAGAACCCCACAGTTATACATCTTGAATGGTTTTTATTTGAAGAGATTATTTGGTTCTTATCAGTTACAAAAGCTGGAGGTCGCAAACTCAAATGCCTATGGGAGCCAGACAGAGAGCATTGACGAGTGAAGAGGATGGGGTGAAGGCTCAAAGAGACCTTTTAGCTTCTATTTTTTTCTTCCATTTTTATTAAATATACTTTTACATAAAATATTTCTCTACTATTAAAAAATAATACAAGTGAAATGATTGGTGGCAGCTGGCATTGGTTCTCAGGGTTCGGGAAACTATGAGGGTAGGTGGGGATTACAACATAATGGTGATGGCTTGCCCTGTTTTACAAGGGCAGATGTTATTCGGTTTGATATCATTAGTTCTTTTCTACCAAAAAAAAAATGCAGGTGTTCATATTTTATGTAAAATATGTGGATTTTTAAAATGATCAGTTCGATATTTAAAAAAGTGTAATGAGAGCTAAAAAAATATGTATTTTCCAGCCATAGCTTACCAGTTTGTACTCTCTGAAAGAAAAACTATCTTGCAGGTGTGTTTATGAGCATGTGCAGGGGAAAGAATGGATGGAAAAAATTGATTAAGCTCCTTTGTATCTTAGCCCTAAGTCAATAATGAACAATTACATCTATCACCTTTTAGCTGGACTGCAGTATAAATAGGAATGGTTTTCAATGATTTGGCTTCCTAGTCAGGGAAAAAAAGAGCCATTGAAATTTCATAATAACAGTTGTATAGATTTATAAAGAAAAAAAATCTTTATAAATATCTAAGTGAATCAATCTGGTGCATGGACAATAATAATAGGCAAGCATTTTTTTTTTTCTGGGTGTACAGAGTAATCTGCAATTGCTATAGCAATTTTCATCTTGATTAGATGGATTATTTTATCTGGCTTTTGAATTCTTCCTTTTATTCTGTAAAATACAGTCTTAGACAATTATACTTATTTCTTTTACTATGAGATATTGAGAAATGTAGACCATAAATATGCTTGCAGGGATAAGTAATCTAAATTGTTGTCAATTCCCACTCTGTCCAGTCCCATCCCAATTCAGAGTGAGCATTTCTGGAGGCTTCTCTGCCTTTCTCCTCTCACTCATGAGAGTTTAGTTGCAATATGGCAATGGCCACATTGGTTGTTGTTGTTGATCTTCACTAAAAGCAATAGTAAACCTGAATACTACCAGAAATCTGGAAATTGATTAAGGGCATACACCAAATTGTTAAATACACATTTAACAAGGACTCCTAGACCTTGGGTCTAGCACTGAGTCTGTGCTGTACAACATGGATTGCTCCTATTCTACCTCCCTCATTCCATCCCGTAATAGTTCGGCCAAGGTGGGGCAAGCCATGAAAGCTGCTAGAGGAGGCTGGCTTGATGTGGAGAGGAGAGTGTAAAACCTCATACCCTTCTTATTGTTAGAAATAGTCAGAAAATAAACAGGAAAGACTAGCTTCAAGTTGTGATCCTAGTTGGGATAAGCAAGAAATCAACAGGAAGATGAATGGAATGAGATAGCCACAGTTGGTCTTGGTAAGTTTCCACTTGTCCCTGATGGCCTGGCAGATGGCCTACATCTCAAGAGTTCTCTACAAATCCCTGGATAAGAGAGAGGAGAGAGAGAGAGAGAGAGAGAGAGAGAGAGAGAGAGAGAGAGAGAGAGAGATGTGAGAGAAGCAGATATCAATTGATTGCCTCTAGTACACGTCCCTACTGGGCCCAGGGAATCTGCAACTTAGGTACGTATGTGCTTGACCCGGGAATAAAACCCTCGAACCTTTGGTCCCTCAGTTGAAACTCTAACCACTGAGAAGAACTGGCCAGGGCGCTGGATGAATTTGAAAACTTCAGCAGAGAAGTAAAAGCTGGAACAGGCTTGTAAACAGTGTGCTTTGTGTATGGAAGCATGTCAAACTCTCATGCAGTCTGTGTGGGTTGAATAGTGTCTCCCCAAAGGAAGAGTCCAAGTCCTAACCCCAGATATCTGTGGATGTGAACTTACCCTATATAATAAAAGGCTAATATGCAAATTGTCCCCTCAGGCAGAAGTTCGACCTAAGGGGAGTTAGATGTGCACTGACCACCAGGGGGCAGTGCAGGAACATGGTGGGTGTCCACTTCACAGGGCTGGCTGGCAGCAGTGGAGGAACTGCCAGCCCCGATGGTCTCTGATGAGAATGGAACTGAGGTGGGATGGTGGAGCAGGTGAGTGGGTGGCACCAGGCCAAGGTGGGTGCAAGTGGGGGCCCTGATAGCTCCGCCGGTGGCCCCATAGATTGGCCCTGATCACCGGCCAGGCCTAGGGATGCTACCCGTGCAAGAATTTTTGCACAGGGCCTCTAGTTTGGAAATTAGAGTCTTTGCAGGTGTAATTAAGTTAACATTCTTGATGATGAGATAATCCTGGATTTAGGGTGAGCCTGAAATCAATGACTGGTGTCATTGTAAGAGAAAGGAGAGGGGGGATTTAAGACATACAGAAAAAGGGGAAACATGGAGAAGGCCATGTGAAGGTGCAGACAGAGGTTTGAATGATGCATGTATAAGCCAAGGAGCACCAAGGATTACTGGCATCCATCACAAGGGGAGAAGCATGGAGCAGGCTCTCCCTCTAAGCCTCCAGAAGTAACCAACTCTGCCAACGCCTTAATTCCAGATGTCCAATCTGTAGAACTGTGAGAGAATGAAGTTCTGTCGTTATAAGCCACCAAGCTTGGGGTAATTTCTTACAGCAGCCCTAGAAAACTAATACACTTGGTGTTGGGAATGCACACACGAGTATGTGAACTTCTCACATGGAAAGAGTGTGAATGTTGGGCTCAGATAGACTTTCTGTGTTTGATTTCTGGCTCCCCAATTCTTAGTTTGTGATTATGGGCATTCAGCCGCTGAACCTCATTTTGTTATTATCTGTAAAATGGGCTTTCTTGCAGAAGCCTTCCCCCAAATCCAGGCTGTAATAGACCCTGGTTCTCTGGGCAAACTTTCCCTTTCTCTGCACTCAGCCAGTGTTGTATTGTTTTTGCACACAGTTGATTCTAGCAGACTGAAACCTCTCTAAAGGCAGAGGCTATGTTATATTTGACTTAATGGTCACAGTATCTGTAACATAGTAGGTGTAATCAATCCATGCTTATAAGATTGATGTGTTGTGAGGAGTTAGGTGTGATCTTTGGTAGAAATGGGAGCTATGTTCATTATTATGTCTGACTTTAAGGTCTGTATTCCCTTTTTTTAGCTATGCACCTGTGCACCCTTTTAGGAAAAAGAGTCTGAAGTGTTCTTTGAGCAATGTGTAGTTTTTAGGCTGGTGGGAGGATGCTTCAGATGGAAGACACCGTAGGAAACAGCATGGTCTGCTCACAGGATGCTAGGAGCCTACCTGCCTGGAGGGGAAGCTTCCGAGCCTGCATAAAAAGATGCTGAGGTGCTCTCAGCTGTACTGAAGTTCTCTCTCCATTAAAGCATGGTATGCAAACCCTACAGTACAGGATCCATGTGTAGGCACACATGCTTCAAGCTTGTTAAACTTCTTACTTCATATACATGTCCTTAATGTGTATGTGGTAAAACTAAATGAGATCACAGATCTCAGAACCAGACCAGCTGTCCCCATCTGGGGTTATCTCCAGCGATAAATAGTGACTGGGCACAGAATCAACTAGCATGTTATGGAGGATAGGACTTGGGTATTTGGGGAAAAGAAGGAAAGAATACCAAGAACTCCAAGTGTTACAAAGTAAACCTCCAGGAGCAAGAGCAGTAGAAAGCTATAGGAAAATGCAATTGATGGGAGTAAATCTTGCCAGAAAAGGAAACATACGAATTGATGAAGAGGAAAATACAGGGTGTTGAGATAGTCCAAACCCCCTCCTGATTGGAACTGTGCTTCTCCTTTTAAAAATTCCAATCTTTAAGGAAATCATTTGTTAAAAAATGTGATTCTTTAAGTCTATAAGACAAGTGCACAATAAAATTAACATCTACATATGTAAGACTTTAGATAATAAAATAATAAAAAATAAAAGGGTGGGATTCTTTTGGGTGTGAAGGTCATACAAAGCAGTATGTGCTTTCTTAGAAAGCACCTATGTTATTAAAGTTTTTGGAAACATCTAAAATTACCAATAGAATTAGAAAGCACTTAAGTTCATTATAATTTTGATAAAAATATAAAACATGTAATACATATTTGTGGCAGAAAATTTAAGAACTCTAGCTAAGCATAAATTTTCGAAGTTACTCATTTTCTACCACTGAAAGGTAATATCATGCATGTTTTAATGTGGATCCTCCTAAATGTATTATATGCGTTACGCTAAAATGAGTTTCCACACCATTAAATTCTTGAGATTAATTTGAATACTATAGAGTCACTTTTAGAGGAATCTAATCTCTGTAGACACAATGTCTCTTTTCCTCACCTATTTCTACATATTTTCTGGTGATTCTGGAAACTATCCAGAAATCCTTAAAAAAACCTCTTTTTCTTCTTAAAGCAGCCAAAATATTTGGTCACTTGCAACTAAGAATTCTGACTGATAGCGTACCCCTTTCAGTTCCCCCCGGAAAATGGAAGACCTGGTTGTGTATATCAGGATAGTGAGCCACTTAGATTATACCCATCCATTGGAAGCTAGAAATTTAAACTAGAAAGAATTTTGCATAAGTTGAGGGCAGTGAAGACCTGCATTCAAGGCCTTCCTGGCTGTAGGTTATTGGGCAATTTAGTTAATTCCTGGTGAGTGTGTGTGTGTGTGTGTGTGTGTGTATGTGTGTGTGTGTGTGTGTATGTGTGTGTGTATGTGTGTTTTCTAAAGTTAGGAAGTTAGGGCTAGATTTCTAGCAGATTTGGAGTTCTATGATGATATATATTGATTTCAAAGATGGAAAGGAGAGGGAGAGAGAGATAGAAACATCAATGATAAAAGGCAATCACTGATCGGCTGTCTCCTGCATTCCCCACACTGGGGATTGAGCCCGAAACCCGGGCATGTGCCCTGACCAGGAATCGAACCATAATCTCTTGGTTCATAGGTCAATGCTCAACCACTGAACCATGCTATCTGGGCAATAAGACAACACTTTAATGCCGAAAGCCAGTGACTTATTTGAGTTCCTAGGTCTAGATTCAAATTGCTCAAGTCGGTGACTGTTAATACTATCTGAAAGCTCGACCTGGTGTCATTTCCTTAAGTAGTTTATCAGAATATTAATGTTGATGTACAGCAGGGGATGGGGCCATTTAACTTGTGCTCTGACTGATAGGTCGTCATTACTCTATCAAGGTATTTGACGTGTGCACAGCATGGCTCAGCGATGGTGTTTTCTTCCCGATGGTGGAAGGCTTATCTGTTTAGGTTTTGTTCTGAAATATTTACAATGTATTACACAGTCCTGGCAATTATTTGAATGTGCTTAGAACAGAAAAGCAAATCAACAATAATGTGTAATGACTCAGTCGAAATGTAGTTTATCAGATGAGACTGATATTATGGCAATAATGCTTCAGTTGAGTTAAAATAAAGGAGCACAGAGATAAAATCCCGCCGAGGATATGTGTCTAGATTAATGTTGGAATCTTGGTAATTAAGGTACAGCTGATTTGATTTCTTAGATCTCGCCTACCTCCTTCCATATTTCACTGTCATCTCTTCCCAAATTTAAGGCTCTCTGTTTATTTTCTGCTTTAGTGTGCTAACGTTTTGTTTCTCTCCAGTGAGAAGTGATTGGACCTCCTTTCATACATAAAAAAGTAGTGTTACGTTGTAAGGTTCACAGTTAGTTCTGCAATTAGAAGGTCTAATTGAATAAGACAAAATGAAAAAAGGAAGGCTATTTTTTCAATTTTTCAACTATAGATCTGGAGGTTTTTTTGGGGGGGATATTTCCTGGCAAAGAGAAGTGGCTTTGAAGACTGAAAAAAAGTACTCTGTTCTGAGATTTTTCACCAGGGGATGACCCTTCCATAGAGGTTAGATGTTGGTAGGAACCTTTCCAGGTTCTGTGTTCTAGAGAGACCTGCAGCTACAGGGAAAGAAAATTTCTAATAACAGTGGTCTGAGGTAGCGGGTGATTATGGAGTCCCTTTTAAACAGGTGGGTTCAAACGGAAAAAAAACCCAACAACAACATAGTGGAAATCTTTTAAAAATATGACCGGATATGAAACCATGCTATTAAATCGAAAAAGCAGAGCTGTTTGCTGCTTGTGTGGGTTTCAGTGGTGGAGGGTCGGCTGGCTTACGTGGCCACGGGTACTGTTCTCCCCAGGCCTGGGTTCCCTGCGTGATGTTTACGAACACTCCTCTTCAGTTTCAAAGAATAATTGTATCTCATTTGGCATCTGTTTAGTGTAGCATATCTTAAACATCAAATTCGAAGTTGGAAAATATAAATTTATATGTCATGCATGTTGAGAGTTTTTATTAACTAGACTAGAAAACCCATTTACAGAACTTAATAGATAACAGGTGTAATGACTGTTACAGGGTGTTATTCGAGCAGATTTATAAGTAGGCTGAGTAAGTAACTTCATTTATGAGTATACTTGAAGGTTGTCAAAGGCCCAAGGGCAAAAATATTTCCCTTGCAAGATTAGAGGTCACCCCTGAAAGAGAACTCTGTGAGGACCCTGATTTAAGTGGCTTAATATATAATTGCCTTATCTGGGTAGGTAATATATTAGCAGGGAATTCAATCCAGTCCAACATGAATGTGTTGAGTGTCTATGATGTGCAAGGCACTGTATTATATTTTTGGAATACGAAGATGAATAAAACAGATCTTCCCGCAGAAAGTGTATGGCTTAGTGTTGGGTCCCAGCAAGTGTACATCAATGTTTATGACAATTTTTTTTGTTTGTGGTAGAAAGAAATATCTTTTTAAAAATCTTTATTGTTGAAAGTATTGCATATGTCCCCTCCCCCCCAATTAGTCCCCTTCGGCCCCCCTGTCTCCCCACCATCCCAGTCCTTCACCACCCTGTTGTCTGTGTCCATGAGTTATGCATATATGCATACCAAGTCTTAGGTTGATTACCTCCCCCCACTCATCCTCCCCCACCTTCCTTCCTGTTGGTTGTCCAGTTATAGACTGTCTGCAGAATAAATAATTTTGCCATGGGAAAAATTTCATAATGTTATTGGGTGTGGAATAAGAATAAGGATAATTAGTTTTTTTGTGTGATTTAAATATTCAATAGTGTGACATTCTCCCTCCTCCCAACTGGTGGGTGGAGTTATGACATTACTGGCATCTGTCACAGAGACATCCCAAGACATTGAACCACCAATCAGCATGTGCCAAAGTGCCATGGAGCCCACGCCTTCCTGTTCAGCCCTGGGTCCAATCCTCTCCTGTTCCTCCCCTTAAAAAGACCCCCAGACCAGCCACGGGCTGCTTTTTTCTCCATGTCCATCTGGAGGAGCCCGGCTGGGTCCTCTGTCCCCTCCCAACTCCTTCAATTCTGATTTCTCTACCTCCGTAATGAGTCCCGCTCATTACTGGGGAATAAACTTTACTTTAAAATGTCTTGGTGGTCAGTTTCCTGCGCCTCAAACCTTACAAATAGCACCAGGTTCAATAACATAGGCTGATAGGACATTTGGATCCTTGGGTTGAAATTCTGCCTTGGATGTTCTGTCTCCTAATCTCCAGGTTCCCCACAATGTTCTGCCCGTATCTTTCCAGAGTAATTTTGTGCATATGTATATTTCCCCCATTTTCATCTAAATGATAGCACATTAAATATGCTATTTCATACCTTGCTTTTCTCTACTTAACATATATTATATCATATATTTAGAATATCTTTTCTATTAGTAAAGTACTCATCCTTTTTTTAATAGCTGCCAAGGATTCTGCTGTAGACAGTGTTATGATTTATTAAACCAGTCCTATATCTTTGGGGATTTGATTATTTTTTACCATTTGCCATTACAAACAACATAGCAATGAATATCGTATACCTCTCTGTCTATCTCAATTGACTTAGTGTGCCAGTTCATTTTCTTCTTAAATTTGTTGTTCTCATATCCTCTTCTCTTCTCACAGTCTTCACTAGTCATGGGAAATCATATTCATTCTCCTGGCTTTAATTATCATCTATACTAGTGGCCCTGTGCATGAAATTTGTGCATAGTGGAGGGGGAGGGGAGAAGGATAAGAGGATATCCCTCAGCCCGACCTGTACCCTCTGCAATTTGGGACTCCTCAGGGGATGTCCAACTGCCAGTTTAGGCCAATCACAGGGATCAGGACTAAACTGGCAGTCGGACATCCCTTTCGCAATCGGGGACTGCTAGCTCCTAATCGCTCACCTGCCTGCCTGCCTGCCTGATCTCCCCTAATTATTTTGCCTTTCAGCCTGTTCATCCCCAAATACCCTCCCTGCCAGCCTGATCACCCCAACTGCAGCCTCTGCCAGCCTGCTTGCCCCCAACTACCCCCCCAACATCCTGCTCGCCCCCCCCAACTGGCTCCCCCTGCCAGTCTGATCACGCCCAACTGCCCTCCCCTCCTGGCCTGATCACCCATAACTGCTTCTGCCTTAGGCCTGACACCATGGCTTTATCCGAAAGGACGTCCAGAAGGTCTCCCTGAAGGTTTCCCAGTCTAATTAGCATATTACCCTTTTATTAGTATAGATGGTGATGATGCTCATATCTGTATTTCTAACCCATATTTCCCTTTTTTTATGAATTGTCTGCATTATAATTCCACTGGGATATTCATTATGGATGCTGTATAATATGTGCTTAAATGGATCTCTTCATATTCACTTCTTCCTTGCTCCATCAAATATGTTCTTCCTCAGTATCCCTTACCTTGATGACACCACACTCTCCCAGTTGCCCAAGAGAGAAAGTTGAGAAAAACTATGGATACTTTCTTTTCTTCAACATCTTCATCTAATCAGTCACCAGGAATTGTTGATTCTACCCCTTATATAGCACTACTCTCAAATAACATTTTTAGGCCAGAGGTTCTCAAAGTGTGGTCCCTGGACCAGCAGCATTAACATCACCTGGGAACTTACTAAAATGCAAATTCTTGAGTCTCACCTCAGCTGTGCTGAAGGTTGCTCAGGGGGTGGGACTCAATAGTCTTAACAAGCCCTTCAGGTGATTTGAATGCAGGCTGAAGCTAGAAAAGCATGCCCCCACAAGCACTTTCTTAATTTAGCAGTTGATTCCCTTTTGTTTCTGGATTTCAGCAGCCATCCAAGTGGCTTTTCTCTCTTCAGACGTGTTCTCCAGGAATCTCCATACAGCAGCTAAGTATGTTTCTGAAATGCAAATTTAACCATGTTACGCTGTGTTTAAAATCCTTGGAACCTTGAGGATAGAGCCCAAATTCCTTTGTCTGACACAAAGCTCGGGCCTCTACTTTCTTCAGTAGGCTCATCATCTCTCTCCAATCCCTCCTTTACCCCGAAGACTAGCTTTGCTGACATACTTGCAGTTGCCAAAAGTGAATCATCTTCTTTTGTTCCCTGTTTGTCCCTCTGCCTACTATTTTCTCTTTTTCTTTGACATCATCTCCGTTTTCTTCCTCAGTCACATTGTTTAGTTCTTAAATTGGCTCCCTTGGTCACTATAATAATATCCTAAACCTTATTTTTCATTCCATCAATGATTGATGACTGTGTGGCTAAAGCAGGTTTTTCTCCTGTGGTGGGAAGATCTCACCCAGGAGTGGGGATGCCGACTGGCATCACTGTGACTATAGCATGTGGGGCATTTTCTGGGACAGGGGAATGAGAGGGGAGCTGGTTGTCTGACTTCTCATCAACACTTTCTGCTGTTTAAGATGATCTCGTACCCCACATGCCCTGGTATACCCTAAGCCAGCCGTGGGCAAACTACGGCCCGCGGGGCCGGATCCAGCCCATTTGGCTGTTCCATTCGGCTCGCGGAGCCAAAAGAGCGGAGCGTTCTCTTGCTCTCCCCTCCGCTCCTTCACCAGCAGCCCAAGATGAGAGTGCCAGCATGGTCAGGTTTCTTTTGTTCTGGCCCTCCAGTCCAGTTTAAGAACCCATTGTGGCCCTCGAGTCAAAAAGTTTGCCCACCGCTGCCCTAAGCTCTGATTATATTCTCCCAACTCCCTGTCTGCTGCTCAGTGTCTTCCAGTGATTTGTGTAATTTGTATAATTTCCTGTCATAATTGCTCTCCCCTCCACCATCCATTTTGAGGCTACTTTTGTAGGGTTTTCTTCAGGGGGGTTTCAGAAACTACAAGAAGTGTGTATGTGTATGTGTGTGTTCTTTTCTTAAAATGGAAGCATGCATGAATATTTTCATTTGGTTTTAAGAAACACATTTCACAATTATATTGTTTAGGGAGGTTTGTGGCTCATGGATTGTCAATTGGTTGCTCATTCGGAACAATGTGCAGAGGGGAAAAACACATTAAATCACTTCGCAGCATTTGCAGTGAATTGTTTACATCCTATTTGCATTCTTAATATTTGGCATTTTCTTACCTTTTGGTTGTGTAATTTGTTTATATTTAGAAGTTTTCTTTTACTAGTGTCTTTATTATATTTCTTGCCATCCTTTAGTCAAAAAATAAGGATTGCATAATGGTGATATTATTGATTCCTTTTAATTTACTGTCTGAAATACATTCCTTTGTTCACTGCTTGGTTAAAATAGTGGTGCAGTTTGAGTAATAAGGGCAGAACCAATACTTTGTTCCTTCCCTTTACTTACAAGTTTTCAAAATAATGAGTTGGTTTCCTATTATCCACTAAGGAGACAAATAAGGGTTACCCCCTTAAGTATTATTGGGAACTCATGGGTTTTAAATGAAGTTGATGTGTTTTGGTCTATTATTATTATTCACATCCATGGACAAATTTACCCATGTTTGGCCAGTGAAAACATATTGGCTCCTGAGTCCTATAGACACAATCTCACTAGACTTTGATAGCTACCTTGCTATATGGCAAGACAAGATTTTCCAGGTTTATCTTCTATATTTCTTGCTCAATTATAAAAATTTAAGAGGAAAACGCAAACATATTAAAACAACTTTTCTGACTCAGAATGGCAAGGTTGAGTTTCACCGGTTCCTCATGGTAAACCATCTGAGGCGCTGGTTCTGAATTTGGGTTTGCACAGCCCATTAGCATGGCTACCTTGGACCACTCCCACCTTCACTGACGCGGTACCAGAATCTTGTCTGAGTAACTTTGCCAGCCTTAGGTCATGTCATTTTTGCGCCAGATAACTATTTCCTCACATGGGATTCTCCAGCATAGACTTCATCCTTCAAGAAGTAAGGATTTATTATACACAGCCTGCCCTATAAGTGACCTAAATTGCAAATGACATTACCTCTATTTATTTATTTTTAAAATATTTTATTGATATTTTACAGAGAGGAAGGGAGAGAGATAGAGAGCTAGACACATCGATGAGAGAGAAACATCCACCAGCTGCCTCTTGCACACCCCCTACCGGGGATGTGCCCGCAACCAATGTAGATGCCCTTGACCGGAATCGAACTTGGGACTTTTCAGTCCACAGACCGACACTCTACCACTGAGCCAAACTGGTTTTGGCTTGCCTCTATTTTAAAACTATCATGTTTCTCTGACTATATATTTCACCATTATCAGTTAAGAATTATTCTTGGGAGAGGACACATTCAAGACACAGGTCCCTCAAAAAATATTCCCCCCCCCAAAAAAAAGATATGTTAGAGTGCAAACCCCAATACCTCAGAATGTGACCTTATTTGGAAATGGGATCATTGCATTAATTAGTTAAGCTAAATGAGGCCATGCTTGAGTAGGATGGGTCTTTAATCCAATATGACTGGAGCCCCTCTAAGAAGAGGGAAGATAATGTGAAGAGAGAGACACAGAGAATGCCAGGTCACCACAGAGGAAGAGATTGGAGTGATGCAGCTGCAAGCCAATGCCAACGATGAGGACCACCACCAGAAGCTAATAAGCAAAGGAGGATTCTACCCAGAGACTCAGAGGGAGCATGGCTTTACTCACACCTGGTGTTGGACTTCTAGCTTCCAGAACTGTGAGAAAATAAATTTCTCTTGTTTAAGCCACCCAGTGTGTGGTACTTTGTTACCGCAACCCTAGGAAAGGAATACAGTAATATTTACTAGTAATGTACTACACTTACCAGTCTAATAATAGAGGTGTTTAAAAAAGAAAAGGTAGATTGGGTATTTGTTTTTGTTTTTATTTTTAGTAGGAAAGAAATTGTTAACATTCTTAGTTGGCACTTAGCACAGAGTATTATACAGTTTGGTTCAATCCCACATTTAACTTCTGGGGAAAATAAAGCTTTTAGGGGGAAGGAGATTTGCCTAAGGTCACCCAGGTATTTCATAAAAGAAACAGAACCAGAACTTGGATCTCTGGATACATAGTTCAATGCCTTTTCCATTGCATGCATTTGAACAGTTTCAATTATTTTCAAGTTCCTTTTCACTCTAGAGACTTTCTTTTTGCCTCTTCCTATCTTTGCAGTGGAATTTTAATAACATGCAATGCAGTGTGCTTAGTCAATGAGGTATAGCGTGGAGCTCAGAGAATAGTCCAGACCAGAGAATATGCCCCCAAATAAATCCTTTTATTATGTTCACACTGATTTTGAGGAGCTGGATTTTGGTTTTTCTTAAGCATTTTGTAATCCCTCTATGTCTCTAGAGGTCAGTGTGGATTAAAGAAAGTTTGTTTCACACTACATTCAGTTAACATTTGATTCAAGGCACTTTAATAAAAGATGATGATAAAATGGTGGCCCAGGGATATAATTCCATAATTTCAAATATTACAAACACTGACATATACAATAATATTGATTTTGGTTCATGAAACTTTTCATCAAACCCATATAATATTTTTGGAAATAATTGAATTACTTTCTATACTTCTTAACATGTAAAATATTCTTTTGCTTAAAATGTATGCATAAATTGTTCTAATTTTTTAAAGGAAGATATTTGTGTTTATATTGAAGGCTGTTGAATGAACATTTATGACTAGTCATATTATTTCTCTATGTTGACACTTTGAAGCAGTTACATGTCTTCATCTTTATGTGGCTTTTAATGCAGAAGAGGCTTTGTGAGCTACTTAGAATGGAGAATTTCCTTGGGGAAAACAGGAGATGTGATTGAAAAGTTTGATAAATCTTTCAGCCAGAGCTTTTAAAATTCCTTTCTTCTCTATTTTCCTTCCTCATCCTTTTCTTTGTTTGTGGTAAGAATGAATTGTTGATAAAATTAAAAAATTTTTTTGCCACTAATAAGAAATCTTAGATGAGTTTCCAAACGAAGTGCTTTTCAATGAGCAAGCAGTATTGTTGAGACAAGGAAAGCAGAGGAAGGGACTTAGGTATACCAGGAGTCTCCTTGGGGTCAGGCAGCTGCTTAAGAGAAAGAGAGCAAGTGTTCCCATCGGCAACAAACCAAACAGTTCTGCTGTGATTTTTTACTTTACTGGGGTTCTACAGTTGATTTTATTCATAGAAAGGTTATCATTGCTAAGATGTTTAAAACACTGTGTAGCATAGTAGAAACAGTAAATTGTAAGCGGAGTAAGGAGTGTTGACTAGAAGAAGCCAGCATGCGGGAGGCAATGAAAAGCAGTAGTGGAAGGTCTGGCTACAGGGCAGAAGAAAGAAAAGCCAAAATGTGGGCCAAGATGGAAGGACCCTGGGTTCCTGAGTTCCTGAATCATCCCTTGAAAAAAGAGCATTTGTTATCAGGAACACCCGGTTTAGATTTTATGCGAGCAAGAATTCACCTTTATTGTGTTAAATCATTGCGATGTGGGTGTTTTTGTAACACAGCAGCTTATGTTACAGAAAGTGAGACTGGAACGGAATATTAAAGAATGTGTAGGATGTAGATGATTACAGAAGGCTCTAAGGTTATCTCAGACAGGAAGGATGAAATGAGCAATGTCTTGGGGGAGAGAATGCAACATAATCAGCTGAAATGGAATTTTAAAGGGTACCAGAAAGTTAGGTAGCCACTTCAGTTTATGCAGGCTAAGGGGTTTGGCCCAGACTTTATCACTGAGGTAGCAATTGGAAAGATAAAGGGGAATAATATTATACCTAAGGATAATGAAGGCTTGTTGTTTCAATGGTGATTGAACCATTGTTCTAGAATGACTCAGCTGGTGGCAGTTGAATGGATTAGTTGCTGATGAGGTCAGAGTGGAATGAGAAGGATCTTTTAAGACAGTGTTTCCCAAACTTTTCTTATGATGAGAATCACCAGGTGGAGTTGTTAAAATACAGATTCCTGAATCCCAACTAAGAAGTGCTAAACTAGAATTTTTGGGAATATATAGGTAAAATTGTATACTTAACTAACTAGAATTTTTGGGAACATATAGGTAAAATTGTATACTTAACTAACTAGAATTTTTGGGAACATATAGGTAAAATTGTATACTTAACTAACTAGTATACAATTTTACCTATATGTTCCCCAAAATTCTAGTTTAGCACTTCTTAGTTGGGATTCAGGAATCTGTATTTTAACAACTCCACCAGGTGATTCTCATCATGAGAGAAGTTTGGGAAACACTGTTCTAGGAAACTGGGTGAGTGGTAGTGAAGGATATCCAAGCAAAGATTGAATGAATGAGACATTATTAAGTATGAATGTGGATGACACACTGTGGGAGCACTGAGAAAGGAATGAAGGTTTGTATATTAGTTAAGAGCAGTGAGTAATGCTTGTAATTATCAACTTGGGGCACACACACCCACATCAAACGAGTGTAATGTTTATTGTTGTCTTTAAGAAAGCAAGATAGTATATAATATGTTCTAGAAAGATAGTTATTGAAAGTTAACAAAAAAAATAGTCAGCATATGCATGCTCATAAATCCATTTTATCTTCCTGGGCACAATGGAAGGACTACATTTCCCAGCCTTCCTTGCAGCAAGGTGAAAACCAAAGGAATTTTTAAATATATATATAAAAGTCTAAGCAAGTGTTAAAACTGAACTGGAATGACAGGTCAACCAGTCACTGTGACACACACTGACCACCAGGGGGCAGACGCGCAACACAGGAGCTGTCTCCTGGTGGTCAGTGTGCTCCCACAGCCAACCTCCTGCAGCTGTTCCCCCTGGCCGGCTCCCATCGGCCCCTGGTGCTAAACCATTAGTAGATGACCTGCTTCTGGGTCGGGGTTTCCTATGTAGCAGAGCAGCTCCCTCACTGTGATCTATTGAAAGTCAGCCCTCAACACAAGGGTTTGTCTAACTCCCATCCTCTCCCTTCCCCAGGGGCCTTCCCATTGTCAAAGGAGCAGAAAGCCATCCATATTAAAGTGATGTTTTATGTAATAAAAAACCAGGACCAGAAAGCTCTACAGGGGCCACCCACCCACTGTGGTGGCAGCATGGTGGTGAGGGAAGGAGGAGGGGAGGCGGGGAACCTTCTGTGCCTGGCCTGGCAACCATCACCTCCTCTCCCAACCCCACTAGGGCCTTTGTGCCTGGGCTGGGATGGAGAACCAGGGGTGGGTGGTGGTGGACACAGCCCCTTTCCGGGGGAGCCAAGGGCCAGCTTCCTCCTTGGGGCCAGCAAACAACCTGCAGTCCCTCCCTGCCAGCCTGCTAACCTCTCATGGTCCCCCCCACCCTCTCATGCATGAATTTGTGCACCAAGCCTCTAGAACAGGTATAAATGACATATCCACTTCTAGGTCTATCCATAAAGCACTACATTTGATTTCACAGCTCTTCTTTTGTAGAAATCTTCAGGCTGTACCTTTCAAATTATGAGCTACCACTCTGGCCAGTGTGGCACAGCTGGTTGGAGCATCATCCTGTACACTGAAAGGTTGTGGGTTCGATCCCCAGTCAGGGTGCATACAGCAGGCAACCAATCAATGTTTCTCTCTCACATTGATGTTTTTCTTCTTCCTTTCTCTCTCTCAAATCAATAAACATATCCTCAGATGAGGATTGAAAAATAAACAATTATGGGCTACCATATGGAACAATCCTAGATGACAGCTTTCAGAATTGTCACCTGGCTACTTTGAGCCCATGATTTGAGAGAGAAATGAATCTTTATTATTTTAACCTGAGATTTTAGGGTGTATTTATTACCGCAGCATAGATAATTTCTTTCTGAATCACAAACACTTATTCATTCAGCAAACTTTTATTGAGCTTAAAAGTTGAGGGGTTGGGCTACCTCTAAAATAAAACTTTATTCATGATATTTCCTGGTGGTATATTCCTATGATAGCATTTTTCTGACAGGTTTTAAAATTATTTTTATTTTACCTTTTTAAATAGAATTTACTGGGGGGACATCCTATATAATAAAAGCCTAGGTGGCATCATGACATTGTCACAAGATAGCTGCTGCAATGTCATAACAAGATGGCCACCACAAGATGGCCAGCAGGGGAAGGCAGTTGTGGGCAATCAGGCCAGCTGGGGAGGGCAGTTGGGGGTGATCAGGCTGACAGGGGAGGGCAATTGGTGGTAACCAGGCCAGCAGGGGAGGGCAGTTGGGGGTGACCAGGCCAGCAGGGGAGGGCAGTTGGGGACCATAAGGCTGGCAGAGGATGGCAGTAGGGGCGAGATCAGGCCAGCAGGAGAGGCAGTTTGGGGCAACCAGGCCTGCAGGGGAGGGCAGCTGGGGATGACCAGATGTGCAGTGGAGTGATATCAGGCTGGCAGGGTAAGGCAGTTGGGAGTAAACAGGCCTGCAGGAAAGGGCAGTTGGGGGCAAGATCAGGCCAGCAGGGGAGGGCAAATGGGGGCAACCAGGTTGGCAGGGGAGGGCAGTTGGGGGCTATTAAGCTGGCAGGAGAGGGCAGTTGGGAGTGACCAGGCCTGCAGGGTAGTTGGGGACGATCGGACCAGCAGGGGAGGGCAGTTATGTGTGATCAGGCTGGCAGGGGAGCAGTTAGGCATCAATTAGGCCTGCAGGGGCGCAGTTAGTGTCAATCAGGCTGGCAGGGGAGTGACTAGGGGGCTATCAAGCTGGCAGGCAGAAGTGGTTAGGGGCAATTAGGCAGGCAGGCAGGTGAGTGCTTAGGAGCAGCAGTCCCAGATTATGAGAGTGATGTCCAACTGCCAGTTTAGGCACAATCCCTATAACTGGCCTTCGGACATTCCCCCAAGGGGTGCCAGATTAGAGAGGGTGCAGGATATGCTGAGGGATATCCCTTCCCATGCGTGAGTTTTGTGCACTGGGTCTGTAGTTGGTTAATAAAATTATGTAGATTTCAGGTATATAATTCTACAGTACATCCTCTAAACATTGCATTGTTGTTCACCACCCTGAGTCAAGTGTCCTTCCATCACCATTTATCTGACAGGGTTTTATAATCTAGAAAGTCATTAAAATTTTGAAGTCATCGACTTCCTATTTACTTTTATTTTCCCATTCTTTGGATCTTGGTTATTAAATTTATGGCCCTTGTTTCAGTTTTTTTAAATAGGAGAGTTGACAGTGCATTTTGATTCTGCCTTTTATTAAATTTATTTTTGACAGAACTTACACTATCAGGTGAGAGAGAGCTTTAAAATAAGAAAAATCTGTCTCATAATATCTTGCCTGAGAGATAGTTTTGGGGTGTTGACAGATACAATTCAGAGCTTCTTTTGTTTTTCCTATATCTGACAGCCAGTGACTTTATGATGCTAAAACGTCTGCCCACATTTAAAACTTTGATCACCTCGGGAATTCCAGTTCTGCAACAAAAATTAAAAAACCTGAATCCATTTTATTGAAATGGATTTCTGTGTCTTCTCTCTGTCAGATCCATCTTCACAATTGAATGTGGGAGTCTGAGGTGCACACTCATCCAAGGATGAATGAACTTCCAATGTTCTTTTCAATCCTCCTCATTATTTTCATGGGATAGTGTCTGAGTGATGACCAGATACCGTTCTTAGTAAGGAAACTGTAGGTAGGCCTGAGCTCTGGAAAAGAGGCTGTTGATCTTGGTTAATGTCACTTTGTGCTTTTATCGGAATGAAGTTTTAGGTGGGTTGGAAGGTGATAAGTAATATCCAGTTTCGACCTTATCCCCCAAATAAAATCAGTTTATTTTTTTTATAGTTATAAATATACTACGTGAACATTTTAAAACTGAAGCAGTATAGGAAAGCACATAGGAAAGGATAGAAAAATACCCCAAAACCTACTCAGAAGAGAACTGTTGTTAATATTTTGGAGAAGATCCTTTAAGCCAGGGATGGGAAAACTGTTTTCTGCAAAGGGCCTTTTAGATATTTATAACATCATTGGTGGGCCATACAAAATTATTAACTTAAAAATCAGTCTGTTATATTTGGTCAAACATTTAATGAACTCATCCCTAATGCCTTGGGATGGTCAGACCAAATGATTTCTTGGGCCTTATAGGACTTGCGGGCCGGGCATTCCCCACCCCCTGCGATTTTAAGCCTTGTCTATTCACAAACAAAACACACATACACACAGAGGGGGCAGACACTTTTATATAAATAGAATCCTACTGTGGATGTTTTCATGATTTAAAATTTTACTCATACACTTGACATGGGTGTGTGCTTGTCAATAGATCTAGAGCTATGGAATCATTTTAAGGACTATAAATTCACTTGCAGAAAAACATTATAGAACCAGCCTGCTGCTGACGGACATTCAGGTTGTTTGTAGTTTTCCACTATTATAAAGAAAGCTGCCATGAACGTCCATATACGTATGTTTGAATGTGTGTGAATAGTGTAGATTATTATGGTGAGGTAGATTATTATGGTAGATTATAGTGTAGATTATTATGGTAGATTATTGCTGGGAGGAAGGTGAGCACACTTAATATTTCCAGTTTTAATATTGCTTAAAGGTGTGTTGTGAAGTTCTCCATGGTTCCCATCCGGCTGCTTCCCATTTATTCTATTGCTTAACTATTTATCATTTTGGCTAATGCATTGACATGACAGTGGTGAGGAGGATGAGTACAACTGAGGTACTGAGAGAAGGAAATCCACTCTTCTCATCCACCAAGAGAAAGCCAAAACTACCTTAAAGAGGCGAGGGAAAGTGTACTCCTTCCAAAGGCCATTCTGTGGGACTTTGAAATCTTTTTCTGTTATGGAGTCTTGTATCACAATGTATGAAAGTCTTCAGTGCATCAGAAAACTTGATCAAAATGGAACCCAAGATGGAAATTTCGAGTGCGTGCAAGAAGGGGAAGGGTGTTGTTGGAACACAATAACGCAGTAGCCCTTTTCAGTTGATCCTCCTCCTTGCTCCAAGCCAGTCTGCGGGGTCCCCCACCAGGTCTGTGGTGGTGAGTTGTGAAGTGACCCATGGTTCCCACCTGTCTGCTTCCCATTTATTCTCACGCCTCTACTGAAGGGTGCCATTAGATGTATATTTCTTCCTGTCCTTCTGTCTCACTAGGTAAATACTCTGAAAAGTCAAATTGGAAGAAGTTGGAATTTTAGGGTTGAGAACTTATGATTTGGAGTCTGAATTAGTTAAGGCTATAATGACAGCAACGAAACCCCAAAGTCTCTGAAGTGTTAAGGGATTGACTTATCAACAATTTGTTTCTTTGCTTTCAGAAAGTCTCACGCACATCTCAGGATTTCTCACAACCACAACCACTCTCCTCCACGTGGTACCACCTGGATTGAGGCTTTTTTTCTTTCTTCCTATTTTGAGACTTGGCCATCTGTTCTCAACCGATGGCTTCCAGAGTTGCCATTCTTTTTAAAAAAATATATTTTATTGATATTTTACAGAGAGAAAGAGAGAGAGAGAGAGAGAGAGAGAGAGAGAGAGAAAGAGAGAGAGAGAGAGAGAGAGAGAGAGCTAGAAACGTCGATGAGAGAGAAACATCGACCAGCTGCCTCCTGCACACCCCCTACTGGGGATGTGCCCGCAACCAATGTACATGCCCCTGACTGGAATCGAACCTGGGACCTTTCAGTCCGCAGACTGACGCTCTACCACTGAGCCAAACCCGCTTCGGCGAGAGTTGCCATTCTTAAATGCCTCAGTTCAGAAGTGACACACATCATTGCCATTTGCTCACAATTTGTTCTACTCACAGTCCATTGGTTATGTAACTGCAGCCAAACTGCATGGAGGCTGGGATTGTTGGGTAGCACACAGAGGTTTTGGTGAGGACTGCTGTTTGGAGCAGTCAACTCTGAAATCAATTAGTAGTTCTGCTTCCTACTGGTTTGTGAACTTGGGCCAGCTTGTTAATGCTTTGGTGCCTCAGTTTCCTCATTTGTAAAATGGGGATCAGAATACTTCTTTCCCCATGTTGAATGATATTATGTGTGTAACGGTGCATAGCAAGTTCTCAAGAAAAAAAGTGATAGCTATTACTATTGTAGTTGCCTAGAGAAATAAATATAATTATAGCCAATTAGGATTTAATTGTTATAAAGAATGTGTATGAGGTGATCAAGGAGAGAGGGCGTGCATCCAATAGGTTGAAAAAGGAAAGCTTCATGGCGGAGAAAGAGTTTGAGTGGGTTCTGAAAAATTTGCTCCTTCTTTAAATACCTGGAGAAAAACCCCCCAAACAATCTTGCAGAGCCTGGGACATTAGAGGGAAGAAAATTAAAGCTGAGGAAATTTCCGTGAGCCTGACCTGAAATGAAAAACAAATTATGAGCAACTGACAAGTAAGCTGGTATTATTTATGAGTCAGTTAAGTAGTCTGTGCTTTATAAACAAAAGACTTCAGTCCTGGTTACATTTTATGAGGTTTGCTCGGAAGCCGGGTGAGGAGCATGTCCCTCAGATTTGACCTCCAAAGTTCTGAGTTGGAAGAGATAAAACAGTCCTCTGAGGCGGATCCTGATTCTCCCAAAAGAAGTTTAAAGCGCGCTGATAGCTAGATTTATTTATACCTCTTCAAACCAAGGAACTTTGCTGAGCTCAGCTGTGGGGACAAAAGGTGAGTAAGGCATTTTTGCTGCTTCTGGAAGCAGCCTGGTCCCTGGCTCTCTGATCTTTGGTTTTAGAGCTCAGCCCTGACCTTTGTACTTCTCTCTTGGTTTCGAGGACTTGTAAAGTCTCTCTTCTATGGTTTGCTTGACTCATCTTTCCTCTCAATTTTTAGCCTTGCTTATTTTCCCAATTTTGGGCGTCCTCACAACCTTTGGTGAAAAGCAACCTCAGTTAGCCCCTGTATCGGGGAACCCCTTTGGCCAGGTTAAGCCCTGAGAAATACTCCTCCCAGCTTGATCCCAGGAGGCTAAGTCTGTTGGTAATTGGTGGTGGTGAGAGTGAATACCATGGAGTCAGACTACTTGTGTCAGAACCTTGTATCTGCCACGTACTGGCTGAATTACCTTAGGCCAGACATTTAGCCTCTTTATGCCTCAGTTTTCTCACTTGGAAAATGAGAAACAATAATAATAATAGGACTAGCCTCATGGAGTTGTTGTGAGGTTTAAACAAGGATTAAATGAGTAAACGTGTATGGGACAGCGCCTGGCCTATAATAAGTGCTTAATGACTTCAATCTGTTCTTATTATTTAGAATGAGAGTGCCTTGGGAACGCAAGGAGGGAAGCAATTAATGTGGCCCCGGAGAGGATGATGATTGGAATCATGAGCAATTTCCCAGAGAAGAGCTTGGAGGGAGGGCAATGTAAGAAGAGAGACAGACAGACCGGTGCAGAGGCTCAGGTAGGAGAATAAAATGAGAAGTTCCCTATGCATTCTGAACATTGGGTGCACGGTGGGAGTGGGGGAGGGGAGGCATCAGGCTGGGGCGGTGGGGCAAGGGGACATTGCCAAGGACTTGAAGGCCAACTCAGTAAGTTTGGTGCTTTACTCCTAGGCAGCAGGAAGCCAACAAAGGTTTTTAGGTAAGGAAGGGATTATGGTCGGGCTTGTGGGATCACAATGGCTGTGGTGTGAAAGACAGATTACAGTGGGCTGGAGGGAGGCCCATTGAGGAAGGTTATTTAATTAATCCAGGGGGAGAAATCACATGAGAACTTTATATAACGGGCCATTAATAATGCCTGCTCTCCCCTTCCCTACTTTTTAATTGGTTTTTGGATGGTGTATGAAAGTTTTTTGTTTTTTTCTGGTAGTTTTATGTTTTTCTCTAAAAGCATTATATGAAAAAATTTAGTCCTTGTGCTAGTCATTCACAGCACAAATCTAATACCCTGTTTTCTCTCCACTCACCCACTGAGTTAGTCAATTTGAAACCTTTTTATAGCCAGTGTAGACTATGAGGGGTTAAAATGTATTTGACACTGCAGTACTGTAGCTTTAAGTATGCATGAGCTTCAATGGCCCCAGAATTTAGTCCTTCCTCTGCTTCACTTGTCACACTATTAGCAATATCCCTGGGTGAGTGACCCAGGGTTAAGGATTAAATTTTAAAAACCATCTTGGCATTTTTCTGCTTGCATTGGTTGGACCTAGACTGAGATTGCATTAAATATTTAATTGTATTTAGTTTGCTGCAGGGTAAAGTCTGAAAGAACTCCAAGTGGCCTTTTATTTTCACAGTTAACCTGCATGTCTTATTATTCTCAAATATAATGCTTCTGCCTTCAAACATAAAGTTATTTCAAAAATTTTACTATCATGTGGCCTCTTCAAGTGTTTTGAATTATGTTACCGATAGAACTAATCCATCAAGAGTTTTGTAAAAACCCTGCACATGTCTGGATTTTATTGGATTTTATTTTTTTTTATCCTCACCTAAGGACATATTTTTGTTGATTTCTTTCTGTCTTTTTTTTTTTTTTTTTTTTTTGAGAGAGATAGTGGAACAGGGAGGGAGGGAGAGAGAGAGGAGAGAGAAACATCAACCAGTTGCCTCCTGTGTATATCCAACCATGGATTGAACCCATAATCTAGGTATATGCCCTAGCTGGGAATTGAACCTGCAATCTTTTTGGTGTACAGGATGACACTCCAACCAAGTGAGTCAGTTACCTGGCCAGGGCTCCAATTGGAATTTGACACCATATTTCCAACCAACTCATCCCTTCATTTATCAAGCTCATGTTTTATAAAATTTCCTCTTGCTCTGCATCTCCTGAAAAAGTAGCAAAGCTACCCATGGTTTTAGAAATTCCTTTTTTCAGAGGCTAGAGCAAAAATCTACAATGAGAGAAGGAAACCCTGGCAGAAATCTTTATTTTAAGCTCATTTCTTTTGGGCTGAGAAAAAGACCCTGCTCATGCCATGGCATTCAGCATTCCTTTTCATTAATACTAAAGAAAAGGTTTTCAGAGTTGGCCAGTTTGTACCTCTTTGAAACATTTCTCTTCATTAAAAGAGCCTTAGAAATATTCAACCCAATTTGAATAGTAATCAGGTGCTTTTTTTCTTGGGTCTACAGAGCAGAAGAAGATAATTAGTGTTGCACCAAAAGTGGTTCCTCCAGAGGCAATTAATTAACTTGGTGAAACCACTGCCTGAAGTATTCTGTAACCTCTCCACCCGCTGCCTTCTCTTGGAGGATGGCTGGCTTTGTCAGTGGGCTTTCTGGGAGACCTCCAGCTGACAAGGGAGACTCTCTGCTGTAGTAGCTTTTGTGAACCCCACTGGGTGTGTCAGAACTATCCAAGGAACTAAAAGATCATCTGTGCCTCCCAAGCCACTAGAGGTCCCACTTAAATTTTCTTTTCTTTACACCTACATTGCTACCTTCCTTTAGAAAAGAACTATTAGCTTATGCACAGTCAGCCTCTGGAGGATTCTAGAGAAAGAGGAGAGCTGTCTTCACATACTTGGAAGTCTGTCAAGTGGAGGAGGATTTAACATATTCAATATACAGCTCCGAGTGACAGTACCAGGATAAGTAGGTAAAAAATGTCAGGAGGCAAACTATTCCTCAATGTCTGTTCTTTAGGTCTGTGGAATCTGTTCTTTAGGCTGGGTTTGGAGTGTGCAAGTTTTCGGGGTTAAATAAATTGGGAAATGATGTGTTAATATTGTTAAACAGAGTTCTTTATCCAACTTCCCCTTAGTTGTGAGCATCTAAGGGGAGCATGTAGTATGTGCTCATTTGACCATGGAATGTTTTTCATGGGGCACGTAGAAGACCAGATGCTCCTCGCTTAAGCACTAAGAAAGTGCCCTGCTGCCTAACATGAGAATAAATCTTACTATTATAAGCAGAAGACTTAGATGTGGGTTCTGGATACAATCAATGGCAGGGGGACCCTCAACAGAAATATAAACATCTTGGGATTAAGCTTATTTGTAAAACAGGAAGTAGAACTGAGTATTCCTGAGGTCCCTACTGGCTCTAAATTGCAATGTATGATATCAAAACATACTAACCCTCCCACCTGTTGAGGTGCTCGCATCTGAATTGGACCCTATTTGAGGGAAAGGTTGAAGAAGTCATTTACTCTGGTTGCAAAACATTTATCAGCATGCCCCTTCTAGAACTTTACCAAAAGGTTGTTTTCAGGTGTGTCTCTTCTAAAGTTGTATGTGGCATTGCCAATATTACTATTTTGTTAATTGAAAAATGGCATTAATAATAGTGCTGATTTCATGCTAGATAATTAGGACTTTACTTACTAAGTGATGAAAGTTTGGTTCAAAGCTATACATTATGTTGCTAGAATCTGATTATATGGTGATAATATTATGGTGACTTATTTTAGTTTGGAATTTCAAAGACTAGAAGCGGTTGTATTATTGACATCCATATGAGTTGAAAACTAAGTATTGTGGTATAGTTAAAACTAGGTTCTTTTCAGTCATGTACAATGGACATTAGAGTGGGGGAAGGAACATGTAAAATCCATGTTTTACAACAAAGACATCATATCTCCTCATGTAAGTAAATTCAGTCCAAAGTGCTGCTTCAATGACTGCGGGGGGGAAATGATTTTAATCTGAAGTGAGTACCAAAGGTATCCTGTGATTACCAACAAAACAAATATACTCTTAGATTGCAAGTAGAAAGTTAACATGTGAGACAGAGGTGACAATCACATTCAACCCAACATTGAGCACTTAAGACCATCTCTTGGCAGTTCCCTTTTTTTAAAAAAAAATATTTTATTGATTTTTTTTTTTTACAGAGAGGAAGGGAGAGAGATAGTTAGAAACAAGAATGAGAGAGAAACATTGATCAGCTGCCTCCTGCATACCCTCTCTTGGGGATGTGCCTGCAACCAAGGTATATGCCCTTGACTGGAATTGAACCTGGGACCTTTCAGTCTGCAGGTTGACGCTCTATCCACTGAGCCAAACCGGTTAGGGTGAAAGTTACTTTTTTTTTAAGAGTTTAATTTTTTTAGAGCAATTTTAGGTTTTTTGCAACAAAAATAAAAAGGAGATGCAGAGATTTACCTCTGCCCCACACTCATAGCCTTTCCATATCCACATCCTTTACTAGAACGGTACATTTGTTACCAAGCAAGAACCTACATTGACACAATATAATCATCCTAAGTCCACAGTTTACATCATGGTTAACTCTTATTTGTATATTTAGACAAATATACAAATATTTATCTGTAGATTTGGACAAATAACATATATCCACTTTAGTGTCACACAGGGTACTTTCACTTTTCTAAAAATCCTCTTTGTGCTCTGCCTATTCATCTGCACCTCACCACCTGTTAACCACCAGCCCTTTCATGGTCTTCATAGTTTTACTTTTTCCAGAATTTCCCCTGATGTTATCTAGATGATGTCTGTTTCTGTTTTAATTCTGAAGCTGCCACTCTTGAAACACTGAAGACATTGTTAATCTCATCTCCAAATGATTTATTTCTGAGAGCTACCATGAACCTCACTGTAAGTTTAACACACGACAAATTAAAGATGGGTTATTTTTCATTTCTTAAGTCATTCATATTATTAGAAAGACTAGAGCAGCTATGGGCAAACTACGGCCCGCAGGCTGGATCCGGCCCATTCAGCTGTTCTATCCGGCCCACGGAGCCGAAAGAGTGGAGGGTTCTCTTGCTCTCCCCTCCACTCCTTCACCAGCAGCCCAAGATGAGAGTGCCAGCATGGTCAGGTTGCTTTTGTTCCGGCTCTCTGGTCCAGTTTAAGAACTCATTGTGGCCTTCGAGTCAAAAAGCTTGCCCACCCCTGGTAGACTCATTTTTTTCTTTTGCATGTGGACATGCAGTTGTTCCAGAATCATCTATTGAGAGCTGTTATGTTTTTTATTTTAAATATATTTTATTGATATTTTGCAGAGAGGAAGGGAGAGAGATAGAGAGCTAGAAACGTCTATGAGAGAGAAACATCAACCAGCTGCCTCTTGCACAACCCCTACCGGGGATGTGCCTGCAACCAATGTACATGCCCTTGACCAGAATCGAACCCTGGATCTTTCAGTCCACAGACTGACGCTCTACCACTGAGCCAAACCGGTTTCAGCGAGAGCTGTTATGTTTTAAGAAGAATAGAAGAATTCTTCAGTATTTACTAGTAGAGGTAGGAGACCAAGATGATAAAGAGACTTTAAACTGTGCCATAGGAAAAGAAACTTGAGTATCAGGAAGTACTGAAACTTAGGAAGAAAAAAAACATCATGGGATTTGACACCCATCTTTAGATGTTTGAAGGGTTATCATATATGTATGTATATATATATGAATACATATATGTATTCATATATATATAGTTATGAATAAAATAGTTATGAATATAGTTATGAATGGCTAAACTCTTATGGTCTTAATGATGAAATTTGGCCAACAAATGGAAGGAAATAGATTATAACTCCCTTTCAAAACTTTCTGGAAAACAGAAATTTCCAGAAAGGAATGGGCTAGTACAAGAGGGCATGAGCTCCCTGTGGCCAGGTACGTTTATGGTATGTAGTTCAGGTTTGGAAAATATAAGAATGGGATGATTCAAAATGTCTTTTTAAATTTTGAGATTCTGGGCTTTTAAGACTTGCTTATGTGCACAAATGAACCCTTCTAAATGCATAGTAGTCAAGGAGAAGGGCAGCATAAGTTAATTATAATCTGGAGCAACCTAAAAATAATAGAAAAAATCAAACAAAAATTACCATTGGAGTTAGGTATATAAGCTTATTCTTGGGGATGGTTTGACTTTGCTCTGGCTTTTACTAGAGGGCTATTTGCCTAACTTATGGCTGTCTACTGACTCATGACCAGGGTAAGTTTGGAGAGGGATGTGTTTAAACCATTTGAGTTATGTGAGCCAAATTCTGGAAGTGCTGAGGACTGTTCTGCTGTCTAGCTATGTATCTAGGCATTCTGGTATCTTCTGCATATCATGCCAGGATATCATAGCCTGGAATAACTCAATGTGACCTTTTTTTTTTTTTTAAAGCAAGTACATATTAAGCATCTGTTATGTGGTAATCATGAATTATATTGAAGTTGGCCATGTTTCACGGAGTTATACAGAGAAAAATTTTCATTATTTCTTTGGAACTGATTTTAAATTCAATATACCAAAGATTTCTATTCACTGACCATTGTAAAACTAAACACTTTGTTCTTTCAACTGAGGAATTTCATCATGCCCTGATGTGTTTCAGAAATGTATCTTTTGTGAAGAATTTGTGAGGAAAAGGGTCAAGAAAACATAAGTGTATTTTCCTGGTTGGAAACATTGAGATGAAACTAATGTTTACTGCACTGGCTGCATTAATTTATAATCATATACAGTAAATATTATGGATGAAAATCATAATACTTGCTAATGTTTGGCAGCATGGAAGGATGATTAGTTAATTAATCATTCTCTCTTTATGCTTTAGGTAGGCATGGTTTGCATATTCATCATGGGCCAAAAGGGTGAGAGCCAAAGGTAAAAAATATGTTGATTTTTATGGGACCTAGTGTCTCCTGGGTGACAATTAATGTAATAATTTAATTTATAAATTTACCCAGAAATTAATTATAGGATAATATTGTTTTATTTTCAAATATGTTTTCTTTTCTCCTTCCTCCCTTCATTCTTCCCTTTCTTTCTATAATAAAACTAGAGGCCTAGTGCACAAAATTTGTGCACTGGGGGGGTGTCCCTCAGCCCAGCCTGCACTCCTTCCAATCTGGGACCCCTCAGGGGATGTGAGATATCCTTCTCATAGTCCCAGACTTCTGGCTCCTAACCACTTGCCTGTATGCCTGCCTGATTGCCCCTAACCACTCTGCCTGCCAGCCTGATAGCCCCCTAACCACTCCCCTGCCAACCTAATTGATGCTTAACTGCTCCTCTGCTGGCCTGATTGTCCCCAACTACCTTCCTCTGTGGGGCTGAGGGGACTGGGGGACTGGGGCTGGATGAAGCTGGATGCTGCAGGGACTGGATGAGGTGGGGCTGAGGGGAATGGGGGATTGAGGCTGGATGAGACAGGGCTGAGGGGACTGGGCACCACCATCTTATGGCTGTGGAAGCTGCCATCTTGAGAGAGCATGGCAGTCAATTAGCATATCCCTCATTATTAGCTGTGGGTGCTGCCATATTGTGAGGCCTGGTGAGGGTGTGATGGTCAATTAGCATATTCCCTCTTTAATAGATAGGATTGGTATCATTCAATATTTCTCCACATTTTCATCATCTGTTGTAAAACTCAGTTCTGTAATTTAGTTAAACAAAGTCACTCATTCATAATTCCTAGTTCTCTGTTTTTTCTCTCCTTTATAATGATTAAGGACCATTATTTTATTCATGCACGGGGGTGTCCCATCAGCCCAGCCTGGACCCCTCAGGGGATGTCAGACTGCTGGTTTAGGCCCAATCCAGGCAGTTGGATATCCCTCTCACAATCTGGGACCACTGACTCCTAACTGCTCACCTGCCTGCCTGCCTGATCACCCCTAACTGACCCCCCTCTGCTGGCCTAGTCACCACCAACTGCCCCCCTGCCAGCCTAGTTTCCCCTAACTGCCACAACAGCCCTCATCACCTTTCACTGCTCTCCCCTGCCATCCTGGTTGCCCCATGCAGCCTGCTGCTCAGTCATTTGGTCGCCCCTCACTGACCACCCTGTCATCCTGGTCACCCTATGAAACCTGTTTGGTCATCTGTTTGGTTGTGATGGTTGCTTAGGCTTTTATATATATAGATCAGCTAGCTGTTTTGTTTCATATACACCTTCGTATTATATATTCCTTTAAATTATTTTTAGGAATGGGCAGAATTTACATGGTATATACAGGGATTGAACAAAAAGAAAAAAAGAGAGAGAACTCATGGATATGGACAACAGTGCGGTGATTGTGAAGTGTGGGGGAAGGTGGAAGAAGGCGTAGAGGGGAGAAATGGTGATGGGAAAAAAAAATCTGCATTGAAAAAAAATTCAGGCCTGAGGGTATCACCATTAATAGATGAAACTGCATTTCATAAGTATTTCTCAATGTCTTGAGCCTTGAATTTCATACCAGAGAATCAGGCTCTATCTTAAGGAAACATCTTTCATGAACATATTAAACATGTCTTCAAACAAGGAAGGGCGCCATATGTCTAGTGTTTTCATATTAAATAAAACTTTGGGGGAGACTCTTAACAAAATGAAGATTTTAACTCTCTTTGCCAATCTCCACAGCCCCCGTGATAAATAGAAACCATTATATAATTGTACACAGATCTTCCAATTTAGAATCCTTCCACATCCTAGACAGGGCTAGTAATGTTGAGAGGGACATATGGAATATTCATGTTGGTGTAGACCATATGGGGCTGGCTGAATGGATGCAGCAGAGGTGGTGATCCAGAGAGGGTTGATGGGATAAACTTTGTCAAAGCTATAGTAACTGAGAAATCATTAGCTGGGGTGTGGAGGTCCAGCAGGTGCTTGGAGTGTTGGTTATCAAAGTTGTCTACAGGATTGAATCACCTGGGAAGTTTTAAAAATGAAACCTAGGAAAGTAGGTCAATGTACTAACAGTTTTGGTTTTTTTTTTGGGAGGGGGGATTAGAGGGTTTTTCCCCTGCAGCAGAACTGTCTAAAATCACTACTAGCTTCTGCAGGATGTAGGGTTTCTCTCCAAAGAGCTTAGATATAGAGTAAGCTTGTCAAACTCGCAGTCTGCGGGCCCCATGCAGCCTGTAACCAATATTTTTGTGGCCCAGCCAATATAACGGGATATAAGAAATGTTTTAATAGAAATTTTGTAACTTAAATTGTACAATATCCTATTATACATAATTATTAATAACGAACTACAACATTCACTAATGACTGATTACTATAATTGTGTTGCATTCATTTCCCTTGTGTTGCATTCAGTGCACCATACTAGCACTGATACTAGCAGTGAAGATTTTAGCAGCCAATTGCCACATTATTAATCTTGGATTGACTTGTTTGGCGTGTACAACAGGAAATAATTTGCTTTTGGAGAACAAGAAAAATAGGTCTATTTGTGTTACACTTATTAATTTGTGCAGTTATTCAGTGTCTGATAAGTTAATGTTCAAGAAAAAATATTAATTTTATTAAAATGTTCTATTATTTTATGTTAATGATTCATTTATTTCAGCCCTTTATTCAGCATGTCTCTATTTTTTTAAGTTTTAAATAATCTTTATTGTTCAAATTATTACAAATGTGTTCCCCATTTTTTCCCCCTCAATTGCTCTCCTCCACCAGTTTCCCACCCCACCCTCTGCCCTTTCCCCACTCCCCATTGTCCTCATCCATAGGTACAGTTTTTGTTCAGTCCTCTCTGTGCATGCCAGCAGGGAACTCTGTGGCCATCTTTTCGCTTGCACAGTTCTCCACACCTTCCCAGTTCCTGAGGCTCAGTGTGCCTTCTCTCTCCTTCCCAGATGGTACAGCCTCCTCTTAGCCAGCCATCCGGTGCTTCAGGGCGATGCTTCCCCTGTTTTTCAGTTCTAAATTCAAAATTGTTGTGGTAGGCTGCATTCGGGTGTCTATAATATGCCACCATTTTGGTTTCTCTCAGCATGTCTTTATTGAAATAAGCATAGGTTTCTATGAAAATTAAAGCTTTTGTTTTTATTTGCAGCCCACATCAACTTAAACCTTGTTTATTTGGCCCTTGTTGGCCTTTGAGATTGACATGTTTGATGTAGAGCTGTAGAAAGACAACAATGACTAGTCCTCATGGATCTGCTCCTAGGGAATGGTTCTATTTTTGTTTGAACAAGGTGGCCCCTTCTTGCTGGCTTTAGTGTTACCTATACTTTATTCCCCAGGTACAGATACTGTGCCCACAGTAGGGACCAATCTGTTTACTTCTTTCAAGTGACATTTTCACAGTCAAAACACAGGAGATACTCGTGGTGAGGCATACAGGACCTGGAGGTGATTGCCCAGATTTTGAATCTTTCTCCACCAGTTACAAATGCATGAAATGACATATTATAGGTACAATGTTGAAGATATGGATTGGGATATAATAAATATGGGTTCGATAGGTCTCAGAGGTGTCCCCAGATCAGTGTCACCTTGGACTTGTTAGAAATGGAGAATCTCTGTTCTCACTGTGGATTTGCTAATTCAGAATCTCTGAGGGTGAGGCCTGGCAAATTGTGTTTTAACAAAAAGATTCCGATGTTGACTAAAATTTAAGAGCCACTGTGTTAAGGGTTACTTGTGGTTGTTTAATTAATTCCCACCAGCATACATTTCAAATAGCAAACTCACTCTGGTGGTTGTTATAATATCTAAAATGAAACATCCTCTTATACTTAATTAAACTGATTACATTTAAATAGTCAAACCATCCTCCTTAATTCACAATTCAAGCAGTTACTTTGAAATGATTTCATTATAATGATCACCTCTAGCACTGAAAAACAACTAATGAACTTACCAACTGGGATCACTCCAGAGAAAATTATCCAGCATTTGGAAAACCTTAGGAATGAGGGTAGCTGCTTGGGATTTTGAAGTGATGGGCCTGACTAGAGTCCTCCAAATTGTGATAAGATTAGGCTAACCAGGTGGGATGATAGATACTATTTATGGAAGGCCTTGCAATATTAAGTAAGCTTAATCTGGTAAAAGTCAACAGTGACGATTGAACTTTTTTTAATTTGAAATTTAACACATTTTTTTTAATTTACTGCAGTAAAACATAGATTAAGTTTACTGTTTTAATCATTCTCAGTGTACAATTCAGTGGCCTTAAGTACATTCACATTGTTTGCTGTGCAACCATCACCATCATCCATCTTCAGAACTTCTGCATTTTCCTAAAATGAAACTCCTTATCCATTAAACAACTGTGGGTATATTTTGCTTCCTTTTTCTTAGTGGGATTTTCCCCCTACTTAATTGTATGCATTTTTACTTTATTTATTTATTTATTTATTTATTTATTATTATTTATTTAATCTTCACCTGAGGATATATTTGTTGATTTGAAAGAGAGAAGAAGGGAGTGATTGGGGAGATGGGGGGCAGCAGTGCAGGGAGAAGGACCAATGTCAATGTGAGAGAAACATTCAACAGTTGTCTCCTGTAATTGCCCTGACCCAGGATCAAATCTGCAACCTGGGCATGTGCCCTGACTAGGAATTGAACCTGTCAACCTTTTGACATTCCAACCAATTGAGCCACCTGGACAGGGCTGTATGCATTCATTTTAAATGAGGGAAAACCAAGCCTTTGTCTTTTGTCACCTTGTGTTTTTAAAAAACTCTATTCATGTAATTTAAAATATCTGTTCAGAAAATATAATATTTTTTCATGGAATTATTAAACTATGATTAGAATTACATTTCCCAATTTATGAATATTTTCCTTTACAATTTCTGACTGTGTTGCCTTCCTTGAAGGCCCTCATTACCACAAGGTCATGAATATATTTACTTGTACTTTCTTCTAAAGGACATTTTTTGAGTATGGAAATGATGCAGTGAATGGGAAGTGGGAAGGTTGACTAGTGATGGGCGGGGCTGGATACCCAAGGCTAATTTAGAGCTGGCAAAGCTCTGAGGAATGAGAAGGTCTTAGACTGTAACACTTCGGAAGAGGCTGGGAGAGAGAACACACTGGCCTCTACCAGAGACTGACTGTATGTTAAACTACAATAAAAGTGGTTATTAGATCCAGGGTTGTCATCCAAAGGGGCATCTTCTAGTGGGGGTTGTGGAGTCATAGGATTTCCTAGATGCAGGTTAGAAAATTATATTTCCAGGTGATCTTTCTTCATTGGCTAATGGGCAGAGGCACAGGCTGGCAAGACAAAACAGGTGACCTGGACCCCTTCAAATGGTCTGAGTTGGGGGAAACTTCAGTTTTAGGAACCTGTATTTTCTAGGGTTTGTGACAGCTGTACTGGATACAGACCTTAAGGTTGACAAATGATGTAAACTCTAGTGCCCTAAGCTGAGTGTGTGTGTGTGTGTGTGTGTGTGTGTGTGTGTGTGTGTGAGAGAGAGAGAGAGAGAGAGAGAGAGAGAGAGAGAGAGAGAGAGAGAGAGAGAAAAGAGAATTATTTGTGTGCATAGGGGGACTCATGCATTAAACATTGTAGAAAGTGGAGGCACAGCTGGTGCCCGGACACTGAGTCATTCGCTCTCTGAAACATCAAATAATCCTTCTCTGTTTATCTACTTTGTAATTATGGCTTGTCAAATTTCCTTCTGGTATTTGTTTTAAAAATAAATGCCCAACCAGAGCGTTTAACCCCTTCCATGCTCTCCAGCTGTTCCACTTGCATCACTGACTCTAATGTCACCCTGAGCGGTTGAAACCTGCCCAGGTGGCATTATATTCTGTAGCTTTTCATTTCACTTAGGTCAACGCTTGGCTTTTAAATGCTAGTAAATTTCACGCCCGACTGACATAGGTTGGCCAGCTGGAGGTGAAAGGCTTTATCTCTCTGGAATCCTTTTGAAACAGCCAGTCACTCAGAAAGCAATTTTGAATCTTCTACACAAAGCAAAAAGATGAATGCTTACTGAGGTGTCAAAGAGGAGATATGTCTTCCAAAACGAGTGGCTTTTTCATTGCCTCCTCCTCATAATGGTGATTGCTCTGAGTTGCTGGCTGGGTTCTGTGGTCTTTGGAAGCTTGGCCTATGGACAGGTAAATGTGTTAGTCTTGTCATTATTATAGTGGATCCACCTCCCCAATCAATATTTGTATTGGGGAATATCCATCCATCAAGTTTATCTTCCATATTCAAGCCTCAGTTGAAATTTCTGAAGGCTTGTCACTATTTAACACCTACCTAGCATTCCTTCACTTATATCATTAATTTAATTCTAGAAAAAAGTTGAATTAGAGAGAATGGGTCTCTTACCATCTTCTCCACTTTGTAAATAGTTGTAATATTCAAGATTCAGAGTAGCGTAGACACCTAAGGATTTCTGGCCACGGGCAGTCTAAAATTATACTTGGAATTTCTCTAGGAAGAAGTCTACTTTCTCTAAATACCTCTATTTAATGATACTTCTTTTGTTCTACTATAATTTGTAAATTATTTTATTTAGCACCTTTTAAGATGAAAGGATATGTGGTTTTGGGGATTAGCTAACTCCCAGCTGAAGAATACTCAAGGATATGGAAGTTTGGAATTAATAGAATGCAGAAAGTGAAACTATGAGCCTGTTTTTATTTGGGGTGCGTGTGTGTGTGTGTGTGTGTGTGTGTGCGCGCGCGCGCACACACGCACTCCCATACTAAACTTGGCATTAAAGTTTGATTAAAACCATTAAAAAATTGTGGAATGTTTTTTTGTGTGCCAGTTTCTAAGTTAGGTAGTGGTATTTACAATATTATGAAACTTGTAGGACAATTACCACCATTTTATAGATGAAACGGAGGATAAGAATGACTAAGTGAATTACCCAAAGTTGTATGGCAACTAAGGGGAAAAGATGGGTTAGAAACCTATTTCTTCTGACTAGTATCGAACTCTCATTTTGCATATTCAATAAAATAACACAGGTCAACTTCTTTATATTGAGTTCCTCTGCTTCCTCCTCTCTGGTTTCTCCCTCCAGCCCTCCTCCTGCCTATCTCCTTCTTCAGGTTATATATTGAATAGTTAATATTATTTTTTTGAATGTTATTTCTTCAGGGCAGAAATAATTGATTTTCAACCAGTGTGCAGTATGAATTTTTAAAACCTGCAATATCTGTTTAGTCAGGGACACTGACCTCTTTTCTCTTAGGTTGTCAAATAAAAAATGACAACAGCCAACACAATAATAGCTGTCCAGTGTGAATGAATCAAAATTACACTATTTTTATCAGAATAGTAAGAAATATATTTTTTGGTGCAGAATTTTAGTAATTAGTTTACGTGGGCCATGAGATAAAAAAGTTGAAAATCACTGCTTTAGGGAAATCTCAGATCTCCCAGAGTAGTGTTTTCCAAACTTTTGACATATGTGTACCCCTTCTATAATTTTTGTTAACCCTGAGTACCCCTCGTCAAAAAAAGGATGTATTTTAATAACAATCAAAATATAATTTTTTCTTTTTTTGGTACATACACAAAATAATAATAAAGGAAAATAAAATTATTCATAATAAAATATAAATAAAAGTTATATTATAAATAACATTTATTTGCACACTGGACCATCTCATGCCTCACAAAACTGTCTTGACTTGACTCATGAGAACGTAGAATTAGGCGCAGCTAAGCACGGTGCAGTGCATATCCCCACCAAACTCCGGTGCAACGCGTACCCCCACCAAACTCTTCCTGTACCCCTGGGGGTACGCGTACCACACTTTGGGAAACACTGTGACCCAGAGGAATGTAAAGGAATCCCTCCATTACATATTTTCAGTATACCCACCCTACACCTTTTTATCCAAAGTGTATATTACAACTAAATTATTTGTACAAATAGTTTACAATGTCTCTTTTCCACGCCAGACTTTATAATCCTTGAGAATAGAAATCACCTCTGTCTATTCATCTTAATATCTCTAGCCCTTGGCAGTGGCTACATACATAAGAGTAGCTCAAACATTTTCATTAAATGAATAAATAAATGGCACTCACTCTATGAGTGGTAGCTGTTGTATTGTATTTATTATTTTTGATAGTTGAATATCATGCCTTATATGGACACTCAGTGGGATAACTGAAGAACCTGCCGATTTATCAGGGCAACAGAGGAAATGCCAGGGTTAGTAATTTCTGAACACAGGCTGAGATTGGGGTGATGGCCCCAAGGAGTGTGACATGTCCAAAGTGGAGTCAGAAGGGCAGGATGAGGGAGAGTTAGCAAAGGTTTTTGCCTTTGACCTTCCTGCCAGTCACTTCTCAACAAGTTCTGAAAAAGAGTAGCTTTCACTCGATAGCTTTCATTTAAGGGAAAGAGTCGATTCATTTCTAAGCTTATAATGTTAATAAAAAAAGAAAGACCTAGAGGTAATTTTAGTTATATACTTCCCCCCAAAGTATTTTCCAATTTATCCCATTGTTTTCTCAGTGCTAGTTATGCTTCCTATATTCCTAGCCAACATTTATTTTTAAGCCAATTGTCTTCATGCCTTATAAACTTGAAGCATTCCCTTTCATGCTTTTCATGTGTGAAATTTAGGGAGAGATTTCCTTCTTCTCTCTAGATTTTGCTGCTTATCTTTTTTTTTTTTTTTAAACCTGATTTGTTTTACAAGATATCAACTCTATGGTTGTTGCAGGAGCTTAGACAAAGTTACTATAATCTGACCCAACCTGGCTTCTGATTGAGTAGTTGGATTTATAGATTGAAGTTTCACACTAGAGAAATGTTAACAATGTCAATTTTTAGAGCATTCAGGCTAGCTAAAACAACTATTGCAGCAGCATTTTAAAATCCATTCCAGAAGGTTGCACTTAGTGGCTATTCAGTGCTGTCACAATACAGTAAAATGTTTTTAACCAAAAAATAATAATTTTATTGCACCAAAACCTATTTAAAATTATGAAAAGACAGCAGAAACAATTTTTATAACAGAAAATTGTGGTTCTAAACAAGTAAGATTGGGGTAGTCAAATATATAACAGAACATGCAGACACACAAATGACTATTAAACACAAAAAGCAAGTAATTAAAGCTTAAAAAAAGCAATTACCCTACTTATTCAAAGAATGAAATAAGTAATTTACAGAAATAAATAGAATACAATAGGATGAAAAGAAACAGAAGCATTTGGATTCACTACTAAAGAGCAGGAAAGGAGAGGTTGTTTTGTTTAGGTAACAACAGATTAAAAAAATTTAAATAGCAGAACTAAGTTTTTACTTAGATGGTAGCAGGCTTTTCCAGGTTTGGTGAAAGAAATATAGGTAGATCGTAATTTAAGAATACCCAGTTTAGAAAGGATTTGCTCATGCAAATAAGGTCAATTGTTTTCCCTTTATTCCCTCCAAGAGACAGTTGCTTGCTGGTTCCTCCATTTGTAAATGAATTGGAAAATCTTTTATTACAAAGATATAGACATGCAGACTCCAAAGTCTAGCCCCTCCCCTTCCCACTCCAACCCGTCCACCAAAAACGGTGCTGGGAGTCCATTTCTGGGAATTGTTAATGTGGAACTGAGTGAGAGACAGAGAAGAGGAGGATCTATTCCATTTAAAGTTTGTTTCCCTTTATTTTTATTGCATTATATTTTATTATTTTAATTAAAAAGCTTAGACAAATGCAAACATCATGTACCCACCATCACAAGCAGGATACAGAATTCCCTGATCCTGCCAAATTTCATTCTGCTGTACCAGGTGTTAGAAGTCTCCCCCCAGCTGAGGTTTCGTGATCCATTGGCTCTCTGCCCCTTTGGTCTTGCCTTTTCCAGATTGTCAAATAAATACTCTCTGACAACATGTAATCTTTTGAATCTAGCTCTTATTTTACTTAGGATAGCTTTGCATCTTTGTAAAAAATCAAGTGGTAGGATTCACTAGTAAAAAGCATTTGGATCTGAAGTTTTCTCTGTCAGGAGGATTTAATTACAAATTCAATTTCTTTAGTAGATATAAACATATTTAGATTATTATTTTTTTAAAGTAGGTTTTCGGTCATTTGAATTTTTCAGAGAATTGTATTTTCTTCATGTTGTTGAATGTATAGCTATGGTTATTTTTAGTATTGTATTGTTATCCTTTAATGTCTCTAAGGTTTTTGGTGATATATCCTCTTTTATTCATAATATTAATAATTTGTATCTTTTTTCTTTTTAATTGATCTGGCTAGATATTAATTCTATTGAATTCTTTATAGAATCAACTTTTGATTTCATTAATTCTCTTTGTTTCCTTTTTTTACACTTTCACTGATTTCTGGTATTATGATTATTATTTATTTTCTTGGGTTTTAATTTTAGCTCTTATATTCTAATTTATTTTGTTTAAAAAAATATATGTTCATTGATTTCAGAAAGGAAAAGAGAGGGAGAAAGAAACATCAATGATGAAAGAGAATCCTGTATGCCCCACACTAGGGATTGAGCCTGGAACTTGGGCGTGTGCTTTGACCTGGAATGGAATCCTGACCTCCTGATTCATAGGTCAATGCTCAACCACTGAGCCATGCCAGCCTAGCTTTTAATTTCTTAAATGGAAGGATACCTCATTGATTTGAAATCTTTCTTCTTTTTTAAGTTTAGCATGTAATGCCATGAATTTCATCCTCTAAGCACTTTTTTTTTTAGCTATATCTCACAAATTTTGATGAGTTGTATTTTCATTTGGTTTAAAATATTTCTAATTTCCCTCGAGACTGCTTATTTAGCCATGGGTTATTGAGAAGTATGTTTATTTCCAAATATTTGGAGTTTTTGCAGATACCTATGTTACGGATTTCTGGTTTAATTTCATTATTGTGAGAACATATTTTGTATGATTTTAATTATTTAAAATTTGATAAGGTTTATATTACAAGGTAGAATATGGCTTATCTTGGTGAATGTTCATGCACATTTGAAAGAATATGTATTCTGCTAGGTGGAGTGTGATTAATGTCAATTAAATCCAGTTGTCTAATGGTATTCTATTCTTTTTTCTATTAGTTCTATTGACTGTGAGAGAGAAATGTAAAAAAAATTACAAATATAATTGTGGATTTGTCTATTTCTCCTTTTAGTTATGCTAGTCCCCTCCCCCCCTTCCCCAGCTATTTTAAGGTCTTTGTCTTCTTGGTATGAATGGACTCTTATCATATAATGTACCTTCTTCATCCCTGGTAACTTTCTATGTACCAAGATCATTTTTCTTCTGATATTAAAATACTGCCTCTGGCATTTTTGGAATATTGTTTCTTGGTAGATCTTTTCCCATTTTATATTTTTACCCTTAAGGTTTAATGCTTTACCTACTCTGACAATCTCTGTATTTTAATTAGCACACAGTCAGAGTTCATGACTTATGATAGTTAGACTAACAATTTTTCAACTTTATTATGGTGTGAAGGTGATATGCATTCAGGAGAAACTATACTTCAAATCTGAATTCTGACCGTTCACTGGGCTAGCGATATGTGGTAAGATACTCTTGTGATGCTGGGTAATAAGATGATTTTTTTCCAACATAGGTTGCTATAAATGTGCTGAGCATACTTAAAGTAGGCTAGGCTATGCTCTGATGTTTGATAGTTTAGGTGTATTAAATGCACTTTCTACTTATGATACTAACTAATATGAATTTATTGGAGAGCATCTGTATTTGAACCATTTGCTTTGAATGTAATTATTAAATTGGTTGGGTTTTGGTCTTCCACCCATTTTTAATTTGTTTACTATGTTTCCTTTCTTGACTTCATTTAGATTATTTGAAATACTAGAGGTCCAGTTTACAAATTCGTGCACCAGTGGGGTCCCTCAGGCTGGCTTGTGAAATCTGGATGAAACCAGCTCTCTGATATCCCCCGAAGAGTTTGCGAGAGGGTGCAGGCCAGCCTGAGGGACTTCACCAGTATATGATTGGGGCTAGGGAGGGACATGGGAGGTTGGCCAGCCAGGGAGGGGCCACGAGAGAGCTCCAGGGTGTGTCTAACCATCTCACTCAGTCCTGATCCGCCAGACCCCAGCAGCAAGCTAACTTAGCAGACAGAGTGTCTGCCCCCTGGTGGTCAGTGCATGTCATAGCATGTGGTTGAGTGGCCTGAGCATATTATTAGCATATTACTCTTTGATTGGTTGAATGGACGACCAGATGACTGAACACTTAGCAAATAGGTTTTTATTATATAGAATATTTTTTGCTTTCTATTTGAATTTATCCATTGTCTTTTGATTATGTCTCTGTATAGGTTTTTTCTTTTTGTATTCGCTCTAGAGATTAAAATAAGTAGGTTTATCTCCTCCCATTTATAATTAATATTTTGCTACTTCAAGTGAAATATAAAAACCTTCATTGTCTTTTCTTTATGTAGTCGATAACATACATATAACATCTACATAATTTAAAACCCCAATGTTACTATTTTTGCTTTCAATAGTCATAGTTTAAAGAAGATAAACTAAGTATAGTTTATTTATTTTTTACCTAGATATTTACCACTTATGTTATTTATTTTTATTTCTGAAATTCTAAATTTCTTTCTGTTATAATTTTCTTGCTGCCTGAAAAGCTTCTTTTATTGCTTCTTCTAGAGCAGACCTGTTAATGATGAATTTTCTTAGTTTTCCTTTATCTGAGAATAACTACTTTTCCATCCATCCCCACTCCCCCCATTTATGATGGATATTTTCTCTGGATGTAGGAATCTTAGTTGGTAGTTCTTTTATTTTAAAATTAATTCATTGTATTTTATTTGTCATAGTTTGGGATGAGGAATGTTTAGTTTTTTGGAACCATTGTTTGCCTATGTTTAACATGTTGTTTTATTTCTCTTTTTCAATTTTTTTCTTTTGTTAATCCTCACATGAAGATTTTTTCCATTGCTTTTTAGAGAGAATGAAGGGGAGGATGAGAGAGACAGAGAGAGAGAAAGAGAGAGAGAGACAGAGAGAGAGAGAGAGAGAGAAAGAGAGAAACATTGATGAGAGAGAGACACTTCAATTAGTTATCTCCCACATGCGCCAGGGCTGGAGATCAAGCCTGCAAGGTATGTAATCTTGATCAGAATGTAATGCAGGACCCTTCAGTCTCTGGGCCAACATTTTATTCACTGAGCTGAAGTAGCTAGGGCACGATTTTTTCTTTCTTTTTTTTTTTCCTTTTTAAATATATTTTATTGATATCTTACAGAGAGAAAGGGAGAGAGATAGAGAGCTAGAAATGTCGATGAGAGAGAAACATCGACCAGCTGCCTCCCGCACACCCCCTACCGAGGATGTGCCCACAACAAATGTACATGTCCTTGACTGGAATTGAACCCGGGACCTTTTAGTCTGCAGACCGACGCTCTACCACTGAGCCAAACCGGTTTCGGCAATTTTTTCTTTTCTTAAAAACAAATTGGTTTTCAACAATCTCTCTCGATATAAAACTCTAATATGCAAATAGACCAAATGGCAAAACAACCGAGCAACTGAACAACCAAATAATTGGTTACTATGATGTGCACCAGGGGCCATGTGTGGAACATGGTGGGTGTCAGCAGCAGGTGGCAGAGCACAGAACATGGCGGGCATTGGCCATGGTGGGATGGCAGAGCAGGTGAGCGGGGACACCAGACCAAGGCAGGGCGCTGGTCAGTGTCATCAGGCTGAGCCTCTGGTAGTTACTGAAAATTCTTTGCTCCCATGCGCAGCGGCTTGCACTTGCTGCCAGTGCTGGAGCTGCTTCTCACACCCGCTGCTGGTGCAACGCGCTGGCCCTAATCGCTTGGTGCTGTCAGTGAATGAGAGTGGCAGCTGCTGGCCCTGATCACCCCTGAGGGCTTCTCCACTTCCTCCTGCTCTTGAGGGGCAATTAGGGCAGCAGCCACCACTTGCACCCATTGACAGCACCAGCCCCTCTCGCACCTGCTGTAGGCACTGGCCCCAATTGCTCTGCACCATCAGCAGGTGCGAGTGAGGCCAGCTCTGCCAGGAAGTGGGAGCAGTGGCGGTGGTGTCAGGGCTGCCAGCAAATAGGAGACCAAGGGCTGCAGCGAGAGGGGCCAGTTGGGGGCAGGAAGGATGGACCGAGACCCACCTCTATGCCCATTGCAGTCTCATAGCCCACAGTTCCTTTCAAGGTACACGAATTCTTGCACTGGGCCCCTAGATTGATTATAATGTACGTAGGAGTACTTTTCTTTGAATTTTTCCCATTTCATTCTATTGAACTTCTTGAATATGTAGATTTATGTCTTTAACCATATTTGGGAAAATTTTAGCTATTATCATTTTCAAATATTTGTCTTCACTAATCTCTTTCTTTTCTCCTTTGGGCCTCCAATGACCTGAATACTAGGATTTTGAGATTGTTTCAGATTCCTGTACATCTGTTCATTTCCCCCAAGTCTCTTTTATTTAATCTCTGTTGTTTAGATGGTATAATTCCTATTGATCTATATTCAAGTCCTCTCATTCTTTATATTATTGCTACTTTGGATGAGAAAACCTCTCATTACCATTTGATTTTAGTTAACATATTTTTAGTTCTAAAATTTCCCTGTGCTTTTTAAAAGTAATTTCTGCTTCTTTAGCAGGCATGTGTGTCTTTATATTGATTAGAATGTGCCTTCCTTCAGGGAGCATAGTTACAATAGCTGCTTTAAAGTCTTTGTTTGATATTTCAACATCTAGACATTATGAGATGGGAATTTGTTAATGGTCTTTTGCTTTGAGAGTTGTTAAAATTTTTATGGTTCTTCTGATTAATATTGTACCATGTCCTGAATATTTCAAATATTATGAAAATCTAGGTTTATGTCCTTTTAAAATGCTCTAGAGAAAGTCAATAGTCAACCTGGTTTAATTTAGACCACAAATCACAATCCATCTTTTGTGGGCTGTGGATCTGGTATCAATTTAGTCTTCAAAGCCTCTACAGTGTCTCATCCTCTGGGACTTGGAGCACATGAGAGGGAAAAAGCCCCGAACTCCTTGTGGGAGGTTTGCTTGTGTCCCACCCATGGGCCAGTCTGGGGCACAAGGTGTGGTCTACTCTCTGGGTGCATTCTCAAAGCCTTTGCTATTCTGCTTTGGATCAGTTCCACACATGCATAGCTCACTCATGAGCCCCAGACACCCTGTATAGATTTGGGGTGTGTGCATCTCTCTAGCTCCTTCTCTGTGCCATTTCCCACATCATCCTGTTCTAAGACACTCCTTTACTTAGACCCTTGACTACAAAGCTGGGGTTTTGTCTTCCCTGCACTGTCACATATTTCCCCCAACCAAGTATGTCTCAGTAGTGAAACAGGAAGAGAAAAAAAAGAGAAAAATATCAGAGACTTCTCCATACACTGTTCAGAGCACATTAGCTTCATATCCAAGTCTCTTTAGTCAAAGATGAGATTTTTCTCTTAGAATTTTAGGTATCTGCATACTGTTTCTGCCACAGGAGTGCTCCTGTGTGTGAGTTTGCCTCAGAAAAAGGCCAGGAGAGAAAAAATGAAAAAAAGGAGATTTTTTTTCTATATTCTTTGTCACAGAGGCTCCCATCTTCACCTCTCTCCTCCAGCTAGGGAGTGAAGGTTTCTCTTGGAAATTTTTCTATGTAAATTTGCTCTGCATGATTTAGGCTGCCTTAGTGTCTATGTAATGAGATATAGGAGGGGAAAAGAAAACTCTAGGAAATTTACCACCATATGGATCATTCCTTGTTGTGATTTCTCTACCCATTTCACATGCTATTATTAATGTTTCAGAGTGTTCATATAATTGCTTTATTTATTTCAAGACTTTTCATTTGTAATATGTGGGACAGATATCCATGTTAGCTCATACTGGAAGCCTTCCCTTAATTTTCAAAGTATTTATTTATCTATAAATGGTGGCCAACTGTAGTTGAACTAGTTGAACTAGTTCTGTTTGTGTCTTGCAGGTATGTTATGAATTAAATACAATTGTAGGCTGTCTGGGAAACTAATCTAGTTCCATGTTAATATAATTTCTATGGGAAAATATATTCTAAATAACCATCATATAAAAACAACATTTGGAGCATAACTTGCTCCTGTCACGTCTTCCAGATGACAAAGGGCGTGGAGCCTAAAGTAGAACTTTGATGTCATTAAAGTTTATTTTATTTCTGTGTTATGTACTTTACTGTTGGCTTTAGTTTTGGCATGTTTCAGTTCATGCCTGCTTCTCTGTTTCAGAATCCGTGTCATGCTATTTTCTCATTGTTTCATGGCATTTTTGCTTGATCTACCTGTTTGTTTCTGTTCTTCTGGGTCTTGATCATATCTTCCTCATCATACCCTTTATGCTTATAATTGAAGATTACATTGTCTGAATATTTATGTTGCCCCCAAATTCGTATGTTGAAGTGTAATTCTCAATGTGAGAGTTTTATGATATGAGACCTTTGGCAGGTAATTAGGTCATGAGGGTAGGGTCCTCATGAATGAGATTAGTACCCTTATAAGAAGAGACATAAGGGAGATGATCTCTCTCTGCCCTCTGAAGACTCAGGAAAAGATTCTGTCTATAAACAGGGGAGAGGGCTTCCCCCAGAATCTGACCATGTTGGCTCCCTGATCTCAGACTTCTCAGCCTCCAGAGCTGTGGGAAATAAATAAATACCCAATCTATGGTATTTGTTCCAGGAGCCAAAACTGATCCAGACAATTGACATTAGGAATTGCTTTGTCTCTTTCTTAACTGGTTGATTTAAAAGCTTTTATAGTATGTTTCAGGTATTGTCTTAGGAGTTGAGAGATACCAGAAATAATGGCAATTAGACCCTGACTTTAGGAAGCTCAAAGTTGGTAGGAGACTATAAATGAACACACTATAAGTATAAATGAGAGGGTAAGGGAATCTAGAGAAAGGCTGGATTACCAGATATTTCTTTCCGGGAATATTAGAGAAAGACAATAAACCAGGTAGCATTTGAACTAACCTGAGACAAGCAACAGGGTTTAGCAAGGAAGACAATCGCATCTGGAAAAAACTATGTAGGAGAATCAAGGAAATGGAGAAGTGCAAGTTGTCAACAGTGGGTTCTGTTCATTGGCTAGCAAAAGGGGTTCAGAAGGAAGAGCATTTGCCCTCTCTTGAGGCACAGAGATGCCATGGTACATCCATGATCCTGTTGTTCTGAAAACCTCTTCATATCCTCCTATTGCTTCTTCAGTACCTGACCTACCCAAAGGCATGGTTACTGTAGAAATTAAGAAAGCAATGTGCCATGGAATATGCTAACTAAATAATGGGGTTCCTTATTCTTCAAGGGCACAGCTCTGTCTCCAGGGGTAGCAGGTGGGGAGCACCCTTAGGTAGAGATCTTCATCCCCTCAAAAGCATGACTGCTCTGGCCCAGGAAAGCCCACCCACAGTGACCCTCTGCCCCCAGGTGGAGCAAACTCCCTTATGGCGCATGTAGACCGGATCCCCAATGAGACTTAAGGACCAGAGTTCTCATCACCCAGCTCTGAAGACACGTCCAGGAGAAGGATTCCTAAAGTGTTCCAAGTAATTGGATCTATTTTTGGGATAAGCAAATTTACTCTCATGAAGGCAGTACTCATTTGCATATAGATTTTTTTCATCTATTTTTATTTTATAGACTTACATCATAGTTACCCTGCATAAGGCTCAGAGCTGTTTGTCACTCCCACCACATAAAAAAAAAAAGTCAGCTTAAGGAGACTAATTACTTCACCGCCTCTTACAACCTGGTATTTATTTGGAAGAGCATTTGCAATAATGCATTAAATTGTAGCCTGGTGACCTGAAAGAGTTAAGGCACCACCCCTTTTCCTGAACTCCTTCTGTCTTAGAATCACTTAGGCATTTAGGAAATTTTATTCAGTGAGTACAAAATCATCATGTCTGACCCAGGTGAAGTGAGTACAGGCTTTTAAAACATGTTAAGACAGGGTTACGCACTGACCCGTGACCAATATCAGAGAGTTAGAGAATAACTGACTGTTTTATCACAGCTGTACAGCCCATCATGGAATTTTTATTTATTTTATTTATTTTTTTAAAAATGAATTCTCCATCTGACTTTATTTTCAAATACACTTTCTTTTTTTTTTTTTTTTTAAACCAATACACTTTCTGTGGGGATGACAAATATCAGTATTAGGAAATCCAATTATACAAAAAAATACTACATCTCGTTTGGGGCAGATATATTTATTTTTTTGGTAACATGCATTAAGTGGCACTAATTACACAGTAACTGTAAGGTAACCAACATGAAACCACAGAACTGTAACTTGGCCGCAGCTGCGTGAACTTGGCCTCTCTGGCCGAGCATGTGAAAACTGGGTGCCCGCTCCAGAGGGGGCACAGAGCGTCTGCTCAGGAGGGAAGCAGCTCTGAAGGGGCAGCTCACAGACAGATGACAGGAAGGCATGCTCGTTAGGAAGTAGTTACAGCCTAACTCACAAAAGTTACCGGTTTCTCTTTTCTAGAAAGAAGCAAGAAGTTAAGGAATCCCTTGAATCAGCGCCTGGTGTATCCGGTGAAGGCAGAAGAGGGCGGTGAGAGCGTGTCAAGAGGCCCGGCGGCGGCCGAGTGGCTGGATCATGAATAATCATGGTTGGCTTCTACATACTGGGAGCAAGATGACGTCTGATTGTAATCTCGGGTAGGTTACAGGTAACGGGAAGGCCAGGAATCACACCCTAGGATGAATGGACAGCACTTGGAAAGGAGCCGCAGCCGTGCTCGCAGCAGCGGCTCACCACGCAAGGCACCCAGACTTCTTCTTCCCGCGCGGGGCCTGCAGAGCCGCTCTCCTGGCCATCTTGAAAACCTCCCGCATGCCATCTCTGGTCTTTGCCGAGCACTCCATGTCCCCAAAAGCGCCGATCCTGTTCGCCACGTCTCTGCCTTCCACCGGTTTTACGGGCTCCTGCTTCGTCTTGGCCAGCTCCCGCCGTGCGTGCTCATCATCATTTCGAAGATCCTTCTTGTTCCCAACCAGGATGATGGGCACATTGGGACAGAAATGCATGACTTCCGGAGCCCATTTTTCTGGGATGTTTTCTAAACTGTCAGGGCTGTCGATGGAGGAGCACATTAGGATGACATCCGTGTCCGGGTAGGAGAGGGGCCTCAAGCGATCCTAGTCCTCCTGCCCAGCGGTGTCCCACAAGGCCCAGCTCCACCTGCTTTCCGTCCACTTCAATGTCTGCCACATAGTTCTCAAACACCGTAGGTACATACACCTCTGGGAACTGGTCCTTGCTAAAAACGATGAGCAAGCAAGTCTTACCACACAGGCTCCATCACCAACAATCACCAATTTCTTCTAGAAGTCCAAGGATGAGGTGTCAGCTGGGGAGGTTTCTTTTGAGGCCTCTCCCCTTGGCTTGCAGATAGCTATATCTTTTTCATGGTTTTCCCTTTGTGTCTGTCTCTGTCCAAATATCCTTTTATCATAAGGAAACCAGTCATATTGCATTAGGTCCCCTCCTTCCCCCCAGTGATTACATTTTAACTTCATTACCTTTTTAAAGGCCTTATTTTTAAATACATTCACATTCTGAGGTACTGGAGGTTAGAGCTTCTACATGCGGGTTTTTTGGGGATTGCTGCTCAGCCCATAATATTCGTGCTACAGCCCATAACTCTCTCAGTTCTCCAAGTAGGCCTACCTTGCTCTCCTTTCTTGATTTTATACACATGGGTCCTTTCTAGGCTTCCTTGCCTGGCCAGCTCCTACTTGGCTCAAGCATCACCTTTGTCACCTACCACTAGGGGTGGTGATTTGGAGAACAAACTCAGTCTCACTTATTCTTACATTGGTCAAAATCACGCTCAACAAATATCACACTGAATTGACAGTTTTAGGGACTCAAGCATGGGAAATGAAGTAGAGAGATTATTGATAACTTCCTCTGCTCTTTTTACCCTCCACCTATCCTCTTTAATGATACTTAAAGTTTTATGATATGGTCCAGCCCAGGCCAGCATTCTGGGCCTGGTCTGGGTCTGCCTTGAGTGAGCAACACATCAGGGAGGATGCCATGAGGAGATGAGGGTCCATAAGACCTAATCTGTTCAATATGATAGCCACTAGCCACATGTGACTCTTCAATGTTACTAAGTTAAAATAAAATAAAATAAAAATTCAGTTCCTCTGTTGTACCAGTTATATTTCAAGTGCTCAGTATTCACAGATGGCTGGTGGCTACTGTGTTAAACAACACAGATGTAGTCCATTTCTATCAATGCAGAAAGTTCTCTGAGGACCCAAAAGGCCAGGCCAGTCTGTATTCAATTCCTCTGCCTCACCCTGACCTTATTATTTGAGGCCCTGACAACGTGAAGCTTACTGAACTGATCAACATTTTTCATCTCTTCTGAAGCAAATAAAACCTAGTCTCCAGAATTTATCTGTTTCATTATGGTCCTTGGGTATGACTCACCGTTGATCTTCACACCTTAGTGCCACTTGGCAACAGAATCAATTCTTTTAACACAATTCTACTTATACCTATATCCAAGGCTACAGACATGTTCAGGGCAAACGTGGGATACAGGTGAAGGTTGTTAAAATGCTCCAAGTTTCTTTTATATCCTGAAACCTAACTACAGTCTACTATTATAGTCACCAAGTATTATTTTCTCTTTTTTTTTCTTCCTATTACAACCCAATCATAGGGAAAAATGATATATTACTCATTTCTTCCTTAGCATGGACTTATCATATTATCTTGCCCTGTAGTATAGACTGAAATGACATAATAAATATTAGAAATCTGACTCTATGCCTACCAGCTATGTGAGCCTGGGAAAGTATTGTATTCCCTTGGAGTCTCTGTGCTGTGAAATGAGGACAATAATATTTACTCCAAATTGTTGTAAGAATTGATGTGGGAGAGTGTACACCTACCATAGAATCCATATACTAAAAGGTAGTTTTCTTTCATTATTTTCTTCCTCTGTCAAATATATTTATTGTTTTTGTCAAGTTCCTAGAAGAAGCTTTATTGGGGGCGGGGGTATGGGGTGCAGATGGGGGAGGTAGAGCCCTTTCACATGGCTCCTGAAAAATACCAGAGCCAGCCCCCTGTTTTTGTCTTCAGATCTGTTTGAATTTTGAAGGAGGCACAAAAATTAGTCATTGTTTTGAAATCCATGGCTGCCTGGATTTCTCCTTTGGCAGGTGTTATGTTTCTGATCTAATTTCTCTTACAGTATCCTGAGGCTCTTTCTCACGGATAGAAGTTTCTTATTGTGAAGAAAACATGACTTCTAGAAGGAGGGAGGAAAGGCTTAGTGCGACAGTTCATTATTTCTGGAAGCCAAGGTGAAAACAAGAGGTGTATTCAGCCCACCAGCAGACTGCATTTGTTGGGCCAATATACACCCGTGGCCCTGAGAGAAATCTATCAATTCTTTAGCCCCATTACCTTATCAGCAGACTGCCCACTTGGTAACAGGGACATTTGGGATAACAGCACAAGGTGACAATTGACTACCAGTGTTTAGTGAAAACTTAGAACTGGAGAGACAAGGGCACTTTTGAAGTTATGTTTATAATTATCAATAACCAGAAAGCAACTCTGGAAGGAAAATAGTTGAATGCGACTTCTCATTCTAGCATGAAGAAGCCGATCCCAGGGTTTTAGCATTTAAAGGAAAACTTTACTTTTGAGATGAATATGCCACCGTCTAAGGCACAAAATTCATTTTTTTAGAAGTGTCACCTTTTGTTGATGGTCATCAGGAAGAAGAATGTGGTACCCAGAAGTTATAGATGTAAGACAAATAGTACTGAAAACACTTCTTCTTATAATGACACAAAACCTGCCTTGAACTTTCTCTTGAAATTAACTAAATGTAACTGGCTCTACCAGATAAATTACTTTATGTGTATTTTTTTCCCCAACATTGTATTTTAAATGTGAAAAACATATGTGAAAGTGTTACAACGGAAAGAGATTTATGTGCAGCTATTATTTGTTTTTCTACTCTGTAGCAATCTACTCCATAATTCAGAACATTTCAGGTCTGAGCTTTCAGACACTGAGTAACCATGAAGACTGGACTAAATTGATAGGGTAATGTGATGGTATTTTTTATGGACTACACAGTATTTAACTTGTTATTTCTTTTATTCACTAAGAGAATTTGTTCTTTCTTCCACCTCTCTTCTTTCTTTCCTTTGTTCTTCCTTTTTTTCTCTTTTCTTTCTCCCATGTCTTTCTCTCTCCATTCCTTCCTTCCTTTTCCTTATAGGCCTGAGAAGGTTTTAGTTTTACCCCTTCCTATATAATACGAAATTTTATAAAATCAGGTAAACAGTGTTTACTGAATAGCTCCTCTGTTCTAGTCATGGTTCTAGGCTCCACTGATACAGTGAATGAAAAAGGGTATATACACCTCTGTTCTCATGGAGTTTATAGTCTCAAGAAAATCTCTAAGATCTTGTGGGGCTTCTTTTGAAGCATTTTGGAGGGTTTGTCATAAACTGTAAAGGAGAATTCAATTTCTCTGGTTTTCAGAGAAATAGCACACTCAGAAGCTATTTCCACCTACTTAATGAATTGAAGATAGTCCATTATCTAAAGTTTGGGAAGCCGTGACCTTAAGATCACTGTTATGGTGAAAAGCCTTGACGATCTCTATCCTCAAGCCTCTCATTTCAAATGAAACCCATCTAAAACTTCTAGGGTTATAAATCGTTTTTTTAAACTAAAATTCTTTTTCTTTCTTTTAGCCTTGATGGATTGTCCGGTTTCCTCTTTCTACTGGAATGTCTATAAGGCAAATGCAACGCAAATACTAATTTATCTTGTTCATTTAGGTTCTAAATTTATATCCCCTTTCCTCTGACAAACAATAGATGACAACACGTTCTACATCCAGATCATAGCCATTCTGTTTTTCTTATGCTAGTGTATTTCTGAATTCCTAAGCACGAACTGTCCAACTCTCAGGCCATATGTTAACAAATTAGATGACAGGGCTCAACACGCAAGCAAAAGAACGAGCTCTCAATGAGATCCATTTTACATAATGCTAGCATTTATGAATGGCAAGTTTAAGGCAATTTAATTGAAGTAATTACCTCTGTCTCCCTTATTTTAGAATCTTTTCCCTTGTACTATTTTCTGTCATAGTTCACGGAACTATTCCTAGCAATTCAGACTGAATAAATTAGCTAAGAACACACTCAAATGATACCAGGAGAGGAACCTACTTTAGTGTAGGATCATTTTCATTTTTCATATTTCATTTTTTCTTTCCTTTTCAAAAAGTTTTTTTCACCTGATTATGTAAGATGAATTATCCTTTAAATGACATAAATTTTATTTCTGATATTCTACTTACTGACTTTTCTGAGTATAACCATCCTATAGTTTGACTTCTCCCTCAATGAGAGGTGGGGCCTGCAGTCTGAATTTGATGGTCATATTCCCTTTCTTCTAATGATCTAGGTTCATAGTAGAATAGTTTTAGTACTTTTTTTTTTCTGGGAAGCTTATATCTAAGGCAGAAAAACCCAAAACAAAACACATTAGTCCTCTTTTCCCTCCTTGCCCTAACTTTCATCCTCAAATATTTAATAAATTCTTAGTATGTATAAAGCACCATTAAAGGTGCTATTCTTGGGGGTAAAAATTATTAGAAATAATGTTATGCTTTTAATAATAAATATACCATTTGGTTGCCTATTTTTTGCCATAAAGCTTACATAGTTTATCCGTGAACATATTTTAAAGCCTGGGTTTCATTTATATACACTAACAACAAAATATCTGAAAAGGAAGTTAGAAAAACCAATCCTATTTACAATATTAGTAGGCCAAAAAATATTTAGGAACAACCTTGACTAAGAAGGTGAAAGACTTTGGCTACAAGAACACTGATGAGATAAGTTAAGAAATTACAAATGGGAAGACATACTGTGTTTATGGATTGGAAGATTTAATATAATCTAAATATCCATAATACCTAAAGCAATATGCAGACTCAATGTGATCCCTATCAAAATCCAAATGGCATTTTTTACAGAAAGAGAAAAAGTAATTCTACAACTCATGTAGAGTCACAGAAGATTACGAATAGCCAAAACAATCCTGAGAAAGAAGAACAAAGCTGAAAGTATCACACTTTCTGATTTCAAAATATATTTAAAATGTATTATGTTAATCAAAGCAGTATGGCACTGGCATAAAGACAAGCATGTAGATTGATGAAACATAATAGAAACCCCCGAAATAAATTTATTCATATATGACCAACTTGTCTTCAAAGGTGTCAAGAATACACCATGGGAAAAGTATAGTCTGTATAACAAATAGTGTGGGGAAAACGGGGGATCCACACGAAAAAGAATGAAATTGGGTCACTATTTTACATCAGACACAAAACCAACGGAAACCGTAAAGCTGCCAGAAGAAAACAGACGAAAAACTTCATGCCATTGTTTCATGGCAATGATGTAAAGGACATGACACCAAAAGCATAGGCAACAAAAGCAAAAATAAATTGGAACTATATATAAAACTAAACAGCTTCTGCCAAACTAAGGAAAGAATGAGTAAAAATGCAACCTATGAAATGGGAGAAAATATTTGCAAACCTTTTATTTGATAAGGGGTTAATATCCAAAATATATTACAAACCCATATAATTCAATAGCAGAAAACCTAATATGTAACTTGATTAAAAGTAAGGTGAAGACTTGAATAGGTATTTCTTCAGAGAAGACATCCAAATGGCTAATGGCTATATGATAAAATACTCAATGTCACTAATCACAAGGGAAATGCAAATAAAAACCCCACAATGAGATAGATAGCTCCTCACACCGATCAGTGTTATAAACAAATGCACAACTCCCCTCCTCCCCAAATCTGCAACAACCCCTACCTCCCAAAGACAACAGTATTGGAGCGGATGTGAAAAAAATTCTTGCACACTATTGGTGTAAATACAAAATAGTTCAGTTCTATGGAAATCAGTATGGAGGTTCCCCAAGAAATTAAAAATAGTGCATCAATTCCATTTCTGGGTATTTTTCCAAAAAGAACTGTCATCAGGATAGCAAAGAAATAGCACTGCCATGTTCATTACAGCACTATTTATTAGCTTTAAGAGGTGGAAACAACCTAAATGTCCATTGACAGGTCAATGAGTAAAGAAAATGTGGTTTTATACATACAATAAAATACTATTCAGCCTTCAGAAAGAAGGGACGTCTGTAACATGTGACCACATATATGACCCTTACAATATTATTTTAATTGAAACAAGACTGTCACAGAAAGACAAACACTGCATGATTCTACTTATATGAGGTAACTAAAATGGTCAGAATCATGCAAAGAGTGCAGTGATGCTTGTAGAGGATAGGAGGAGAGGGAATGGGGAGTTACTAATCAGTGGGCACAAAGTTGATGGAGATGAATAAACTCTAGAGATCTGGTGTACAACATTCTACCTATAGCTAACAAAATAAATTTTAATACCCTTAAAATTTGCTAAGAGGGTAGATCTCATATTGTGTTCTTACCACAATAAAATAAATTTTAGAAAGACAAACTTTATTTTTTTAAGTAAGAGCTGCATTGAGATATAATTCCCTTCCCTATAATCCATCCATTTGAAGTAAACAATTTAATGTTTTTTTTTAGTATATTCACAGAGCTGTGCAACTATCACCATAATCAATCACTATTGACTTTATCTTTATTTCCTCCAGAGACTTTCATGGTTTCATTGAGCCATTAAAATTTTACTTAGATTTAAGTTTTAAAGAAACTTAAGAAATAGTGATTTAACTATATTACCTTTCCCCAAACTGATAGCTAGTTATCTCATTGCCATTTATCACCATCATTATTTTTCTATTAACTTGAAATCCCATTTGTGTCAAATATTTTATGTATTTCTGGACTTTGTATTGCTCTAATTACTTTTCTGCACGGGTACAATGCTGGTAAATACTCCATCTTTACCATCCAGCAGGGCCAGGCTCTCTGTCTTAACTTTTCTTTAAAATGTTTCTTGAGTAGATGTTTAGCTTATTACTTCAGAAGAAGTTCAGAAATGCATTGTCAAGTTCCCCCCTCCATTCTTTTGATGTGAATTGCATTAAATATATAGATTAATTTACTAAGACTTTACAATAGCAAGTCTATTCATACAGGAATGTGGTCTCCAATAAAATCTTTTATGTTTTTTGGCTAAATTTTAGCATTGTCTTCATATAGGTTATATGCTTTTCTTTTTTTGCAACCGGGGAATGGCCTTTTCCCCATTATATTGCATAACTAGATATTGCTGATTTAAATAAAAGCCATAGCTTTTTGTTGGTAATGACCACTTACAAAACTTGATTATTGTTTCTTATAGGTGAGACTATTGTGGGTGGTTTAAAGAAGAAAGCAGGTGCTCTGGGAGCCAGGAAGGGGCTGCTGACCTTAGAGCTCTCACAGGTGAACTTCAATCTTGCAGTTACAGAAACTGGACCTTCACCAGTACCCTCCTCAGATGGATAAAAACCACATTAGCAGATACCTAATGGAGAGACCAGAAGCATAACTTATTACCACACTATGGAGGATCGTCCCTTTGTAGGGATGGGAATGATCTTATGTCTCAACCCAAGGTACTTGCATCCTTTATTTTATGACAGCTAGGGAATAAAATTAATAATGAACACTTTATTTGGGGAGCAGAAAAATCATTTTGATTGGGTCATATTGGAATTGAATTTTCTCAAATCCTAAGCAGATAGTTAACATTTCTCCAAGGTCCAGAATGTTAGAGTTCTGCCTGAGCGAATTTCATTCTCCTGGCCAGTGTTGGACAGGTGCTCCTAAGATTTGCCTTCTGGATCCAGCAGCTTTCTGCTGGCCACTGACTTCTGTCAATACACTCTTTGTTTAGACACATTATTACTGTCAAGAAAGTTAGATAGTTGTGTTTAGAAGAGTGAGTCTTTCTATGGGGACAAAGAGACGGTGTCTCTTCCTATTATGTGTTGATTTAATTACATTAACTTTCAGTAGGTCGCCTTAATTTTCTGATGTCCCAGTTTTGGGTATGTGTGGGGAAATTCTCTAACTATGAACTTCTTCACCCATGGTTTCTATAGCCATAGTGAAAAAACCAAAACCACAAAACACAGGAGGATTGGTGGCTATGTTGGTTTTTCTAATTGTTTTTGTGCAAATTGAGGTTGGTAAATACACAGAGGTAATGTTAATAAATTGGGCATTGCCAAAGGTTGGGAAATATGGGACAAAGTTGGAATGTATGCACCTATGACCTCCACCCCAGTTCCCTTCCTGTGGCCACCACCAGCACCTCATCTGCAAGAGTGCCAATGAGATGAGGGATGCTCCAGGGAACAGAAGGCCCAGATACTTCTGAGAATATTGTTGAATAATAAGCAGAGGGTTCTGTTCCTGTCTGTGCCTCTGGAGAGTATGTTTTGTTTTCTCTTTAACCAGAGGACGAGGAGAATCAGGCCCCTTAAGAAAAACTGGGCAGATAAAACTGCTCAACTTAATAAATAAACATAACCTCATTACAGTTTGACTTAATGCATTTATTGGAGTCAGTCCATTGGGTGTTATCTGAAACATTTGCCAGGAAAGCGGTTTCAGCTAGGCTTGCTTAAGCTGAGAGAGTGCACAAAATACCCACCATAATCAAAAGAAATACAAATGGAAAGAGGAGCGAGATAGAAAGTAACATACACTGTATATGTAATCTTCTCAGGAACAAGGGCTAATTAGTCTGAACAGGTGCATTTTTCTTGGTCCTGCTGTTGAACATCTATTACTGGCCCTCTGCTTATTTCCTTTATGATTTACATATTTCTGCTTATAAACTATACTATAGACTTCCCACATGCTGCTGAAGTGGGTTGATGGTCTTACTTCCACTTTATAAATAAAGAGGTTCCAGAGGGCACTTCCCTCAACTGAGTTGGGATGGTAATAAGGTACAGAAGAGAGTAGAGCAAGCATGTCAAACTCAAAGGCTAACATGGGCCAGATAAACAAGGTTTAAGTTTATGTGGGCTGGAAAAACAAACAAACAAACAAATAAACAAACACACCAAAAGCTTCAATTTTTATAAAAACATAGGTTTATTTTGAAAAGTACAGGATATAAAAATAAAAGAACAAGAGCAATGATAAAATTAATGTTTTCTTCCTGACACTTGGCAACTCCTCTCTGCTACGGTCTTTCCTACTTCGGGGGAAATCTTGTTCACAGCAATTACTTTCAACACTGACTGAAGGTGAATGTCAGTAATTCTGGATCTGACAGGAGACTTATTTCCTTTCATAGTTGTAAATAACTGCTCACACTGTTATACTGGCTGGGCCGTAAAAATATTTGCTGTGGACTTCATGTGGCCCATGAGTTTGACATGCTTGGTGTAGAGAGCTGGGTCCTGGAGGGCCAGGGAGAACATACCTGACGTCCGATTGTGAGGTCCAGGTGGGAAATAGGCCAAGTGGTGCTGGAAAGGAGATGTAGGTCAAATTGACTAGGGAATGGGAGGGTAGGTGTAGGTGGAGGTCAGATGGATATTTTACTGCATCTTTCCAGAATTCACATTAGCTTCCATGGAGTTTAAGAGACATTGGCTTTTTGAACACACCAAGGCAATTTTTACAATAAAAAACAAACAAAAAAGCAACTTGGCAAACCTTTACTAGAAACAGAGAAAAGCTTTGAACCTGTCTCCTTTTGATAAACACTAAAAAATGCACAGAGGTCATTCAGCTTTCTTGGCCAAATGCTTTAAGTGGATATTGACTTCAAGGTCAGAAAACAGGCAATAAAGGAAACTCTTTATATCCAACTCTTTATATATCCAACTCTATGGGGACGTATGGGCAGCAAATCTACTCCACATATGGAGAACTGGATACTCAAAAATAAATTCTCTACTTCAGGATTTTTGAAAATATGAACAGTTGAAAGGAGTATTTTTGGCTTATGGAGACAGTTTATGTGTAGATAAGTCACTTCCCAGATCATTTTTTAAAAATAGTCTCTTCTAATAATAACTGTGCCATAATGAAAAGAATACTTTAAAGCCTCACAACAACTCTGATAGGTGGGTACATAGTTCCCTGTGGCTGCTAGAACAAGTCACCACCCATTTAGTGGCCTAAAACAATGCAATGTTTTACAGCTTTGGAGGTCAGCAGTCTGAAATGGGTTTCACTGGCCTGCACTCCTTCTGGAGCTGATAGGGGCGAATCCGCGTAGTTGCCTTTCCAGCTTCGAGGCTGCCTGCATTCCTTGCCTGAGGAGTTGGTACTCCATTTTTAAAGAAAGTAACACAGCATCTTCAACTTTTAATTTCTCTCTCTGACCTCTGTTTCCATTGTCACATATTCTCTGACTCCGGCAATTTCTGCCTCTCTTGTCTGAGGAACCTTGAGATTACCCAGAACCGACCAGGAAACTCCCGGGTAACCTTCTTATTTCAAGATCCTTAATCACATGTGAACAGCCCCCTTCACCATGTATGGTAGCATATTTACAGGTTCTAGGAATTGGGGCATGGACATCTTTGAGGCTATTGCTTTGCCTACCTCAATAGTTATTATTACTCCATTTTTTGTGGATGAGGAAACTGAGACTCAGCATTTTAGTGGTTTTCCTTGTAGATAGTGATGAAGCATGAATTAGAGCTTGAGGCCATCTGAGTTCAAAGATCCCATCATTTTTATGATACCACAGTTCCTTCTCTAGTAATGACAGAAGTTTTTGACTTTTATATACAAGCATGAATATGTCAATGTATATACATGAATATGTCCATATATATTAGTTTCCTGTGGTCACTATAACAGATGACCAAAAACATGATGACTTAAAACAACAGCAATGTATTCTCTCACAGTTCTGGAGGTCAGAAGTTCAAAATCATTGCCCCTGGAATAAAATCAAAGTGTCAGCTGGGCGTTACTCCCACTGGGGACTCTAGGGGAGAATCTGTTTTTTGCTCCTTCCAGCTTCTGGTGGCTGTTGGTAGTCCTTGATTTGCAGCCACATCACTCCATTTTCTGCATCTGTCTCACCTGCTATCTCTCTCTGTGTCAAAACTCCCTCTGTTGCTCTCTTATAAAGACACCTGTGATGACATTTAGGGCCATGTGAATAATCCAGGATGATCTCATCTCAAGATCCTTAATTTAGTCTTATCTACAAAACAGTCCTTTTAAAAATAAGGTAGTATAGGTTCTGGACATTGGAAATGTCTTAGTCAGGGTTCCCCAGAGAAACAGAACCCATAGGACACATCTATCTATCATCTATCTATCTTCTATCTATAAATCTATAATCTATCTATCTATCTATCTATCTATCTATCTATCTAATCTATATCTATATCATCATTCTATCATCTATCATCTACCATCTACCATCTATCATCTATCATCTTAAGTAACTGACTCATAGAAGAGCTGGCAAGTCTGAAAACTGTAGGTCACATGGGCAGGCTGGGAATTCAGGCAGGGATTGATGCTATTGTATTGGATCAGAATCTCTTCTCTGGAAAACCTTAATTTTTACTCTTAAGGCCTTTAACTGGTTGGATGAGGCTCACTCATCGCTATCAAGGATTGATCGCCTTTAAAGTCAGTAATCAAGATGTTAACCACACCTATAAAATACTCTTCACAGTAATAGTTAGTGTGGGATAAATAACTGAGAACTAAACTCTACCCAAGATGGCACATGAGACTAACCACCATAGGACACATATATTTGAAGGCTCAGTACACCATGTTTAATGTTAAAATTTAGGTAACAGAGAAGAATAAAGGGTAAAAAGTGAAAGCCCTTTCTTTATTTTTGTCCTCCATCTAACTCCTCCAGGAGAAACCACTCTTACCTGTTTGGTGTTTATAATTTCAGGTTTTCCCCATGTCATTTATATATTTACATAATATACTTATATGTGTATATATCTTTTATGTATTATAAATTGGACTTGCTTTTTAAATATTATGTCTCAGAGAAATGTCTACATCTGTGCATACAGGTCTACTTCAGTTTAACTTCTGTATGGATGTCTAAGGTATGAATGTACTGTAACACATTTAACTATTTTTCTTAGTGATGGACCTCTATTTTTAATTTCTTTTTATTATGAACAACACTGTTACAGTGTACAATCCTTGCTCATATGTCTAAGTGTAATTACATTTCTAAGAGATATCCTTAGCCGTGGAATTGCTAAATAAAATGGAATTTACATTTTAACATTTGATAACACTCCTAAATTATTCTCCATAAAGGATATATTATTTTACACTTACACAAACAGAAAAGAATACTCATTTTTGAATAGTCTTAAGACTGAGAATCATACAGTTTTAACACTTTACAGCCTAATGGAGAGAAAGTAATATACCATTGTTGTTTTAGTTTGCTTTTTCTTGATTAGTAATGTGACTAAAACATCTTTTCAAGCATTTATTAGCCATTTTAATTTTGTTTTCTATAAATTACCTGTGCCTACTAGTATTCTTTGCTCATTAGCTGTTGCCATGCCTTTTACTCATTGATTTTTATTTATTTATTTATATTTTATTTTTAATATATTTTATTGATATTTTACAGAGATGAAGGGAGAGAGATAGAGAGCTAGAAACATCGATGAGAGAGAAACATCCACCAGCTGCCTCTTGCACACCCCCTACCAGGGATGTGCCCACAACCATTGTACATGCCCTTGACAGGAATCGAACCCGGGACCTTTCAGTCCGCAGACTGACACTCTACCGCTGAGGCTGAGCCAAACCGGTTTTGGCACTCATTGATTTTTAGGAGCACATTATTTATTAGACATAGAGTTAATTTGTCTATTTTATGCATTGCAATTATTTTACCTATATCTTTCCTTGTTTATGAACTTTTTAAAAATTTTTATTTAAAAAATATATTTTATTGATTTTTTTACAGAGAGGAAGAGAGAGGGATAGAGAGCTAGAAACATCGATGAGAGGAATCATCAATCAGTTGCCTCTGGCACACCCCCTACTGGGGATGTGCCCACAACCAAGATACAAGCCCTTGAGCGGAATCGAACCTGGGACCTTTCAGTTCGCTGGCCAATGCTCTATCCAATGAGCCATACCGGTTTTGGCTGAACTTTTTTTTTTTTTTTTAAATATATTTTATTGATTTTTTACAGAGAGGAAGAGAGAGGGATAGAGTTAGAAACATCGATGAGAGAGAATCATCGATCAGTTGCCTCTGGCACACTCCCTACTGGGGATATGCCCACAACCAAGGTACATGCCCTTGACCCGAATCAAACCTGGGACCTTTCAGTTCACTGGCTGACGCTCTATCCAATGAGCCATACTGGTTTCAGCTGAACTTTTTTTTTTAATGGATGGTTTTGAATATGTCAGTGTTTTCTTCAATGGCTTCTTGGTTTTGTGCTTTGCTTAGGAAAGTCTTGCCAATGTTCTATTAGGATATGAGTAGAAAATATAATGACTTTATATTTTTTTGTAGAGAGTTTATATTTGACTGTCATAGTGCTAGCAAACCCAGCTGATTGTACGGTGGCCTGAGAGTTGGCTCTCAGTTGTCACAATTGTCTATGGACTGTGTGTTCATCCAGCGCTTTATTAGAGCCGACCTCTCTGGGAATCTTTGTTATAAAATAACTTTCCATGCTGATTAATTCAGATATTATTTTAATTACTTTTTTTCTAAAAGCACCAGAAACTAGTCTATTCAGTTCATTATTTCATATCCCATAATTCACAGACATATAGCCTTTTGTTTTCTTCCCATAGAATCAGTGACAAAGAAAGCAAAATAAATAAATAATATAAATACATAAATAAAAACAAAATCAGGGGATAAACTCACAGTCAAACCTCCAGTATTACACTGGTAATGGGGATATTTCTTAGTTTCCCTCTGTGTCATTTGTTTTTTGGATTTTTATTCCCTGTCATTTCAATGATGGAGAGTTAGTTCCCTATCACTTCATTTTTTAATAGAACGTTTCCAATTGAAGATTGTGTCTGAAATTGTATCTTTTTAAAATGGCATCTGCCATTTCACACTGCAGAAATTGGTCTTGATCAATGCATCACCATCAAGCTACATGGCTTTAAATGACATTCCAAAATCCCAGCAATCACTAAATATGAATGATTATCCTGTGACTTAGTGCAATGGGGCTCCCTGTTGGGCTGAGATTGAGTGCTTTCTTGTTTCTTTGATGTTTTGCTCATTTCAAAGTAATTCTCCAGTGACATTTTTATACACAACATTGAAGCAACTAAAATTCCATGTATTCCTTTATTCCTGCTTATAATCCCAAAGTTGGGTGCATATAGATTCTGAAACAATTTCAAACTCTTTTAAAAGTATGTTGTCCACCGAACTGTTTAAGTCATGGATAGGTTTTTTATTTATTTTTAAAAGTATGCTTTTGTTGATTTTAGAGAAAGATAGAAACTGATGAGAGAGAATCGTCAATTGCCTGCCTCCTGCACACACCTAATAGGGATTGAGCCTGCCACCTGGGCATACACTTTGATTTGGAATCAAACCAGTGACCTCTTGGCTAATGGATGATGCTCAACCACTGAGCCACATCCTGGGTGGCATGGATAGTTTTTAAAAAGTGATTTTTTATTTTTCAATTACAGTTGACATAGGGATGGTTAGTTTTAAGGAGTCACTTAAAACTTGAAAGTTATGTGTTTAAAAAGTAACTTTTTTGGGGGGGGTTTGTTGTCCCACTTATTTATTTATGCTTTTTTGTTGCCCTTGCTTCAGGGAGATCTACAAAAAAATTACTAAAACCAGTGTCAAAGAGTTTACAGCTAATATATTTTTTTCCTAGGAGTTCATAGTTTAGGTCTTACATTTAGGTTGTAAAATCTAAAAAAAAAAAAAAACAGAGACTCATAGCTACAGAGAACAAACTGATGGCTGGAGAGGAGAGGAAAGTTAGGATAGGTGAAGGAAAACAAAAGATACAAACTTCCAATTATAAAATAAACTAGAGGCCTGATGCACAAAATTCATGCAACAGGCTTGGCCCTCGCAGCCCCAGTTTTGTCTGGAAGATTGTCCGGAAGGATGTCCAGAAGGTCGTTCGGCTGTCTGGTCTAATTAGCATATTATGCTTTTGTTATTATTGACTAGAGGCCATGTATACAAAATTTGTGCATGGGGGGGTTAGGGTGTCCCCTCAGCTCAGCCTGGACCTTCTCTAATCTGAGACCCTTTGGGAGATATCTGACAGCCAGTTTTGGCCCAATCCCTGGAATCCCTCTCACAATTCAGGTCCGCTGGCTCCTAACTGCTCACCTACTTGCCTGATCATCCCTAACCACCTATGCCTGCCACCCCGATTGCCTCTAACTGCCCCTCCCACTGGCCTGGTCGCTCCTCCCTGCTAGCCTGGTCGCCCCCAACTGTTCCCCCCCGCCCCCGTTGGCCTGGTTGCCCCTTACTGCCCCTCTCTACTGGCTTGGTCTCCTCTCACTGCCCTCCCTTCTGGCCTGGTTGCCCCATGCAGCCTGCTGGTCAGTCATTTGGCCATCCCTTGCTAACCCTCCTGCTGTCATGGTCGCCCCACACAGCCTGCTGTTAAATTGCTACTGTGAGGGTACCATGAGCAATTTGCATATCACCCTTTTATTAGTATAGATAAGTCATGGGGAGGTAATAATGCAGCACAGGGGATGTCATGCATAGCACCGGGGATATGAAGTGAGTTCTTTTATCAGAAGCAACACCGTGTGGAATACCATGATAGTGGAGAAGGCATTCTGTAAGTCCAAGGACGGTAGTTTTGGCAGAAGCATCTGTGCAAGTAAAGCAAATCCACGTCCAGAATCAGTGTCTATTTCAGCAGGAGCAAAGGGCTGCCCCTTCCATGACGGAAGGGTTCCGATGTAATCATCCTGCCTGCCACTAGGTGGCTGACCTCCCTGGGGATGGCGCCCGCCTGGGGACTCAGTATTGGTCTCTGCTGCTGGGGGATTAGGAGCTCAGCAGTGGCTGAAGCCAGATAGGCCTTGGTAAGTGGGCGTCCACATCGCTGAGCGCCCGCATGGAACCTCCGTTTCTGCCACCAGGGCCATCTTGTTCATGAGCCCCCTGGGCCGTGACCGGGTGGCTGGGGAAGAGGCTGACTGGTATTCACAGAGCAGGTTATCCTATGGACCTGAAGCACCACCCTACATGCTGGCTTCCCTCTATGTTTTTCACTAAATAAGTCCTTGACAAATAATCCATATCAGTGCATTAAGAGCTTTAAGGACACGTATCTTTCCAATAGATTTTTCTTTTCTTCTTTTGTATAATGTGATCAGACTGGATTTACAGCAGTGTGATTTAGTGGAAGTTAACAATGAGGGTCAGACTCATGTCTAGACCGGAACTGTGTGGTATTTTCTGATGTATTGATTTGACTGCACAGAACTAGAAACACTCAGCGTTCATTTAGGAATCCTGTGGCTTCAGGATGACAGGGAAGTGGCCATGCTTCAGTCTTTAGGTGAGGTCAGGACTTCAGCACTTAGATGGCGGGTAAAAGCACTGAGCTAACCCATTGACGGCCCCGGGATCATCATCTCTTCTCAACTGCTCTTTAATTTAACAATGACCATTCCTTTTATTCATTAATCTGTGTATTCAGTCTGCAATCTCATGGGCAGGGACCTTGTCTTTTTTAAAAAAATATATTTTATTGATATTTTACAGAGAGGAAGGGAGAGAGATAAAGAGCTAGAAATGTCAATGAAAGAGAAATATTGACCAGCTGCCTCTTGCACACCCCCCACCAGGGATGTGCCCGCAACCAATGTACATGCCCTTGACCGGAATCGAACCCAGGACCTTTCAGTCCGCAGACCGACGCTCTACCACTGAGACAAACCGGTTTCGGCTAGGGACCTTGTCTTAATCATTGCTACATTTCAAGTGCTTTGCATAATGCTTGATACATAGCAGTTCATTTTACAGTCATTTATTACTTTTTCAGCAAATATCAAGGGAGCCCACTATATTATTACATCTTGAATGGACACCCCCCCTTTCTCTTTCTCTCATTTGTTTTTCTGTTTATAACACTTTTTCTTTTTCCTTATTTAGCAAAAAAGAAAAACAAGTTTCATTGAAAGGCAACTTATTCAATTCAATTCTACAAACACTGAGTGCTTACTTTGCACTAGGCTTAAAATTGAGTAAGAGACTTTCCCTCAAAGTCACTGTTTGGTAGAAAATAAAGACACATAGAAATATAATCAAACTAGAGGCCCGTTGCATGATATTTTTGCAAGAATAGGCCCCTGGATACGCCCCTGGCTTCACTCTCAGCTTCCCATCCCAGCAGCCGGGGAGCCGGCAAGTCCCCACTCCCAGGCACCCAGAGCTGGCAAGTCTTTGCTTCTTTCTGCAGCACCACTCCAGTAGCTCCTTCTGCCGCCCCCCCTCCTCCCCTCATAGCACGCTTCACACTACTCTGCTCCTGCATATGCAAATTAACCTCCATCTTTGTTGGGTTAACTTGCATACTCTCTCTGATTGGCTGAGGCCACAGTGGATGTTTGTTTAAGAAACAATTTGCATGTTTCTCTTTTATTAGGTAAGATATCATCAAAAGTAATATGGAAAATGCCATGATAGGAAAATGCTTTGGGACCTAGGAGAATATCTTATAGCTACTTTGAAATACAGTATTCAGGGTCAGCAACCCCACTTCTGGGTGTGTACCCAAAGGAAATGATATTAGGTTTTTCAAGAGGCATCTTCACTTCTATTTTCATTGCAGCATTATTCACAAGAGCTATGATATGGAAACAACCTAAGCGTTTGTCTACAGTGGAGATAAAAAATATGACATAAATAAGTAAATACAAATAAATTAATAAGAAATAAAATGAAGAAAATCCCACTATTTGCAACCACATGGATTGACCTTAAGGCATTATGCTAAATGAGATAAGTCAGGCAGAAAGATAAACTGTATGACATCACTTATATGTGGAACCTAAGAAAGCTAAAATCATAGAAACAGAGAGTAGAATAGTGATGGCTAGGGGCTGGGGGTGAAGGGAATGGGAAATGTTGACCAAAGGGTGCAGACTTCCATTATAGAAGAATAAATTCTGGGGATCTAATGTGCAGTGTGTTGACTATAGTGGATAGTACCATACTGCATATTTGACAGTTGCTAAGAGAGTAGATCTTAAATATTTTTACTGCACACACAAAAATGGCAATGGAGTGATGAAGGTGCTAACTAAATTTACTGTGGTTCGCATTTCCCAATATGTATGTGTATCAAGCCTCCAGATACAATTTTGGCACTTGAATCCTTGTCAGAGGCTGCTTCTGGGCATATCTAAACCAAGACAAGCCTAAGATAGGATTTGAACCCAGGCTCTTAGCTGTTCCTCTACTGACACTAGGAAGCAAGCTGGCAGAGAGCAGGAGCTAGTGCACAGGGCCTTGGGAAAGGCTGGTGGATGTGAAGAAGTGATAGGATGGCTAGAACAGAATGACTTGAGTGGGATGTGGCAATGGGGAGTGAGGCTTGACAAATGCAGCCTGGGATGAATTCACAGAGTACTCGTAGGTCACATGAAGGTATCTGAGCTTTATCACAAAGGCAATGGGAAGTCATTGCATTGTTCTACTCAGGTATGATAGCAAATATTCATTTCAAAATTTCTTTTGGTATAAGGCCGTGATGGGAAAACTGCGGCTCTCGAGCCACATGGGGCTTGTTGGCCCCTTGAGTGTGGTTCTTGCACAAAATACCATGGCCTGGGCAACTCTGTTTTGAAGAAGTGGCATTAGAAGTTTAAGTTTAAAAAATTTGGCTCGCAAAAGAAATTTCAATCGTACTGTTGATATTTGGCTCTGTTGACTAATGAGTTTGCTGACCACTGGTATAAGGAAAATAATGAATTGGGGCAAAGGGCAATGGAAGGAGAGGAGCTAAGCAGACTGAGTCCGAGGCTACAGCTATTAGGAGAGTGGCAGTGTGGATAGAAGAGAAAGAGCAGGCCTGACAGATGCTTAGGGCGTAGGGTCAATGCAACATGGTGGTGGGTGGGGTTGGATGATGCACAGAGAGCGAGAGATGTGGGATGGATGGCAGCGAGGATTGTCTGTGTGGCAATTTCAATTGGAGCTGAAATTGAATTGCAAGTGGCTGAAGGGCTACCCAGGTGGAGATATCCAGAAGCAGATAAAAACAGAGCTTGAAGAAGTAGGTTAGTGCCCACAACTAGATACACAAATTTAGGAATATTGATTGGTATTTGAAGATCTTAAACCTCTGTGCATGGATGGAATACCTTAAAAATGGGTAAAAGGCTATAGAAAGTATATGAAATATTTTTGTGTACATCACTCCATTTTGTCTTCAGAATAACCATCTGAAGCAGAGAGGAAAGTTATTTTCACCATCACCTTTTAAGGGGGGAAAATTAGGACATGGGGTGAGAGGTTAGGTGACTTCAAGGAGTAGGTTTACTGGATTTACATCCAGTTCTCCTACTGTTGGACCACTCTGTCCCTTTCAGAATACATTTGCATGCCTACATTGAGCGATACAGGGCCTTTCCAGAAAAGTATCTTAGAGGAGGTATCACATACTCCCCCCTGTTATATATATGTCTCCATTATATTGTAGAAGCCTGTCAAATGTCTGATTATGACATATAATGTTCTTTTCTGTAATTTTTACTTGTTTGCTGATAATTGGACAGGCACTGAATATAGTGATTGGACACAGGCATAGGCCAATCCCATTTTTCAAGGTCGTGCTGGCTTTGCAGGTGAATTCTTGGAGGCCCAGTTAATGCCTGCTCATTTTTCTTGATCCATTTATTCCTGTGTCGCCTGTCACCACGGCTGTCTCCGTTTTCATTATTTTTGATTATGTGCTAAACACCCAGCCTAACTCTACAGAATGAAGTTTTAGGCAGTAATCATTCACATTTATCCTCGGACTTTTTAAACACTTACGGCCAATGTTCCCGAGGCCTTCCTCTCGCCCCTTTTCCGTCCTGGGGAAAACACTCCCCAAAACAGGACCATACGTTACATCACAAAAGGTCCCTGAAGCAGAGCCACGTTGGAATGCAGAGGACATAAACATTTTTGGCCAAATTGTTACAAAACCTACTTCCCTCTCTTGTATGTTAGGGAGATGACACTGAGCTTTGGAACCTGTTGTAGAAGAGCTTGTATATGTGACAAATTATGATGTAGTTTATTTATTACACGACTTGTGGCCTATTTCTATCTATTTTGGGGGACACGCTGGCGATGCCGTCTACGTGTGAGCCAGCCTGTGAAACCTCCCCGGGGCTGAACAGCCAGAGCGGGGCTGAACAGACTGAGGGCGGCCCTCGCTCACAGGCAGCAGAAGGGGGCCGCCGTGTTCTGCTGTGGTTGGCAATTTGCTCTCCCACCTCGCTAAGCATATGGTACGTGCTGGTGGGAAGGCACATCCCAGCTTACGGCAGAACACCCTCTGTGTTGTGCTTCCTCAGCTTTCTGCTGTTTTACCCAATTTCCAGTCAATTATACTGATGTCTGGAGGGTATTAATGAGTTTGTTTTAGAAAAAAACATACATTCCCATACTGATCCTTTTCTGTGATCATCAAAGTATGCTTATTTTAATTTTGATAGAAATCATCAGGTTCTGAGTCATTTGTGAGAAGAGACAGTTTCTGGGACTTCTGTCCCTTACTTTTCTCCCTTTCAAATGGCGAGAACAGGGCCACTGCATGACAATGACTCATGTAGGGAGCAGATGTGCCCTGCCTGATGAAAAACTCTGGTAAGCTATTTCCTCCAGAGGCATGTGTGTGTGTGTGTGTGTGTGTGTGCGCATGCGTGCTCACACGTGTGCATGTGTGTATGGGCTTTTAAGTAGTGTGACCCTTTCCCCACCATATCAGACCTTCTGAGTATCTAAATTATTTTTGTGAGGGCAGGAAGTATTCCACCGACAGCCATACTTTCCTTTTGGAAAGAATAAAAATGTTTCCAGTGTGATGATATTTAGCTATTTAGTTGGTCATTTTCTTTTTACTTTTTTTCAGTTAGCTGAAACTTAGAGACAGAAAGTAGGGGAAGGACAAGGTTTTTCTTTTCTGATTTGAAAGCTCGTGTTTATGTCCTTAGTCTCAAGGTAAAATAAGTCATCTGGGCTGGTGTGGCTCAGTGGGTTGGAGTGTCATCTGGTCCACCAAAAGGTTGCATTTTCAATTCCTAGTCAGGGCACATACTTAGGTTTCGGGTTTGATTCCCAGTTGGGGGCGAGGATTAAAAAAAAAAGTCTCCAGAATCCTTAGCATAAGTATGTCAATGTACTTGGATAAGCTGTGTGGCTAATTAGAGCCTTTTTTTTTTTTTTTTTTTTTTTTTTTACTCTTTCCTAGGAAGAAGCAGGAACTCGGACCCAGTCTCTGACACTCTTGAGTGTAGCCTTGGTGCTGATGACTCTGGTTCCAGTGTCATCTCTGCCAGCTCTCACCCTGAAACTCCTGTTTCCCTTATGGGTGGCTCTCCGGTGCCCTGCATGCAGATGTTGCCTCTTATGTCCCTATTTTAAAAAAAGGTTTCTGGGATTTATGCCGAGGCTAGATGAGATTCAATACAGGGCCAGAATCTTTTCTCTCCCTACTTGGGTGGACCAGAATCTTCTTCTTCATCAAAGAACTTTTTCTTTCAGAGAAAGTAGGAAGCACGTAATGTATTATCTCAATTCAATCTCTTGATTTCCCAGCCGCATTCCTCCATTGACAGAGAGGCTTTTAAGCCTCCCCAGAACTGACCTTACTTACGAGGTTTTATTTGGCAGGCGATGTGGCTGGGGACAGTCCTAGGAAAAGTTGTAGGAGAGATGAACCTCATCTTAAGGATCTTTTGTTGCCTACACTGCATCCATCTTTCTACCTTTGCCTCCAAACTCTTAGGACCTAATCCTAAAAAAAATAAATAAATCACTGTCTTTTATTTATTAATCATCATAAAACAAGTGCTGTCATTTCATAAGTGTTTATTATGTGCTCAACATCTTGCTAAGCACTTTATATCACCTCATTTAATCTTATTAATTAGATGCTATTGCTATTTCCATTTGCGATGAAGAAATGGATGTATGAGGACGTTGAGTATATTTCCCCAAATTTCACAGCGATTGAGTGCCAGAACCAGGCTTCAAACTCATGCCTGAATGATTCCAAAACCCGTGTGCTAATCACTTACATAGACTACCTTCTCCTTCGTGAGCATTACTCCATTTTATAAGTTTAAGACTCCTACAGTCGCCCATCAGCACTTACCTTTTGTGTTCTTGTGCAGCCCCACTCCTAGGTGTCTGGGGTGATGGATGGCTCTAGGGTATATTAGTGTGCTGAGGAATTGATGGCTGAGAAAAAGCATCGTCCAGGGCATTGCAGTTTCATTGCCAGGAATAAGAACCTGCACTTAAAGGAACAGATCCCCAGTGGTGGCTTCTCAGGTATTGTTATTGTTTGGGAAGATCTTCAGATCATACAACAGAGTTCTGCTTAATTTGGCTACTTTTTATCAAGAATTCACTTGCATATGTTTATTGAATTCCTCCAATGGGCCAGGAATTATATCAAACTAGGTGATGAGAATATAACAACAAAATAAAACAGGGATGAATAAAATAAATCCATGTGTTCAAGAATCTTATAGGAACACCAGAGAAATAAACCATGCCTATAATGTGGGATGATACGTGTTTTTATAGAGGGATGTCTGGGGTGTTAGTGAAGCATAGAAGATAGGCACTTACCCTGGGCCTGTGGGACTCAGGAATGACCTCTTAGTACAGATGAAGTTGACACTTAATCTTAAAGAATGAGGATGGGTTAGCCAGGCAGGTAGAAAGGTCAGAGGAAACAGTCAGGTAGAGGAAATAGTAAGCACAGAAGCCAACAGGTGTGAACGAATTTGGAACGTTGGGATGGCCACTGGTTAGAGGGCTGAAACATGACAGGTGTGGGGATGACAGTGTGAAAGACACTTAAGGGCCAATTCACTTCATGACCCAAGTCATTTGCAGATGCCAAATGCTACTAGTTCTTGGGGGTAAGTCTTAAGTAGAGGAAGAGCATTAGTCTGGTCTACAGTCTGTTGTTGAATGAAAGCCTCCTCGTTTTAGCAGATCTTGATCCCTGCAATTTCTAGGCCTGGGCTGGGTTTGGCTGGCTGCTTCTTCTTCTTCTTCTTCTTCTTCTTCTTCTTCTTCTTCTTCTTCTTCTTCTTTTCCTTCTTTTTTTTTAAAAAAATCTTTATTGTTGAACGTATTCCATATGTCTCCCTATTCCCTTCCCCTCCCCACCCCCCGCATTGACCTCTTCTATTCCCCTCCCTCCGCCCCACCCTAGGCATGGCTTACTTCTTTATACAAAATAGAAGTGAAATTAGGGGGAACCATGTAAAGAGGGCCCGTAGTTTTCCCAGGGCTGCTGTTCTGGGGTCACAAATGACATTGATATCAGAGGCAAAGTAAACTTCTGGCTTCACAGGGTCTTCCAAAGGGCCCTTTGTTCCTTCCATTCTCCATGGGGTTTTCGAATCGGGTTTAGTGATAAACGCTGGCAGCTTGTGCAGCTCCTCAACTATTAAATACTTCACTCTTAAAAGTGGAGACAGTTGCTGTTCACTCTTGGATGATTTGGACGTGAGGCTTCTCAAGCACACCAAGTGGAACCTTCTAAAAGGTCTTGGAGGTTTGCCAGACTAACTTGAGGGTTGTTAGTATTCAACGGGTTATGTATTTTTTTTTGTCAGCCAGATAGGGTGACATTTTCAAAGAAACGGAGAGTTGAAGAGTCTCTCTGTTGTATCAGCACAGTTTGTTGTAAGTGTCCTCAACTGGGCTGAACTGGACCCGGCTGCTGAGATTTCTGCCGACAGATGTCCAAGCTATATTTACAGCACGCTCTTTTCTAGGAAACCTGAAATTTCCCAGCTGATTATGACCAGAAAGAGAGGGACATAAGTGTCGCCTTGGCACCGAATTCTGTTTCTGGCACCACTACCGGAAAGGAAGGGATATGTTTTTCACACAGTATGAGTCCCCAGTCTGGACTCGGTGCTTTCTTCTCAGTACGGCTAGATGTTAGTGACAGCAGCTGAATGCTATTGGTTAGAGATAGACACTGTTAATTGTTCCAAAAGGATACTTCTGTCACGCTCAAGGATGACACTGGGATGGCCTGTTGTGTTCGCTCACCACAGGAAGGAGCTAAGTGTCAGGATTTGCAGCTGCCTCCCAAGCTGCTGGATTTTTAATGCAGCACTTAAAAAGCCTGGGCTTTGATGACTCTCCGACTGGTGGGGTCTGGTGAGTTTGGACAGACCCAGGTTGAGGGAATTATACGCGTGTCTAGATGTTGTGGTCACTGTGGTGGTGTAGATAGTGGATGAGGTTGCAGATAGATGGAGGGCGAGGGATGCTTCCTGTTGGTATCTCTGGGACAAGATCTCTCACTGCCTGTTCAGGAAGGAACTATTTTCTTAAGTTTCATAATGTGTTAAACACCTAAGGGAGAGTGAGAACCCACCTCTTTATCTCTTCATATGTTCCTTAAATGAATTTACTCCAAAATAAGTGATAAATGGGGCAATTGGATGTGTGCAAGTCCAGATAGGTATTTACCAACCCTGAAGGATAAGTTAAGGCCCTTAAGAAAAATATAGACATTCTTTAGTATTTGATAAATAGCAATAGTTGCTTAAATCAGATTTTCTAATTCTCAGTCTCTTTCCCCCCATATATTATTACTCCTCTCCTTTCTTTTAAACTAATTTATGCTTTCTTTTAACTCTTTCCTCGCTTTGTGATATCAGATGCTGCTAAGGGAACCTGTTGTCTCGTGCTAAAACCAAATACTCCTGCATCTCTCATTGAGTGTCAATCAGAAAATTTTCTTTTTTTAAAATTTTATGAGATAACTGGGAGATTCCTAGAAAAACTGCAAAGTTAATTCTGAGCACTGGTTCTTTCTGCTCCTTTGCCCTCTCAGTAACATGAGTTTTTTTTTTTTTTTTTTTTTTACCCCATATGTGGGGCGTATTTTATCTTTCCACCAACATCTGTGTTGGCAGGAGAATTTGGTTTGAGTTTGTCAGAGTTGCCTGGAGTGGACATCTGTTGTTTGCTTTCCCAGCACCCTTCCTCTATTCTTTCACACACACTCATTTTCCTTTCACACACACTCATCTCCCTACCTAAATGAAACATCTATCTATATAATAGAGGACTATGCAAATTAGCCAGGATGCTGTAATGTCACAACCAAACAGCAGGGACCTGAGGTTACATGGCACCTAGCCAGGGCTAGGGACCTCAGGCTGCACCTCCTGTTCTGCGGGGCTTGACAGAGGAACTCAGGCTATGCCCCCTGCACCGGTGTCAGTTCAGGCGACCTCATGCATAGCCCCTGCCCCAGTACTGGGCGTGGGACCTCAGGCTGTGCCTCCACCTGGCAGGGCTTGATGGGGACCTCAGGTCATGCCCCTCCCCACCTCACTGCCAGGCTGGGGGATCTCAGGCCACTCCCCCGACCTGGTGGGGCTTGACAGATGACTTGAGACTACGTCCCCCACCTGGCACTGGGCCAGGGGACCTGAGGCTGTACCCCCCCACCCCAACCTAGAGGGGCTTGACTAGGGTGGTGCTGGCCTGGTCTGGGTCTAACCCAATTGGGGTGAGGCTGGCCTAGTCTGGGTCTCCTGCATTTTTGAAATATGTGTGGGTGATGGGAAGGGACTTGACTCTAGGTCCCATGGCATGCCCCAGACTCTGACAGGAGGGAGATCTTCATAAACATTTTGCTAATTTTCTTTCATCTCTGACACTTGTATTATAGAGAAAATAGCAATAGCAAATATTAAAATAGTTCCTCTAATTATTTCCCCTTTAATGTGCATGAATTTTGTGCACTGGGCCACTAGTTTATACATAAAAATCACGACTGTAATCCACAAATTGACATTTCCTTTCAATTTCTTGGCATTGCACTGGAGAACAATACTTTAGTGGAGATGAATCCAAGACACATTGTTGCAACACTTTGTTAGAAACAAAATCTACTTTGCAGACAACTTAGTCTGATTTTCATGGAGTTGAATAAGAGCAGAATGTAGAATTTCAAACAGTCATACCTTTCAGAGGCCAAGTTACACTTGAGAGGTGGTGCAGGATTAAAATGCACATGGGCATCATGTGGATTTAGTGTTAAAGGGGACTTAGTGGTCAGCTGGCCTGACATTCTAATTTGACAGTCAAGATGTCAAGAGACTAATTTAGAAGTCTAAGATCACCTAATCACCACATCTTGAATGAAATCTTTTGAGTTTCATTCCAGTATTCCTTCTTTTCCACCCATAGAATCTTCCACTGTTATCTAAAAGCCCCTAAAGCCATGGAAATGATTACCACAATGGAAGAGTTAAAGGCTGGATATTTTCTCAGCTCTCTACCTTCTTAGTGTCTGTGTAACCTTGGGGAAATTACTTAACATCTCTGAGACTCAACATTCTTATGTGTAAGATGGGATAATAGTGATCCTCTAATAAGGTTGTTAATTAATAAGACATTATTTAACACTTGCAAAGCGTTTAAGACATTACTATTAGTCCCAGTTCTTCCTCCTGTAATAATGAGCACTTAATGCTGTATACATTCAAATTACTTGAAGGGGTAGTTGTGTTATTAGAATTCAAGAAGACACTAGTTAACTTCTTTTTGGTGTCATTATTTTGAGATTTCTACATTCTTATCACAGCTGGGAATTTTTAATTTAAAATACAGAGGAAAATAAAAATAACTCACCTAAATGTTCAGTTGCATATTTTTCACACCTTGATCGCTGAAAGAAGGCTCAAGGAGCATTAAAGATGTCTCCATAGTCACAAAGATTTCTCTTTTGTCTTCAGAATTATTGTTTTCTTTTAAAATATGTTTTTATTTATATCAGAGAGGATGGGAGAGGAAGAGATAGAAGCATCAATGATGAGAGAGAATCATTGATTGGCTTCCTCCTGCCTGCCTCCTACTGGGGACTGAGGGTGCAACCTGGGCATGTGCCCTGACTGAAAATTGAACCATGCCTTCCTGGTTCATAGGTTGATGCTCAACCACTGGGCTGTGCCAGCTGGGCCAGAATTATGTTTTTAAAGTGTAGTAGGAATTGAGTTTTCCATCCTATTTTTCAAATATTCATAATATTGCATGTGTATATGCTTGGGTGTTACAAAAGGAACTTTCTTTATAATTTCTTTAAATACCTTTGAACATAGGGAATCATAGGTTTTTGGATTACCATGTCTTGTCAGCTTAGAATGCAAGAGGTATTGATATCTTGCTGATGTGATGGATTTTTCCCCCTTAAATTTTAATTACACATTTGAAGTCCTGATTATACCTTAGGGGTTTATTTGCTTATGAAAAGTCAAACTATGAATTACAATATTGCAGAATACTTTCACTTCATCAGATTAGTTTCACCATTCATTTCACAGATACGATTTGTAAAATTTTGCAACACCTAGAAAACTACATTACAAAAAGGTATTTAAATATAGATGAGAAAGATAGATGTTTGTCTTCATCTTTTGATGTTGATGTTAAATAAAAGATGGAATGTTTTTGTTTAAAACCAATCCCTCATCCCTCCCTCCACCCCCAACCACAATAAGTAAATGGAAATGTGAACAAAGGCTTTCTTTAAATCTGTTATTCAGTTCAAGTGTGTGTTAGGGAAAAAAGGTCTATTTTGTGTATAAAATCTAGCAACAAAAAAGGCAATTGTAAATAGAAAAATAAAACATGTAGAGGAGACACATATTCTGCGCACACAACTTTAAAATCCCAATAGGGGACACATGTTGGAAAGAGAGAAACTATACACTCATTAACTTAAACACAAATTCCCAAAGGGCAATATTCCAGTGGGTTCATTTGCCACAATAGGTCTACTCATTGAAATAAGTCCACTAGTCTTGGCCAGCAAGTAGGACCTTAATTTTTACCATCTATCAGTTCTATTGAAATGGAAGAGAGATTTTTCACACAAATATCTTAGTAACATAGACTTTCCTGGATTGGAAAAGAGCATCTCCTCCACATTCAGTCAGTTCACAGGTAATAAGACTCCTGTAAGTGTCATCCCCTCACACAGCAGCAGGGTCTTACATGGAAAAGGGCTCTGTTCATTTTTTATTTAAGTCACAGGAAATGCTTATAGAATTGGTGAACAAAAACAGCTTTTTTTTTTGGAAATTAGTTTGAAAATCTGAAGTTAGGAATAGAAACTAATAACAGGAAAATAGCTGGCTGGGTCTCCCCCCTTCTTTACAGTGATACGGTAGAAACACAGGAAAAATGCGTTAACATCTTTTAGGAAATCTGGTCCCTTCACTTGCTGTGGGGCTCAGTTCAGAATAAGAAAGAAAAGAAAGGAAAGGAAAAACAACATTTTTTGGCTGCAGCTCTAGTAAACAATGAATGATGTAAAATATTGCAGAAATGTCTTCAACACAGACCTTATCACATTGATATTGTCTACATTCCTCCGCAAACCTTGGCAAATGAATAACTGAGCCCTATTTTGGTGGAATGAGAGAAGGAAGCACTAGTTCCAGCCTAGAAACAAGATTATGAAACCAACCAACCAACACAAAACAGTGTTTTTTTTCACCTGAATAATAAAGACGTCATGTTTGCATATAGAACAGCTTTTGCATTATTGCTCTATGTATAAGAATATATTAAGGAACTCATAATAGACTGCACATTACAAACTTAAGGTTCTTTGGTGAAGAATGAAAGAAAACAGTATTTGAGCTTTAAAGAAAACGATTTTGTCCATGTTGCCTTTATCTATTGATCCGCTGGATCCTGTCACAGAGCAGGGAGAGGTACTGTGTGAGCTTCACCATGGCAACGATCACCACGCCCCCAGCCATCATACACGTTGGCCAGAAGAGTGAGTGGAACAGCACATTGGAACTGTAGAGTTTGGTTAGGATGACGCTCTTCTGGTTTCCTTCGGGGTCAGAATAGCAGGAAAAGTGTTGGTACTTCCTGAAGTTTTCCATGACAACACTCACCAGGGACATGGATTCTTCGAAATTTTTTCCACACTTAGGTATATAGGAGCACTGTGGAAAATGAGATAAATTGTTACCAGAAGATACTGTGTGCATGTGTGTGCGCACGTGTGTGTGTGTGTGTGTGTGTGTGTGTGTGTGTGTCTGACATAGGTGGATACTGAGGCCAACTTAATGATCTGTGAAATAACCATGATTATTACTCTTTTCATATTCCAACTAGTGCCTCCAGAAACCCTAAGAATGCACACATTAATTAAAACAATGTTTTCAAGGATCCTTTCAAGATGTACTTTGATAGCTCACCCATATAAGTTTAAATATTGATTAAACTGGATGACATCAATGGGTTCTTTTTGCCATAGCTAGGCATAGTGGGTATTAATTATTCCCTAAGAACACACTTTTCCATGTGATCAGAATGTCAGCCTTTCTGTCTTTTGTCTGTCCACAGCTGTCCGTGTAACATCAAAAGCTACCAGTTCTCTTAGGGAAAGTAGTTTCTCTTTTTGGCTAAATTAATCTGAGCCACCTTTTTCACTTTACTACAATAGTTAAAAAAACAAACACCCAACAGTTATACCCCTGGTGAATTGCTGACAAAGAATATCAGAAAGTGTAGGAATATTGAATAAAGAGCTCTGATGAATGTTTTATGCCCAGTTAGCATAATAAAGTATTTCCCCCATAAACCCAGAAAAATTAAAACAGTACCAAATCAGTTTACTCTTCAACCAGTACCCACCTGACAACTTTCAGTATCTTTCCTTTGAACTGTTTCTTTCTTTTTTTACTATATTTCTTGTACTATATGTCTCTCCTTTCTTCCTTTCTATACACTTATATGTTTGATTTGATTCTTTCTTTGCATCTCTTTTCCTTTCCTGCCTGCCCCTCCCCTTACCTTGCTTTAATTTCCCCCTTCAGTCCCTCTTCTTGTCCTCCTTTCTCTTTTTCCTCTCTCTCTTTTCTGAATATAGATGGCGTTATTAAACTTTGTAATTTTGTTAAATTATAATTTATTGGATATATTTTTTAAAACACTTTCCTAATTATAAAGCAGTCTCCGAAGAGATGAAATCTCTGGGACCTTCTTTCCTGGGTTGGTAAATGGGCAGTGACAAAACTCGGAACAATGAATCTAACTTTTTAAAAAGTTAGGAAAAAACTGATTTATGTCACTTTTCTGGGAGATGTGTGAATTCTTGGTGAACTCTTTATCCTCCCTATGGTAAGGTGTATCCCAATAAGAAAAATCCCTGTCTCTTGTTATATTCGTTATCAATTAATGTCACTGATTTATCTGAATTAAATTGACAAGGTCACTGCTAATCCAGTGTTTTAGTGTGATTTAGCAAACTATGCCCTCTCTTCAAAATTGTTATTTTTTCTGTTGAGAAACTGTCATAATACTTATTTCATGAAAAGGACAACAACAACAACAAAACCACCTCACCCATCTTACTATTCTTTACCATCTTATTAGTTGTTATAAATAATCACATCTATGACTTTTGTAATGTGGCTGACACTCCTGGGGTTGTGCAGTGCACAACTCACGTCACTCTGAGACACCCGGATGAGGTGGGCTACTGGAGAACACCGAGGTACACTCAGGGGAGCTTCGGGAGGACCCTGGAACTCCACCATTTAGACTTGTAGATTTCACAGGAAACAACTATAAAACAAATGGAGCGCCTTTTGCTAGTGGAGTATGTCTGGCTCACTCTTTCCTCGGGTGTTATTACTGGCTACAGTGGCATCTTGCTTTGTTAGCTACGCTGTGCTATAATCATTGGATTATTTGACAGCAGGAAAATTCTTCGATTAATTAAGAATGGGGGATGAACACGCTGGCTTTAATCGTAAACCAGGATTAAAGTAATGTTTTCATAACAAGAGCTGGCTGGCAGCTTCAAGTCTAATCAGCTAAGAATAAATGTGAGTATACTCATAAATGTGAGCACCGCAGAGGCTGGTACTAGCACAACATTAAAGGTCTGAAAGTATCTCCAGGACAGCACAGTTTCTCAGTGAGTTATAATTTAGTACGAAAATTTGCCTATAACTACCATGAAGCAAATTTTCTACCAGCAGGATGCTTTCTGAATCAAAAAGATTTAAGGCAATAAACAGATACATTTTTTCCCCTTCTTCAATGCAGCCATCATGCCTTTAAAAAATTTAAAAATGTTTTTGGAAACAAAATATTAAAAAGAAAAATCACAGACAAGCCATTTGTGGTTGAATTCAGAGAGTGGATTTCAATTCTGAATGCATCTGGCTTCTGTATATTTTTGTGCCAAGACCGTTTATAGTAGATTCAGTGGCTAAGAGTACTAAGTTATTGAAAGGACCTCAATAAAAATGGCATTCCATTAAAAATGGAGATTTTTCTTTTCTTATTTTCTCATGAATTGATGAGGCTTTAAAATATTTTTCAAGAAGCGTTTGTCAGCCAAATGACAATAATTCTGGCACTAGATAGGATTCTTCCGAATAAAATGTGATATAAATTACTTTTGAGACCATCTAGCAAGGTCATAATTTTGCAGTGGTTCTCAACCTTCCCAATGCCACGATCCTTTAATACAGTTCCTCAAGTTGTGGTGACCCCCAACCATAAAATTATTTTTGTTGCTACTTCATAGCTGTAATTTTGCTACTGCTATGAATCATAATGTACGGTAATTATCTGTGTTTTCCGGTGGACTTATGTAAATATCTGTTTTCTGAGGCTGCTTATTATAGTTTCAAGCCATCAGGGCCTCAAATGTACACATTTGGAGTGGCCAGAAGGGGCATATTCCATACCTGATTGGACTTGGGTCCTGGGGCCAGTGGTATATACAAGTGCAAATCCACATTGCTGGTGGAGCAATGATTCCTTTGCCTGGGTGTTTTAACTTTTGTAACCTTGCCACCTGCCATCTTTTAACACACACAAATCAGCTCCCACTAAGTCTGTTACTGATCCCTGAAAACTACCCCAACCATTCCTTTACTTTTCTTATTGGTCAGATTTCTGTTGTGAAAATGTGGTCCCACGAGCCCCTCCCTGACTTGTGTTCAAGAGATCTGGATACTGTTTTTTTTTATAAGTGAGCTTCTTGGCTCCTCAGAATCAACTTGTTTATCTACTGAAGTTAACAGAGCCTTCCTGGAAGGGTTTGTGTGAAGATTAAATGATGAATATTAAAAGCCTCATTGAATTTTCCCTAATGTATTTCCTTATTGGAATATCACACTCTCCACGTGATCTCAAGTCTTTAACCAAGTGCACGTATTAAACAATGAAAAGTCTAAGGAGGGAAAAAACTCCTAGTTTTATGGTTTTACAGGAGCAGTCCTGTTGGATGGCTCTTATCTCATAATCCTTGTTTCTGTGTCCAAGGAGATTTGACATTATGCTGAGTCATATATAGTATTCAAATTCTAGGTTTCTGTTTCTGTGGCTCAAATCATAGCCGTGTGAATCTTTCTGAGGCTGATATGAAATTGTGGTGAAGATTTAGTGATCTTATGAGATTTCATCATATATTTCAAGGATAATTTGATGTGGTTGGTTAGATTACATAGAATGAGTTTTTTAACAAATGGAAACTGTACAGAGTGATCTATACTTAGCTGGAAAAATGTAATGTGGACTAAAAAAATAAAAATCTTGGCATTTTTATTGTATTATATGCATTTATTGGTTTAAGAAAGGAAGGGAGAGGGAGAGATAGAAACATCAATGATGAGAGAAAAATTATTGGCACAACCCCTACTGGGGATAGAGCCCGAAACCCTGACATGTGCCCTTGAATTTTGTTAATAAAACTTTCTGCTTTCCCAAATCCCTTAAATTCTCTTTAGTATTGAAAACCAGAGATGGCCCCATAACATGACCTTTCCTCTCTCAGATGAGAACGTCTCCCTCCTGTCACCTACCCCTGATTGTCCTTTCCCAACATGGCAAGAAAGGTCAAGCAATTGCATCTTCTCCCCAGTTCTTGGGCAAGTCATTGAACATTTTTTTTCTTGGGCTCATTTCTAGAATCTTCTATACCAGTGGAGTTATTTTTAGTTTCATGATAGAAGTTTTGAGAAACTACCTCTTGAGCTTTGCTTAGACATTCTTTGCAGGCCTGTGTGAAGCCCAAAGTGGCACGCCTTCACCTGAAAATAAAGGACGTGGGGAGGAGTGGGGAGGAGTGGGGGCCAGGCGGAGGGGGTGCTTGGCTGAATAACCTCACCTGTCAGCCTCCTTTTCCATCGGATGGTAGGAAGGGAACTATCAATCATTAGGATCACCTTAGGGGAAGGGCTTGTTCTTTTATAAAAAGAAGGGTGCCTTATTTCAGAAGGGTTCGATGTTAATGAAATCCAATCACTATCGTCTCCAATGTGCCAGGGGCTGTGCTAGGCATAGGCATCAAAAACATAAACATGCCCTGGCCGGTGGCTCAGTGGGTTGAGCATTGTCCTGCACACCAGAAGGATTTCGGATTTGATTCCAGGTCAGGACACATATCTAGCTTTTGTGTTGGATCTCTGGTCTGGGTGCTTATGATAGGCAACTGATTGATGTTTCTCTCTCATATCAATGTCTGTCTGTCTGTCTGTCTGTCTCTCTCTCTCTCCTTCCTCTCTCTAAATTAATAAAAACATATCAGGTGAGGATTAAAAAACATAAATAATATAAGGTAGATCAATTAAAAGGAAACCAGAAAAGTACACAAACAAGGGTGGGGGGTGAAATAAATGTCGCCAGGAATGAGGTTTAAAAGGCTTTCAATAAAGAGTTTACCCCTTCCCAGAGGCGGGCCACAAATTTGCTCTGAGAACTCTTCAGTAGCCAGGACATTCTAGGCCACAATATCTATGAAATAAAAATGAAAACAAGCTCTGACTGGTTTGGCTCGGTGGATAGAACATTGGCCTGCAGACTCAAGGGTCACAGGTTTGATTCCAGTTGGGGGCATGTGCCTTGGTTGCAGGCACATCCCCAGTGGGGAGTGTGCAGGAAGCAGCTAATTGATATTTCTCTCTCATCAGTGTTTCTAGCTCTTTCTCCCTCTCCCTACATCTCTGTAAAGAATCAATAAAATACATATATATATGTGTATACACACACACACACACACATTAAAAATTGAAAACAAAAATAAAAACATTGCTCATGTGAAACATGAATATTCTTGGTTCTTGCCCTGGCCCGTGTGGCTCAGTTGGTTGGAGCATTGTCTTATGCTCCTAACGGTTGTGGGTTTGATTCCCAGTCAGGACACATCCCCAGGTTGTGGGTGTGATTTCCTGGTCAGGGTGTGTACAGGAGGAAGCCAATCTATTTTCTCTCTCACATTGATATTCCTCTCTCCCTCCAAAACCAATTTAAGAAAAATATTTTCTTGGTTCCAAAGTCAGATGGAACGTTTTCCAGTGTCCTCAAACAACAAATATTGTGCACATGTTTATTAAGCGTGCATGATGTGTCGGGATTTGTGTTCTGTGCCAGAGGAAATCATCCCTACAATCAAAGAACGTAGACAGAGGTCATCAGCCGGCAGCCTTGGGCTGCTCTGGCTTCCCAGCACATTCCGGCCTGTTACGTTTTTTGAATATTAGTGATGGACAGAGGAGCTGAGAGGGTAAATTGGGACCCGATGTTCTTTTCCTTTTTAGACTTCCTACTCTGTAAGAAAGTGAATCCTGCAAAATTTAGTTTACACTTGTTAGTTTGTACTTCTAGTGTCTGCTTGATTTTGACAAGCAGGACTGCGTGAAATGTCTGGTAGATGAAAGGAAGATAGGATTCACACTCTGCTATGTACCTGTTTCTTTCCGTATCGAGACAGGTTCCTCCCGAGAGAGGTTTTTTTCCTTTTTGTGCTTTCCAAAGCTTTCACATTTATGACAGCATTTCTGCTTAGTTTGGAATAGAGAAGATACTTAAGAGACCCAGGAAATCCAACAACGAAATAGAAGCTGTGTAGAGTCTTGGGATTAGTCAATTCCCAGAGCATTATAACCCCTGGAGCTCCCAGACCCATGACGTCTCCAATTAGGCTGAGAGTAAGTCAGATATGGAAACTGACCTGGCTCTTCACCAGGTTCCCCTTTCTTGGAAATTGGAAAGGAGTAGGTTCTTTCTCGATATTTCTCTTCTTGATGCTCAGTATGAGCCTCCTTTAGACACATTCCTCCTCTCATTTATGCATAAAGGTAGACTTAGCTCTTCCAGAATTCAGTTTGGGTGAGCAGTGACTGAGCTCCATTAATAACCAAAGCATTTCTGAATCTTTGGTCCATTGCAGTTTCAGCAAATGCCTAATAAATATCCCTAAAATTAAGGTGCTAGTTTGGAGGATGTCATATGTTAAATTTTCAGCAGGCTTTCTCCCCTCCCCGCTATCAGGTCGCACTTATATCTGCTTAATATCCACCCTCTGTAAACTGGTACTAAATATGCACCCGTGACCTTCCCCATGGATCACAGAGAATTCTATACTTTGCTCATGGCCTTTTACTTAAGTACCTCCAGGATGTGATGGAATGGCATGAAGTTTCAGCTGTTCACTAAAATATGCCACCAGAAAGATAAATATTTCAAGGAATTTAGATTTTTCAGGGCTCTTATCTTTCCTTTCTTAAGAGAATGCTCTAATATTTTCTCTTTAAGAGATAGTATGATGAGGTAAAGAGACTTAGATTTTTAATTCAGACCTCGTTAGTGAATGTGTGACTTTGGTAAAATTATTTCATTTTCTGAGCTCAGCCTCATTATTGTGAAGTGGAGGTGTTAGCGGTGCTTAATACTTGGGATTTCTGCTGAAATTAAATAAGCGAGCTTCATGTAAAATACTGAGTACTATACTGCACCTGGCACTTTTTGAGCTCCTGATAAAATCTTTAGAAGTAGGGATTTAGTCAGGATTAAATGAGATAAATTTTTTTAATTAAAAAATATATTTTATTTTTTTAAATTAATTTTTATTGATTATGGTATCACATAATTGTCCTTATCCCCCCATTTCCATCCCAATCCTCTCCCTACATATTACCCCACCCCCCTGTTGTCTCCATGGCCACTGGCCAGGCCCATGTGCATGCACACAAGTCCTTTGGTTGATCTCTTCCCTTTACCCCCACCCTCCCCTACTTTCCCTCTGAGGTTTGAGAGTCTGATCGCTGCTTCTCTTTTTCTGGGTCTATTTTTGTTCACCAGTCTATGTTGTTACTCTGGTTTCTCTTCAGATCGCATAAATCTTTCGCCTTTTACTAGAGATAATTTTTATAAAGTTTTTAGTATAATGCTAGGCTCAGATTCATAGTGGACACTTAATAAATGTTGGGTCCCTGTTTTTTCACATTTAGATTCTCAACTCCACTGAATTTTCTTCTCTTCTTCCCTTATCCTACTAATGCTGTACAGAGGAACTCAATGGGTACAAGGTTTGCTTAGGATTCCAGGATCTCACAGCATCCAAGCTCAAAGTGAAATAAAATCTAGAGCAGTGTTTCAGAACTGTGTTGAGTTATTTTTAGTTGTCATAACTGGAGGGAGGAGGAGGCTAGGGATCTAGTAGGTAGAGGCAAGGGATCCTGCTAAACACCCTGCAACCAGTAGGACAAGCCCCCCACTCACCTTCACAGAAAACAAAGATTTATTCCACCCCAAATGGCAATAGTGTTGACATTGAGAAACCCTGTTCTAGATGTGCATATTCTCAGGATTGAGCCCAGAAGGCTTCAGAATGGGTGAAAAAGTGAGGGGTGACACTGAGTTTGGAGTGGTAAATAACTGGCTAATTTATGGAACTTATTCTCCACCAAAAATAGCTATCTTCTCCATGATTGATAAAATACCATATATATGGTATTATGCCACATGCCAAAAAAAATGTTTTGTTTTGCACCAAAATTCGCTGTAAATTTACTTTCAAACCAGATGGTTATGTTTTAAGAATCCCTAGTGGGTAGAAGTGTTTAAACTCCCAAAGCACTGAGAAATTCAACAACTGTTGTGAATTAACACTTAGCCACCACTTAAGATTCCAGTGGCACCTTGTGACCAGGGAGCCAGGGCCTTGAGCCCACTTGAGCCCACCCAGAGACTGTTAAGCAGGTAATTGCTGCAAAAGAGGAGCCCGAGTATCAGCTTAAGCAGCTTTAGCTGTAATGTTGATGAGAGGCTTGGCACTGTGTTTGCAGGCTAAGGAAAAGGGATATGTGAGAGAGTGTAAAAATGTAAAAATAAAATCCTTTTGGATATTTTCTATAAAGATACCGACATGGGGAGCAAAGCAGCCATGGGGGCAGAAGACCTCCCTCAGAAGGGGAGAAGTTTCAGGTGCCTACTAAGTTGCAGGGGGTGGTGGTGGTGGTGGTAAGGGTCTGTGCCCCGCCTCTGTTGACCCCTAAGTTCTCTCCTAATGGCCCCTCTGTGACTCTGCCTGTCTTAGGTTGTTCCTTCCCTGAGAAATCTTACCCATCTCTGGCTAACCAGCCATCCTCCGGGGCCACGCAGGGTGATGTGAGGTTTAGTTCTGTCTCCTTGGTAGCCTATGCCCCCAGGGGCTTCACGCCCAGCACCTGCCTCTGGAACCCCTCACCTGCTGGTGGGGCCTGGGCACTGATCTTATATTTGGGGAAACCCATGTTTCTTCTCCGGAGAGGGCCTAGCTCACCCCACTGGGTGAGAAACAGATCCATGGTTCCAGCCACCATGGTGTTTCAGCCTTAACATGAACTGAAAGGTCAGGCAACAGTTGTGGGCACCTGAACCATGAGAAGAGGGTCATTTTTGGCTAAAAGGGCAAGAGGGACCAATATAGAATGCTCAGGTGCCTTCCCAGAGGGCCCTCTACACAGTGGAAGGGATTAAGTCTTTTCATGTTGTTTTTAAATTGCTGCCAGACATTCAAAGGATTAATTTGTAAGCTTGTTTGGGATAATTGTACAATATGCTGTTGTAATTCTAAAATATCTAGAGATGTGTTACCTTTGTCTCCAAGCACCAACAAAAAATAAAGTAAAATAAAATAAATGATTTTTTTATTGATACCCCATGGTGAGAGGTACTATTATAGGTAATGGGGATAACACAAATCTGGGAAAAATTATAATGACCTTATAGAATAATATCATGTCAGACTCTCAAACCTCAGAGAGAAAGTAGGGGAGGGTGAGGGTAAGGGAGAGAGATCAACCAAAGAACTTGTGTGTATATATATGGGCCTAGCCATTGGTCATGGACAACAGGGGGGTGGGGGCAAATGTGGGGAGGGGTTTTGGATGGGAATGGGGGGATGAGGACAATTATGTGATACCATAATCAATAAAATTGAAAAAAGATAGCTTGCTTGCTCGATGTCCTTTGCCTCCGGTTGTCTCAAATCAAACATTGTCAGCAGTGTCTTATGTATCTGAATAAAAATACAATTTTTGGTAACTAGGGGGAAGGCTATTATTTTTAGTGGGCCTGGAGAAGCATAATAGGAAGGAGAGATCTACATAAAGAATAATTTTTGTTGTTGTCGAAACCAGTTTGGCTCAGTGGATAGAGCATCGGCCGGCAGACTAAGGGTCCCGGGTTTGATTCCGGTCAAGGACATGTACCTTGGTTGTGGGCACATCCCCAGTAGGAGGTATGCAAGAGGCAGCTGATCAATGATTCTCTCTCATCAATGTTTCTAACTCTCTATCCCTCTCTCTTCCTCTCTGTAAAAAATCAATAAAATATATATTTTAAAAAAAGAATATTTTTACCTCCCCACTCCCAGAAATATCCTGAATATTTTTCATGCTGGACTAAGGTCATGGTCTAATGGTCTGCTGATATGCAGATAACTGTATTTTCAATGTATATATTTCTGATTTTTAAAAATACATTTTTATTGATTTTAGAAAGAAAGGGAGAGGGAGAGCAAGAGAAACATCAATGATGTCAGAGAATCATTGATCATCTGCCTCCTGCACACCTCACACTGGGGATCGAGCCCACTACCCAGGAATTCAACCGGGACCTCCAAGTTCATAGGTTGATGCTCGATCACTGAGCCATACTGGCTGAGTTATATTTCTGATTAAGGGAAGAGGAAAGCTATTCAGAGAGTGAAGAATTACCAGGCCAAGGAAGGGAGTCAGTGTTTGATGCCACCGCTTCCCTGGGAGCATCTGTTGATTCCAGGAGAGGGCTGAGAGCCCGGAAGGCTGAATGATATTTCTGACAGCCTTGCAGAGTGAGGGCCTATCAAGTGGCACCCCTGATGACGTCCCCTCATACATTTTGAGTTGGCACTCTTAAGGGCTGTATCATAGGAGTTATGGTAAACCAGAAGCAAACAGATCCTCACAGGGACTTCAGTTCAGACTTGAATGTCTCAACTTATCAAGTCAGAATGAGATGGTCATTAATGGCTAATATTCTCAGGGTCCTGGCAGAGGCAAATGGAAATAATTTTTGGAAAATATGACATCATTCTAGGTTTAAATTATTGTTATAATTTAAAATATGATGTCTGAAACCTAATAAAAATTAACCAGACATGGAGATCCAAGATGGCGGCTTAGGTAAGCCCACCTAAACTGCTGCCGCACACAACAATGATAAAACTACAACTAAAAACAAAACATCTGTCACCCAGAACCACAGGAAAACTGGCTGAAAGAAAGCTCTACAACTAGATTGAAAGAGAAAGGAGCATTCAGGACACAAGAGCTGAAAAAATGAGGTACAGGGGCGCAAGTGAGATACGGGAAGGCGGCGGATCCCAGCTGGCAGAGGGCATTGCTTTCTTCAACCTGAAGAGAGACAAGCTCCCAATCTCTCTGAAATCCAGTTTCTGGGGAGAAGCTAGACTGTCTGCTATTGGGTCGGAAAGTGAGGGTGGCTTGCTTGCAGAGCTGAGTGCAAGGATAATTGTTTTATGTGCTGGGGCACAAGATGTGGGGACACGGTCAGAGAGGCAGAGAAGGCTGACTGGCAGCCATTGCTGTTTGCCACCCCGTAGCCTAGAGATGCCCTGAGACTCTGCCCTGAGACTCCGTCCTGATACTCTGCCCCACACAATATACAAACACACCCAAGCTCCAAGTAGCTGCTTTTGCACATGAATGGCCTTCTCTATTGCAGTTTAACCTAGCAAACTTGAAACCTGGTACAGGTAGCTCCAAAGCTTCCAAGCTCCAAGCAGGGAGGAGAGGACTGTGTCCTCAGACAATAGCTGAACTGCACCCCACTGGAGATGCAGAAACTAGTGTATCTAGTGGTCAGTGTGAGACGACGCCAGATTTCAACTACTCTCATCAGGGACACATTCAAGAGAGTCTCAGTGAGCACAAAGCTCTACGGGAACAAGTCCTCCCCCATAAACGTGTCTCTAACACAGCAATTCTTCTGTTATAGACACAGCGGGTCCTCACAGCCAATTGGCCTGGAGGTCAATTCCTCCCGGTGGCACCAACAACAATCAAGACTTAACTACAACAAGGGTGTACACACAGTCCACAAAGGGCTGCACCAAGAGTGTTCACATCAGGCAACTGGGAAGCTGACCCACTGAACCATATAGGTCACCCAGGCCCACAAAGCTACCCTACCAACTCAGGGAAGCAGTGAAAATGCCGAGAAAAGGAAGGAGATCTCAAAAAAAGAGAAATGGAGAACAAAAGATTAGATATAGAGTTCAAAACCACGGTTGTAAGGTTTTTCAAGAACTTCCTAGAAAAGACCGATAATTTTAACAAGACCCTCAAGAATATGAAAAATAAATTAAACCTACTAGAAATTAAACATACGCTGACTGAAATAAAAAAAAATGTTATACAGAGACCCAACAGCAGACTAGAAGAATGAAATAATCAAGTTAAAGATTTGGAATACAAAGAGGCAAAGGACACTCTTCTGGAGAAGCAAGATGAGAAGAGAATACAGAAAGTTGAAGATAGTGTAAGAAGCCTCTGGGACAACTTCAAGCATCCAAACATCAGAATTATGGAGGTGCCAGAAGAAGAGAGAGAGCAAGATACTGAAAACCTATTTGAAGAAATAATGACAGAAAACTTCCCCCACCTGGTGAAAGAAATAGACTTACAAATCCAGGAACCCCAAACAAAAGGAATCCAAAGAGAACCACACCAAGACACGTAATAATTAAAATGCCAAGAGCAAAAGACAAAGAATCTTACAAGCAGCAAGAGAAAAACAGTTAGTTACCTACAAGGGAGCACCCATATGATTATCAGCTGATTTCTCAACAGAAACTATGAAGGCCAGATGGGAGTGGCAAGAAATATTCAAAGTGATAAATAGCAAGAACCTACAACCAAGATTACCCAGCAAAGTTATCATTCAGAATTGAAGGTCAGATAAAAAGCTTCTCAGATCAGAAAAAGCTAGAGGAGTTCATCACCACCAAGCCAGTATTATATGAAATGCTAAAAGGTGTTCTTTAAAAAGAGGAAAAAGAAGAAAAAAGTAAAGATAAAAATTATGAACAACAAATACATATCTATCAACAAATGAATCTAAAACTCAAATGAATTAAAAATCTGAGGAACAAAATAAACTGGTGAACATAATAGAATTAGGGACATAGAATGGGAGGAAATTGATAATTCTCAGGGGTAAGGAGTGTCTGTGTGTGGGTTACTGGAAGAGACTGGACAAAAATCATATACCTATGGATGAGGACAGTGGGGGAGTGTGGGGGAGGAGGTAAAGGCAGAGGGTGGAGTGGGGACCAGGTGGAGGGGAGCTATGGGAGGAGGGGGGGAAAGGAGAAACAATTGTAATAATCTGAACAATAAAGATTTATTTAAAAATTTTTATTTCAAAACAAACAAACAAACAAATTAACCAGACATTATACAACATGGAAAAAAATATCCCAAGAGAAAAGAATAGGCATATAGGGGCTTTTGATATTGAAATAATCAAAATAAACTTTAAAATAACTAGAATTTATTTTTTTATGTCAAAGAATTTAAAATACAAGAATTAAAATATTACAGAAAAGTAAAAATTATAAAATAAGACCCAAATGGGTGTTCTATGCATGAAAATTACAGTAAGAGAAATTAAGAACTCAAAGGATGAATTTAACAGTAAATTAATCAGAGTTTAGGGAAGAAGTACAAATTATAAGATAGGTCAATATCCAGAATATAGCTCAGAGAGACAAAAGAGGGAAAATTAAAAAAGAGAATAAAACACACAGAGGATACATTGAGAAAACCTAACATATGGCCAATTTGGATTTTAAGCAGGAGAAATGGGAGAGAATGAGAGCAGAGATAGTATTTGATGTGATAATGATGAAAAACTATCTAAAATTGACAAAGACCCCAAGGAACAGGGAGAGAAACCCTGAGAACACTAAGTAAGCTAAATAAAAATAAATATGCACTTTGGCAAATAATAGATAAATTTCAGAAAACCAAAGAAAATAATCTTTAAAATAGATGAAGATTACCTTCAAAGAAGCAGCAACTAGCTTAAAGCTAATTTCTAAATAGTAAAAATGCTCACCAAAAGAGAATGGCATGCTTTCAACATGCAGAAAAAAATTAATGACAAACTTAGAACTTTATCCTCAGTGAATGAAATTTTTTATTGTTCTTGATTAGTCAAGATTGCAAGTTGTAATTTGTAGGCTAAACACTAAAATAATAACAATAAAACAGATATCTTTCAAGAAAATAGAAGGAGAAATGGAATTATAAAAATAACCAGGTAAGGAAAGGGTGACACTTTCAATAATGAATTTGGGTATACCGATGCTCATGAAAAAAAAAAAAAGAAGAAGAAGAAAAAGAAATAAACCCAGAAACTTGACTTCTGCATAAGTATCAATTCCAGGCTAATTGTACTCTAAGTGTGAAAAGAGAAACCATATGCTTCTAGGAGAAAACTTAGGAGAATGACTTCATGACCTCAGGGTAGGTAGACACTTTAGATAGGATGCTCACACGCACAAAAATAACATACTGAAAAATATAACATTTGGCTGTATTAAAATGATAAACTTCCTTCTTTCAAAGACATCATTATTAGAATGAGAAGGCCATATAAATGAGAGAAAATATTTGCAAGACATATTAACCAATGGAGGTAATATCTAGAGTTAAAGAATTTCTAGAATGAATGTGAAGAAGAAACACTCCAATAGAAAAATGGACCAGGGGTTTGAACAGATATTGTACAAAAGAGGATATCCAAATGGCCAATAAGTAAATGAAAAGGCACTTGAGTCATGAGAACCAAAGGGAATATTGCCACACTAGTTAAAATTAAAATAACATAATGACACCAAGTGTTGGGTGAGGGTTTGGAGCAGTAAACACTCTCATACCCATAGGGTTGGTAAGAGGCACTTTGGAAAACCATTTGACATTATCTCCTAAAACTAAGATAAGTATACTCTATGATCTGTATATTCCATTTCCAGGTTTTGCACCAAGAGACATATATGAGATTATGCCTGGCTGAATTATTAGTAATGGTCCCAAACTGTGGAAAACTCAAAATTTCCATCAACAGTAGAATGAGTAAGTAAACTGGCATGTTCATACCACGGGCTATGATACTTTAGTAAAAGTGACTGAACTACCATCAAATGGAATGATTCTAACAAACATAGTGTTATGTGAAGGGGGCCAGAAATATTCTATCTGATTCAATTTACTTCATGTTTAGAAACCAGGCAAGACTTAAATACAGTGTGTAGACATAAAACTAAAAAAAATAAAATAAAATAACTGCCATAATATCAGGATAGCAGTTATCTTTGGCAGGGAGCAGAGCCTATAGTTATTGGGAGGAGGCATGAGGGTGTTTTTGTGGTGCAGGAATGTTTTGTTTCTTTACCCTTGTGGTAGTTACGTGGGGATCTCTGTAATAAATGCTTGAGTTGTGCACTTTCACTTCTTGCATGTTTCTACATGTGTGCTGTAATTCACGGTAAAAAACAAGGTAATGGGGCAAGCAACAAACCAATGACCTACTACCATGCTGACAGCAGACAAGATACTGGTCCTAAATTTTTAACTGAGACGTTCTATGGTAGGTCCAATGCCTGTTTATGGCCGTGTTTATGCATTCACAGGGCTGTAGTGATAAAATGTCAAAACGAGGAAATGGAACGATGTCCCACTTGTTTCATGCTTATTCAACTTGGGCCAATTTCCAATTTCACGAAGATCTGGGAGTTTTATAGGCCTGCGTTGTTACAGGTCAGCTTTGATTTAGAAATCTGACCCGAGGGAAGATGTTGGAAAACACACGCTTTGTGGGAGAGCTGGGCTTTAAAGATCTGCAGACCACGGCAAGGACTGGTATTGTGTGCGGCTACACAAACAAAGAAAATCAGAGCGGAGAGCTTCAGGAGACATTCCCTAAAATATTCATTATGTTGAGTCCTCAGAGATATTTGCAAGAATATCTTCTAAGTTATTGCAATAAAAACAAAATGTAGCTTTCCTTACTTTGTGCCAATATATCACAAAATAAAGCCTGTGGTAGAGTATCAAGCTTTAAAGCTCCAACACATACAATCTATGTCATTTAAGCCCTGGCAATTGTAATGAAAAGCTTTGACAAGAAGGACAAGAGTTCCTGAGAGCAGTGTCTGGGTCATGAGACCATGTATCCTACTGGAGTGGCTCCGGGTTGTTTTGGCACGTGGGAGCACTCTTGCCTCTGAATTACTACCATACACCCCAAACTAGCTATGTTTTTTTAAAAAAATGTATTTTATTGATTTTTTACAGAGAGGAAGAGAGAGGGATAGAGGGTTAGAAACATCGATGAGAGAGAAACATTGATCAGCTGCCTCTTGCACACCCCCTACTGGGGATGTGCCTGCAACCAAGGTACATGCCCTTGACCGGAATTGAACCTGGGACCTCTCAGTCCGCAGACCGACGCTCTATCCACTGAGCCAAACCGGTTTCGGCTAAACTAAATATGTTTAAGTTCACACTGATAGTGGCACTTTACTGCTCATCCCAGACCTTAGAACTACAAATTTTAGGTGCAGCTTTAATGCAATTCACATTTGTGGAGCACCCACCCTGTGAATGTGAGCATGTCTGGGCTGGAAAATGCAGCCCCTATGGACATAACATACATGGAGAAAGACACACAGGTGCACACACTGTGACCTTGGATACCAGGCACCGTGCCTCGCTCAGCACCTTACACCCTCTGCTCTAACCCTCACAATGGCCTTGAAAGATGACCATTGTCTTTGCCTTTTCAGAGATAAGGAAGCTGAGGCTCAGAGAAGTTCAGTTACATCCCCATGACCACTGGACTCGGTGACAATGACTGTGGAAAAGCCAACTACAGCTTTACCTCAGGGCTCCCAGGTATATGACAAATAGCTGGTTTTCTAGCGGGTACAACTCTGACTGAGCCGTATGTTTGCTTTGAGAGACTCAGTCCAGTTGTGTATAAATAAGGACAGGAGGTTTTTCTCTTAGAAATGGAAGGAAAGGGTAAATCTGCACTACCACAGCATGGGGGAATGATTTGTCCACAACGTGCACAGAAAATAAATGTTCCCCAGGCCAGAGTCAAATAGTGAGCTCTGTTTACCAAGGAGGCAGGGCCTGCTCCCTGGTGGTGCTTTCCTTTGAAATGCTGGCACAGGGGTCTTCAGAGAGGGGCGCTGGGTGTGGGAGCCCTGCGGGGGGTGACCTACCTTCTGATTGATTTTCATCGTCTCTTCGGTGTGGTAGAGAAGGAGCTTTTCGCCTGAAGAAGTCAGGTTGACGTACACCTGGAGGCAGGGGTACTGAGAGAGTTTCAAGCAGTCCGGGCCACAGCTGAAGGAGCAATTAAATGTTTCCGTGATGGACGCATTCAGCAAGGTGCATTGAGATTCCTCGGTCCACACGCTACAGGGAGATGGGGAGAGTAAACACAGGTCCAAAGCGCTCACAGCAAGGAAGGCTTAATTAGAGGGGATCATTTGTCCTAAGCCTGAAGAATCTTTTTCAAATCTATACTACAGCCTCGTTGTTAAAGTTTATGCTTTTGAGTAGAGCAGCTTCGGGCAAACCATAATATAAACATAGATGATAAATTTACCTGGCACCTGAGAACTCTTTCAATGACTTGCATTGGTTATAGTATAATATTTTCCAAAGCTTGGTCTAAGTTATTTTTTTTCCTATTTCAAATTCACTAGTAAGCATAAAACATCTTATGACACAAACCTACACTCACCATTACCTTGCAAGCAGCTTCCTGCCATACTCAGTCCACACCTCTGCAAAGGATGCCCAGTTTGTAGCAGAGATGGTATGAGGGGAGGAGGGAAGACGACAAAGGGGTGAGGGGTTTGAGGTTCGATTTGACAGATGGAGGGACAGGAATATATTTCTTTAAGGCCTCTCTAATAAGGGAGGAAAGATGGCTCCACCCTTTGTACCAAGAGCAATCATTTGCGTATCCCTTTTCACCCTAACTGGTGTTTTATATGCATTATCCTCCCAACAACTCTATAAGTTGGGTATTAATTCCCTTTGAAGGCGAGAGAACTGAGGGTCAGAGAAAACAAGTAGCATGTGAAGACACGCAGCTAGTGAGTGATGGAGATTGTGATTCCACTCCATCCTGATTTCTCCAAGGCCCAGACTGGGTCCATGGAACTGTGTGCTGTGGAAGAGAGGACAAATGTCCTCTTGGACCTCTCAGTTAGAAAAATTAAAGAAAAAACCCCCCAACAACTTCCAGCTGCTCATTCTAAAGTACTTAAAAGTATCTGATCAAGGGTCACATTTGTGACCAGGAAGAAACACACCAGCAATCAAGAGCTTGTTTCTGGGGATAAACCAATAACCATCGTGAACAGAAGACAGCAGTTTTCTTTGCAGATGATACCCCTTCCTTTTGCAGAACATGTGTTGACAGGGCCCCCTTGTCATGTCCAGTTTTATGCCAGAGGCAGCACAGTAGCCCTGACCCCCTCTGGTGTGACAAATTGTATTTTCCTAGGACCCGGGTGGGCAGAGTTTGCTTATCCAGGGAGGAAAGAGTCTTTGATGGCTCTAAGCAGATGTGAGGATGTGAAAGTGGTTTTGGAACCAGTGAACGCTGGGAGCCTGAGGCAGCAATCAGCACTTCCATTGAGAAGGAGACAGCTGAAGGCATCTGAGAAATAGAGCAGAGCAGCCACAAATGGGAAAAGATGCCTTAATTTTAGCAAATTACTGTGTTTCAGCTAGAGCTTGCTTCTACGTGAAAGTAGTAATTTAGGTGGAGAACTGAATGCCACAAAATCATTTGATTCTCTTTTGGATTGAAAACCTCAGTTTTTCATTTGAAAGACTCTCATCTCTTTAAGCTGAACCGCTGTGAGATGTTCCCTACTTGTTTGAGCAATGCTGGGCTTTCCTGTGCTCACAGTATCCAAATTATGGGCAGAGTTAGCTAGAGATGCTGTGGCTTACTCAGGGGAGAATGCACATGGCATCTCAGTATTTAACTGCCTCCCTATCTATTCAGTAACCCATGGGAAAATGTTAAAATGAAAAGGGTTCAAACTCTGCAATTTTCTTCAAGTTGGTGCATAGCAGTGTTTCTCAGCCTTGACAGCATATGTATGAGAATTACCTGTAGAAATTTAAAACATACTGATGACTGGTTCCCACTCCAGGCCAATTACATATGACCTCTGGGATGATGGTGGTGGGGAATGAGACCAGTATTTCGAAAAGTTTCTCAGGAAGTTTAAATGTACAGTTGAGATCACTGATGGGTGGGGTGATGGAGGAGTGGGGTGGGTGGGGGGAGGAATGAGGGTGGAGAATGAACAGAAGTGTGAAGAGGCAAGAACAGGGTCCCTGGAATTAGTGGGATGTGGGTTTGAATCTTGGATCTGCCATATCCTAGAACTGTGTGGCACTGGGCAAATTATTTCTATCCTGATCCTCAGTTTTTCCATTTTTATGGTGCATATATTCATATCTACCTTATAAAATTGTTAAGAGAATTAAACAAGTAATGTATTGATCCTGGCACATAGTAGGAAGTTTATACACAGAGCTATTTTATCATTATTATTAGACAACATTATTGAAAAATATTATGTTCAGCTTAAAGTTCTTATTAGGAAAGAAGGGGGGGGGAGAGGATCTGAGGTTGATAATCTATGGGGGAGGAGGGATAAGGAGGAGACAAAGACAAGTGACCCAACCAGCTGATAGTGTTACCTCTGCATGTATGAGCGTAGGAGTGTGATTCCCAGCAGAAAGTACATCATGATGGAGCACACCATCATGGTCAGTCCCAGGAGAATGGCCCGGTCTTCTCCTGCTTTCAGTGCTGTGACAGTTTTCCTTTTGTCCAAGAGGTCGTGGTCCCTGATTTTTTGGTAAATATTTCTGAGGTGGAAATTAATAAAGTCTTATATGAGATTTACAATGACCAGAGAGTAGGTAAGGAACTTCTCATGCCTTCCTAGGGCAGAGAGGCTGAGAGGAGCCCCTTCAAACCTGCCTGAGTGCAATTAGATCCCAGTATGTGCCCATTGCTGCCCAACACACACATACACACACACACACACATGCACGCACGCTCACTACCCCCCCCCCCCAACCTTGAGCAGAAACAAGTAGTCCAAACTTTCCTCTTCTTTTCTCTCATGGAGCAACTCCATTATTTGACCATTTGCTGATAAAATATAGACAGTTTGAAAAAAAAATCTCAGGATCATATCCAAAACAACAAGAAAATTATAAGTGTTTTAAAAATATAAATTATTATAATGTATCCCAAGAATTTTTCTTTAAAGGAAAAAAAAAGAAGTCCTTCTTTACTTGGGCCCATGTCTATTTGCAAATACTTTGCCTTCTCTCTAAATCTAAAGAAGGGAAACAATCCTCTCAACCCTTAAAATATGCTTTGGGGTTGTTCCTTTGCCATTTAACCCCCAGCTGATCATCACTGATATTTTTATACTCTCTGAATACATAATGGAATGCTAATTCAGAATATGTCAACTTCACACATTATTTCCCCTCAGCAGTAAAATACAGAATTTATTTTGGTTAACATTTTCCTCAAGCTTAGAGTTGCTTAGGGTTATGTTGGCTTAAGATTTATAAGCAGTGTTGAGATATGGAGTGGTGAATCAGCCTTCTTTTATGTGTAAACCCTCGAGTGAGTTTAGAAGAAATGTTAGTCAAATCAAGGCAACATTCTATGACTTTGGGTAGTTATTGTTATTATTTTTGCCATTTACCACACAGCAGCAATACTGCGTCTAAAAGAACATGAAATTGGAGTAAAACGATCTCTTGAATTCAAAACTTGATTTCACTGCCTACTAGCTCTGTGGTAAAGGACAAGTTCCTCAGCCTCTCTGAATCTCAGGTTCCCGGAAAGTGGAAATGATAGGTCCACTCCATTGTAGTGGTTAAATGAGATACACAAGTGACTTTTCCAGTAGAATAACTAGCATTACGTAAATGTTCCCTTTGAAAAATGGGGTGAGAGTCTGGGTCCACAACATGAGCCTCAGAACATCCTCAAATTACTGTTTCTCCAAAGAATTTTTAAATGACTGAATGGCCAAGAAAACAAAAATCATAAAAAGTTCATCAGTAGAGGATTGGATTTGACACAAGTCTGGAAGAAAAGGAAGAAAGAAGTAAGAACTTGCTCGGGGTGCTTGGAGAGAAACCTGAGAAGAATAAGAAAGAAGGCGATGCTCAGGGACTCCATTAAGGCAGGTGGCCAAGGAGCAGTATGAGATCTCGTTTAGTTTCTATTTTGAGATGGGAGCTCCGAATCAAAGGGGTGTGGGAGCTGGGGAGTTGTAGGTCTTTAGGGCCTTGAAAGGGAGAGGACACATAGAAGACTGAAAATGGAGAAGGTAACTCATATCTCTTTTTTTTTTTTTTAGCTTCAGGCAATAGAAAAAGCATACACAGGAATAACTTTAGATTTTTCTTTAACATTTTTTTTATCATTAGTCATTCTTGTTGTTTCAAAAAGAAACTAGAGTAGAATTCAGTATAAAACTTGGCAGGAGAGGGAAGAGATGTCTGGTGTTTGTGCAGATGTGTATATATTCAATTGTGTGAATATTCATTTAACTCTGTGCTCCAGAATGGCCTTTCTAGTGTTTATGGCAGGCATCTGTTCTAGTTGGCTGCTACATGTTGGGCTGGTTGTTAAAGTATTTTGATTCCTGATGTAAGTATGAGGTTGTTTATATACTTAATGTATTTCCTAAAGGTTTTAGGGTATATCATTTATTAATCTGGTTATTAGATGTAAGATCAACCAATTAGCTTATTATTATTGCTATTATTTTAAAGATCTTTTTATGAGATAGTTATAGAAATCTTACTCTTTCCTGGAGAAAAGAGAATAATAGAGAGGACTTTGTTCTCTTTTTCATGGTTGCATCCTTTCTGGCTCCTGCACTCACTCACTCTAGCCATTCATTATCCTCATTGCCAGATGCACAGAGAGACCCTATTGTTCATTTTTCTCAGGTTCCCAAACCCACTGCTCCTGGACTAGCTAGCCACCTCCCACCCTCCAATATTTCCTACAGTTTTCTGAGATTTTCTTTGGAAAATGTAGGGTTTATATCAAATCTCTTTAGAGTTGATCCTTTATGAACTGGAATGAAAAAAAGAAAAAAAAAGAAAATCAGTTCCCATTAGCAGCTAAAGCTCTTGAGCAGACAAATTTCTGAAACAAGAAGAAACAGGCTGAATATGACTTTAAAGACCTTCTGTGAAGTCATAATCTGATGTTATTTTGCTATTATTGTTCATCAAAATGTAGTTAATTCTGATGGATGCCACTGAGAGTTCCATTTTCTGCAGATGGAAGTCAGCAAGGAGGAAGGAGTAGTCTCAGTTCCAGTGTTAGGCTGTTAGACAACATCACTTATGTCAGTCTATCCTCATAAAAAAGACAAAGTGTAATCAGTCAGGAATGTCACTGGAATAAGAGCATATAAAAATGATTCAAGTGGGTAATTTACAAATCACAATTTGAAAATGGCTAACAAATGTCTTCATATGCTCTGAAATGTGTAGCGAAGCGGGAAAATGATTGGTTTCCACACAGGCCAGACACATCTGGAAAGTTAGGATATTACTCAGCAAAACAAAAATGGGTGAGTGGAGTGAAATTCATAAAATTCATTAATAAGTCATTGCATTAATGAATAAATCAAGGAATGAATGATTTAGGAAAACAAAGAGTTCAGTTTCAATCCACAAATTTATCTTGAGTGCTGGTAACCTCTAGTTACTGGTGATATGGCCCCTAACCAAGAGGAAGACAGACATGAAAAAAAATCAACATGGGGTAGTCAATTCAATGACAGAGTGAGTACAGAAGAGGAGCAATTTCTCCAGCTTGAAGGAGCAGGGCAGGGACAAGTATTGAGATCATGGGAAGCTTCTGAAGGAGTGTTGGCTTCAACAGAATCTTCAAACTTGAATCAGAGTTAACCAAATGAGACAGGGAGTCAAGACTGTTTCAGATGGAAGGAATCACATGAACAAATGGATGAAGATTTGCAGCTGCATGGTGACTGTCAGAAACTACAAGCATTTTAATGTTATTGGAATGAGTATGGATGGGGAAATGGGGCAGTTAAGTTTGGAAAGTTAGTAGGTCATAAGAGTTCTGTAATTTATTCTAAAGAGTTTGGTCCTTATCCCTATAGTTAATGGGAAACTGTATGTGACATGAGGGTGACATAATAAGAACTGAGTTTCAGAATGATCATTCTGGCTGTAATGTGGAGAAACAATAGATTAGAAATGGAACAAGACTTAAATCAGAAATAAGAATTAGAAGATTGTTACTGTTGTGTTGGCAAGGGGTTATGAGGATCTAGGATCAAGGTAGGCTAGATGGAGAAAAAAGGAGGTAATCGAGAAAGATCTGGGGGATAAAACTTCAGGATCCAATGATCAATATAATACAGGGGATGGTTATGAAGTAAGAAAAAGGATATAGGTCAGATTTATGCCCAATAACTTAGCTTAAATGACCGGGGAATTGGCAGAGAGAATTAAAGCAGGAAACCTTATTTCCCTACTTATCAGGGCTCCAAAGAGAGGGTGTTTACCCTGGTAAGAGAGGATAGGTTGATGGTACATTTATAGATTCTCTCCCTGACAAACATAGTGCCCTGAGCTCAGGTGGAGAGGAATGACTAATTGATTGGTGAGATGGACCAGAATTTGACAGTCAGGGGTCGCATCTATCTTTTGGGTGAGTTTGAAGCATATTTTCCCCCCATCTTTGGATTTGCCTTTGTTCAGTCAGGCCTGGTGTATACTTCCTATCTCTAGGCAGTAAGTTCCAGTTGGGGAAGGGAATGTCCACAGCCTGTGACTAAGTGGATCGTGAGATGATCTGTCCCATCCCAAGTTGTCTTCAATGCTAGGGAGAAGTACAATGGCGTATTTTGGGCCTCAAGCCTAGGCATCATCCTTAATCCTAGGAAGCCTTGTACTTTGGGAGTTACTGTGCCGTTACTAACAGCTAATATTTTATCACCCTTTGGCTCTTTGTAACTATTCTCTGTGAATCTACTTAAAAGGAGTTTTGGAAGAATTAAGGAAATTAAAGCCAATGTAGTTCATTAAAGTTGAGATCTCAGAAAAAAGAATGAATCTGGGGCATGATTACAAATTCAGTTTCAAATATGGGGATGTCCAACAGTAGGTATAAAGGAGGAAATTGGATTTATAAGTATGAAGCAGATCTAGCCTTGGTGTGTGTTGGCAAAGCAGTGTGTTTAAGTTCTGATAGAGCAGTGTTGGCTTCATGTTTCCTGGTGAACCATGAATTAATATGGTGGATACAAATCAACATTTACACATGCTGACAATAACAAATAGTAAATCTGTACACTCTTTTCTACATATATAGGGAACATTTTGCCCAAATCCTTTGGAGCATATGAATTATTGATGTCTACAAGGCAAATTCAACATAACAAAATATTTTGCATAAAAATATTTTTAATTGTCCAATAAAGCTTCATTTTTACCCCAAGCAATAGTCAATATAGTACAATTTTATTTCAAGCTCCATATTTGGATAATTTCTTAAACTTTGATATTAGGTCTATAGCACATAAGCAAAATATTCATGAGGCTATATACATACAAATATGGATATAAAGAATAAAATGTGCAAAAAATATTTTTTTCCTTGTCTTTCTTCCATTTAAATTAAGATTCTCTGGGTATTTAGTCTGCAGGAGAAAAGTATTCAGGTTAACACAGGTTAAAAATCATTCATCAATTCATCTGTCAATGTTTTTTTAAAGTCTTCATAGCATATTGTTCTAAGTTCTGGGATACAAAGTGAATAAAACATGTCCTGAGTGAACTGGAGAGATATCAATAATTATGTGCATTGCAATGAGACTGATTAGAGAGGAGTACAAGAGAGAAGCAGGTCAATATATTGGGGTGGATGCCAAGGGATCAGACACTGAAAGGCTAATGCAACAAGATGAGTCAATTCACCAATTTATTGAAGGATTACTTTGCTACATGAATAATTGGCCCACTTTATTACATTTAAAGATGTCATAAAGTAATTTTAAGAAGTGTTGCTATATTAGTAAATTAATATGGGTACATTTTTCTTATAAATATTTTAAGACTATATTTCAAAATATACTCAATTACAAAGTATATTCTTATGAATATATTATTTTTAGCAGCATTTTAAGATCTTGATTTTTTAAAAAGCTGTTTTCTAGGGAGGCTTAGTCTTATGAATATATTCACAGATACATCTTTCTTGAATAGGTATCTGAATATATTCTTCTAATAAATGTAACATAAGTTTAACATTTCCTATGGGAGCCCTTCAGTGTATATTTATTTTTAAAAATTATTTTTTAGAGTCATTTTCTATTTTGCTAACATTTTAGCATCACTGGGATCCTTATGGCAAATTTCACATTATGATTATTTAAATATATTTATCAGCTTTATCACTTAACTCACATTTGTTTCTTTTAACCATTCATAAGGTTATTGTAATTGATTTTGGATGGATATTTTTAATAGCTTTTTGAAGATTCATGAAGCTTAATTGATTTTTATTTTGTCTTTATAACATCATTTTACAAAATGCTTAATGTGTCTCTGCTCTAGTCCTGTTATTTTAATAGGAGGGATCTAGGAAAAACGGTGAGACTCTCAGCTGGGGCAAAACTGAAGAAGAGAATCAGCATAATGAACAGTCTAACCTGCTGATCCTGGGGTGAGGCAACCTAGGTGCCGAGTGGAGGGGAAACTGAAGATCAGAGAGAGCAGTAGGGCTTGACGGGGTAGGGATAAGGAGGAAAGACCAGGGGACAGAGAAAAGGGAAAACTAGAAGCAAAGGGTGTCTAGGACACAGGGAAGGAAAGACAGAGGAACAGAAGTAGAGGGACAGTGGCTGCAGACACTGAGAGACAGAGGGCAGAGTCTAAAGGCCCCAAATCTGGACCTCCTGCATTGTTTTTGGTCCCTGCTAACCCACTGAACTATGAAGAGTTATAGTGATCATACAAAATTTTTGGAACATTGCAAATTTGATAAATTCATCAAAATGATTAACTTGCAAATGAATATTTTTGGCATATTGGCTTCAGGCAAATTGGCTGCCACTGTATTGGGCATCTCTTGAAGGTTTAATGGTAGGTAAATTGGCCCAGGGCTGTGATTTAATCAGCATGAAGGTGGTTTAGAAGGCTTGCAGTTGGAGATCAAAATTTGGTTTAAGTGGGGATGGTTCAGGTTCTGGGACAGGCAGAATTGAGTCTCCAATGAGCAAACAATTGAGAAGAGGAAGGATATCCAGGCAGATTGTGAGGGAATTAGGGTAGATGAGTATAGTTGGATTCCAGGATCTGGTGGGTGAGGGATAAGAAGGGGCCAGAGATAAAGGATCTTGTGTGTCTTCTGAAGTTAGAGGAACAATTAAGATAATCTAAGCAAGGAAGAGGTATGATTAGATTTGTGCTTTAGAAGTGCTTCAGAAACTTACACATAATATTTAACATAATGAATATCTATATTTATACCTCTCGGGCCCACTGAATACAGAGCTGCTCAAGAGTTGGAGTCAGGGATTGAGGACCAAGATGGCCGCATAGATGAATGGCTGGTCCACCGCCCCATACGACAAGTTAGAGAAATTAAAACTAATATAAAGGACATCTGTCGCCCCAAACTACGGGAAGGCTGGCTGAAAGAGAAAGGAGCGCAACCGCTGCTCCAGCGCAGCAGTTCTTCCTCTAAAATGAGGACTCACAGAAACATGTCACAAATGGGAGAGAGGAAGGAAAGTAAACTAATGGACGACACAGAGTTCAGAATCACATTTATAAGATCACTCAGGAATCTTCTAAAAACCTTTGAGAAACTTGATGAGACCTCCAAGAAGCTTGGTGAGACCTTTAAGAACCTTAAAGAGAACATCAAAGAAATGGAAATGGGCCAGTCAGAAATTAAGCATACAATATCTGAAATAAAGAATATACAGAAACTCAACTATAGATCAATGTACCCCAAGAATCAAACCAAAGATCTGGAATATAACCCAACCTGAGAAGCAGAAAGAAAAAAGAATCCAGAAATGTGAGGATAGTCTGAGGAACCTCAGGGACAGCTTATAGCGCACCAACATCCGGATTTTTGGGGTGCCAGAAGAGAGAGACCAGGATATTGAAGGCCTACTGAAAGAAATAATGAAAGAAAACTTTCCCTATCTGGTAAAAGAAATAGACTTACAAGTACAGGAAGCGCACAGGACCCCAAACAAGAGGAATCCAAAGAGGATCATACTAAGAAACATCATATTAAAGTTACCAAGGGCAAAGGACAAAGAGAGAATCTTACAAGCAGCAAGAGAAAAACAGCTAGTTACCTACAAGGGAGTACCCATATGACTGTCAGCTGATTTCTCAACAGAAACTATGCAGGCCAGATGGGAGAGGCAAGAAATATTCAAAATGATGAACAACAAGAATCTACAACCAAGACTACTCTATCCAGGAAAGCTATCATTCAGAATTGAAGGTCAGATAAAGAGCTTCACAGACAAGAAAAAGCTGAAGGAATTCATCACCACCAAACCAGGATTACATGAAATGCTGAAAGGTATTCTTTAAGAAGAGGAAGAAGAAAAAGGTAAAGATAAAAATTATGAACAACAAAAAGACATCCAATATATACCTACCAACAAGTGAATCTAAAAATCAAGTGAATAAAAAATCTGATGAACAAAAGGAACTGGTAAATATAAGAGAATCAGGGACATAGAAAGGGATTGGACTAACAATTCTCAAGGGGGAGGGGGTCTGATTACAAATAGAGGATGTGCAAGAAGAGATTGGACATAAATCTTATACCTATGGATGAAGACAGGGGCGGGGTAAGGGCACGGGGTGGAGTTGGGAATCAGGTGAAGGGGAGCTATGGGGGAGAAGGGAGGAAAGAAGAACACCTGTAATAATCTGAACAATAAAGATTTTTTATAAGAAAAAAAAAAAGAGTTGGAGTCAGACCACATTCATCTTTGTAAGTTCAATCTCTCGGCATTTATTAGGCTCACAAAATATGTTCCTTTTATCTGGGCTAGAATTGGCTACAGATGTGTAAGATAGCCAACCCAGGGAGGCTAAGTGGTCAACTGAAACTGAACAAAGCAGAGAACCCTGGCTGGAACAGGCTCCTGGCTTCTGGCTTCCTATCAGTGCCCATTGGAACCTACCACCGACAGAGTTAGTATTCCTTCTAGAAAAACGTCAAGCTTTTCAGGCAAAAAGAGCTCTAGGAAAAGTGCCTTCTGTTCGGTCCCATGAGGATGAATCTGCAGGGCAATGAATTGCGAAGTGCCAGCTGAGCTGAAATGAGCAGAGTTGCTATGTATTTCTGCCCCAGGAACACTCAACCTGTTACCCCGGATGGCAGCGTCGGGAGTGACACCGGTGAGAACAGCCATCAGTCTGCCCTCTGTTCACTAAAGACTTCCATGTTTTTGAGATGGACTTCTCATAAACATATCCTAATAAACTGAGAAAAGATGAGAATCTTTTATTAGTTTCAGATTTCATTGTGTGTTTTATCCTTGAGCTAGTAGGTATTTATTTATATGGTCCAATCTGAGCAGTTTGCTTTTCTGTTTTCAGTCTTTTAAAGTGTACATTCCGTTGGGGGAGGGGGGGATGTGCTTTTGAGTTTGGGAACAAATAAAAGTCACACTTAATACTGTCATTAACATGAGGGCTTTTGTCTATGAACTTAATGTTATTAATTGCCAAGGAAGACTTACAATATCTTATGGGTGAGAGCAAAATTATAGAAACAAAAGTAGAAGGTAATTCTTTTTTAGTCATGTTTTCAACGTATCAGATCATATAATTTCCCAATGGTATCTTAATTCCTAATTCTTATTTATTTTTACCTGATCTATTAGCATATTAAATTTTATAAAAGTCTTTAGTGAAAAATATAAAAGAAGGAGAAAATTATGTGAATTATTCAGATAATTTAGACTATCTCTATAGCCTAAAGAGTCTTTGAGGGGCATTACCTTTATATTGACCACATTATTCGGCTCTAGTACAACAATGGTAGAAATAAATAACAAAAAATAGAGTTACTCTATACATGGAAATAAAATTACAGTTCCCAAAAACTCCTGGGTCATAGAATAAAATATAATAAATTAGGATGTATTCAGAACTTAATGATAAGAAAAACACTATAGATTAACTAGTGGTGTGCAACTAAAGCAATACATAAATAGAAATATATAATCATAAATGTTTATGCTAGATTAGAAGCTGGAAAATTAATGTGCTAGGCATCCAAGTTAGGGAATTAAAATAAAGTGTACAAAAGGAAATAAACATTAGCAGAAAGAAATAAAATAGAAGATAAAATGACACTAGGAAATCAACAAATTCAAAGTTTATTTTTTGTTGAAGACTAATGAAATAGATAAACCGCTGACAAGACTGATCAATAAAGAAAAGCAGAGAAGTCCCACATAAATATCAGGAATTTTTTTTGGGAAAAAACACAGATAATGAATAGATTACAAATAGAGGATGTTAGAAATAACTATAGCTTTGACATATAATTTGCTAAAATATGCAGTAAATTCTTATAAACATATAATGGATTCAGAAGCAACTAGAAAATCAAAATAGTTCTAAATCATTAAAAATTAAAATGTCTTTATAATAAAAATAATAGGCTCTAATATTTATAGGTGAGTTCTAACCATATTATACAAATCATTTCAGAGGGTAGAACAAGATGGGATGCAACCTAGTCTATTTATGAGGTTAGCAAAATTTGACACAAAACCCAAATCAGACAAAAAGAAAAACTGCATATCAATTTTACTCATAAACATAAATTCAAACATTTTAAAAACAATGTAGCTCACCAAATCTAGCGCTATATTAAAGTGAAAATGCATCATGATCAAGTTGGGCTATCCCAGGAATATAATGTTGTCGTCATTTGATTATCTATTAGTATAATATATAAATCTTTTAAAGACTTATTATCATAGGATAATATAATAAATGTAGAGAAACATATTTAATAAAATTTGACATATATTTATGATAAAAATTCTTATTAAATTAAAAATAAAAACATTCTGTGATAAATAATATAGAAAAAATACTTATACTAAAATTTATACTTAATAGTGAAATGTCTAAAGAATCTACATTATGAACAGGAACAAAGCAAAAATGTTTACTATATTACCTGTTTTATTTATGATTTACAAGCTAGTCTAATAAAGCAAAGAAAACAAATCAATAGTATATTGCATATTTATTGATAAGAGACAAAAATATACTATTTACTAATGATAAAATTATAAAGAAAATATAAAAAAATCTACATATAAATTATTAAAATTAATAACAAACTTTAGCATAGCTGAAACAAAATGTTAATATACCACTTGCATTCTCATATACCTGCAAAAGTAGAAAATATAATTTAAACAATAAAAAAAGAATATACTGAGGAATAAATCTAGTTATGTGCAAATTCTCTTTGTAACAGTTATAAAACTTTATTGGGAGATAATAGGGAAGACAAATTAATGTAAAGATCAATCATATTCAGAGAAACACTTGGTGACATGATGCAACTGTACCACAATTAAGTAATAGATTAATAAAATTCCAATTAAAATGATCAAGAGGTGTTTTTTTTTTAATGAGCTTGACAAGTTGATTCTGAAATTTGTGTAAAAGTGCAAATATCTAAGATAGCAAGTATACTCCTAATTACAAAAAACAAGGTGTGTGACTTCTCCTATTAGATAGCAAGATGTATTGTAAAGCTAAAGTATGTAAGTTCAAGTGTGGTGTTTGTCTGAGGTAGACAAAATTAAATAGAATAGAGGTCCAGGAATATATTCATGTGTATATAGAAATCTAATATATAATGCACGTGTGCTTTTAGATAATGGGGAAAAGATAAACTATCCAGTAAAATGTACTGGGACAATTGGCTATTCATATAGAAAAATAGATTGGATTCCTATTTCACAACACATACAAAGTCAACTCCAGACGATTTAAGACTTAACTATGAAAGGCAAACCTACAAGAATTAAGAAAACACCACAAAAGCATATTCTTTGGAATATGAAGTTGGAAGGGATTTCAAAATGTTTAAAAATTTGCTACATTAGAACACATTAAAATAAATGACATATGTTCATGAAAAGACATCGTAAAGAAAATGTATACAACAGGTCATAAACTGGGAGAAGCTATTCGCATGCAATAGACAGACAAAGGCTTAATATAGACTTTTATAAACAATTCATACAAATCAATAAGAAAAGGACAAACAATCCTGTAGAAAAATGGGCCATATTCTTGAACAGGCACTTGGCAGAAAAGACTGAAAAAAAATAAGTTCAGTCTTATTATTAATCTGAGAAATGGGATTTGAAAGCACAATACCATCTGAATTGATGAAAATTAAACATCATCTGAAAACTCCACATGTGTAACTGTTCTGGAAAGCAATGGCATTGCCTAGTAAAGTGGAAATGGCATACTTTTGAACCAACCATTCCCAGTTAGGTATATATCCTAAGCAGTGCTTGTACATGTACAAGGGGACATCAACAAAAAGCATTATAGCAGCATTGCTGGTGGAAAAAGAACTGAAAATATGACAAACGTCTATTAGCAGGAGACTGGATGAATACAGCATGAGAGAAAATGATCCATGCCTACTCACTTTGGTTAAAAAAAAGGGACTTGCAGAACAATTCTCCTGGTGAGATTCCATATATATAAAGTTTCCAAACATTCAGAAGTAAACAACATATTGTTTAAGGATTCAAATGTGACAGACTCATGAAGAAAAGCATGGCAATGGTAAATATAAAGTTCAAGATGGTGGTGATTATTGATTCAATGGGGGCTGGGATAGAAAGAAGGATGCTCCTAGAAAAAAAAAAGCACCTTCAGGGGTTTAAAAAATTTTGTTTGTTTTGTTTTTTTTACCTTTAATGAAGGGTACTCAGATGTTTATTATATTATCACTAAAGGCCCAGTGCATGAATTCATGTATTGGCCTGGCATGCCATCAGGGCAAATCAGGGCCAGCTGGTCAGGGGGAGGGATCACAGGAGGTTGGCTGGCTGGCCCTGGGAGGGACTATGGGAGGTTAGTGGGCCAAGGGAGGTTGACTGTGGGAGTGCACTGACCACCAGGGGCAAACACTGCCCCCTGGTGGTCAGTACACATCATAGCCACCGGCTGGTCATCCAGTCATCAGGTCATCTGGTCATAAGGGTCTCTTAGGCTTTTATATATGTAGATTCTTGATATGTTAACGTGTGATATGTATTCCATCATTATCAGTTCAATATTTAATAAGACAATTTGAAGAATATTTGATAAACACTCAGCCTTGGTTTTCTTAACAAGCCCTTTCTTCTAATTCTAAATTAGTTATTGCTGCTGCCGTTTCATTTTGCCACCTGCAATTTAGAAATGAATGTTAGGTCGCCTACCAAAGAAGTTTGCTTAGAAAAGGAAAAGTATTCCTTGATGTTGCTGGGCCTGTGGAATGGAGGATAAGGACAGAAACCCGTGTTTTGCATGTAGCAGATGATCTGAAAAAGGACTGGCTTTGAATGAAAATAAAAAGTAAAATTGTCTTCAACTTCCAAGAAGCTATTAAACACTCGGGTTCAGAATTTTCAGTGGACTTTTCCTTCCACCTAGTTGCTGCACCTGTTTGTAAGCTCTTTCCTGATATTCCACCCCTTCAAGAACCCCAGGGCAGCCAATATCCTGACCAGTTTGGCGCCGGTGTCAGGAGAGGCAGGGTGGAGCGGAGCCAAGGACTTTGGCTGCCTGGCCTCTGGGATCGCCGCTGGAGCACAGCTGGAGGTGCAGGACACAGGGGCCAGGCTGGCAGAATTAGAAACTGAGGGTGGAACAATTACCCGCCGTTCTGGGCAGTGCTGCCAGACGATCTAGTTAATTTGCTTTTGAATAATTAACTTGAGGACTTTAATTATCGAGATTCATTATCAGCCACCATCACCTCCATTATCACCATGATTACTGCCACCAAGAGCACCTTAAAGCAGAGCAGTAGATGCTGTTCAAAGTCCGTTTTGAGATGTGAGTCTTATCCTACGGTGAAGATGAAAATGTGGTCACAAAAGGCACAGACAGATGAACTAACATCAAATGAAGGAGACTGGCTTAGTGGCAGATTCTGCTGTATTCGTTGGCTGTGTTTCTTTTTTCTTTCCCCATTTGCTTTCAACTTTGTAGGACACAGCCAGGCAGATTGATTTAGTAAGCCTTGGCATCCCCACCCCATAAATACAGCCTGCTGAAAGTGATTTACTTAGAGTCAGTATTTTAATTATTTTAAATCCCATAGTTACTGAAATCATTCTTTGAAAAATAAATAAATGTAGTAATTTAAGACTTTCATAAATCTTATTGGTGCATAATGAGAAACTATTCCCTCCTTTTAACTTCACACATATTGCCAATATGTCATATTCACATGTTTATTATCTCCTTCAATAACACTATTTTCAACTCCATCTTAACACAGTTTTCCTCTGTGGGCTTGGCTGTTCCCTGCTTCTCCAAATATCTCATGTTTGATGCTGTGTAAGCTGTAGGGTGCAGGGGAGATAATATGACCTGGGTTTAAACCCTGATTCCATCACTGGTAGTTGTTGGACAGAAGTTATTTAAAATCTCTGAGCCTCAGCTCCCGATCGGTAAAATGGGCATAGTAGTCCCTATCTTGTAATGGAAAGGGAATAGTCCATGTAAAACATGCAGTAGATAGTAATTGTTTGTAAACTTTAATCCCTTTGTTATACAAAAATATATATACAGCAAAATGTATCTAACAAAAAATTTTGATGAGAATAAATGGAAGGTGAAACAAAGACATCTCACTTCACCTGCTCTCATGAAGCCTTCAAAATCCCAGGAGGGCTGGTCACTCATAGCCACAATATTCCTGGAGGGCAACAAAATCTCTGCCCTTCTGTACCATCACTGGGAGCGGACAGCTTTTTTTTTTCTTTTTAAGGAAATGAGGAAATTACATATAAAAGATGGAATGTTGAAATGACACATGGAGTTTTAGTTGTGGAGTAAAGGTCTTGCTGAAAGATGATTCAACCCACTTGGCTTGAAAGCAAATGAAAAATAACTTGATTAAGCATTGAGAAGCATGTGAAAATCTAGAGATGAACAAAGACAGCAAATTTTCAGTTTATCTGCTTGTATTATGATGTACACTAGGAGTTTTTTGAACTTTGTTCAAATGCTAGTTGTCTTCTGATCTGTAATATTACTTTGACATCATATCATTATTTATTCCATAATTAAGATAGTATATTACAAAGCACTTGGGAAATGGAGAATTTGAAAAACATGCTTTTCCTTCCATTGGGGGCGGTGCCAGCCAGGGGGAGGGGCTGGAGGCTGGTTGGCTGACTCTGCCCCAACCTCCATCCACCCCTGCATAGGGGTTCACTGGCCACAGTGGGTGTCATAGCAACCACTCCTTACAGTGTTCTGGTCACTGGCTTTTTATATATACAGATATTTTGTGGTTGTAATCATTGTTTGTATGTAATTTTCCAACTTAATTTTTAGTTAATATTATGACAAAATATTTTTAAATGCTAAGTGTTATATTTATTACATTTTATGATTTATTTAACAGGCTTTCTATTGTGCATATTAACATTGCTTCCCAATTTTTGCTGTAACATAATTATTGTGAAGGACAGTTTTGCTGCCAGAATTTTTCAAAGGCTTTTATCTGTATGGAAATGCCGATTTAAAAAATAAAAATAAAAGTACCAATTCTCAAAACTACATTCCAGCAAACTTCCACCAGGTCTTTCCTCTTGAGCCCAACGCAATTCATCAGTCCTGGTTTCTCTCACAACCTGCAGGCAGGTGAGCTCTGCATCAGTTGCAAAAGATGGTAGAGGCAGTTTTGCTTAAAAATTAGCTTTACCAAACCCTAGTAATATTACAAGGTCAATGAGAAAGAGAGAGATCTTGCTGTAGCAACAAAGTTTAACTTATTCCGGTACTCATTCCTTTATGAGACAAGCCATTATGTAGACTTAGTGAGAAAAAACAAACAAACATCAACAAAGAAAAACTCAACTCAAACCAAACCAAAACAAAGTTAGCTTTACCAAACCTAGTAATATTACAAGGTCAATGAGAAAGAGAGAGATCTTGCTGTAGCAACAAAGTTTAACTTATTCTGGTGCTCATTCCTCTATGAGACAAGACATTATGTAGACTTACTGAGAAAAAACAAACAAACATCAACAAAGAAAAACTCAAACCAAACCAAAACAAAAAAACTAAAAAGAAAGAGAGAGAAGCATAAGAAACCATTTAAAACTGGTCAGAAAACTTTATGCATGCATTTACCCCTCCATATGGGAGGACTGGAATAAGTATGTATTTGTCACCTCATCTTATTAACACTGTTTTTGACCTTTAGTCTTTTTTTTTTTATTCCCCCATTTTTTCTTTACCCAGACTGTTCTGTCAAGGAATCTGAGGGCTCCATGGACTTGTCCATCCTCTTTTTATCCCCTCTAGCTTTCCTTCCCCACCCTTTGCCCAGAGTCTTAAAATGTAGTTTTCACGATTTCAGTTCGGAAAGTTCTGAGCATTGACTATGGGCCAGGTGCAGTGGTAGGTCCTGGACATTCAACGGAGAGTAAACAGAGTAAGGGCTGGTCAGAGGATGGTGGGAGGTTCTGACTGAATGGTTATCTGAGGCAGAGATGGAATTAGCTAAGTGATGAGTGGGTGTGCATGTGCATGTGTGAAGGGCATGTTTCAGAGGCAGGGCTTTGCAAAGCTATGTGGTGGGGGTGAGCATGAGGAGTGCACAGAGGAGGAAGACTGCAGTGTCTGAAACCCCATTCCCTCAGCGTAGAGCCCGGCCAACAGTAGCACACACAAAACACAAAGCTCGGCTGTCCGTGCTTTCCCGGTGGTTTCCTGACTGGGGCGTCAGTTACCTTTTCTCATCGTGTCTGTAAGATGAAGAGGTCCGGCCGCTGGTCCATATAAACATCTTAGAGGATGTGGGTCCAGAGGCTCCTTTCCTTAGGGCGGAAGTCCTGGGGGAATGATGGAAAGACCTAAAAGAGGTACACACCGAAGTTCAGTCCATTGCTTTAAATTGTGGGAACTCTGCATCTACAACAACCAGTAGCTCTCAGTGGATTTGACCTTGAAATAAGGCCAGGTTTCTGATGCTGTGGGGCACCAGGTATCAACCCCGGCTGCCCATGAAAGTCAACTGGGAAATTTTTTAAAAAACCACTGAAGCATGCGCTCTTCCCCAGAAATGTGCTTAAGATGTTTTGAAAGCTTCCCGGGTATTTCAAATGCATTGCTTTTGCCGGGGTTGAAAGTCACAGCCTTAGGGAAACACGCTTTTCCAATTGATATTAAGATCATATTGCCTCTAAAATGCCTCCTCCAAAATATAATTTTGGTATGATTTCACACTCTGTGGTACGCTGTATATTTCCAAAATTTTGGTTCAGATTTGAATACTAACGTTTTGCTTCTTTTTTCTTCAAAATGTTTTTCTTGAAGCTGACGGATAGGAGATTTTGGGGACATAGTATCCTTTTTTAAATGTGCTCTGCTGTTGCCAAGCTGTGGGTTCATCCCCTTGCAGCTGAGAAAATCAGAGCAGCGGTGGCAGCAGATACTGACTGGCTCCTAGAAGCCTGGCTTATGGGATCTAGAATCAAGATATCAGAGGAAAGTCTTGTTCTTTTGGCTACGAGGTGATTTAGGAATAAGTTCTTTCATCTCTAGCACTAAAACTAGTTAGCTATTATTATTTATTTTCTACATAATAATCACCTAGGGAGTTAGAAACACGAAATATCATAGACATTGTAATCACATTTACAATTTAAAATTATATTTAACAAGTGGAAAAAAAGGGAGATAGGAAGGTGGTTCCTTATGGTTTCATTGTCACTCTTGGCTTTCTTTCTGGTTGAACACAATATTGATGGTAAGCCTGGGGATCCAAATAATATTAGCCACTATATACTGTATTAGTTTCTAGATGTGATATACACATATATTATCTATACATATCTCATGACATGTACATGCATCTATCTGGTATACTTATATGATGAAAACCCTGCAAGCTATTATTTCCAGATTACAAATGATACCTCCAGGAGATTGAGAAGAGGTGGAATCATGCTTCCAACCAATGTCCACTTGCCTCCAGTTCTTGTGCTCTCTAGGAAAAGACTCATTATGATCTAGCCCAGTGATTCTCAAGCTGTTATGTGCATGCGAATGTCCTGGGGATCTACAATATAGAATCTGATTCAGTGGGCCTGGGGTGGGGCCCAAAATTTTGCATTTCTAACAAGCTTTCGAGTGATGCTGATATCACTGATCTGCAGACAACACTGAGCTGCAAGGGCTAAGGGTCAGTGCTTGGTTATAGGCCCGATTTTGCTACTAACTAGCTGTGTGGCTTTGAGAAGCTCCCTTAACTTTTCTAGGGCTTAGTTTGCTTTTAATATGGAACATGAAATGTTTGAGACAGGTAACTTCTAAGATCCCTCCCTCAGCTCCAAAATTTTGTGATCCAGTAAGTTAAAGGATGAATTTAAGTATATTGAAATTAATTTCATTGCCTACTTTCTGAAAATAGGTCTGGAATTGGAGCCCCATCTGTAACAGTTGGGCCAGCATCAGAGGTAAAAGGAACAAAGGCTATGGGAGGTGGTAGGGATTTGGGAACCAGTATGGTCACGAGAAGTCATACTTCCACCCTTGCTATCCTAGGACAAATGGCAGGAATGAATGGATGCCCTAAATAGTTTGAGAAAGATTTAAAAGTTAAATCTGCTAGCTCGTCAATGACTTGGATCTGGTATATTTAAAGTTATTTATGTTGCCTTTTAAAAAATATTTAAAGCATGTCAAAAGCATAACATTCTCAAGATCCATTCATGTTGTAGCAAATGGCCATATTTCATCTGTTTTATGGCTGAGTAGTATTCCATTGGATGAAAGTCATAAAGAAGACTTGACATATCACATCCACAAAGGTTGTTTCCATGGCTTGGTTATTGTACATAACGCTGTAATGAACATAGGGGCCCATATATCTTTATGAATAAGTGTCTTCATATTTTTCAAGTGTTTATCACAAAGAGGAATTGCTGGATCATATGGTAGTGCTATATCATTTTACTCATGTGGAATACAAAACAAAAGTAACAAACTAACCAAGCAAACAAAAACAAACTCAGAGATACAGACATCAGAATGCTGTTTACCAGAGTGGAAGAGGTGTCGGGGGAGGGTGAAGTGGGTAAAGGGGGTCAAATATATGGTGATGGGAGGAAACCAGACTTCAAGTCATGAGCATGTAATGGAATACATAGATGTTGAATTGCAATGTTGTACTTTTAAAATTTACAGAATGTTATGATCAATGTTACCCCACCCATTTAATTAAAAAAACAAAAACAACCACATAGACTAGATTAAATGCTTTAGTAAGCCTTCAGGAAAGAAGAATGATTTTTTTTTAAAAAAGGTTTTTTGTTTTGTTTTTTAAACATATTTTATTGATATTTTACAGAGAGGAAGGGAGAGAGATAGAGAGCTAGAAACATCGGTGAGAGAGAAACATCGACCAGCTGCCTTTTGCACACCCCCTACCAGGAATGTGCCCACAACCAATGTACATGCCCTTGACCTGAATTGAACCCGGGACTTTTCAGTCCGCAGACCGACGCTCTACCACTGAGCCAAACCGGTTTCGGCAGAAGAATTATTTTAATATAAGTTGAATAAACCACTTCATAAGAATGAGGATTGGCTTAAACTTTCCAGAAGTTATTTCAACATTTCTGATCAGTTTAGTCACCCCTCAAATGGTTGGAGACGTGGAATGGACGAAGAAAAGTGGTACAATTTGAGTCAAGGGAAAGCAAAAAATGACTGAGTTCCTGGCCTGTTTCTGGTTATTAGCCTGCATTCAATGGGCAAACCACACACATTACAAATGCTTTGAAGTCATTCCACGTGAAAGGGGCTGCAGTGATTTCAATACACTTAGGTGACTTCAGACTGCATTGCTCCTTTGTGCTGTTGCTCTAAGATGATAAAGAAAAGGGGAGATGAAAGATAGATTTATTCTAATGAACTGTCTAAAACTGGTTGAAAAGGCCTTATTGACTCCTCAGGTTATTCCAATAAGTGGATTTGAGCATCTTTACCCTGCTTTTTTCTATCTTTTCTTTCTCTCTCCCCCCCCCCCCGCCCCCATAAAGATGCAGTTATTTAAAACCTGCTAAGTTTGTTGTTAATTAAAAGGGAAGGGAGTAACCGCCTTAAGGACAACAGTGTAAAGGTTTGTGCAGGCTGAAAACAATTTCCAGGCTTCAAAGAAACACTCGGATTATGTTAATGAAGCTGGTTGGGCGGTTCTCGGCTCAAGGCAGCCCCCCTGAACTCCCCACATAATTACCTCAGTTCCGCTCACTGTCTAAGACAAGCAACATTTCTTTTGAATTGTGATGAGGAAAGTTACACAGAGACAAGAAAGCACTTTATTAGACTTTGCCATTTGGAATCCTACCATGAAACAGAGATCTGTGTTGGTGGCTGCACAGGGCTGTGGGCAGGGGGGAGAAAACCTGGTCCAATTCCATCGTTAAATGACTTAGGAACTGAGGAGAATCGGGCAGAGCCACCACTATATGCAGAGGAGTGTGATCTGAAACCCAGAAGTCCTAATGCGGGGAGTCAGTGAGACTGGAACAATATCTTTGCTTTGGGAATTTATAAGGGGGCCTTTCCCATTTCCAACACACACACACACACACACACACACACACACACACACACACACACACACATTGTGGGTTTCTATCTCACGGACTCAGGTCACACTTTTCCTCTGCCTCCCGTCCCTGTCAGGGAGGGACCTTCTCTGTTTCTAAGGCCATCTCAGGTGTCACCTTTTCAAGAAGCCTTCTCTGGCCCATATGTGCAGCTTCCTCAGCTCTGCTCCCCGTTCCCGGTACTCACCCCTGTCAGAGCAAGGCGCAACTTATCCTGCCTCCCTGCCAGGTCGGGGGGCACTCGGGGCAGGGCTCTGTCTTATGAACCTTTATGGCACAACACAGGGCACACAGTGACACACTGGTTGTGTTCTCTACCTGGACTCTTTAAGTGTCTCCTAGAAGCGTGACCATTGGTACTGGTACTGGTGACCTGTGTGGGGGGTCACTACCGTGGGGTGCAGCCCACAGCTCCTTCTGGGTCCTTTCCTTAGCTTGGGATGTCCCTCCTCGCATCCCTTGATGGTCCTCCCTCCCTCTGTCTCATCCATTGACTTGGACAGAAGGCTTCTATTTTTCGCTGAATTATCACCCAGTGAGGTCTTCTTTAGAGAGGGCAGCATGGCTAACGGACCGATGAACAGGAGGGTCCCACGTGCCAGTTTGTTTGTTCACATCTTGGCATCACCCCCTACCGGTTGTGCGACTTGGGACAAGTCAATTTAGCATCTCCGTGTCTTAGATTCTGCAGCTGCACAAGTGGGAACAATAACACTTGCCTTTCTGGTACAAACTAAACATTAGTTTATTAATTTTCCTCCTGTTATTAATTTTAAAAGCAAGCATAATTGGATTTTATTTTTTATAAAAGAAAAATCCAATTAAGTTGTTTTGTACACGTACATTGAGACTATTGATCCTCCCTCTGCCCCCCATGGATCAGTGACACTCAATAGAGAAAACACAGTTTTCTGAGATATTGAGATAATAAAGCTGAAATGCTTCCTCATTCACATTCAGTTAACACCCATCCTGAGCAACAGAAGCATAAAGAAGGTTCCTCTGAATCCTGGACGCACATTAGAATCACAGGAGGGAACATCTAAAGAAAGTGATGCCTGGGTCTCAAGCCAGACCTGTGAGAAACTTTAGGAGTTATCATTTTTTAAAAAGTTGTCCTGGGAATTCTGCCATGCAGCCAAAGTGAGAAACACTGTTACAAACTCTTAGGCTCTGACTTAATTCAGGTGAATTATTAAAATTTAAAGTTTGTATACATAGCTACATTAGTTTCAAGTGTACAACACAATGATTTGACATTTCTATACCTTACAATGGTAATCACCTCACTAATTCTAATAACCATCTGTCACTGTGAAAATGTATCACAGTATTATTGACTATATTCCCTTCACCTTTTCATCCACCCCTGCCCCCTCCTCTCTGGCAACCATACCTTTGGAGGATGATTCTCTACAAGTCTGTTTTTGTTTTGTTAGATTACACAGTATACTGGGTGTTAGCCTGAAATTATACAGTGTTTGTCTTTCTCTGCCTTCCTTACTTCACTCAGCACAACACCCTCTAGATCCACCCATGTTGTCACAAATGGCAAGATTTCACCTTTTTGTGGTTGTGTAATATCCCATTATATCAGTAGTATATACACGTATACCATATGTATATTGCATCTTCTTTAACTATTCATCTATCGATGGACACCCAAGTTGCTTCCATATCTTGGCTATTGTGAATTCCACATCTTGACTATTGGTACATATTTTTTTTGAATTAGTGTTTTTGTTTTCTTTACAGAAACACCCCAAAGTGGAATTGCTGGGTCATATGGTACTTCCATCTTTAGTTTTTTGGAGAAACTTCCATACCATTTTCTATAAGTGGCTGCACCAATTTGCAGTCCCACCAACAGGTGCAAAGGTCTTCCTGTTCTTCACATGCTTGCTAAAAAATCACAAATAAGTTAGGTTTTATGGAGATGCCCCTGGCTCTAAAAGCTTTGGGTGGAGAGTAACTGCTCCAGAGAGCCACTCTGAAGTGGCTCTTCTCTACCCATGGGGACAGTGGCAAGGGCGAGTGGGACACACGGCAGGAAAGAGCAAAGTGGATCCATTTTCTGGTGTCAGTGGCCTTGAGCTATGCACATGGGATACTCTTAATGCACTCTGCTTTATTACACGGCAAGCAGGAGCCAGAGAAACCATTTAACACATAATTACATGCCTAATCTTGCGTAAAATGGTAATTCTAATGACATCACAGCGGCAACTTAAAAGGTCACTCAAAACACAGAAATTTAGTAATGCTTCTAACGCATGGGGCTTCATCTTCGCGGATGGCATATTACACGTTCTCCACAGGAATTGAGTTGTTTTGGCTTCAGGGCCTTTGGAGGAAGAAGGAAAATGTATGGTGATAATTTTAGACCTAGTGATTTAATTTAGAAAACATTGGTACTTTTTATTAAGGGCAGCATAAAATGTTTTCTTCCAAAATGAACTACGGCACCTGGTTTTAATGAATTCATTTGGGCATCTGCTTGACAATATTTATTATGTGCCAGGCACTGTATTGGGTATTGCAGGCACCACACTACCTATTTCTGTTTCTGAGGGATAGAATCCATGCTGGGTCAGAAAAATACATTGATTTTCGCACTATATCAGAACTGTCCTTTTTATTTTTATTTATTATTTTTAAAAAAATATACTTTTATTGATTTCAGAGAAGAAGGGAGAGAGAGAGAAAGATAGAAACATCAATGATGACAGAGAATCATTGATTGGCTGCCTCCTATTTGCTCCACACTGGGGATTGAGCCTACAACCCAGGCATATGCCCTGACCGGGGATCTAACTGTGTTCCCCTGATTCATAGGTCGATGCTCAACCACTAAGCCATACTGGCTGAGCCAGAACTGCAATTTTTAAAGGTGCTATAGTTACTGTTCTCTCCTCATCTCACTTAACCTCTTAGCTTTGATATCAGTGTCATTGGTCATTTCCTTCTTCTAAAAGTGACTTACAGGACAATACTCTCTTGGCTTTCTTTTTCACTCTCTGGCTGCGCCTTCTACTTCTTTGTTCCTATTTCTCTACCCGCCGCTTACATGTTAGTGTCATTGGGGGGACTAGCAAGTACTCCTGAATGATTTCTTGACAATGCCTCTGAACAGAAATGGAAAAGGTCTTTCTTCCAAAGATTTATGCCTGGAAGATTGAGTGAACAGCTCCATTTTCTGCCTAGATGTAGAGGCAGAGAAGTGTATTGCTGAACACCATGGCCTCTTTGAGAAGAATAAAATATGAGAGGATGGATTCTCTACATGTTTATCACAGGCTGCTTTTCAATACCCAGTTCAACCATGTAAGGGCTCTTGTCGTTGGAGACAGGTGTGGGAGTCACCATGACCTCTGTCATGGTTGTGGGCCAGTTGTTGATGTGATTGTGGTGTGTTTGATTTCTGCTTCAGGAGATCACAGCTCAAGTTAAATAATGGGCCCCGGCTTCTAATCTTTACTCTGTCACTGAGTAATCATCCTGCTGCAGGCAAAGCACTCCTTTTCCTCCTCAGTGTTGCCACATGTGAAAGAATGACTGTGGATTTACTGCTATTCTTTTGGTTGATTCAGCATTAGTTCTGCATTCAACAAGTATTTGTTGAATGTGTGACTATGTAACTGGTAATGAGCCTGCATATTGGGATATATTGGTGAATACAGTGGGCATGACCCTTCTCTTATGGAACTTATAGTCTAGAGGAGGAAACAGACTGGTCAGACAAGTGTGGATCAAGGTCTTTGACATAAGGTTGTCATGCATATGCCTGAAATAAAATACATATTGCATCACTTCTCTAGTCATAACATCTATCAGAAATGATTATCTCATGACTTAGTTGAAAGAACATTCAAGTTACTTTCAAGTTGAAATCTCAGCTCAATATATTGTTGGACTTCCCTGACACTCATTTTGCTCATCAAGAAAATCAGGGTAATAACATATCATAAAGAACTGCCATGCCAATGATTTGAAATAATGTATGGCATTGAGTAAGCACTCAGTAAATGTTAGTGTTTTTCATTTGTAGGAAATAGTAGAAAAATTTTCCATAAATTGGCCATACCAATATATCAAGTCCTTCTGTTTTTTTAAAATTTTATTTTAAAAAGTTCTATGAACAAATGGAGAACACATTTTTACATAGTCTTAATTAGTCTACTATTTCATGTTCACCCCTTAATGAGCTTTTCAAGTGGATAATCACAACTGATGCTCAGTTTGATTCCTCCTATACTGCATATTTAAAGCCAGTTTAATTGTTAGACATTCATTCTACTGGGAATCACACAGACATAGCTAGTATGAGAAAACCTGCTCATAACTCACATATGCTTCCTTCATTGGTATGAACAACAGGTTATATGGATAGCCTTCATCTCTTCTCAGCAAATGTGGTTTAATTCTGATTTCTAGGTGGAAATCTAGGGAGGTAAACTATAATAAAAGCTTTTTATAGAGAAAAAGTAGAAATGACAATAAAGGTATAAGGTACTTCTCCAGACCTATATAAATACTGCATTTATATAGGCATACCTTGCTTTATTTAATTCTGACAGTAACCCTAGGGGAATTTCTCTCTATTTACCAGAAGAAGAAACTAATATTCAGAAAGTAAGTAAATTGTCTGAGGTCACATAGCTATTAAGTTGTAAAGTCAGAATTTCAGCCGAAACCGGTTTGGCTCAGTGGATAGAGCATCAGCCTGCGGACTGAAAGGTTCCAGGTTCGATTCCAGTTAAGGGCATGTACTTTGGTTGGGGCACATTCCTAGTAGGGGGTGTGCAAAAGGCAGCTGATTGATGTTTCTCTCTCATTGATGTTTCTAACTCTCTATCCCTTTCCCTTCCTCTCTGTAAAAAATCAATAAAATAAAAAAAAATAAAAAAATTTCAATACAGACATGTCCAACTCCAAAACCTATACTCTCTCAACCTGTACATTTTTTCTAGGCAAACCAAGTACCAAAATCCATATCAAATACCTAATAGGTACTAAATGATGGTGGCGAAGTGTAGCCTTTTTCTTCATTGAGTACTACATCCTTTGCCACATCAGACCTACAGAGAGAGGGTGGGGGTTGGTAAAAGAATATGGCAGGAGTGAGAAAAAGGCAAAAAAGTAAAGCATAGAAAGACTGGTGAACCCCAACTCTGGCTTTGCTTCTTATTACCTGTGTTACACTGGCAAACGTCTAACACTTTTCCACCTGTTTTCTATAAAATGAAGTTGATAATAATACATTCCTCATAGAGTTTTTGTGAAGGCTGAGTTATTATGGGTGGTGTATTTTATGATGTTTAATGAAATAATCTTATATAATAAAAAGCTAATATGCAAATCTACTGAATGGCGGGATAACTGGTCACTGTGACCTGCACTGACCACCAAGGGGCAGACACTCAATGAAGGAGCTGCCCCTTGGTTGTCAGTGCACTCCCACAGGGGAAGCACCGCTTAGCCAGAAGACAGGCTCATGGCTGGCAGGTGCAGCGGCAGTGGCAGGAGCCTCTCCAGCCTCTGTTGCCACTAAGGATGTCCAACTGCCGGCTTAGGCCCACTCCCCACAGTCAGACATCCCCTGAGGGCTCCCAGACTGCAAGAAGGTACAGGCCAGGAGAGGGGCCGCCTTGAGTGCATGAATTTTGTGCATCAGGTCTCTAGTCATATATATTAGTACACAGTATATATAATAAGAATATATGTAAGTTTAATATACGCATCTATATTAATATACAAATACATACGGCAGTATGTAAACATATGTGAGTTAATATATGAAAAGTATAACATGAGGGGAATTAAGTATATGCTATTATTATGACCATTTGAAAAAAGGGTTAAATATATATTAGATTTAAAGATAACAGGATCTGTGTAGAAGCTCACACAATTAAATGCATTCAGTAGACATTCATAAATGAGATCTTTAATTTTTCATGGGAAGAAGAGTAAAGAGTAAGCCAAAGATACAGTACTGCTCTGCTTCAGACTAATCTGTAACTGGGCCCTTTTGCCTTCTGGCTACCTGTTCCTTATATGTACACGAGAGAATGAAAAGACAGGAGTGTAAAGGTTCCTTTTGTCTAAAATATTTTATTTTGTTCTGCTTTAGAAAATTGCAATCAAGGGCTATTCCTATGGCTTATTTGACTTCTAATTTGTCTTAGGTTAGATATGATTTATTTCTGTTGATTTCTTAAATGAAGCATTGAGTAATGCTCATGGGAACTAATAAAGCAGAGGGAGGAAAGCACCAAATGGGAAGGCAACATGAAAATGCCTGCCAACGATCCCTAGAAAGCAATTCTATGGACCAAGCTATTGCTATGGAGTTGAACATCTTGTGCACAAACCTTGTCTGGCTGTCAGGATCCCAACAGGTTCTTCTGCCTAATTCTTCCCACCCTAAACTGTCTCCTCACACAGCCCCATCTCTAGCCGAGTTTTAAAACCACTGTTCTTTTCCAGATGGGATTTGTGAGAGTGGAAATTTTGGCTGCTACAGCAGATGGTGAGGGAGATATTTTGTCAGCAAGGAAACATGGTTCATAGGTCCTGGTCTGTCCACTGTAATGGTCATTGGGTGATTTATAATTAAATTTGTCCATTGCCTCTCCCAATAGGCATTTGAACTGACTACTATTAATATGTGTATATTCCTACTCCTGGAGGAAATCAGCAATGCTAACTCAGTGTTCTCAGCATCAAATTGAATAGTCCAGCTCCTTCTCCTTCCCACCCAACAGTCAAAGATTCACTTAATTTATACATGTGTTTTATTACAAAGGGGAATGGTGGTATTAAACCATGAGAATAGGAAGCAGAGAACACTGACTTGAAGCTCCATTTCTGCCCTTTTGCTAATAACATTACATTGGATGCAAGCTAATTAACTTCTCTCTCTCTCTCTCTCTCTCTCTCTCTCTCTCTCTCTCTCTGTATGTCTCCTTATCTATAAAGTGGGAATATTAATGTAATCTTTTACACTTGTTGTGATGATTAATTAAAATAACGAGTCTGACATTATTGGCAGATATTTGTTTATATATAGGTATTTATATGTATATAAATAACTTTGTTTATTTATATATCCTAATATGTCAAATTAAGACCATTATCTCAACTAAAGGGATTTGAGACAGAATTCGTAGAAATCATTGACTACTAACATTTTAAGCTGGAAGCTTTATGAGAAGACTAGGCCATATGCCAATATTGAGATTTAATATTTTTGCTTTTCTTGGATTGATAAAAATATAGTAATATGTATCAGTTTAAAATGAAGTGAGGAAGCTGAGAAACAAAGAAATGGGCCCTCTTCTTCTTTTTAAAAAAATATATTTTATTGATATTTTACATAGAGGAAGGGAGAGCGACAGAGAGCCAGAAACGTCGATGAGAAAGAAACACCGACCAGCTGCCTCCCGCACACCCCCCACCGGGGATGTGCCCGCAACCAATGCACATGCCCTTGACCGGAATCGAACCCGGGACCCTCCAGTCTGCAGACCGACTCTCTACCACTGAGCCAAACCGGTTTCAGCTGGGCCCTCTTCTTAAACTCATTTTTGCCATACTGCTTTCAAAACATGTCAATGAATGAAATAAACACGTTAAGCAAATTGTAGAGGAGAAAAATGATCATCGTTTCTTTCAAGGAACTTCTTTAAGAAGCAAGGAAATGCAAGTGCAATATCCAGGGAGAGCTGCACCTGAGGACACTGGCCAGACACCATCAATCATGGGGCCCAGGAGAGTGTTTCAGATGCTGTGGTATATCCACAATTTAGAGTTTACACAGCTCTAGGAAATAGGTTGACTGAGGGAAACTAGAAGACAAATCAACCTAAGCTGGTGTTAGTGGCATACATATGCTTCAGAGAATTTACCAAAAATAATCAATTCATATGAACACCTATTTCCTGTTAACAGATAGGTTAAGTCCTTGGTCATCTGAGACTCATAAGATGCTTAGAAGTTATTCTCCCCTCTATCTCATGTGTTGATTCCTTTAGAATACTCCAAACAGGGAGTTATCCAGCTCTTGATTAAACAACTCTAGTGGTGGGGAATTCACTTTCTCTGGAGACCACTCCTCCCATTGTAGAACACTTGTATTTCATGGAAAGTGTTTTCATATGCTGAACTGGAATCTGTTCTACTAGAATCCTACTATTGTTCCTGGTTCATCCCTCTGGATTGCTTTCTAATATCCTGTAATAGCTGTAATATCCTGCCTACACTTCTTCACTATGAACAGTATGTTATCTAACTGTACTTCACACAACATGATCTCAGTTTTTCTTACTTTAGTCACCTCCTCAGGATATTTCCCATTGGTTAATGTCTCTCTTAAAGTATCATGGGCATACTATTACTAAAATTTATTTATTAGTGCTATATATATTATAATTAGTTTAGTTGCCACAAAACCTCTATAAAGACAGGTGCTCTTATCATTACTATCTTATTGGAGAGGGAACTAGGGACATTTAATAACTTGTCCAAAGTTACAGAGCTGGTGAATGAAGGAGCTAGGATACAAATCTGATGCCTACATTCAGAATCTATACCCTTAAACACTGTACAATTCTATTTTTCTGAATATAGTGTTTCCAGTGTCATCTGATTGTTGAGGATGGAAACACTATTACCTTCTTCTATTTTTGTTTTCTGAGAACATGTTAACATTCCTGGCTGGTATGGTTGATTATGGTACATACAGGAAATTGAAAATTAAGAGTCAAATCTTGAAATTCCATCTGTCTTGCAAAGACCATATAGAGTTCCTGAGCTTTATCTTGAAGATGATGAAATCCTATTATGCATTTAAATTTTTTTCTTTAATTTTGAAATTCATTACACATTTTAAAGCAAGGAACCAAGCCACATAATGATATTTACATATTTGTAAGTAGTATTGATAAATTAGAGCAGAATGAAATGATAAGCAGGAAGGAGATGATAATGACAATAATCCAAGTAAGATCTGAAGGAAGTGTGGATGCCTAAATAGATAGATAGATAGATAGATAGATAGATAGATAGATAAAGAGATCCAAGCAGTGTTTGGAAGGTGTGAGGTCAGTACTTGGTGACATTGAATTAAAGAGCTAAAAGGTGATGGAAAGAGGGTTTTATTAAAAAATTTTCACCTGAGGATATTTTTTTCTCATTGCTTTTTTAGTAGGAGTGAAAGAGAGGGATGAGGAGAGAGAGAGAGAGAGAGAGAGAGAGAGAGAGAGAGAGAGAGAAGAGAAGAGAAGAGAAAGAAGAGAAGAGAGAGAAACATTGATGTGAAAAAAAGACATATAGATTGGATGCCTCTGGCGTGTGCCCCTAACAGGGCCTAGGATGGAACCTGCAACCTGTGTACATGCCCCTGACTGAGAATTGAACCAGAGACCCCTTAGTGCATGGGCTGACCCTCTAACCACTAGAATACTGCCCAAGGAGGAAAGAGGGTTCTGTGGATGGGCGGCCATCATTAACGTCAGTGGGAATATAGTAAGAGGAATGGTACTTTGGGGCAGGGTGGGTTGTTGGAGCTGCCTGGGAAGGTGCAGAGTGGCTGAGAGAGCTAAAGAAAATTCCAAACAAAATGTCCAGGGAGGAGGGCTGTGGGCAGTGGACAGTACAGGGACTCCGAGAGAGGGTCCAGATGCAGACAGCAAGCTGCAGTTTGGCTTTTGTTCTTGGGAGCCCCCAAGGATAAAGTCCCTGGGCTGCCCTTGATGTCTTTTGTCAAAACTCCAGCCGAATGATTCTAATTTTCTTTATTGCAATGTCAGTTGTGAATGAGTTTGTATTTATATAAGGAATAACATGTTTGACAAGAACCATATTCATCATTTCAAGATGTTCCCCACATACACTCTAGCAGGGTGACCATTTGGTACAAATGGTATGTCTAATGATGGTGATTATTTCTCAAGGAAAAGAATTCCTATTTTAAGAATCTAATGTTTTTAGTGTGAAAATTGGTTTCCATAAAATAAGAGCTAAGGGTGTATATTATCTAGAGTGTAAGTACTAGGTCATTCCTTCTCAAAACACTCTCTACTATTCTCATTTTCTTTTATCATTTAAACAGTTTCTATGGGCTTCTGATTTATTGATGCATTCATTTATATATTATGTGTTAGAAACAAATGAGATATCAGATACCATACTAGATGTGAGGAATTAATTTTGTATTTTTGGCGAGTATGAGGAATATGGGAAGTCTTAAAAGAAATCAAGTGCTTAAGCACAATAATGATCTTGGTGACTTGGCAACCAATAGTAATTGGTGAACTGCTGACCATTAGTAATAGCTTGCTCATTCTCGTGTGACTCACATATTAGTTCTTGACCCGGAAAAGTCAAAGGTACTATGATACATCTCTGAAGTTTAGATGAGTTTATGGAATTGGGCTGCAAATATTCAGTGGCATAGAGATAAGTGGACCCGGTTCAGAAAGCAGTCCTATACCTTCATTTGTATGAGGTTGGTTCTGCGAGGCATGTTGCCCTCTGCAAGTTGAAATCTTTTGCTACCTTTCATAAGATCTTCTAGTTAAAATTAAGGTCAAAGAAACAAGGAAAATACTGAGATGCTAGATAGAAGGAACATATAGAATTTGCCCTTTAAAATTTTCCCAGGTTTTAAAATGACATAAAAGGTGGATATAGTTTGGAGCCATTATCCCTGCTGTCCTTTCACTTTGGTTATATTCTCAATGACGGTGGGGCAGAGAAGGATGGCAAGTTGTCCCAAGCTTGAATGGAGAAAAAAGTTTCCATGCTTGTAGAAGTAGTTTTTGGCAAGCTGGTCACTCTCGTCTCTATTCCAGTCAAGAGCTGGTTCTTCTCAATGTGCGCTCCTCCCATTGTTGGTGACACAGGTCTGGTCTGCTGTTCCCCTCCCCCCCCCCCCACCTCCCAGACACACAGACATACACACTCTGGAATGTGAATGAGAGCTTCAGGTTTACTGTCCCACAGTGGCCAGAACTCCTCTCTGTGTAACTTCTCATAGAACTATTGTCTCAGACCATGTCTTTCCTTGTTTAGGCCCTCTGTATCTAACCAGTTTCTCAAGACCATGGGATGGAAACAAGGAGGTCTATAGGATAGGGGCTGGGCCGTTGTTATGGACTGAATGTTTGTGTCCCCCTAAAATTCATAAGTTGAAATAGCAACCCCCAAGGTGCTGGTTTTAGTAGGTGAAACCTTTGGGAGGTGAGTAGATCATGAGGTGGAGCCCTTGTAAATGGGATTAGTATCCTTATAAAAAAGACTCAAGCGAGCTCCCTTCTCTTGATTTTGGACTTCCCAGTGTCCAGAACTATGAAAAACAAATCCCTGTTGTTTATAAGCCGCCCAGCCTGTGGTGTTCTGTTATGGAAGCCTGAATGGACACGTGTAGTAACTATTCTGTGGATCTGTTTTTTTTCTCCTGCTTATCCTTATTTGTTTTACCAGACAACGTCACAAGACTTGGTCTGTAAAATCGTGTAGCAACGAAAAGTAGGGCTTTTCTGCTGTAAAACAAGCAGAAAACCCTGTCCCAACAAATAGTTAGGCTGACGTTTTTGAATAGGGACACACTGAGCATCTGCTCTGTGTTGGACACGAAGAGGTAATGGCTTTCTGTCTATTAAAGAAAACCTATTAATCGGGACCGCCTTTCTTCATGGTGTTTGACAATTTCTTCATTAGGGAAAGATGCAGTGACATAAGCTCTAGGAAGGATGTGCCTAGTGAGTTTCTAGAGTTTCCAAAGGGGGCATTGAGCTGGAGACTGGGTTAGTAGGAAGAGTGAGGAGAAAGAGTGTGTATTTCCAAGACATGCATATTCTCCTCACTGCATTCCAGCAATGCTTGTGTTCTGAGTGTGTGATTGTCCTTGTTCTGTTAAAATAAATCTGGCTGAACAAAGGGGCACTACCTATTTGATTCTTCTGGGCTCAGAATCAAAAAGGGGTGAAAAAGCAAAGTTAGATTATTAAGCGCTTACCGCTATGAAGAAGAAATCACCCATGAAAATATGTGTAGGTCATATTGATTAGGGAGAAAGCAGTAAGAGGGGGGTAAATTGCCAGAGAATATAAATAGGTAATAAAATATGTTCAGTAGGTATGAAGACTGGAAATCAGGAATCTCTAAGCCTTGAGCAAAGGGAGAAGAAAGGGACTAAGGGCCTTTTCTCCCTGCTCCTATTCCTAACTCAGGAGAGCAGTTGTGACTGCTTGATCTGGAAGCCTGCCCAGGGCCCTGATATGCTCTGCCTACGCCAGGTTTCCCTTTTGAAAGAAGAGACTAGGTAAGGGAATCAGCACAAAAGTGATGGGTAGTTTCTCTGTCTGAAACTGTCAACAGAGCACAGAGCTTTGAAGTCTTTGAAATTGGAGAGGCAAGTGGTGTGGCCACCACTGGCTTTGAGTTCCAGAGAAACCTTTAGATGAGTTCAGGACAGACTAACTCCCTGATTGGGCGTGAGCGATGGTAACCGAAGACCAAACTAAGCTAGATGAAAACTGATTACTATCAGTTAGGTGAGACACCTAACTACATCTGTGTGCTCTAGTTCTCATATCAGTCATTTTCAACAAGTACCATGTTTCCCCGAAAATAAGACATCCTCCGAAAATAAGACCTACTTACAGATTTCCTTCTGAGTGAAATATAAGGCATCCCCCCAAAATAAGGCCCCCAGGCTCTGTCTCAGAATGAAAATTAATTTACTGTAAACTGGTTGCTAGGGCCGCCCCAACTGGCGTCTAGCAACCAGTGACGTTAAGCAGAGTCCTAACGTTACTGCTGTGTGAATGGAGAGAAATCAGCGTGCAAACTTTGTGAAACCTAAACTGCAATAAGTTGTGACTTGGGTGAAGAATTCATGGGAGAAAATCACTGACAGTTGCATTGCAAATGCACTGCCAGCAGGCTACCTTGACAAGAAGTACTCATTTAAAGACAGTGCTATTGCTAAACATGAGAGATTTGGTCCACTGATTCTGAAAGAAATGGAGTCACAAGAAATTCACCAGGAAATTCAGGAATTGGATTGTTATGATGGTGTTCCAGAAGATGATGACATGATTGTCATTGAATAAATGAGTGAATTCTTGATACTGTAGGATTCATAGTTTGTCTGGTTTGTGTTGACAACTACCGCACTACTGTACCATATACAGGTAATAAATTTCCTTTATTTTCATTTAACAATAAATGTGTACCGTATTCTTCTTCATGGAAAAATAAGACATCCCCTGAAAATAAGACCTAGCTTATCTTTGGGAGAAAAAATTAATATAAGGCACTGTCTTATTTTCAGGGAAACAAGGCATTTATTGAGCATTTGCTATATGCAATGCATTGTTATCTGCATAAGGAAATTTAGCAGAGGTAAAACAAATCCTCATAAAACTGTGAATTAAATTACATGACATTGTTAATACTAGACTATTTTTGACCTATCCAAATGTCAGTTTCTTATGGTTAAACCTAATGCTTCCAAAAGGGAATAGAATGATAAAGATAAATAAGACTATTCACATATCATGTCCGTGGTGATAAAAGTGCCTTGGAGAATGTTACATAGGGTAAGGCATGGCATGGGATGCTTTGGGAGAAGGGGCAGTAAAGGAAGCCTCATTGATGAACTGAAATTTTGTTGAAGACTTGAGGTAGAAAAGGATTTAGCCATTGGGAAGGTAGTGAGGTATTTCATATTCAAGGCAGGAGAATAACCTTTGTAAAGAGGTGAAGGTGATCATGTACCTATTGTTTCTGAGGAACAGTTAGAAGGTCAGTGCGGATGTAGTAGAGTTAGTGGAAGTGATTAGCGGTGAGTTAGAATGTTAGGAGGCAGCCAGACCATCAAGGTGCTAGTAGACAGGGCTTGTCTTCTGCTCTGAGTGAAATGGGGAGCCATGGAAGGACTTTGATCAATGTAGATTATACTGGGGTCACTCTGGCTGATGTGTTGAGAATAGACTGTGGAGAGCAAGGGTGGAAGCAGGGAGTCCTATTTTTGAAATTGTACAAAGGGTCAAGACAAGAGATGATGGATTTGTGGAACAATCTGATAGCAGTGGAGGTGCTGAATGTATTTTGAAGGCAGAGCAGACAGGATTGGCTGAGTGTTGATTACAGAGTACGTGAGAAAAAGAGGAGGCTAGGATGATTCTAAGATTAGCATGTGACTTTTGATATTCTCAGGTAAACACAGAAAAAGTTTCAAGCCAATACATAATTATAATTTAATGAGTATGAATGTTCTTAAAATCTCCGACTGGATTGTGTGCAATTGGTTTTCTCCAAGAGTAAATGTCTATTGGACTTATCCTGTGTTTACAGACATATCTGTTTATTTACTCAAAGAGTAAACCTGGTTACCAGCAAGACATAAAGGCTAAGAGCCTCATAGACCTGGGTTCTGACTGCCACTTAGCAATGGTGTGAAGATCTTTCCTGGAAGCCTTAGCTTCCTTGGCTAGATGAAGCTAATAAAACCTACTTGAAGTGGTGGCTGTGGTTAAATGAGATAATGCATGTAAAGTGTCCCAGCAATAAATATTTTATGTAATGTCTGGTAATAAACTGTGTATGGACACCATCGGAGTGCTTGATAACCCTCTGCAACACTTTCACATATTTTATCTTATTTTAACCCGTGGATCTTTTATACTGAGAACCATTTTGTGGTGTGTTTTTTTAATGTTGGTAAAAATAATAATCAATTTGTATCAAAATCTTTACTAAAGTTTTAGAACACTTATAAGGTAACTAAGTAAAAACCGTGCCAAGCCCCATCTGGTTCCTGGCCCCTGCACACTGCCTCCAGGTCTCTGCCTTCCTACCCCTCCTTGAGGTTGCCTTTCCTGAACAGAACTTGGCCTTCAATATCAAGGTAAGTAACCTTGATGCTTTCATCCCTTGTATTTCTTTCTTTTTTTTTTAAGAAAATATTTTATTGATTTTTTTTACAGAAAGGAAAGGAGAGGAATAGACAGTTAGAAACATCGGTGAGAGAGAAACATCAATCAGCTGCCTCTTGCACTCCCTCCCACCCCCCGGGGATGTGCCTGCAACCAAGGAACAAGCCCTTGACCGGAATCGAACCTGGGACCTTTCAGACTGCAGGCCAACACTCTATCCACTGAGCCAAACCGGTCCTGAGCCAAACTCGTCCCTTGTATTTCTAAGTTACTAAAATTAGATTTCTGCCTTGATTGCTATCACCAGATTTCTACAGTTGTAACCTAAATATTATCTTCTGATCCTGTCTGAGAAGTAGGGACCTGACTTCTCTAGTCACAGCCTCTCTCAGAGCCTGGGGCTTGGTTCTTGAATACCTCCCTGATGACCAGAACCTTGTGACTGTGGTAACTGTAGGAGTTAGTGCCTAACCTGAAATGCCTGGAATGGCGAAGTATTCATAATTTTGCAGGGACAACCCTGTCTAGAACTAAATAACCATATGTCTGCATTTGCATAGGACAGTCTGGTTTTTGGCTCTTGTTCCAGCCTCCAATTGCTACTTCCTTTCACTCTCAGACTGTCCTGGTTTGGACAATAAATTACATTGCCCATCTACTGAGTTCTGTACAGATGCTTTTCTGTTAAATGCTAACTTTATCAGAGACTGAATTCCTGCATAATACATAGATCTGTTTTTCTTACTCTTGTCCATTATATAGCTCACTTATTCTGGCATCAATGAAGTTTTGATTGCTATACCTTTATGATACATTTTAATATATGAGAGAAATAGACATAATTTTATTTTCCCATCAAAATATTTTTGGCTATTCTTCACTATTTATTCTTCCAGACGAACTTTAGAAACAGCTTATCAAATTTGTGTTTTAAAAATCTTAGGATTTTGATTGGAATTTCTTTGAACTTTTGGATTAACTAGGGGAGAGTTGACATTTTTAACAAATCAAGTATTTTTACACTTTCTGCCTGGACTTCTGAGTATCATTGCTAACTGTGGCTTTGCAATTTGTATTCCCTGTTCACCTTTTTTTTAATATCCTGCTGGTTGGATTCGATGCCTCTCTTCATCCTTATTATTTGCATTACATATGGATCTCATTTCTTGCACAAGGCACACCATCTTTCAGGGTATTCAGCTGGATCAGATCCTATTCCTATCCCACCCCAGCTGGAAGGCTGCAGTCCGTGCCATTACACCCCTGGGCTGGTATAAGAACTGATCATGCAGGGACAAACCCTTAGTCATGATAAAATGTGCTTTCATTAAGCAGTGGCAGCATTCTGTACTCTGGTGAACCTGAAAAGGCATTCATATGATATATACTGTAATGGGAAAATAATAGTAAAAAAAAAAAAAGCAAATGGTTTCAATGAATTCAAGGTTAATTAGAAACCCAGCATACCAGGGGTGGAAAGATAAAGCTAAATTGATAAGGTCAATTAAGGAAGGCACATTTGGAAAATTGATGGGGTCTTTGCAGCATTTGGAAAACTGAACATGTCTTTGCACTGCGATAGCAGGTTACCCTCAGCATTATCCTGCCAGTTCATTCAATGTTCATGGATCATGTAAATGTAACTTCTTCCTTGGGAGTGATCCGGTAGCATTTGTTGGGTTTGTATTGCTTTGAACATGAGACACCTCCCCCCTAACCCCCGGGTAATTCTGGACATTGCTGTCACTTTACTGTTCAATGTTACTACATCACTGGATATCCTCCCTTTTGGGTTTCACTCATGCAAAACATAAGAGAAATGTGTGAAAATTAGAAACACTGAATTGATGAGGCTGGCTTAGTATTTTTCTGCTCTGTGAGCTAGAGATGCAGCTCTTTTATTTTTATCCTTGTCTATGTGAGAGGAATTCAGATACAGGTCAGTGGGATAAGTGAGGAGAAAACTTGGCTCTGCTGTCTAAGAAGTGAATGCTCGTTGCCTCTCCCCGTAGAGAAGTGAAATGGCAAAGCAGGTATCCTGAGAGCAGTGCTTCTTGACCTTTTAAAATTCACACCTCCCACAGTGCTTTTCATCCTGTTGTATGACTCATTAACCAAGGCTGCACAGGGGTTGGAAACTGAATTTAGGAGAGAGGGGAAGCAGATGGCCCATGTGTCAAGGTTTGAGGTCTAAAGGCAAGCAGGTGCTTAATAAAGAGTAGCTGAAAGAACCTCTGAATAAACTGTTCTATGCAGGATCTGTCTGTACTTAAAGTTCTTATCTGCATGCAGTGGATAATAGGAGAGAATATCATCTGACTTGGCAAAAGCCAGACTGGGCATCAACCAAATTGAATGCACGCACTGCAGCCTGTGTTCGATGCAAATCATCAGATCAAAGGAGAAATGTCTGGACAAAAAGTCCTGTCCAATGGATTTGCCCAACGTGGAGTGCATATATGGATAAAAAGTGTCCAATCTCAGAGCTAAGGAGGCACAAATTTGCGTAGGACCTCAGACATGGGGTTGTCAATATCAGGTTGGTCTTGACTGAGATTTTGTGGTTCTCAAGGGAGTGAATGTGGATGGAGGAGCAGTGACCATAGCTGTAGTACTTTATTTTAACCAGAAAACAAGTCCTAACCATTAGTCTCATTCGTAGGACTTGCCGATGAAGAGCATGTTTGAGGCACTGGCTCCTGGTACAATAAGTTCCTAACTTTGACATTTCTTCAAGAGTTTTACACAAATAACCACCTTTAAGAGTTTGGCTTGTGTTTCTTTTTGAAACACATGGAGAAAGGCATAGCAGAGATAAAATAACAAATATAAAAATTAAATAACAGAATATGAAACAATTCAAGATAATATTGCAGTTGCCACAGGGCACCAAATTGCCAAATCACTTATATAATGACTAGAGTGCCAGTGCATGAAAATCATGCATGGAGAAGGGGTGTTCCCTCAATCCAGCCTGTATCCACTCCAATCAGGACCCCTCTCTCAATCTGGGATGGCTGGCTCCTAACCACTCACCTGCTTGCCTACCTTATTACCCCTAATCTCTCTGCCTGCTGCCTGATCACCCCTACCTGCCTTTGCCTGCCTGTCTGATCACCCCTAACTGCCTCTGCCTGCCTGACTGATTGCCCTTAACTGCCTTCCCCTGCTGGCCTAATCTCACATATCACCCCCAACTGCCTCTGCCTTCCTTATCATTCCTAACTGCCCTCCCCCTCGCCGGCCAAATCTCACCCCCAAGTGCCCTCTTCTGCTGGCCAATTTGGTTCTGATTGGTCAGTTTCCCTGCCAGTCAGTGTCAAAAGCTCCCCCTCCTAGGCAGCCATTCGCACCTCACAGTTGACCCAGATTTGGTTCTAATTGGCCAGTTTCTATGCCAGTCAGTGTCTCTGGGCCTATAAACAGGGTCTGATCAGAAAGGCAGGGCTAATTAGCAGCCCTGGTGGAGGCCTGGAGAGAAATGGAGGTAAAGCTATTGGCCAGGCCGGAAGAGAAAGAGAGACAAGTTCTGATCAATGGCTTCCACAGAGGTTATGGATCAGACCCTGCCACTCTCTCTCAGGCCTCTCTCCGGGCTTGATTGGCAGCCCCCTAGGCAGTCAGTGCTGGTTTGGGGGCAGGCAGTGGCCCCAGTCAATGCTGGGTTGCCATGGCAACCCCGCACTGATTTCTGGTCTGGTCAGCCTTCAGTAGTAACAGTGGTTATGATCCTGGGTCTTTATTATATAGATACTTTTCATAGGAATCAGGAGAAAAAAAAGTCTCCCTTTTCTGGGAGATGAGAGATTTTATACAGGAGGTAGGATCTGAAATGAATCTTTATGTTTTACTAAAATTTGAAGAGGTATAGAGGAGTGCAGATGTACAGATGTCGATGTGGAAAGAAAGAAAAGCATTAGGTGTATTGTAGGGATGGTGTACTGGAGAAGGAAGAAGGTCATAGATCAAGAATGAGGGAGGGAGAAGGGTACAGAGATGGAAGAGTATAGAATAAATATTTAGAGAAAGAAAGATAGGATAGTTTGTGTCTTAGAACTGTCATCTTTTCAGTAGAAGTAGAAGGAAGGGCATTTAATTAAACATGAGAGAAGCAGACATAGGACTGGGTTTGATGAACTGAGAGGAGGTATGGAATAGCAATTTTTGAGAGGTATTCCCTGGGACTAAGGAACGGGTGAAGTGATTAATAAAAAGGATGCTTTGGACAAAACTAGAAAGGATACGGTTTCAGTCTTGACTCCCAAACACACACACACACACACACACACACACACACACTCTCTCTCTCTCTCTCTCACACACACACACACACACAGACACACACACACACACACACACACACAAAGACACAACCAAACAGATTCTAGCAGAACTGGTCTAGGAGACCAGCTCTGGCATTTCTTTTCTGAAGAGGAGGTAGGTGGGGTGCTGGGAGGAGAAATTGGCAGGTTGTGTAGGAGGCAAGCTGAATCATGTTTACTAAAGTAAATGTCCCTTTCTTATCGCCTTTCATGGTCCCTTTATAAAAATGAAAAAAAGGTAGAACGTGAAAAGTCAACAAGAAATGGGAGGATGTTTTATTTTATAAATAGAAACAGAGCAAGGCTTTGACAAGTCTGTTCTCACCCCATCTCTTAAGGGGGTGGGAAGTGGGGATAGAGTAGTTGGCAGATGGTCAGCTTCTTTTTTTAGCATTCAGTTCATAACACACGTGTGGGGTGTAGTAGCCACAACAATGCCCTTTAAGAAAGAAAGAGTGGAATTTAGGGTCAATGCTCAGTGTCACACTCTGGGATATTTATTTTTTTCTGTGCCTCCTTCTCAAGACAGTACAACCCACCATGAACTGATTAGCAAGGGCTAATATGAGATGAATCATTAGTTGAATGCGCTCACTCTATGATTTAGTTAGGATTCCAGTACTACATTCTTCATTCCAGATGTGAAAGAAGAGTGTTAAATATACCATTTCTCCTTTTCACTATTCTAAAATTAGTTTATTGTTCTCATTGATTGGTTTTCATAGGGTCACATAAAGTCTTACATTTTACTTACACAGGTTCAGTTAAATTATTTTTTAAACACTCTTTGCTTCTACTTTCATTTTATTCTGTGGCTAATACAATGCTCTGGGTCAAGAGAGAGATTTTATTTCATTTTACGTTGGTAGAGTTCTGTTTTAATATACTTGCAATACAAACCCATAAATATGTCCAGATTCATATTGTGGATTGCTCTGGCAATTACATAGATCTTATGAACTGCATTGAGCATTAATACTCAAAATAATTAGTTGTGCTGATCTTCACTCATTGATCCCAGGAGTTAATGTGTTATAATAGTAGGGTATTAAAGATGTCTGCTTAGGGATGACAATTCAGGAAAAATCAGTTTATAATTTAGTGTACCATCGTGCTTCTTATTATAAAAAAGTTTAATTGCACAAAGAGCAAAATATGCAAAATCATTTGTTTTTAACAAATGGGAGTTAGATTTTGTGTTTGGCAAAAATGGTAAATGGTGGGTTGAAAAGAGCACTGAACTGTAAATCAAATAATAGAAGTTTAATTCTGGCTTCTTCATTTACTGTCTATCCTCAATCATTTTGTTTTCTTGAGGCTTGCTTTCCTTACTTCTGAAATAAGCTAAATCATGATTTGCATTTTATACTGGTTTCCTGGTTTAAAATGAGTTTGACATAGGTCACTCTATTTAAAAGTGAGAATAACCTTGTGTATGTTTGCTTTATTATTAGTCCTCATTTTTCAGATGATGAAGCTGAGGTTGGCAAGTCATGCCATTAGAAAATGGTAGAAGAATAACCTGACCCAGGGTTTTCTACTTCCACATCAAAGATTGTCCCACGACTTCACAGTGGTATTTGTGGCTTGATTCCCTTCAAGAAATTGCTAAGGATCAAAATATGTGATCTAATCTTCCTCTCACCCCAGCTACCGACTCTTATGGTCACACCTTAAATGTTATCATCAGCAGCAACTGTACCATCTCAGAGACCTTCATTTCATGCATCCTGCTCCCTAGTCAACAGCACGATTTTGAAGCTTTTTTATTTCAAGACTAGTGATCCAGTACACAGTGTTGTGCACGTTGAAAGGAAATTAATTAGAAGGTGACTGGCGGGGCGGGACTGGGCGAGATGGGCCAGACATGCCCTGGAGCCAACCTCCCACTTCCTCCTAGCCCACTGCACCTAGGGTGGCGCCATGGCTCAAAGGGCATCTGTGGAGTGAGCGGGGTCCCTCTGGCAGGTGGGGTCCCTTGGCCTGGCCTGCAGGTATTGGGCCAAAAGCAGCTCTCTGACATCCCCTGAGGGGTCCCAGAGTATGAGAGGGCACTCTGCAAAGTTGCTATCATATAGGGTGTGGATCACAAATACAAATGTGTAGTAAGCCAGATTCGGGGATTACAGTGCCCCCAAAACAACATAACCCACAACTGAAGGTTGTGGTTTATAGTGCAGCCCCGTGAGGAATGGGCTCCCTCATCTCTGGTTTTGGGGTGTATTGCCCGAGAACCACTGCTACCAAGTCATTGCAGCTCTGCAGCTCCTGCATTGAATGAATCTAGAGATATAAAATTGGGAGTCACCAATAAAATGAAGCCCTATTGGTCAGTGTGTGTCATAGCAACTGGTTGGATGGGTGGAAGGACACTTAGCATATTAGTCTTTTATATATATAGATAGATCCTCTCTGCAACAATTTATTTATTTTTATCTTGAGTCTTCCTATATTCTAAACTCACCCAAACTCTTATTATCACTCAATGTAGTTGACTAATTTCCTGAGGAAGTCTTGTCTTTTGGCTGTTGTAGCACCATGTCAGATGGTTTTCCTACCACCTCCGGATTTTTCTTCTCAGGCTCCTCAGGTGGCTTCTCAGTCGCTACCTGTTCTACAAATATTGAAGTGACCTCTCTTTGTTTATATTTCCTGGATGACCGCATCAGTTCCATGGCTTTAAGTGCCATCTATGGCTTGGTGACTCCCAATTTTATATCTCTAGATTCATCTCCTGAACTCCAGACTCCAGTTTCGCAAGCCAAAAATTTCAAAATAATTTTTATTCCTTTTAATGTTTCAGCATGCATTCCTACATCCAGATTATCTCCATGTTCTCTGTTTCTATTTCCAATACATCTCTCTAATCAGTTCTCTTCTCTTTGTTACTCCTATTACAATGCTAGTTTAAACTACCAACATTTTTCTCATCTGCACCCCAATAATAGCCTCATTGCTGGTGTCTCTGCTTCCTTGATCTTTCCACTTACCATCTATACCTTAAAGCAGTTAGAGGGGCATTTTTAAAAGGAGAAATTAGAATAGGCCTTTCCTTGTTTTAACAATGCTAATGGATTTCTACTGCTCTTAGAATTTGAACTCTCCATAGGCCCTGTGTGGTCTCTCTAACATTATTATGTCTCTTCTTCATTCAGTCACACTGGACACGCCAAGTGTTTTCAGGGCCTTTGCACATACTGTTTTAACTTCCTGAAATGCTCTGCGTCCAACTCTTGGCTTGTCTGTATCCTTCCTATCTTTTTGTGTTCAGTTCAATATCATGCCTCAGAAAGGTTTTGAATCACCACTCTTCCTAAGAGTCTTACTTGCTTTTCCTGTTGCCCTAATTACTTTCTACCATTATTATTTTTTTCTTTCTCATTCTTCTCACAACTACAATTACTTTGTGTATCTGTTTATTGTGTGTCTGTCAACCAGAGTTTCAACACAAGACTTTAAGGACCTTGTTTATATTTGTAAGTTTTTCTCCAGTGTTTGGTACATTTCCTGGCATGAGTAGGCTCTTAGTAAGAACGTTTGTTGAATGTAAGAGATGTGACACTGTCTGTCCATTGTACTATGCTTACGTAAATGCATCCTGCTCTTCACAGATGAGCTGGATGAGCTAAGCATATCAGGAACACAGGTGCTCTGTAGAGGGTCACAAGGTAAAATAATAAGTCATATTAGTGATATTTGCCATTCAACAGCTCTCTTTCTCACATGAAGAACTCTGTTTTGTTTTGCATAACCAAAACTGGAACTAATAGGATATGGATAGACTGTAAGCAAATGTTGACTGAAGTAAATAATATATGTTGTGAAATCTTTATGGGAAATGGTATTGCATAAGATGAATACAATTTTATTTCTTCTGTGTTTTTGAGAACATAATGTTGGATTCTGTTGCTGTTTCTAGGTGATGGCCTGAGCAGAATATATAACAGACTTTGACACCACAGGAAATGATCTTAAAACACTGATACCATAGCAAGGCATGGGAATTAAAGAGTATCAATCACAATGATTCATTTTTAGCTTTTTTTTGTCCAAGTTTGAAAGTTTTCTTTAAATGGGAGTTAAAGCTCATTCAGACTCAGAGTTCATGCAGACTCAGAGAAATTGCTCATATTTCAGCTTAAGTATCAGAGTAATTAAAGGTATGTTATGTTGAAGGTCTCTACTTTCCCATTTTCATTTAATTCAAGGGATTAAAGAAATCATCTAATATCTTAATGCCAATGGCCTAAAGCACAGAATTTCAACTGGCGAACATCTTTATTAATAAATCAGATTACTAGATAATATGTTGATAAGAAAATGGTATGAGCAAGAACAAAAGTAAATCCTAAATATCTTCCTTATAAACATCCTTTCTTTCAATGGCCAATATTTGTTTATTTTTTCTACTTGTTATTTAACTCTAAGTAACAACATTTGCTTGTGAACATATTTATTTTGAGGTTATATTTATTATGTAAATTGGCATAGCACAATAACTGTTTTCAAAGCATTTTCCCCCTAGACATATCCTTGCTTATCTTCTTTTCACTTTTCAGCCAGTGTCTTTGTTTATCTCTTTTCCTTAAATTTATTTCCTTTGTAGAGGATGAAACTTAGCAAATACTGGGTAAGTTCAAAGAAAAACAAAGGAAGGAATAAAAATTGCCATGCAGAGTCAGCTGCAGATAAAATTTTGAAACAGGATAACTTATTTTTTAATATTATTACATCATTGTAATATATAATTTAATTTAAAAAATATATTTTATTGATTTTTTACAGAGAGGAAGAGAGAGGGATAGAGAGTTAGAAACATTGATGAGAGAGAGTCATCGACCAGCTGCCTCCTGCACAACCCCCACTGGGGATGTGCCCGCAACCAAGGTACATGCCCTTGACCGGAATCGAACCCGGGACCCTTCAGTCCGCAGGCCAACACTCTATCCACTGAGCCAAACCGGTTCCAGCTATATAATTTAATTTTTTAATTTAAATTCTTTATTGTTGAAAGTATTACAGAAGTCTCCTTTTCCTCTCATTGACCTCTCCCTAGCTGCTCCCACACCATAGCACATGCCCTTACCCACTTACTGTCTATGTCCATTGGTTATGCTTATATCCATGCATACAAGTCCTTTGGTTGATCTCTTAACCCCCTCTTCTCACTCCCTTGCCTTCCCTCTGAAGTTTGATGGTCTGTTTGATGTTTCTATGTCTCTGACTATAACAGGATACTTTAGGAACGAGGCTGATCTTGAGGAATTCCCCTTGCTTTGACAGCAGTGTTGGGTGAAGCTTGGCAGAAGGGTGTGTTGTAGATGTAAATTAATTGATTTTTCAAATGGTTTGGGCAAAACCAAATATAGCAGCAATAATGCTGACATGTTGTTTTACTTGTTTGATACGAAAAGGTGTCTGTATTCTGAGGTTAAATTTTAAAATTTTGTGTTAAAATAACCTCAACCAAAAGACAAAACATTTCTAAGATGCTATTGCAAATTTTACCATTCCAGATTTAGCTTTAAACAAAATTCTAATATAACTTTTCAAGGGTCCAAAACTTAAAAGAATGATGGTGTTTCTCACTCCCAGTATGTTATGGAAAGAAAAATAATGCTCAACCATAAACTAAGAGGAAGTTCAAAATATGATACTTATTAAAGTGGCAGTTTTAAAGTCTTGAATTTCTAAATGTCAGGTTCTTTCATGGAATATTTACTGGGGGTGGAGGGCTGGTTTGCAGGTGCCCAGGCATGTCTCCCATCGCTACCGCCCCAGGTGGAGGAGTTGCTGACATTGCCCGTGCAGAGAACCCTAATGTGGTGAACCAGCCAAAATGAGGATATGGTCCATCTGCTCTGCACTGGGCTTTCATCTCATCCCAGTGACGGCTGCAAAGCAGATGCCTGAACATGAGGTATACAATGGTATACAATGGTCATTTACTCAGAGGCACAGGAGAAGAAGTTTATTCAGTTTGTTTACAGCTCAGAACACAGAATAAGAGTCAAGCATGCTCTCTGTGATGTTTCAGGGTCTATTCAAGCCAGCACAGATTGAGCTGGCCAGGAGGCTGGGTACAATCCTTCTAACCCACTGATGTTGTCTGATAGTGGTATGACCTCAGGCAAGTCACTGCATCTTCGTGTTTTGTGAAGTGTCATCTGCAAATTGCAGATTATAGAACACTAGAGGCCCAATGCATGGAATTTGTGCATGGGTAGGCTACCTAGGCCTTGCTGGTAATCAGGGCTGATCTGTGGAGTGACTGGTGGGGTGATCAGGCCCACACCCACTGGCACCCACCTTGGCTGGCCTGGGACCTGCAGGCTGGGGGCAGCTCCTGCATTGAGCATCTGCCCCTGGTGGTCAGTGTGCATCATAGTGACCAGTTGTTCCACTGTTCGGTCAATTTGCATATTAGGTTTTTATTATATAGGATACTCTGCCTATGTCCCCTGACTGTTATAGGAACACATAATATAACATCAAATCTTACTTATTCATTTGAGCACAGCAAAAATGCTGCCACTTATGTGGTCATCAAAAGAGTGATAATTCCACCCTAATTGGTTTGGCTCAGTGGATAGAGTGTCTGCCTGTGAACTGAAGGTTCCCAGGTTTGATTCCAGTCAAGGGCATGTACCTTGGTTGCAGGGACATCCCCAGTAGGGGGTGTGCAGGAGGCAGCTGATCGATGTTTCTAATTCTCTATCCCTCTCCCTTCCTCTCTGTAAAAATCAATAGAATATTTTAAAAACGGGTGGTAATTCCATTCAAATTGGCACTTTATTAACATCTATAGCGAACTTTATTTTACGTTCTCTCCAAAGTACTTCAGTGGTTATGAGTGGGAGTGAGGAAGTAGCAGAATCAGGTATAAAAATAAATAACCCAGTACTTGAGTATTTACTTTAAAAATAATACAAATTACCCATGTTCCATCTGGGTCTCTCCCAAATGCTTTACACGAATGCCTAGTATCACAACACTATTACATACGTTCTGTAGATGAGATGAGAAAATGGCACAGAGAAGTTAAGCAACTTGCTTAAGGTCACAGAGTGAGGGTGTGGCCGAGACTACATAAGTAGCCTGATTCCAGAGCATATATTCTTAATCACTATAGTTACTTTCCATGATGGGCTATTGAATTAATGAGTGATGTATGTTAGAATGTATTAAAAAATGTGAAGCACTATGTAAGTTTAAGTCATTACTACAACTTCTGCTATAGACATAACTATTACTGCAAAATTACAATCGACCTTCCATAGCATATCCGGGGAAAGAAATCTCAGTTTTCTACTTTGATGTTGAAGTGCAGTAACAGATAGGAAACAAGCATCTGACCAGACTTGGCCAGACCAGGCTTAGTATAAGATGTATGTTCAGCTGTATGAGGACATAAAAAAAAATGTCCCTGATATCCTGTCCTCACCCATAGGGGCATGGCATTTACGGTTATCCTGAGTGACTTTTGGTTACTGGCTCAGCCCATAGTAATCTCTTCCCCAAAAGACTATGCATGAGTTCATCTTTTGTACCCCAAACAAAGCTTCATTCGCATTAGCTTTGCCCTCAATATACCTTTTCTGGTACTTATGTTAGACAACAATAGCCTCATCTTCAGTTTCCCCCATCTTCATTTGGTGGTTAAATCTTACCCTTTAAGTGTTTATCAAAGATATATCCTCCCCTGCTTCTTCTCTGATAGCCATTAATTTCAGTATTTCAGATTACACCATGGTAATAAGTTCCTAACTGGCATCCATTTCAGGCCATGATCTGTATTTTCTTTAATATTTCTCCCAGGCTCCATTCTCTAATTTATGTTTATGAAATGCATATCTGATAATATCCCTCCCTGTTAAAAGCCATTCGTGGTACCTAATTGCCTCCAAGATAGAGCATGATCTTCTTAGCTCAGTGATCAAAGCATTCCACAATTGGGCAGGAAATTAATTTGTCTGCGGTAGTTGATGAGGAAGTTACACTGGGGAATCACTGACTATTAATTTTTTTTAGGTCCGCTCCCTTTCTCATTACCTAATGAGGCTCTGCCAAGCAGGAGACCCATAATCTCCCGCTGTTGGAGAACAGTGAGTAATCAGGACTCTTATTGGAAAACCTGATGCTGAGGTCTGTGTGGGCTTGCGAATCTGTCTGGGTCCTTCTTGGGCGGTGTGCGGTGAACGACAAGGTGAGCTGGCACAGTGACTCATCAGACCCAAGTCAGATCAGTTGAGGGGAGGGAGGAACCAGGTCTGTGAAGAAAGCTCTTCTGGAGTAAGGTGCCAATGAGGTTCCCCTTCAGATTGTAATAGCCCGCTGGCCATTGTGCCGAGAGTGTTTATTAATATTTTTTCTTTGTTAATGAATTCCTTGGGGTGAAACTGGTTGACACAATTATGCAGAATGGAAATGTTTAAAAGATGAACTGACTGAGAAGTGGATCTTTTGTAGATGGCTGCCACAGATTGAAATAATACCATGAGATTATTAAATAGTCATCTTCTTTATGTTCTTTTGACGAAAATAAAAGCCCCTTAACTTCATCTCCTTTTCCTTTTCTTGTCAACATCTCCAAGTATCCATGTCCTATTTTACAAACCATTTTTTTTAATTCGGTTGAGGTATTGTCCAATAAGACCATGGGGTCTTAATGGTGAAGTGAGTAGATTATTTTAATTCCCATTTGACCTCTTTTCTAAGTGACTTTCTCAGCAACGAGTAAGAGTTCCCATGTCTGAGCCCTAAAAGTGGTTAAAGGATGTATCTGTCACCACCAACTGGGTGCAAATTGTGTCTTCCTACTTATCCTTTCATAAGCATATGTCTATTCTGCTCTTTGTGGTTTCCCCATGCCTAATGATACTAGGTATTTAATACGTATTGTTAATTGATTGGCATGTAAGAGTCTAACACCTAATATTTATTTGGATGCTTCTTAAAACACATGTCCTGGGGGCTGTCCAAGATCCACTGGTTCTCAGAAACAAATGGCATCCTCAGAGGAAGTGCTGCTGACTTTTAGGTCTATGCCTATGGGAAAGTACCCCTCTCTACAGGTTTACTTAGTTACTCTGAGTGTCATCACCAAACCAAAAGCAGGCGAAAGTGCCGAGATGATAAATCTGATTAGCATTCCCAGAGTTTAGAAATACTTCTCAGCCACCTTTACCCTCACACGTCTATATTTCAATCTGTTCAATTCAGCTGTCAAATTTTACTCCAAATTATCCCCTTGCAACACTTGAAATGCTCCCTTTAATGAATTCTCTGCACTCAGAACTTTGAGCAATACCACGTTAGTTAATTACCCAAGTTTATGGCTTTAAGCATTTCCTAATGCACATTAGGAAAATTTTTAGTGAGTGCCAGCATCAGAGCTTCAAAGACTACAGCCTTTGCTTTGCACAGAACGCTCAGAGGGGTGAGAGGTGGGTATGTGGTTGACCAGAGGGCACAGAAGAGCAGAGACGAAATTTTCACACTCGGCTAGCAGATAGTAGTTAAGAAATGCTCTTACTGACTTAATTCAAAAAGTAGGAAGGTTCAATGAAAAATTGTCACCAGTTTGTAAGTTGGATTAAAATATTTTTGTATAAATTCTCTTAGGACTAGTTGTTTATAGCTCTGTGATGGGTGTTATAATTGGAGATCAGATATAATGACCATTATATCAAATTGTCCTGTGGAAGTTTTTTTTTTGTTTATTTGTTTGTTTTTACATAAGGATTTTTCATAAGAGAAATAAATAAGCTTTATATATTCTTTTTTCTCTGGCAGCATTCTATTATGTCTAATGCATTCTTCATGACAACTATGTGATAGGTATTACTATCCTCATTGTGACAGGGAAATAAAAGTAAAATCAGAAAGAGAAACTAAGTTAATGACAGAGTGACAAAGTTCCTGTTGCTCACCCTGAAATCATAGGGAACCACTTGTTTGTTAATCTGAGATCTTGGTTCGTTGCAATCATTACTACTTGTCAGTGAGAGGTTTCTTTAATTTCTTAAGTATAAGCACTTGTCTCTTCTGTCCTAACAGAGGACAAGTCTCAGTCAATATTTCAACATAATGGATGTGGTGTCACCAAGACACAAAGCCTCAGGATAACCAAGAAATAGTTTTGTGCTCCAAGATACCTCAGTTCTCATTTTTTAATATCTTGCTTCTGTTTGTGAACATTTATCCAAACCTGTTAAAAACATAAAGCTCAGAATATTTCCTGAAGGCCTGGGGAAAGGATACAGACGAAAGGATCCAGTCTCCTTATGAAGAATCAAATAGTATATACAAACTTTACTGAGCAGTGGAAAAAAAAGGATTATATCCCATGCTGTCCATTTCTCTACTCCCACTGATAAATTATCATTTTTCTACTCTAATTTTTTCGGGTATTCTTGTAGTCTTAGTATCCCCCAAGTTCCTCTCCTCTTCCCAAAATGGCACCTGGCAATGTTTGAACTGCTTAGAACTATGCGTTGATAGAACTAAGAAAAGTTTCTCTCATCTTAGCACAGAAGCAGGCAATCTGGGGAGAGGAATAGAGAGAGAGAAAAAGAACGAATTCCTACTAGAGAGAATATATTATTGTATTAGGTGAGAAAATTTTACAATAGACAATGTCCAGTTTATGGACATAGCTGGAAAAGTCCTCAATTCTTTAGTTTTTTTACTTGCTGCTGTTGAATATAATTTGGCTGTACTGACTTATGAGTAAAGTAGTAATTCTAGGTGAGACTGAATTTGCCTCCCTACACACAGAAGAAAATATCCCAGAGGAAATAGGAAAAATTCACTGCTCTTGAAGTCAGAACTCTCAGATTGGAGTCCTACCTCAGGTAACCATTAACAGAATGAGCTTGGGTTAATCACCAAACTTTTAAAAACCTTGGTTGCCTGTAGAACAGTTACATTAGAAGTGCCAGTCATATTGCCTGTCATGCCCAGGGCCCCTTCTATATGGCCCTGTTTTGAAACAAGTAATCTCACTGCCTTAGAGCCACAGCAGACCGGCCCCAGGTGGATGCTAACATAAGGTGGGCCAGCAGACTTTGAGAGGATTTGTCATGAAAAGATGATCTGGGGCTTAAAATAGGAAACATAGAGTAGAGCCATAACATAGAATCTGGGTTAAGAGAGGTCACAGGGAGTGGAAGTTAAGAGCACTTCAAGTGCTTTATATTTTGTCAGTGAATCTTTCAACAATTTTATAAGGTGGGCTCTGTTAATATCTCCATTTTACAGATAAGGAAACTAAGGCGCAGAGAGGGTAATTAATATCTTCCTGGTCACACAGCTGGTAGGTAGCAGAACTAGCATTTAAACCCGGGATTCTGGGCTCCAGAGTCTGCTTATTGACCACTATTTTCTGCTGCCTCTTTCTAACTGATGTGTTCGAACAGGAAGAGAACAGAACAGATAAGTAGAGAGTGGCTGAGTCCGAAAGAGGGCTGACAACCAGAATAAAGAAGAACAAAATCAGCCTGAAAAGACTGTGGCTACCTTTGCTACAGTAACAGGCCCTAGGAAGCCTGAAAACCCCCAAAGATACTTTTATTTCCTTCTAGGAAGCACCCCCTTTCCTGAGAGGTCTCCAGTGAGCCCCTGATCCAAGCATAACACAACAAAAAGAGGAAGTGATGAGGCTGAGCCAATGGGTACCAACTCTTGCTCTGTCCTGCTCTTTAGGATGTATGAAGGCTTTTGACACATGAAAACAGAGATCAGTTTGTTTTGGTCACCACTTTCCACCTAACATTTAGCATATCACATCATGGTGGCTCCTGAAATACTCATTGGATGAATGAGTGGAAACTGAAGGATTCAACAAATATAAAGTACCATTACTTTTTTTCTGATTATCTCACTCTTCTCTTCCTTTTACAAACTAATTCCCCATGGATCAGTCCATATAGTTGCAGAAATATCCTTCTGCTAGAAAACTGAGAATTTGTATTATAGGCATAAAATTAAGTGGTTCAGATTTCTTATACTTGAAGGACTAAGAGAGCAAACACTTTAGGTTATTATTCTATATTTATCATGTCAACATTTTATCAGGCTTACCTAACTATGAGACCCATTATAGCTTCATATAATGTTGAATACTGTGTTATTAACTTGCTATATTAAGTGTCTTTTTTCCTAATCATAGTAATTTCAAAAAGATCACACTCTCTTTCGGTCTCTGCTGGTAGATATAAGGATTTAACATCAATTACTTCAGCAACTTGCATCCTTGTGCATATTGACCTCCTTGAGGGTCACATGTCTTTAGACTCTAAACTAAACTCTGTTAATGACATTTTTTTTTATCAGTCTCCAGAAATACATGTCTTACATTTTTACCAATGTTGCCTTATCTTCAAGCAAGGTCCCTGTTTTCCTAGCTGAAAATTCATAGCAAGACTAGCGGTTGATGAATCTGAACACGTTTCCTGCTTTTCCTTGATCCTCCTGCATTAAATGCTTAACATTGAATGCTGGAGCTTACAGCATCATGTGCTCTAGAGACAGAAGTAAATGAAAAGTCAACCCTTTAGGCTGTGTCCCTGCACAGGCGTCTGTGCCTGCAGAATTTTGTCAACACAAAAGGAGCCTGGAGATTCCTGTCACTTTTAGTATAGCTCCTGAGAGTCTATGTTTGCTTTTTCTTGGGGAACACAGAAGATGAGAAAGCTAGGCTATTCTGAGAATTTCTGAGCTTCTGTAACCTTGAAGGATAGAGCTATCAAGAGGAGATGGGGCCGAAACTGGTTTTGCTCAGTGGATAGAGCTTCGGCCTGTGGACCTAAAGGTCCTGGGTTCGATTCCGGTCAAGGGCATATACCTTGGTTGCGGGCACATCCCCAGTAGGGGGTGTGCAAGAGGCAACTGATCGACGATTCTCTCTCATCGATGTTTATAACTCTCTATACCTCTCTCTTCATCTCTGTAAAAAAATCAATAAAATATATTTATAAAAAAAAAAGAGGAGATGGGGAGGGGATGTTGGGGCGGATGTGGGGTGGATATAATCTGATACCCGTCATGACTGTGACAGGTTGCCATCATAGTTTATTTTCTAGTTTGTATAAAAACTTAGAAATATTAATTTATGTTTATAATTTCTAGAGCTGATTTATTATCCTGACAGTGAGACACATAACTTCTAAGTAGGGGCTGACACTTTGGGGAAAGGGCATGTGCCGGGCAGGGGGAACACTGTGCCTGATGTGACCACAGCTCCCTGGGGCTCCCTGTCTATTGTGGCAGGCACGGTGTTTTTTCCCTTCTTTACTTTTCTCTAGGAATTCCACTCATTTTGCAGACCAGGCTTAGTCCTAGTATTCCCTCAAGATACTGTTTTTTTTATTGTAATTGACCTAGACTCTAAAGATCATACATGCAGTTTACTCTTCCCTGAACTCCCCACTGGCCTGAGAGACATACATGGATAAGGACCAGTGGCTTCCTCTTCCCTCCCGTCCCCCCTTCCCACTCCCCCATCAGTTAAGAGGTTGGATACTTCTTAGCCGACACACATCAGAGTACAGTACTGGGAAATGGCATCCCACAGCCATATTGAAATAATATTTTGAGGTGTGCGAGGATATCAACTCAAAACCCTTTCAGGGATTCCCCCATCCCTAGCCATATGCTTGGAGCCACAGGTATGTTTGTCTTCCTGTATCACTTTGGCATTTTTTGACAGTCTCCATCACACCCCTATTTGCTCCGTCAACAAGGGCTCTCTAATGAGTGCCTTGATGCTGTGCAGGGAGCCAGAGAAGAGAGCCTCACACTTTAAAGGAGAAGATGTTAATTATGCTGGTGACAGACTTCCCTTAATGGGACTTTATTGGAATCTTTAATCTCAGAAAATATAAATGAAGCGGACATTTAAATTTTGCTTTCATTTTTCACCTTGACCAAAAAATTGAGTTATTCCTATGCATTGGATAATGATGATTTATGGGCCAGCTGAGCGTAAATTTTGAGGGGCATCCAATGTCATTATTTGCTATGTGATAGTTCTGACTTCACAAGCATGGAATGGCCATCAGATCAGAGGCTTTCCTGTAGCTGAGACTGGAGTATGCAGCCGTAGAACCTGTCTGATAAAGGCTCCTGCCTTGTTGGAAGTGTGCTGTTCCATTAGGTATTTTATAAATGTAAGTGACATCTGAATGTTCCTAAATGGATGTACCTGATTTTGTTAATCATTAACCACAGAGTAGCTTTAATGTATGTACTCCATGAAATACACACTGACAGTGAAATTGCCTTTATGAGATATTCTATGACTTTCAATGCTATGGTTCCTTAGTCAACTGTATTTTTATGATGGATATTAACAGCTGGTTAGATTCTTTTTACCTGGCCTTTATGTCTATAAATAAATCCACCGACAATCATGGAGAAAGAGGAATCTGTTAAAAATTTAATTTATTCTTTCACATAATAATCTTGAGCACTGGACAGGTGCTTATTAATTATCCCATATTGTTGAACTTCTCTATAATTATCTAAGTCTAACTTATGAGTTGCTATCTCCAAGGCTAGCCTATGAGTTGGGGTGTACAAGAAAGAAATTTAACTTGTTTGTAAGTTATGTACTGATGATGGTCTCTTGTTTTCCCAACCCCATGATAGGTTGGAGTCCAACCAACATGAGGAAGTATATAGGGTGGCTTTTGAAGGGTGTGGATGCTTTGTCTCAAATTGGCAATGGGAAGCCCAGAGAATATCATCACCCTTCCCTTTTACCCCAAGCCCAGAGGCAAAGAATTGTAAGAGAAGAGCTTTCATAGGAAAATCAGGGAGAGGAGCCCTGTTGTTAGGGGTAAACCAAAGTTAGTTAAGGGGAGGAAAATAAAGAACGGGATAGAGATAACTTTGATGGGGATAAGAGGCCCTTATAGATAACTAATAAAAGCAGAGGGAAAAGAGAAAAAAAGGATGTCTCCCCTTCTTCCCAAGAGACTAGAGACAATAAATATCCATTGAGCTTTGACTATGCACCATGGTTTTTAATATGTTAGTTGTTTCACATGTTTCATTCCAATTATTTTTTAAAACAGCCCTCTAAGTGGATGTTATGTCCATTTTAGAGGTGAAGGACTGAGGTTAGAAGAGTTAAATATCTACCAAAATTCAAATTGCAGTATATGGTGAAGGTGATGTTCAACTGCAGATGTGTCTAACTGCAAATACTCCATCTTTCACATAATAGATGCCAACATGGCAACCACAAATTCACAAATGGATTTATTTATTCATTCATTCATTCATTCATTCATTCAGCAAATACTGAGACTCTATTATTGCCAGACAGTCAAGATTATCTCTCTCTCTCTCCATTTTATTTTATTTTATTTTATTTTATTTTATTTTATTTTATTTATTTTTTTGCTTTTATGGTACCTGCTGTCTCTTTCCTTGCCTTCTTACCCTGTAGATTTGTTTTTTGTGAAGAATTGATGACTTTGCATCCCAGATATGCTGTTCAGGAATTTAAATCATTTTGTTGAATTGAGTCCCTGATTTTTGTCCAGTAAAGTGGAGGATAGTAAGAATGTTTGCCCCATGATGTTGGGCTGTTTAAATGAGATGATAGATGTGAGAGCATCCCTTGAGGCAGGAACTCACTAATGTGTTTAGCAAATATTCTCTCTGCAGTGGAAGGTGGTATAGATATATGTCTCTTTGGAGAACAGTAGCCCAGCTGATGGTAATGTGGTGAATAATGATGAAAAAATCCTTAAAAGGAACAGGTCACAAGCTGACTGCCTAAATATATGTATTTTTTAAAAAATGAGTTGCCAGCCCTTATATGAAAATTTCTGGATTCTCTTGAAAAATGGGAAGACATGTCAACAAAAGGTTGGCATTCCCACATTAACTAGAACCAAGCAGTTATGCTGCCTAGTCCGGTGTCCAGATGACCTGGTTTGCCTGGGACAGCCTGATTTATGCTTGCTCTCTTCCTTAGCATAATTAATGATGCCATTTTCTCTTTGGTTTGGACAAATTTTATGTGTTCCCTTCATCTCTAGAGTGCTATGGTGTCTTTGTCCCCTCACTACCTCTCACTTTTATATTATCTGTCTATCCCCATAAGCATTTTAATTTGTGACCTATTTTTAAGGGTTTCTTTTTCCTCTTGACTTTGTTTTCCAAAGATGCATAACTTTGGAAGTGAGAAATATTTAGCTTTTCCACTTTCAGAAACTATATTCACCCATCAGTATTGAATGCAAGAAAAAGGTAATGTTCTGTGCAGTGACACCTGCCCTGCAGAGAGCTCCTAGTAGCCTTGGTAATTCACTGGAAAATTTGGTCAGAATCAGAGTGTCCCCAGAGGCAAATCCTTTATAAATTTAAACAGTGGATGTTATTTTCAAGGCTATATAAAAACAGCCTGCTACTTTTGTAGAGCTCTTTACTTTCACATAGAAGTCTTTCCAACATGTCACTTGTGGTAGGCAGGAACATATTTTTATTTCTAGTTTTATAGATGAGGAAGCTGACTGAACAATTAAGGGAGATAACCTAAGGTCGTATAGCACATAGATTATATATAAGTGTATCTGGCCCTTAGTTCTCCTGAATCCTCTAACTCTCCACACCACCACCACCACTACCCACCATGCACACATACACACATTTTTTTTCTATTACTTAAGGACATTTATCCAATCTAGAGGCACACACACACACACACACACACACACACACACACACACCATCTACCTTATGACATTTTCCTAACTATATATGAACTGATCACTAACAATTATGTATTTTTATAAAAATATGTGACTTTGCCATGGACTTTTATCACCTTCTGCATGGGGAAATAGATAGATAGATAGATAGATAGATAGATAGATTTAATATTTATTTTTGGCATGCAACAAGATAGATGTGGTCCCTGTCTTCATGACATTTGCATTCTGGTGAGGAGGGGGAATAGACATTAATTAAATATCACAAAGTATGCAATTAGAAGCTGTAATTGGTGGACCTTAGTCTGCCCTCAGGAGTTCATATTCCAGTGAAGGAAAAGTACTAAGAGTGTGAGAGGGCACACTGGAGGGGATGGGAATGAGGGAATAGAAAGGATAGGTCAAGTATGTAGACCTAGAGAAATCTTTTCTTAAGAAGCAAAATTTGGCCCTGGCTAGTTTGGCTCAGTGGACTGTGGACTGAAGAGCCCCAGGTTCAATCCTGGTCAGGGACACATGCCCAGGTTGCAGGCTTGATCCCCAGTCCGGGGCATGCGGGAGGCAGCCAATCAATGATTCTCTCTCATATTGATGTTTCTTTCCCTCTCTCTCCCTCTATCTCCCTTCCTCTCTGAAATCAATAAAAATTCTTTAAAAAAAGAAGAAAATTTTGACTTGAGGTTTAGGGTGGGGTTGGGCATTGGGTAGGAGAGTTCTAGATGGAGGAAAGAGGATGTACACATTACTTGAGGCAGGAAGAAGTTTGGCTTATTGAGAGAAGTTGGAGACTACCAATGGGTTAGGGCTCCAACAGTGAAGGAGGGTGGTACAATCCGAAGCTGCCTTATTACATAGGACTTTGGGGCCACGTTGAGGATCTTGAACAGTAGTCTGAAAGCAAAAGGAGTTAATAACAGTTTTAAGCAAGGGAGTGGTAAGATCATATTTGAAATTTGAAAATATCAATCTTGCTGATATTTTAAAGTAGTATAGCTTGATAGATGGGAGCCTATAGTTCATATGGACAGGTTATAATGCTGGGGGTGCTGGGAACTGGGACAAAGGGAGAAATTGGAGAGCAGGCTTGGTGTGGGGTTAGGGATAAAGACTGAGAGTGATAGAATATCAGGATTGCTCCTAGGTTTCTATCATGGGTCAGTTATTGAGATAAGAAATTGTGGATGGGGAGCAGTTGTGAGGAGGGGAAGAGTAACACTAAGATTTAATGCCAATGTCTTGTAGACATTTATTTTCACTCATCAACAGAAACATCAATGTCTTTACCTTTGGTGAAGAGATAGACTTACTGATTTATAGCCATTCAGTCAATAAACACTCAATGGTATCTACTTGAGTTTTTACTAAAGGCAATATTGTCAGCAAATCTGTATATTTCATGTTATTCATAGTGAATATCTTGGGTTTCACTGGCAAAAACTAGGGGCATCAGAGATCCACTTAGTAGAATGTATTCTAATTTTGAGTAATCCTATCATCTCTAAGCTGTCCTGATATTATCCTCAACTCACATTTTATGGACTGCTCCCTTTAATCACAATGTATAAGTCCATTATAGTTTTATTTTTCATATTAAATAGGGATATTTTTATGTTCCCACCACTATTTTGGAAGCTTCTTAAGGACAGTGAGCAGGTTATAATCAGATTTGTTTTCTAGGTATCCAGAATGTGCCTGGCTCGTGTGACTTACACAGCAAATGATAGTTGAGTAAGTATTTTATACCATAGAAAAGTTTTAAATTAGTCATTTATTCATCTCATTTTTGTCCCCATTAATAATGTACTGTAATGACTGAAGGAACATTTCCTAGAAAGTAAGTGAGGGGGGTGTTTGAGACCTAGACAACTATTTGAAGCTGTAGTTCATTTAAGTGTAGAGAAAAGTTGTTTTAGTCCCTTGCATTCTGAAATGCACAATTAGAACCATTAGCTTCCGATTTGGGGAAGAGATGGAGTTCAAGTTTGTTGTAATGCTATTATAAGAATGCTTGGTTACAGATTCTGGGAGGGACATAAAGTGGGATCTGGTCTTACTTTAACTTCAACTTTCTTTAATGAAGTTGGTGGACAGCCCTTCTGTGATCATTCTCCAGGCTTTTTAAATTTTTTATTTAAATATATTTTATTGACTTTCCACAGAGAGGAAGGGAGAAGGATAGAGATCCAGAAACATCAATGAGAGAGAAACATCAACCAGCTGCCTTCTGCATAACCCCCACTGGGGATGTGCCTGCAGTCAAGGTACATGCCCCTGGCTGGAATTGAACCCAGGACCCCTCAGTCTGTAGGCCAACTCTCTATCCACTGAGCCAAACCAGTCAGGGCTCTAAGCTTTTATAAATATCTGGACAAGGATAGTCATGCCTCATAGAGCATAGTTTTGTATGGGTACTTCAATTAATTTAAAATATTAAACATTCTTAGTTAGTTTTTTTGTTTGTTTTCTTAATCCTCGCCCAAGGATATTTTCCCATTGATTTTTAGAGAGAGTGGAAGGGAGGGGAGAGACAGAGAAACATGAATGTGAGAGAGACACATTGATTGGTTAACACCCATATCTGCCCCTGACCAGGGCAGGGGGTGGAGCTTGCAATCTAGATACAGGCCCTTTACCGGAATCAAAACCAGGACCCTTCAATCTATGGGCCCATGCTCTATCCACTGAGCCAAACCAGCTAGGGCTGGTTAGTTTGTTTTTAAAAAAATACTTCCTTAGTATTATTCTCCCTGATTTTCCAACTTATTCTTGACAGCTGATGTCACTCCACAGGGAATGCTTAGAGTCTGTGTAGAGACTCCTTTAGAAACTCTTTTTCTGAAAGCTGGTGGCCATTAGGAATGTCATCCAAAACCATCCATCAAATTCCTTACTGCATGGGCAGAGGTGAATGAGTCTCTGTTGTTTTGAAAGGTGCCTCATTACCTTTCTGTAGCTCGCGGGTTTGGTCTTAGACATTCATCTTTAGCTGCAGAATGGCAAGTTCCAGAAAGCAGAGTATAGGCTCTTCATTTGTGAGAAAGACAAGTAGCCCCAAGTGGGCATGGATGAGGGAGTCTCAGTGTAGCAAAACAAGTGTAGAATTTAGAAGCAGGCCCTGCTAAGATCCAAAGCTAACATCACCGAGGTCTGTGGCATTTAAATGGTTAGCTCTTTTAGATAAGAAACCTTTTAAGTAACATCATTGAGTCCTCTTCTGCAACCGGAGATGTGCATTTCTTATTTAAATATATGTTTTTATGAATTGAAGATTATCTTCTTTTACATGCTTGACAAACAAATATTCAAGTAAATGTGCTATTCTGGAAAAGGTATTTATTTGGTGTCCAGAGAAATATTGGGTTTGCAGCTGAGCTGTCATTCACTTGTCCTGTGTCCCAGAACAAGCTTCTTGGTCCCTAGGAGCCTCAGTATGTTGTGAGTATTAAAAAGCAGTGTTTGAAACATGTCAACTATGTAGCAGATCCAAAGCAAATGGCAGATTTTATTTGTACTCATAAACATGTTACTGGGCATAATTGAATAAACTGTCATGGGGGCATACACTAGTGCTTTGCAAATATTATCTTTCCTATATGAGTTATTAAAAACTCCTTCCTCATAGCTGCTGTATCTCATACTCAGAACATCCTATTGGCTCTGCTTTCAAAATACATCTAGAATCAATGATTTACTACTACCTCCTTGCTACCATTCCTGGACTCAGCTACCATTATGTCTTACTTAGATTATAAGAGTGTTCTGGGTCTCTTTGCTTTCATTCTACATTTGTTACAGTCTGGAGTCTAGACTCAGCAGAAGCCAGATGATCATTTAAATATGTAAGTCAGTTCACATTATTCCTCTTCTCAAAACCTTGTGACTCCCTATCCAATCCAGAATAAAAATCAAAGGCCTTACAGGGAGTGATAAAACCCCATGAATGTTAGTATCTCATTACTTCTCCTCTTGCTCACTGTACACCAGCCCCACTGATTTCCATGCAGTGTCTTGAATATATATATATATATATATATATATATATATATATATATATATAATGACTTGCCTCAGTGCCTTTGCACTGATTATTCCTTCAGCTTAGATTGCTTTTGTTCCAGTTCTCTATATGGTCAAATTTTTCATCTCTTTCTAAAATACCACCTCCTCAGCAAGGTCTATCCTGTACATTTTAATTGAAATTGCAAACTTCCGATGCCTGCTTCCTTAAATCTTATTTCTACTCTTGCACTATTTTCATAACTTTTTGTTGTAGAGAATTTCAAACATATGGAAGAGTAGAATATAATGAAAACCCCAAATATCATTACCCAAACTGAACAGTTGTCAACTACCTTCACCCTTTACATCTCACACCAGATTATTTTAAAGGAAATCTAAAATCACATAATTTTATTTGTTATCCAGTCACTTGTCAGTTTTTTATTATTCAGGATCATTTTATTTTATTTTTATTATTTTTTTAATTAAAATTTTTTTATTGATTATGGTATCATATAATTGTCCTTATCCCCCATTCCCATTCCAACCCCCCCAACACACACATCCCCCCCCACCCCGCTGTCCATGGCTACTAGCTAGGCCCATGTGCATGCACACAAGTCCTCTGGTTGATCTCTTCCCCCCACCCTCTCTCTGAGGCTCGAGAGTCTGATTGCTGCTTCTCTTTCTCTGGGTCTATTTTTGTTTACCAGTTCATGCTGTTCATTATTTCCTCTAGATGATATTATATATCCTATACTAGCTACCCAGTGCACAAAATTCATGCATCGATTTGGGGGTGATCCCTCAGCTCAGCCTGCACCCTCTCCAATCCAGGACTCCTTGGGAGATGTCTGACTGACTACGTTTTAGGCCTGACTCCTGTGGGGCCTATTCAAGACCACTGGCTCCTAAACAATCACCTGCCTGCCTGCCTGATCGCCCCTAACTGCTCTTCCCTGCCGGCCTGATTGCCCCTAATCACCTCTGCCTCAGCCCCCGCCACTGTGGCTTTGTCCAGAAGGAAATCCGGAAGGATGCCTGGAAGATTTCCAGTTTAATTAGCATATTATCTATTAGTATAGATAATAAAAGCCTAATATGCTAAGTGTCTGGCCGTCCAGTTGACCATTTAACCAATCAAAGAGTAATGTGCTAATGATATGCTAAGGCTGTTCAACTGCTTGCTATGATGTGCACTGACCACCTGGGGCAGACTCTCCAACCAGTAGGTTAGCTTTCTCTGGACTGAGGGAGACAGGCCGGACATGCCCTGGAGCCCTCTTGCAGTCCTTTCCTGGCTGGCCAATCTTAGCTCTGCTGCAGAGGCAGGAGAGTCCCCCCTTCCCCCCACTGCTGTGGTTTTCAGCATGAGCCTGACTTCTGGCTGAGCAGTGCTCCCCCTGTGGGAGCTCACTGACCACCGGGGACAGCTCCTGCATTGAGCATCTGCCTCCTTGTGGTCAGTTCATGTCATAGTGATTGGTTGTTCTGCCGTTGGGCCAAAATGGCTCTCTGACATCCCCCGAGGGATCCCAGATTCCAACAGGGTGCAGTCCAGGCCTAGGGACCCTACTGGTGCACAATCAGGGTCGGGAGGGAGGTGGGAGGTTGGCCAGCCAGGGAGGGACCATGGGAAGGTTCCAGGGCATGTCTGGCCCATCTTGCTCAGTTCAGATTGGCCAGACCCCAGCAGCAAGCTAATTTACCAGTTGGAACATCTGCCCCATGGTGGTCAGTTTATGTCACATAGACTGGTTGACCAATCAACTGACTGCCCCTAGTGGTCAGTGAACCTTATAGCAAGCAGTTGAGTGGCCTTAGCATATCATTAGCATATTATGCTTTGATTGGTTGAATGGACAACTGAACGATCAGACACTTAGCATACTAGGCTTTTATTATGTACTGGTAGGACACGATTATTTTATGGGTTGTGTTTTGTACTTTTATCTGAGAGCATAGAGTGTTTCTTTGTCTTTTGTTTTTCCTTATAAACAGCCACTGATGCTCATTAACAAGATCAATGGTTCTGAGGCAGGGCTATTTTTCCTCTCAGGGACACTTGGCAATTACCAGCATGTGGTGGGTATATCCAGGGATGCTGCTAAATATTGTATAATGTACAGGACAGTCTTCTGTGAAAAAAAATTATGCAGACTAAAATGTTGGAAAATAGTTATACTCTAATTCTATCATTCCTAGTTAAGTGAAATACTTTTATAGAGAGATGCTTCCCCTCAATGTTTAATGATAAACTTTGATTAACCCAGGTTATAAATCTTATACAAGTGGCAGTATTTAAACACAGTAGTACTCAATATGATCTCATCTATGGCCTATTCAAGTAGATGAATGCCTTATCCTTCTTCCTTCTTTCCTTTCTTTCTTTCTTTCTTTCTTTCTTTCTTTCTTTCTTTCTTTCTTTCTTTCTTCTTCCTTCCTTCCTTCCTTCCTTCCTTCCATCTTTTAATAAAATACAACACACTTATTTAATCTATTTACTATATTTTTAATGTCTCCCCCAACCAACTAAAGTAGGCATAGTTGTTTGTTTTGCTTATGAATATACCTAAGTATCTAAAATAGTGTCTGACATAGTTGACACTTAGGTATTTGTTAAATAATTGCATAACAATGAGTAAGAGGAGTGAGCACTATTTTAGATTGGGTGATCAGGGATAGCCTCTCTGTAGATGGTAATTTATATAAGACTTAAATGGCAAGAGGTGACACTAAATGGCAAGAGGTGCCATCCATGTGAAGAATCTGGGAGAGAACATAACAGGCAGATGAAAGGCTTAATATAAAGTTTCTGATGCAGAAATTATTTTGACTTATTTGAGGGTCAAAAATAAAACCACTGTGGTGTCAAGTAAAACTGAAGAGGTAGAGTGGAGAGCTTGTAGGCCATGGTAAAACATTTGTATTCTGTTGCTTGATGGAAAGAAATTGGAATGTCTTGAGTAGGAGAAGACTTGATTTGATTTACACTCTGAGTGTTATGTGAAAAAAATGGACTTGGAGGGTAAGGGTAGAAACAAGGAGACTAGTTACAAAGCTGTTAGAGTTGTTGAGGATTATATGGGTCAGGGGGATGTGTGTGTGTGTGTGTGTGTGTGTGTGTGTGTGTGTTGAGGGAATGGTAGTGATAATAGAGCAAGAGAGAAATACTTCAAATATGAGAAAACTGAAGTACATAGATGTGTTCTGAGTTAATAAATGCGACTACCTACATTGTCTACTGACTTATGATAATAAACACCTGCATAATGAGCAAGGCATACAATTTGATAATTTATGGGTCACATCATGACCACATCAAAGCACAAATTTTAATAGCAGCCTATGGTTGCCATTCGTTTTTTAAAAATATTTTTATTTATTTCAGAGAGGAAGGGAGAGGGAGAGAGAGATCAGAAACATCAATGATGAGAGAGAATCATTGATCAGCTGCCTCCTGCATGCCCCCACACTGGGGATTAAGCCCCAACCTGGGCATGTTCCTGTCCAGGAACTGAACTGTGACCTCCTGGTTTATAGGTTGACACTCAACAACTGAGCCATGCTGGCTAGGCTTGCCATTAGTTTTGTCAAATATTTTCAATTTCTAACTTACTGGAAATGGTAGCTTTGTACTTCCTCATTTTCTTGTGGCTGGAGAGGCCAGTAAATGTTATATATATGTCACCCCGGTGTGTGAGGTGCTCTAGAAGTCTCTTTTCCACTGAGATGGCAAATGGTGGCTATTTCATCCACCTGAGTCCCCCACTCTCTGTGATGACAATGAGATTTTTCTGTCAACTATCAATGGGCATGTAGCATTAGTGAGGAATAAACTCATTTTTTTAAGCCACTGATATTTTTAAAATTACAGCATAATTTAGCCTATTATGATTGACACATGACACAAAAAGGCAACATCTCAAAGACAGAAAATTCAAAACTATTGAAATATATAATTTAACAATCTGGAATGAAGAAAAGTATAAAATATGCCTGAAAATTGGATTTAAAAAGTAATATTCTGCCAAATGTGGTCATTTTATCAGTATATTTATTAGGATTTTTTCCCCCAAGAAGAAACCTTTGACCTGGCTTACTTCAGCTCAGAACTGAGCTAATTGAACATCTTACCATATGCAATATAAAAGTCAGGACAGAGGAAGGGGTCAAAAAGATAAGAGATTTCAAGATTATGGTTAATGTTGAAAATTAAATAAACAAACCAGAAACTTAAGAAGCAGCAGTTGGAGAATTAGTGAAATACTCAACTGGATTTTGGTCTGCTTGCTTCCAGAGTCAAATCTACTGAGCCTAACTCTGGAAAGATATAATCATTTCAGTCATCTTCCTGATCATTACTGTGAGCTGGGACCAAATTGATTGTATGGTGCATAAAGCACAGCCTAGAGAAATTGACGAGACCTAACAACATGATTTATTTGGCCTGCCTCATTTCTGTGCCATATTTTGTCAGTTTTAATAAAAATACAGGAGAATTTTTTTCTTGATTAACAGACTCAATTAGAACTTGTTTCCTTTTGCAATGTTTGGCAGCAAATAGGTAGCTTTTTTTGGTTGTTTTGTCCTATATTTCATTTCTGAAAAATTGTATGATTGGCCAGAGTAACACACAAGCCTCTCTTCTAAAGCAGTTACCAGGTCTATATATGTACCTATAGTCCAGCACTTGATCTCTTTATGCTCCACACGAAGAACTGGAGATTAGGCAAGCTTGCAGGAAGATGAGATAGGTGCAAATGATGAAATAGGAATTTCATTGCCAGGTAACTTTCCAGGAGTGAAGTTCTCAGTTTAATAAAGAGTGAGATATCAAATCTAAAGTACATGTACTTTTAAAAAAGGTGGAGTGTGTCCCTATGGAAAAAATGTTAATTCCAGGAGCATAATTGCAACTGTGGGTGGAGGCAGGCATCCCTCCTGTTGTAAAAGTATAGCAGGTGTAGAGGGTGAAAGCAGATGAGTGAGAGGAAGCTGAACTCCCCATACCCAATGCTGACAGAGATCACCCATAGGTGCCTCTTGCAAAGGGCTAAAAAGCACAGCACCCAAATTCATCCCAAAGTCGATTTCATCTCCTTTGCTTTAGACAGTGCTAACATGATTCATAACTTGGCTTAGAAATAGTCATCTGTCTGATGGTGTCATAGGTAACATTGCTTGATGCTTTCTGCCTGACACTCTTTCTGTGAAAAATAAGCAATTGCATTTCCTCTCTGCAGTTTCTCCCCCTTCTCCTTGGCCCATCACACTTCCCAAAATAACCTCACTGATTCACTGGAAAGATTTTTGTGGATACAAATATGTCTTTAATGTACTTTGACTGCCAGATCTAAAGATATGAAGATTGTTAGGGTCCACGCCTGAATGAAGTCATCTCTCTTTATTATGCCTGATCCTGTTCCATCTCTTCAATGAAAAAATCACAGGCAGGAAATAGATTGAGATGAAAGTGTAATCTTAATATGCATTTTTATTATCAAAGCCTGTCCTTGGACCATGTATGAAGTGATATTTTGTATGATAAATGAATGAATTCATGGATAACCACATTTGCAAATAAGACCTTTACCCACTTTTAGGCACTCACAATGTATTGCAAGGAGCAGACAAGTTAGCAGATGATATCAATACTGCATTAAAAAATGTTGAGTGTATCACTATAGAAAATGCCACTTCTAGGAGCATAACTCCAACTGTGGGTGGAGGCAGGCATTCTCCTGTTGTAAAAGCACAGCCGCTGTAGAAGGAGGAAGTGGATGAGAGGGAGTTGAACTCTCCACACCTGATGCCGACAGAGATGGCCCATAGGTTCCTCTTGCAAAGAGCTGGAAAGCGTACAAATTCATCCCAAAGTCGTATACCTATTAGCAGTATGTGTGGAGTGTAACACAAACTTATAGAACGGGCATTCAGCCCAACCTGAAGGGGCTGTGTTAATTTTCTATTGCTGCTGTAACCAATGACCATGAACTTAGTGGTTTAAAACAACTCAAATTTATTATCTTATAGTTTTGTAGGTTGAAAGTCTGACACAGGTGTCACTGAGCCAAATTCAAGGTGTCAGTTGGGCTGCATTCCTTTCTGGTGGTTCTAGGAGAGAACTATTTTCTTCTCTCTTCCAGTTTGTAGAGGTTGCCCATGTTTGTTGCTTCATGACCCCTTCCTCTATTTTCAAAGCCTGCAATGTTGCATCTCTCTAACTCTCCTTTCTTAAGTCATACCTTCCTCTGACCCAGCCAGGAAAGGCTCTCCATGTTTAAGGATTCATGTGATTAGATTGGGCCGACCTGAAGATTCCAGGATAATCTCCCTGCCTCAAGGTCATTAAATTAATCATATTGCAAAGTTCCTTTAACCATATGAAGTACAATATTTTCAGGTTCTAGAGTTTAAAGTATGGATGTCTTTTTTGGGGGAGAGGGCATGGGGGGGCTACTGTATCACAATGGAGAAAAAGGCCCCCTGGGATTACCTTCTAAAGGTGATATCTGACTTGAGTACTAAAGACACAACTGAGATACTCAATGTGAATAGAAGGGAAGAAATTTGGGGAAGGGATTCAAGGCTAGAGAGGAACCTCAGCTTAGATGGGGGGTGCATATGAGACCAGTACAAGGATTCAAAGTATAATTAAAGCTAGAATTGACATTTCCTTATTTCCTGTTACTTCAATAAATACCTAAATAGCCAATGATTTTGCTATCATTAGCTTATTAATTCTTATTTAATTAGCAGCCCAATTGGGGAAGCAGACAGTAGATATTATTAATGGACATTGTTTTGTTTCAATTTGCGAGCTGGTGGTCTCATGCCAGGAAAATGATGAAGATATTCGAGTGAAAGGAGAACTAGAAATGTAATAAGAGAGATAATATGTATTTTCAGTTAATTATGGGATAAAAACCAATTAATGAAAATAGTGACAGGCTGTAATCTTGAGCTATGTTGGCTCAAAATATCATATTTTGATATGTTTGTTGTAGCAGCTTTTCCAATTTTAAATTTTCAGGACAAATATAGAAGGACAAATAAATGATATATTTGGCATATATTTATATATCTTTTTAGAAAAATTACTTTAATACATTTTATTGATTTTTTACGGAGAGGAAGAGAGAGGGATAGAGAGTTAGAAACATTGATGAGAGAGAAACATTGATCAGCTTCCTCCTGTACACCTCTTACTGGGGATGTGCCCGCAACCAAGGTACATGCCCTTGACCCAAATCGAACCTGGGACCTTTCCATCCCCAGGCCAACACTCTATCCACTGAACCAAACCAGTTTCAGCAATCTATATATCTTTTTACCATAAGATAAAACAGAATGGACTCTGGTCCATAAAAGTAATCTCAATGTTCTTCAGATTCAGTGTATATTAAAGAAATATTTGACACCCACCCCCAGGAATTCACAATTCTATAACCAGTGAAAGTGAATATAAATATTTTCAGGCAAAGGAAAACCAAAACAACTTGTTGCCATAAGAATTGCTTTAAAAGAACCAGAAAAGAAAATTCTTCAGACACAAGAGAAATGATACCAGAAAGAAACTTGAAATATCAGGAATGAGGAAAGAGCAACAGAAATGGTAAAGTTGATTGACTGTTCTCCTCCTGAGTTCTTTAAATATCATTGGTGCTTGAAAATAAAAAAAATTAGGATATTGCTATATGAAGTTTTCAGTGAATGCAAATGTAATATATAAAACAATCCTATATAATAAAAGTGTAATATGCAAATTGACCAAACAACAAAATGACTGGTCAGTGGGGGGTGGGGTTGGTGAGCAGGCGGTGCCAGGCCAGCCAAGGCATGTTCCAGTGGGCAGGGAGAGGGGACAGCGATTGGGAGGTCTTGGAAGGGTGATCTGGATGGCTACTTGCTGGCCAATGCCATCCCCTGATGGGCCCACATGGTTGCCTCCCTTCAGGGTGCAGCCCTAAACTATCAGTCGGACATCCCCTGAGGGCTCCTGGACTGTGAGAGGACACAGGCCAGGCTGAGGGGATCCTCCCTCCCCTGTGTGCACAAATTTTCATGCACCGAGTCTCTAGTTATAACATAAAGGGGAAAATAAAGAGATCTAAATGGTGGTAAGATTTTTACATTCCACTTTAAATGGTAAAATACTGATTCTATATAGACTACAAAAAAGTTATTTATCTAAATTATAATCCTTAGAATAGCCATTAAAAATTATACTGAGAGCCCTAACTGGTTTTGGCGCAGCAGATAGAGTGTCGGCCTGAGGACTGAAAGGTCCCAGGTTCGATTCTGGTCAAGGGCATGTACCTTGGTTGCAGGCACATCCCCAGTAGGGAGTGTGCAGGAGGCAGCTTTAGTTCTCTCTCATTGATGTTTTTAACTCTCTATCCATCTCCCTTTCTCTCTGTAAAAAAAATAAAAAAAATAAATAAAATACATTTTAAAAAATTATACTGAGAAATAGTAAAAAACACACATTAGGTAAGTTAAAAGTTTAAATAGCTAAGAAGTCAGGAAATGGAAAACAAAGGGCCTAGCTGCCGCCATCTCAGTGGTTAAGCATTGATCTATGAACCAGGAGATCACAGTTCAATTCCCAGTCAGGTCACATGCCTGGGTTGCAGGCTTGATCCCCAGCGTAAGGTGTGCAGGAGGCAGCTGGTTAATAATTATTTCTCATCATTGATATTACTATCTCTCTCTCCCTCTCCCTTTGCTCTGAAATCAATAATAAAAATATATATGTAAAAGAAAACTGGGTGTCTATATTAATATTTGACAATGTAGATCTCTAGCAAAATAAACTACCAGGGATAAAGAGTAGTACACTGCATCATGATAAAAGGGTCAACTTTCTAAGAAGAAATAACTGTTCTAAATGTTATGCATTTAACCACAGGATCAAATTACATGAAGCAAAAACTGACATAACTGAAAGGAAAAATTGACAAATCCAGAATTATAGCTTGAGATTTCAAAATTTCTCTCAGTAATCAATGAAAATAATAGGCAGAAAATCAGTAATAACATAAGACCTAAACATTTTCAACCAACTTGATCCAATTGACATTTATAGAATATTCTACCCAATGATTACACATAAAATATTCTTTTTAAAATGTACATGAGAAATTTACTAAGACAGACAACATTCAGGGTTAGATAGACCTTAAGGAGATTTCTTTGAAATAATTCAAAGTATTTTTCCTGATTATAATAAAACTGAATTAGAAATCAATACCAGAAAGATATCAGGAAAATCTCCAAATACTTGGAAATTATAAACACTCTTCTAAATAGCATATACCTATTCTGTATACTGAAACCCACAAAACATTGGTTAAAGAAATCAAAGAGGATGCAAATAAATGGAGACATGCTGTGTTTATGAATTAGAAAACTTAGTGTAGCAAAGGTGTTGATTGTCCCTAAATAGATTTAGTACAATTACAATCAAGATTCTGGAAGAATATCTGAAAGATGTAGACAATCTGATTCTATATATTATATGGAAAGGCAAAGGAATTAGAATAGCAAAACAATTATGAAAATGAAAGATAAATTTATAGGATTATACTACTTATTTTTAAACTTACTATATAGCTATAGTAATAAGAAAGTGTGATAATAGTGAAAACATACACATATCAATATATATAAAAGCCTAAACAACCAGTCAACCAGTCACTATGATGCACACTGACCACCAGGGGGCAGACACTCAATGCAGGATCTGCCCTCTTATGGTCAATGCACTCCCACAGTGGGAACACTGCTGAGCCAGAGGCTGGGCTCACAGCTGGTGAATACAGCTGTGGTGGCAGGAGCCTCTCCCAGCTCCACAGCAGCACTACCAAGTGGTGGGAGGTGTAGTGAGCCAAGATGAGCATGAGCAGTGAGGTGCCTGACAAAGGCTCAGGGTCCTCTCTGAAGCTTGGAGCACTGCTATATCCCCCGAGGGGTCTGAGTTTGCCAGAAGGTGCAGGCCAGGCTGAAGGACTACCCACCCCTCCTTGCCCCATGCATATATCTGTGCACTGGGCCTCTAGACCTATCTAATAAAAGGGTAATATCCAAATCGACCATCATTCCAACACACAAGATGGCCACCCCATGGGGATGGGGTGTCACAAGATGGCCAGCAGGGGAGGGCAGTTAGGGGTGACTGGGCCAGCAGAGGAGGGAAGTTCTGGGTGATCAGGCCAGCAGAGGAGGGAAGATAGGGGTGACCAGGCTGGCAGAGGAGGACAATAGAGGGGACCAGGCTTGCAGGAGAGGGCAGTTGGGAGTGACCAGTCCAGCAGGGCAGATCAGTTAGGGGTGACCAGGCCAGCAGGGCAGATCAGTTAGGGGTGACCAGGCCAACAGGGGAGGGAAGTTGGGGGGGGGGCAGGCCTGTAGAGGAGGGCAGTTGGTGGTGACTGGGTTGGCAGGGAAGGACAGTTAGGGGAAACCAGGTCTGCAGGGGAGGACAGTTAGGGGAAACCAGGTCTGCTGGCAAGGAAGGACAGTTAAGGGAAACCAGGTCTGCAGTTGTGAGTGATCAGGCCTGCAAGAGAGGGCAATTGGAGGGACCAGGCCTACAGGGGAGGGGAGTTGGGAGGGACCAGGCTTGCAGGAGAGGACATTGGGGGGTCCAGGTCAGCAGGGAAGGACAATTAGGGGCAATTGAACTGGCAGGGAAGCAGTTAGGCATTGATCAGGCTGTCAGAGGAGTGATTAGGGGGTGATCAGACTGGCAGGCAGAAGCAGTTAGGGGCAATCAAGGAGGCGAACAGTTGGGAGCCTGCAGTCCTGGTTTGGAGATGGTGTAGACTGGGCTGAGGGACACCCCCTTACCCTGTGCAAGAATTTCATGCACTGGGCTTATAGTTGATAAATAAAACTGAATAGGAGATTCAGAAATTGGTCCACATAAATATAGTCAACAATTTTTAAGTGCAAAGAAATCAATGAAGGGAGGGCAGTCTTTTCAACAAAGTGTTGAAACAATTAGACATTTATCTCAGAAAAATACTCATGTTCACACAAAAATCTATACATAGATGTATATAGCAGATTATTTATAATTGTTATAAACTGTAGACTACTCACATACCAGATATCTTTCAAAGGATGAATGCATAAACAACTATTATCCATCCACACAATGGAATACTACTTACAATAAAAAAGGAATAAATTATATGCACTTCCATGAATGGATCTTTAATGCATGTGCTAATTAAAGTAAGTTAGAATAAAAAGGTTAAATACTATATTATTCCATTCATATGTCCTTCTGGAACTATATGACAGTGGTTTCCAGGGTCTAAAGGTGGAGAAAAATTTGAGTACCAAGGTACAACAGGAAATTCTATGCAGATTGTGGCAGTTACATGAATCTATAGATATGTTAGAACTCATCTAGCCAAACACAATCTATCAAGGGGAAAAAAGGCAATTTACTGTGTAATGATTTTAAAACATGAATAAAACAATAAATCCTTGGGCATAAATATGGTAGAAGCTGACAAATCTGCTGTATGTTACTGGTTTATAATGGTGTTTCTGATGTTGCACAGGAGAAAACATAAAGACTGTAAACTTGTTCCACTTGAATTTCATACACAGCCTCAAGCCACTGGAGGAAAGCACGTTAGAAAGCCAAAAATCAAAACAAAACAAACCCCTAAAAAATAAAAAATAAAAAGAAATCAAACTAGGAGAAGGAGTACAGTGAAGCCAAAAACTGCTCACAGCCTCTAAGAGCAGGGCTAATTGTTTCTGAAGTGGCTCAGAGGCCCAGAGTGAAGTCTTGCAGGCTGTCACCTAGGAATTATAAAGCAAGGCCCTCCCTGCCTGTTTCCTGGGGATCAAGGTCAAAAGTGGCATCCCCTGAAGGGAAGAGCCTTGGAATGCAGCCCAGGGCAATGTTCAATGATCCTCTCACTCCCTTGTGGTTCAGAAACTCTAGTGAGAGAGAACCTATGACTCTGGCCTGCTCAGAACAGTGCTACCCTCCCCCATGCCGAATTGGGTGTGTTGAAGGGAGAAAAACTGTTGACACTCAATAATCTTAAGGAAAAGAATAAAGCAAGTGTTGAAAATACAGGAAACCTGAAGAAACTAACCCACTACCCTTGGTGTGGTAAGGCTTATAAAAAAGTCTTGGGGCCAGGCTGGAGACTGTGATGGCTCCTTCGCTCAGGGGCTCACCCTTGTGTCTGGAGGCCCATAGCTTGAGTTGAACCTCATCTCACCACCTCCTGGATGCTTGGCTGTCACCCTGAAGGAAGAGATCTCATAAGAATCAGGGCCTCAAATCCATGATGTGAGTTTAGAATGAGACATGAGGAGATTTATGTCTGTAGGACCTTTTATTAGGTTAGGTCAGCATAATACCTAAATAATACAGAGAAAATAAATTAGACTAAAAGTATGCTGATGGGCTTCTTAATGAGATTTCTCAGATGGTGTGGGGCATGGAGATCTTAGATCTCACCTAAACCCATGCCTGTCTGGTCTCATGTCCAGAAATTAAGGCTGGAAATTATTATATGACTTGCCTTAGGTATCATATCATTTAGTGCCCAAACTAATTTCTATGTAGATTTTCTGATTACAGAGTGTGGGGACAGATCAGGAAATGTTCCTGCTCTGAGAGTCCTATCTAACTTCTGAGGGGAGAGTTTGCTTTCTTGATGGGCAAATTTGGTAGATAAATAGATAGATGATTGATAGATAGATAGATGATAGATAGATAGAATGACAGACATAATATCAGGTACTTGGTAACGGTATTTTTCTTTTACCTCAACATAAGACAATGTAATAGAACAACACCTATCAGAGAGAAAATTATAAGAAAACTAGAGGCTCGGTGCATGAAATTTGTGCACAGGGGTGTGTGTGTCCCTCAGCCCAGCCTGCACCCTCTCCAATCTGGGATCCCTTGAGAGATATCCCACTGCCTGTCTAGGCCTGATCCCAGTAGGATCATCCCTCTCACAGTCCAGGGCTGCTGGCTTCCAACTGCTCGCCTGCCTTCCTGATTGTCCCAAACCGCTTCTGCCTGCCAGCCTGATCACTCCCTAACCACTCCCCTGCCAGCTTGATTGATGCTGAACTGCTCCCCCGCCAGCCTGATTCCCTCTAACTGCCTTCCCCTGCCAGCCTGGTCACCCCTAACTATCCTCCCCTCAAGGCTTGTTCATCTCTAACTGTCCTTCCCTGCAGGTCTGGTCACCCCTAACTTCCTTCCCCTATAGGTTTGGTCCCCATCAACTGCCTTCCCCTGCAGGCCTGGGTCCCCCCCAACTGCCCTTCCCTGAAGGCTTGATCACCCCAACTTCCCTCCCTTGAAGGCCTGGTCTCTCCCAACTGCCCTCCCCTGCTGGCCATCTTGTGGTTTCTATCTTGTGTCTGCAGCCATCTTTGACCACATGGGGGCAGCCATCTTGTGTGTTGGAGTGATAGTCAATTTGCACATTACTCTTTTATTAGATAGGATATTCCTTCTTAGGAATAGTAATAAGATTTTACTCTATCTCAACACCAGGGGTTGTTCTGATCTAGCCCTTTTAGAGAAAGATGGGAAATATCCTCTGTAGAGGGGCTTGGACCAGAGATTGCTCATAGAAAGTCAGAAAATTAGAAACAATGAAGATTATGCTAAAGAAAAGAGGTATAAGGTAAATGTTATTTACAAAAGGGATAAAGCATGTCTATTTATTGTTAATAAAGAAATTATAAGGAGCCACATACATATAAAGGATTGCTTCTTTGTTGAAGAGATGCCTCCCTGAAGCCTTTATTTCTCAGACATAGAAGTCGGCTATCATACTTGATGTGGGAAGAGGGACTTTTAAATTCAACTGTTCATTTTTCTCTGGGGGAGTTAGTTGAAGCAAACCCAGGGGAGTGTGGACACTGAAGGCTGGCACTTGGGCATGGTCTCTATACTGAGGTTTCATTAGACTCCTCATTGTCTGGAGGGTCCTAGAGTAAATGTCCAGAAAATCATAGCCAAAGAAGGAAACCAATGTCAGCTTGAGGGAAACAGGATCAGGCCAAGGATGGAAGATACAGCGGTAGTGGAGGCCCATGCGTTGGGAGTAGGTGTCCCATTTAAACACTCAGGTCAAATTAGATACGAGGAGAAAAAACACACCAATTTTCTTCCCTTCAGTTTTCCATCTGGACACATCTTGATATTGACATATATATTTTAGGTTAGACATGCTGGAACTTGAATAGCTCATGTTCCTTTTCAAGTTACTGAAATTTGCTCAAATATAAAATATCAACATAACTCTGACAAGTTAATCATTTAACTTATTTCAAAGAAATAGTGTTTTATGATTTAAAAAAAGCAATGCCTAAAGAGCAAGACCAATTTTACTATTATCTGTAAGTCTGAGCCCCTCTTTTAAAGTAAGCAGATCCTGGAGGGAGAGTGGGTGTACCTGGAAGGGCTCCAGTTTCTGGCAAATCCTACCTGGTCCAGTCAACTCTGGATTCCCTATAGTAACTAACATACAGATGTGTTGAAAACCCCTTAAGATGCTCCCAAGTGCTGTAATATTAAGAAATGCAAATTTGCCAAGCTGATGTGGCTCAGTGGTTAAGCACTGACCCATGAACCAGGAGGTTATGGTTTGATTCTGGTCAAGGCACATGCTTGGGTTGTGGGCTCAATCCCCAGTTGAGGGCATGCAGGATCAATGATTCTCTCTCATTGATGTTTCCATCTCTCTCCCTTCCTCTCTCTGAAATCAATAAAAAGATATTTCAAAAAAAGAAATGCAAATTCTAATTCTGGTTCTGTTCTTACCGGCCTCTGATTACCTGTGAGTTACCTCTCTATGACAAAGTTTTCTCACCAATAAAATTGGGAGAATAGTAGTATTTAACTCTCAGGTTGTTGTGAGGGAGAGAAATGAGAGAGTATGTGAATATTTAGGATGTCCCTTATATAAAATAAGTGCTCAATAAATTTTGATATCATTAATGTTATTCTGTATGTTATCTAAGCATTCAAAAATGTCAGAAATATCAAATGTAGAAGAGAAGCCAAGATCCCTTTTGCAATATGTGAGCTAACATTGCAGAATGTTCTGCTCTGTCCCTTGAGAATGAGCAATCCATGATTAATTCAGAAGAGCTATTGGTATTGGTTGATTGTAAACTTAGGTATGAGATTTTGTGGGAACAACTGACAATAAGAATGGACACCTCACAGGAAGGAGGCACTGATAAAGAATGGTTATATAGCAAGGGAGAAGTATGGTCATATGGCAGGGGATTCCAAAATATCCATCTGAATTATAATAGGGCTGAGGGACCACTGCAGACCTCTGACTTGCTTCCTGAAAAATCAGTTCTCATTCAGGGTCCTAGTCAGTTCTATTTAGGTACCATCGTACCATGAAATGGAAGTTCACTCAGCCAGGGACCCTTTGTTAAGTCATGCAGTAGGAAACCAAACTCCATTGATTAAATACTCATGGCATCTAAAAATGATGAGGTCATAGTGTTTAATAAATACTAGTAATTTTTAAATGAGAAAAAGGGAATTAACTTCTCATTGAGTATGTCAGGAAATCCAATATCACAGCATAGTGTGTTTTCCAAATAAACTAGGTATATAGTTGGGCTCAGAAAACAGAAAGACAGATCAGTGATGTGGGCCTTAACTTTTCCCTTCTTAAAATAAATGCTGAATCTTAGTTGAAAGCCAAGTTATCCAAAGACACAGAGATATATAAAAATATCAAGGAAGTGAACTTCAGAGGAATGGCTCACACACAACTTTCCTTTGGTTCACAGAAAGAAGCTTTTCCTATTTGCCTTGAGCAACCAGTGACTTGAGCAACAAGCAAAAGGGTACCACTGCTCTCTCATATCTCTTCCACCCAAATGAACTGAGTAGTCAGGAGTTAAATTCTCTTCTGTGGCACTTGCAATCCCCCTAGAATAGAGCTCTAAAAGGAGACAGGCAGCTGTTGCAGAAAAGCATGAGGCTATAATCAGCCAACTTTGCTTACCAAAGCACAAGGCTCTTGGGAACACAAGCCATTATTTAAATCAGCCCTAAACTCTCTTTTTTGAAATTCTCAAACTGAAAAAGTAGGCTGGAACCCTTCAAAATCTCTCTGTGTTTGATCTCCAAAATGAACACGTGGCCATCTTTTTCTCCTCTTTAGTGCTATAGAAATGCCAGGACAGACATATAGAATTTCAGAACCAGAGAGAAGAACTTCAAAAAGCTGCAGACATTGTGTTATTTCTAGACAAAGGCTGTGGTTCCATGGCCAGTCTCCCCTCAAACTCTCAGAGAGAGAGGGACCTTGCCTTAAGTGCAAAAGCTTCACCAAACGCTGGCAAGATGTTACTAAAGTGGGCTTTACCATGTCACTGCTGCTTAAAAGCCATCACTGGAGCACACTGACCACCTGCCTGTTAACAAGCATAAACTCTTTCACTGGACCCAACAAATCCTCCTCAATGTGACTTAGAAACTTTCCCAATTTGACTCACTTACTCTTTCCTGCTGTTCCTCCTGGTCATTCTCTAACTACATCATGCTTTTTTTCATCCTTACACATCCATGCACATGCTCTACCCTGTCCCAAGTGTCCTTTCCAGTCTTCACTTGGAAAATTCCCACTGGTCCTCCTAGCTCAAAGGCACCTCCTCTATAAAGCCTTCCCTGGTTGTCTCAGGAAAAGATAGCTGCTCCCTTCTCTGTCCCTCCTGCACCACCCATCCTTAGTCTAGAGTCTAGGGGATCACGTATAATATACTTATTTGAGAGTCTCTCCCCACAGAACCCTTCAGGCAACAACTGTAGCTTATGTCCACTCTAAGACGGAATGCTAGCATACCTGAAGCAATATTTGCTGAGTGAATATGTGTGTGTTATTGAAGGAAGAAATGTGCAACAATCATAATCAAGATATTTTTTTTCTTAGAAAACTAATACCAACGTTTTTGGCTAGTAGTTATTTTGCTGAAGGGTTCCATATCTTATGGATAATAGAAAAAAGTATGAGATTTTAACAAAAGAATTGTAAGATTTTTAAATACAAGGGGAACTTATATTTTCCTTAAAATATAAGCAGAGTCTAATAAGACAATACATCCAAATAATTATTCCACAGGGTGAATGATCAGAGCTTTGCACATTCTGGGGGATCTTTTACTTGGCAACTTCTATTTAGGTTTGCCCCGCCAGACTGAACTTTTTGTAATGGTGATTATTTTCAGATCACATTGTTGGAGAGGTCATTAAGAAGATGTGACTGCCGGTTGACTCTCAAGCTGGACCCTGAACACCTAGAAGCTCCTTTCCTGCTCCCCTGTCTTTGGAAAGTATGTGAGTTCTGCTTATGGTTTCCATATCTGGCCCAGTTTTAAGCCTTGAGAAAGTAAGGTATTGCTGAGACCATATGAACCTGCTAAGATATCTAGATAAACTTTCATGTTCTGGCAGGCAAGTACAGAGATCTAGTTGTCTTGCAGTACCCAAAATAAGCCTGTAAGTAAGTTCTCTTGCTTCTTAAACCTGCCACCTGTCAATATGGAGTGGTATGCCTATTTCTCTTGTCTCTCTTTACCTTCTGTGTATGGAGGCCAGCTTGTGAACAAACACACATCGAAGGGGTCCTTCCATTCGATTGTGACAGGGAATCCCACCTAATGACAGCTTTGTGTAAAGGAGGTTTCAGAGTATGGCATTAAAGGGCACTGCTGAGAGCATTAGTGGAAGTTATTCTATGTGGCAGAGGTCATGTGGATGTGGATGAGGGTGGGATGAAGATCATCAGGTGGGGGGAGGAAGCATGGTACAGTAGGAGTGTAGTTTCAAATATGTTGTCACCAACTGGGTATGGAAATTTGGATTAGGCAATTTCTGTTTGTGTTTTGGTTTCTAAATTTTTTGGGGACCAGCTTTCTAAAGTGATTTCTAAGAATGATTTTTTCCTCCAAGAGTAGGAGACTTCATGAGTAGGTAAGTCCTTTTCTTAATTTCTAGATGTAATATTGTTTTGATTATTTTATATGCTCAGTGAAAATTCATGTGGACCAGCCTTATAGAATTGGTTTGGTATTGTAATTATCAATGAACTAGCTTTAGAAATTGTCCATGAATTAAATGTAGTTTCTGTGAGTATTTGCTCATATCCAATGTGAAAGAATAAAAATATAAACCTATAACTACAAGATAAAGAGGTTCTAACATTTATAGAGTAATCATTACATGCCATCACTGTATATGCTTTACCTAACATGACCCTTACAGTACAGTAAACATCTCAAGGCTACAATTTTACCCTGCTTTTCAGTAAAAAAGATGAACATTGTCTCAGATCACTCAGCTCAGTTCAGTTCATAATAGAACACCTTACCGCCTTTCCCCAATAGAATATGGATATATCTCTCTATATAAAAGGCTAATATGCTAAGTGTCCAACCGTCTAGGTAATGACTTCAAGTAGCAATACCTGGCTTCCTCTCCCTAGCTATGACTAGCCTTCACACTGTAATCAAATGTCCACGAAGCATTTTCCCATGCCTCATCTCATTTGATGGTCACATAAGTCCTGGAGTAGGTAGATAGGAGACTTAGCGGAATCCCATTTTCTTTTCAGCTGGAAAACGGAGATTTAAAAAGCTTAGAAATTTGACCTGACTAAAAAGAAGTAAGAAATGGTGGACTTTGAAAATGAATTCATGTTTTCTCACTGTGCAGAATATAGTCAAACACTGCTGCAATTAAATATTTTACCCTTTGTTCTCCCTGCGTGATCTACAATAATAACCTGTTTTGTGTTGCTATTTACTGCTGTGTTGCTGACATTACCTGAAGGAGAAGTTGGAGTGCTTCACTGGGCTGGAAAAGTTTAGCTACATCAGAAAGCAGGTCTAAAAAAGTTTGTTCTATATCTGTAAAAGCCTAAGTTGACATGCGCATGCACGATACATCTAAAGCTCTTGCTTGCACCAATCTCACACTTGTGTTTTGATCTGTCATTGTCTGCTGTCGGCAAAGATCAACAAGTAGTTAGCATAATAAATTCGAGAGGTCTGTCAGAAGGTTGATGGACCTTGGGCTTTAGCAAGAGCTAAAAGCTATGCACTGATTGTTCTGTTGAGACAATGGTGGTTCAGGGTAATCCCCTAACCTGATGATCTTTTACTGTTTACCAAACCTTACTGTTGATATGTTTGTTTGCTTTGCCAAAGGGCAAATTTATATTCTAGTAAATAAAAAGCCACGGGTCCGGACATTCGGAGAGCCATTCCATAGAGAGTAGGTTTCTTCCTGGTTTCCCCAATGCCTTCTAAATTTATATTTCTTGTCTAGTATAACCATTTATTTGTGGCGCCTTCTCCAGATCCTGAAACCTTGCTGCAAAAGGTTGTGGCAATTGTTGATCGTGAATTTGGTTGCTTTTATTGACATTCTAAAGCTGAAAAAAAGCAGTGGTATCACATGAAAGTAACAATGGCGATTAAATATGATCATAATAGTGATCCAGGTAGATATAATTATCCCTGCGTAACTGAAATTGCTGTCATATTTAGAAATGAAGATGGAGAACCTCCTTTTGAAAGGAACTTGGTCATTCATTGTAAACCAGATCCCAGTAATCGAATGCCACTAAAATGAAACAAATCAGTATTCTGTTTCCAATATTAGATGCAATGGCATATTCTATTCTTTTCTCACATGGTGAAAAAGACTGGGGAACAGATATTGAGCAGAGATGATAGTGTAATCGACAATAATATTAGATTTAATGAATAATGCCAAAAAAAGAAAAATTTCCCATCAATCTTTTAAAAGTGTTATCCTTTGGAAATGCTGTGTCAAAAATTAGAATTGAAAGTAGGTATAATCATCATGCTACTGAGAAATCTTAATAGCAAATGGGGTCTTTTTAATGGTACTAAATTATTATCAAAAGATTGAGATCTAACATAATTGAAGCTGAAGTATTAACAGGATCTATGGAGGAGAGGTTGTTCTGATTCCAAGAACTGATTTGTCCCTGTCTGACACTAGCCTCAGTTTTAGAATAAATTTAATCAATTTATCAGTCATTGTGTTTGTCAACGTTGTTTTATATCATGTTTTTGTTGTTATTGTTTATCAATCAATTTATATATTCTTTTCATATACACTTTACTAATTTTCTTTCATTTCTGATACTTCTATTATAGAGAAAGGGCAAATAGTGATATTAAAATATTTCTTCTAATTAATCCTTTCAGTATGCATTAATTTGTGCACCAGGCCACTAGTATATGATAAAAGGAATATTAACCATGGGAAATATAAAACATATGACATTTTGCGCCTACTTCTTTCCCACCTACAGCTGTTTTACCTTTCTGTTTGGCTTTTGTTTCAAAAATAGTGAATTTTTACCAATTGCTATTTTCAATTCTAGGGTAAAATATAAAATCTCTTTAATAATATAAAATACCACTTAAAACTTCAGATTATATAAAAAATCAGTTTGCGTAGTGGTTGGGCAGAAATCTGTGGGGTCCATCAAATACTGGCTCTGATATTGAACGTGTGTGTGAACTTGGGCAAGTTATTTAACCTCTCTGTGCTTTAGATTCCCATTTGAAAATGGAGATAATGAAAGCAACTAATGCTTATGGAATTCTTTAGAAACTAGCATGCATGTACAACAATTACTATTGCAGTGCTTCACACATAGGGTGCCTGTAATATGTGTCAGCTGTCATTAATACTTTTTCCCCACTAGGTTAAAGGGCCATGGGAGCAAAGTTTGCCTTCTCGAATATGGTGTCTTCAGCACCTGGAATAGTGGCTAGCTCTGGGAAACAGTTAATAAATGTGAGTGTATACACACATTCACGTTACTGTGGCCTCCTATATTAGACTGCATACATTATTAATAGAGTAATATTAAGAGAGTCTTTTGGGAGAGGTTTCTAAAATAACAGGTGAATTTTTAAGCAGTCTTTAAACTCATTCATTATACACAATATCTACAGATTACAGCATCTAAGTGATTAAGACCCCCCTAATAAAACTGTTAATCTCATTTTTTTTTTATTGGGGACAAATAATGGAGAACTAGCAGATAAACTATTAATCTCCTAGTTTGAATAAGGACATTCAAAACTTAGTTGGCATACTAGGATTACACACATAACATCAAGGTAGAAAACAGACTTTTGAATACTCATTAGTGCAGTGACATAGGCAAGCAACTTGTCTGATGGGGAGAGAGTAGAACCGAAGGAACCAATATTTATTGCATGTTCCCATAGATCTCTGTTAATTCCCAGAACAATACTGCATTTTCCACTTTCTACTTCACAGATGTGGAATCAGAGGCTTAAAGAAATTAAATAATCTGCCCACAAAACAGCATAATTTCAAAAAGTGGTCATCTTATTTCAAAACCAGGGCTGTCTCTATTAAACCAAGACTGGCATATAGAAAATTCTTAGTAAAGGTCTAGTATTAAAGAAAATATTTTAACTCTTTTTCTTCTGACTGGCTAGAGATGATAATGGGAGTGATGCTTGGTCTACTCTTAGTTTTAAGTGGACTTTCAGCCTTTTCTGAGGACTCAGCCTTCCCTGGCTCTGTGGGTGGGATCCCTAGAGGAAGGGGTTTCACTGCCTGAGAGATTCATTACAGCCCCAAGTGAAGCGAATTCTGAAGCTTGTTCTTATTCTGCATGAGAACAACTTGCATGAGCAGTAAATGGCATGCCTGATGGAAAGCTCATATTCTGCCTCCCATCTCTACCTCAGTTTACCAAGGTAAAGTCTTTATGGGTTAGGGCTGGAGGTCTGCATTTAAAAACATTCGGGGGATGCCGAAACCGGTTTGGCTCAGTGGTAGAGCGTCGGTCTGTGGACTGAAGGGTCCAGGGTTCGATTCCGGTCAAGGGCATGTACCTTGGTTGCGGGCACATCCCCCGTAGGGGGTGTGCAAGAGGCAGCTGGTCGATGTTTCTCTCTCATCGACGTTTCTAGCTCTCTATCTCTCTTCCTTCCTCTCTGTAAAATATCAATAAAATATATATTTAAAAAAAAAACAAAAAAAAAACAAAACATTCGGGGGAGCCTGGCCAGTCTGGATCAGTAGTTGAGCATCACCCTCTGAACCAGGAGGTCACAGTTCAATTCCAGCCCACATACCCAGGTTGTGGGCCTGGTCCTCAGTGGGGGTGTGTGTAGAAAGCGCCTGATCAATGAGTCTTCCTCATCATGGATGTTTCTATGTCTCTCTCTTTCTCTCTGAAATAAAAAAAAGTATATTAAAAAATCCAGGGGATTCTGATGCATATTAAAGTTTTGTGAACAAATATTTGGACTTTGGGGGACACTGTACCTGCTGGACCAAAGGGACAGGCTTTGCACACTCTCCATTTGGGAAGGTTGCTGTGTCTTCTGAGCTTTATAAACAGGACAAAGTCTCCCTCAGCCCATGTAACCAGGTGCCCTTGTCAATGAGGAATGTCCTTGTCAGTCTGGCCTCTTGGTTCTTAGAGGCTATTGGGAATCTGTTTTGAGGGGAGAGGCAGGGGTAGGCCAAGAGAAAGACAGACTTTCCAAGGAGACTCGGCTGTGACAGACACAGGGAGCTCAGGATTGGCTAGGTTTTCTCTGTGCGGGATGACAGAATGGAAATAACTGCTGTAGACTACATGCCAGGCAGGCTATTAAGGGTTTTACTAGCATTGTGGCATTTAATCTTCACAATGAAAATATACACAACTAAAATAGCATCCATGTGGCATGGTGGTAAAGAGTGTGTGCTCTGGAAGATGGATTTGAATTTAAACTCACTGTTGGCAAGGGCCATTTTCTCACCTCTCAGTTCCCCATAAAAAGGATTAATTATAATACCTACTTCTCGTGGTTGTGAAGATTAAATGCAATGAAAGTAGAAAATGATGTAAAAGGATTAGCACAGCTCTTGGAATATAGTAAGTGCTTAATTAATGTCCCTTGCACAACTACCTCTGAGAGGTCAGGGCTCATGTCTTTTCAGTTCTTCACTATATCCCCAGCTTCCTGAGAATGGTAGGTACTCAGCACATACCAAATATGGGTTGAATACATGAATGAGTACATAATGGATGTAACAGAGGAAGCATTTGAAAGTCAGGTTCTCATGAGACTCATAGAATTATAATTTGGAGCCTATAAGACCTAACATTAAAATTAAATTAACATGATCCATAAAGGAAGACTGAAAACTGTCAAACTCTGTTCCCTACCCCACTCAGTACCAGAAAGAATTTGAATGTTTTAAATGGCTTTCATACGCCAAAGTGGCTTTTTTGTTATTTGCTTATTTTTTATTGTTGATATTACTACAGATGTCCCCATTCTTTTTCTCTCCCTTAGCATGCATACCCCCCCAACACAAATACCCCTAATTGAGCTAGGACCCCCCTGAAAACAACTTTGTCCATAGGCCTTAGGCCCAATTACAGCCTCTGTAAGCAAGGGACAAACATGAGTCTGCTTTCCTCTAGCTGGCATGACAATTTAAAATTGAGGATTATTGAGGGCTGGAATGGGTATCTAAGAATTGTGTCCTCTTTAAGGTTTTCTCCAAAATCCCCAGCTGAGCTGCATCCCTTCCCCCAGTTTGGATGTGAGTGGTTAAGGGATTATGATGGGGAGAGGAATAAATGAGAGTTTCAGAGTGATTGTGATTTGTAATTCAGGGCTCCGTGGAAACCTTGTTGTGGGAATGAGTCAGAGTTAGGGCCCTGCTTGGCTTCTATGGTTTACAGGTGCCATTTAGTTCATACAAAACATGCCGGTGACATTTTTGGTTTAACTATAGGACTTTCAGGGTCCTGGGGGCCACCAACTGGGGCCGAGGATCTAAATAGAAAGGCACAGACAGGGTCCCAGGTGGCTGGTTTGGGCAGTATGGACCGGGCATGCTTCCAGAAAAGATAAGTGTACATTTCCAGGGCATAGGCTGGGATTTAAGAATACAGAGATTGCTTTTTATCCCGGGATTCTCTGAAAATCTTTGAAGCTAATTATGAATTCCAGACAAGGGTCTTAGCCAAAAAATCTCAGTTACTTTATCTCTAAAAATAGCGGAAATATTTTTCTCCTGAATTATAGTGGAGGCGAAGCAGTAACTACATGGAATTCTTTAAATGAACAGTTCAAATTAAACCCTGGGGATATTGATCAACAAGTACCAAGATGGCTTAAACTGCTGTGTTAACTTAAAAAAAAAATTCTCAACTTCCACTAAAATAAGGATTTATACTTGACAGTTCTGTTAGTTCATTTAAAATTAGTGAACTTAACTGAACAAATTTCTATTCTTTAAAGAATTCTTTAATTTATACTTTTTACTATGTCAGAAGTGCCCTTTCTGATGTTTCACTGAGTTAGGGAGTCTTACTATATAAAAACCCGAGTTTCTAAGAAAACCACATTGTGTTCATTCACCCTATTGATCCAGCACTAACAGTAGCAGCAGCTAGTGACAAGTCTCAGAAAACCTGCGTAAAATCAAATGCCACCTTCTATGGTTCTATTTTGTATGTCAGAGCTGAAGCCCAGGTGACTTAGCTGAGGTGCCTGGAAAGCCTGAAGTGTGTTGCTCAGCAACCGGAAACAGTTGAGACTATCCAGGACTTCTGTTTGGTGTTGGCAGTTCTGATTTTCCAATGCACATAGCAGATGGCAAGCCTACTGTTTAGATTTTTAAAAGCATGAAAGCGAGTAGTGAAAAGCGAAGATAGTGCTTTCATTTGCAAACTAACAAATTGGCTTCAGCCCCAAATCTTTGGGAATTTGTGGAGACTCATTTTCTTCATGTTAATTTCCCAGTCCTCTTCCCCCAAATAGAACTAGTACACAGCTATTTTTTTTTCCCTCCTTTGAACTGTAGGAGCAGTTAAGCTTCTTATATAGCAGGGATTCGTGCTGAGAATGTTGATAAAGAAGGCAAGGGTAGAAAAAGACTTGAGTAGGTCATTCATTCACTTGTTCTTTCATTCATTCATTGGTAAATTAATAAACACATGCAGTATAATTAAGAACTAGAAATCAGACACACCTGAGTTCAAATCCCGACCTCACTCGGAATGACCTCATTTGAAGTCATTGAACCTCTTATTAAGCTTCAACTTCCTCTTTATAAAAGGAAATAATAATAGGACCTGCCTTTTAGGCTTTTTGGCATGTGTTTTTTATTTTAGAGAGAGAAGGGAGAAAGAGAGAGAAACATCAATGTGAGCGAGAAATATTGATTGGTTGCCTGCTGCAAGTGCCTAGACCAGTGATCAAACCAACAACCTGGTATGTGCCCTGACTGGGAATCAAACCTGCCACCTTTCAGTGTATGGGAGGATGCTCCAACCAACTGAGCCACACTGGATACATTATTTTTAAAGGAGGGTGAGAATTAAATGAAACAAAGTAGGTAAAGGAATCAACATAGTTCATGGCACAGAGGGAACACACAATGAATTCTGGGAAATACTATTGTTACTGTTATTTTTGTTGGTAAATGCTCACTCTAAGTCCGCACTGTGATATGGAGGTTTCCATAGCTTAATGGAAAAGTGTCGGCTCTAGAGGCAGACTATCTGTTTTAACAAATTTCTTAACCTGTCAATGCCTCAATTTTCTCTGGTTAAAATGAGGCTAACAGTAACATTCGCTCTACAAGTTGTTGTGAGGAGTAAATGAGAGAATACTATGAAGAGCTTAGCCCAGTGCCAGGCACATAGAGATTGTGATTCATAAAAGTTGGGTAGTATCACCATTATTATCACTACATATCATTGCCGCTGGAATTACAAAGACGAATAAATCATGGTCCCTGGTCTTGATCAATCTTATGGGGTTATAGGCATTGGCTGGAGCACACTGAAAAGTAATTGCCTAGAAGGTGGCAAGTATGGCAATAGAGGTATAAACAGAGGCAATAGAAGGGCCCAATAAGGGCGTTGATTTTCTAAGGCAGCCATTCAAACTATGGTTCTCATACTTGGCTATACTGTCCAAGACCATTTTTCTTTAATGACAGAAATGTTCTATAACCCTGAACTGACTGATATAGTAGCCACTAGCTACATATGCCTCAAATTGAACATTTGAAATATGACCGGTGAGACTAAGCTACAGAACTTTAAATGTGATTAAATTTAATTAATTTAGCCTTGTGTGGCTGGCTAATGACCATCATATTGTACAGCTCTTGTCTAGATATCTTTGAAAGACAAGAGTATGATTTTTAGTTTGGAGTGTGTGTAGCGGCTAATGCTCAAAATATTTTACAAATGCCATAAAATAGGGAAGAGACTATCAATTAGGTAGCCTCTCTCCCTGGGACTGCCACCACTGTCTTGGCTCATCAAAAAATGCTTGTTTGGCCCAAACCAGTTTGGCTCAGTGGATAGAGCGTCGGACTGCAGGGTCCCGGGTTTGATTCCCGTCAGGGGCATGTACATTGGTTGCGGGCACATCCCCGGTAGGGGGTGTGCAAGAGGCAGCTGGTCGATGTTTCTCTCTCATCGACGTTTCTAGCTCTCTATCTCTCTCCCTTCCTCTCTGTAAAATATCAATAAAATATATTTTTTTAAAAAATGCTTGTTTGAGAGTATAATTTACAAAGCAAATTTAAAGATAAAAAAAATTAAAGTTTTTTATCATGTCACTTGAAACTTGTTTTCCATGGAGGATGGAGATTTTTTGTTTGTTGCTGTTAATTCTCTCCTGAAGACATTTTCTCCATTGCTTTTCAGAGAAAAGAAGGGAGGTGGGAGGGGAGAAGGGGAGATGAGGGGACACACAGAGAAAGGACTTTGGAGAGAGAGAGAGAGAGAGAGAGAGAGAGAGAAGCATTGATGTGAGTGAGACACATTGACTGATTGCCTCCCTCACACAGAAACCTGAAACCCAGGTATATACCCTTGACCAGGAATTGAACCTTTGACCCTCTGTTGAGAGGGCCAATGACTTAACCTGAGAAACATCAGCCAGGGCTAGAGGATGGAAATTTTAAATAAAATTATCTAAACATAAAAGCATTTCAACTACTAAAGCTACTTTTCCCAAATCCCAGCAATATAAATTGAGAGAACTCTCTTCTCCAGGGCATGATGTTTATTGGCTGATAAAGGAAACATTTTCCTCTAATGCTTAAAATATATACCTTAGACCTTCTTCCTGAACAATCTCTGGAAAATGTGTTAATTTTTACCATCATTTAAACTACCTTATTTTCCACTTTATCATCTTGTAATAATAGATGCTTAAGTCAGACACAGATTAATTCCTTTTGAATTATTCAGTATTTAGAAAGAGCTTGGGTCTACACTAGCAATGTTCCACATGTAAGAACCAAGATATATGCACTCATATAAGCAGATACATGGAGAATGTTTAGAGTCATGTGACTCTTGTCAAAGCTTTCATGACTCACTAATGTTAGATATATTTTCCTATAATTTGGCCCCAAATTAACTGACTACCATAAGTTAAACAATAAAAATACCCCCCCATGATTTTTACCTTACTTACCCTCATATTTATAAATTTTAACATGAATAGTGCATTTAAATGGCTCCTGCACCCTAGCCAGTTTGGCTCAGTGGATATAGCATCGGCCCAAGGACTGACGGGTCCCAGGTTCAATTCCAGACAGGAGCATGTACCTTGGTTGCACTCGATCCCTAGCCCTTTTCTGGACAGGTGCAGGAGGTAATCAATCAATGTGTCACTTGCACATTAATGTTTTTCTGTGTCTATTCCATTCTCTCTAAAAGTCAATGGAAATATATTCTTGGGTGAAGATTAATAAACAGACAAACAAATAAATAAAATAAATGGCTTCTGCTTTTTTTCTGGGCATCTGAGGGGACCTTACAGGGAGCTCTACATAATTCCTGAATGAAATGGCAGCCAGAAACCAAAGGGAACACAAAAGGAGAACTAAATATCCCCCTGTTCTTTTCTTTCCCACCCCCTCCCCACCCAGATACTCCCTCTTTGCTTTCCTAAAACTTTGGGACTAGAGGAATGGCAGAAAGCGTGCAGGCAAATTCCAAAAACATTCCATCTCCATGGCCCTGTGCTCAACTTCAGTTTTCTGCTCTACAAAATGAGAACACAGATATCTGGCAGAGATAGGAATGTAAAGTATTCAGTACCCAGAAAACAGGAAACTCTTAATAAATGGTTTTCAATATTATTGGTCAAGTCTCATTGTCACTCTCTCTTTTCTTTATTTTCTGATCTTTCCATTTTCATTATTCTTATAATTTTTATTCTTTGTTTTCTGTTCATTTTAACAATCCTTTTCATATTCATATGGCAATCTTAAAACTTTAATGTGGTTAGGCTATATAACTAACTAAATAACTAATCTTCATTCCTTCTTCTTTGACTGCTCTACCTTGTCTACAGATTCATGGTCAATCCCTATCAACTAGTTTATATATCTGTCTCCATATTTTATATGTTTTAAAAAAGATGACAAAGCTAAAGTAACTCACTAGGATAAAGGTATGTAAGCCAGAATAATAATAAAAAATAGGTTTCTAAGCACCCAAGTGCTAGTTATAGATACTTTCAGTAAGGAGGAAATGTGTGTTGTGTGTACCCTAACTCCATCTGCTTCCATGAACAGGCATTTGACAGTGATGGGCTCAGACTAGGTTCATATCCCTTCATTAACATGTTTCAGTGCTGGTACTTTATAGAAATGAGTGCTATTAGAATTTAGAAGAAAATCATCAGACTGAATCTATTTTTGTGTTGGAAAAAATCCACCTAGAATTGAAGCAGCATTAATTAAGTGAGCTTAGATTGGCTGTCATGGTAAAAATCCTATACGGGTGACCTTTGGCTCTTATAATACGGCTCAGTGGGGCTCAGTTTCACACTCAATCAGACAAACTCTCTGTGGATTTAAGATGGTGTATTTTAAGAGAATTTTAAAAATAAGAAACATTTTCTGGGCTTCTTTCTTCCTTTTTCTTTTATACACTACTCATCAAGAGGATGTTGCAGTTGAGGATGAGTTGGTAGAAGAAATTTCTGGTTTCTATATCTGGTGAGCCATTCATTAGGAGTATCTTTTCAGATTTCTTCCTAAATCTGTCACATTAGATATGGAGGAATACTTAGGATTCTTATGTTTTAGAAGGAAATGGCCATGTGATAACACAAAGACAATCCCTTTTGGAACTATGTTCCTTTTTTTTTTTTTTTTTTTTTTTTAAAAAAAGGAGGGCATTAAACTAGCATTATATGGCCTGAAAAGTCCTTTCACTGAATCTAAGTTCCAGGGGTCAGGTGATTTACTTAACATTCTGGTTAGGGGATGGAAGCTGGAAGACAGTTTATCTTACACTTACCAAAATATTTGTTCACTACTTAAGGCTAGGTATGAAATGGGATTTTAAAGACATTTGATAAATATTTTTAGACAGTAAGATGGAATTATGTAGTTGATAGAAGGTAAGTTGAATTGGGTGTCAGTAAACTTGATCTTTTTCAAGCTAGTTTGTATCCATAAACAATCAATATAAACTCTTTGGGATTTAATTATTTTCATTGCAAAATTAATGTATTTGTATCTTCACAGAATTATTGTGAAGATTAAATGAGATTATGCATATGAAAGTAATTTGCAAACCCAAAGGCTTTTAATAGACCAATAGATCTGGATCACTTTGGCCATTTCCCAGGTTTGTTTTAGAGGAGATTTCAAATACTGCCCCCAAATTGATTAGAGCATAGGACTTTAAGCATCATTCCAACCTTGACTCTATTATATGAGGATCAAATCTGGCTGTGCTAAATCTGAGTACATCTATATAACAAAAGGGTAATATGCAAATCGACTGAACAGCAAAAAGACCAGTTGCTATGACCTGCACCACTGACCACCAGAGGGCAGATGCTCAATACAGGAGCTTCCCCCTGGTGGTCAGTGTGCTCCCACAGGGGGAATGTCACTCAGCCAGAAGTTGGGCTGATGGCTGGTGAGTGCAGCTTTGGTGGCAGGAACCTCTCCTACCTCTGCAGCAGCGCTAAGAATGTCCAACTGACAGCTTAGGCTCACTTCTCTGGCTTAAGCCATCAGCTGGACATCCCCCAAGGGTTCCTGTACTAAGAAAAGGCTTCAGGCTGGGCTGAGAGACTGCCCTCCTCCCCGAAAGTGCATGAGTATCGTGCATCGGGCCGCTAGTTATTTTATCAAGGAAAATTATATTTTACTAGAGACGTAGTGCATGAAATTCATACACAGGTGGGTCCCCTGAGCCCAGCCTGCACCTTCTCCAATCTGGGACCCTTTGGGGGATGTCCCGAGGATTGGGCCCAAACTGGCAGTCAGACAATCTGGAACTGTTGGCTTCTAACTGCTCGCCTGCTTGCCCACCTGATCGCCCCTAACTGTACCCTCCCTGTCAGCCTGATCATCCCTAACTGCCTCTGCTTGTCAGCCTGATCACCCCTAACTGCTCCCCTTGCCATCCTGGTTGCCCCATGCAGCCTGCTGTTCAGTTAGTCCTTCACTAACCCCTCTGCCAGCCTGGTCACCTCATGCAGCCTGTTGTTTAGTCATTTGGTTATCCCTCCCTAACCCCCTGCCAACCTGGTTACCCCATGTAGACTACTGTTCAGTCTTTTGGTTGTCCCTCACTAACCCCCCTGCCAGCCTGGTCACCTCACACAGCTCTCTGTTCAGTAGTTTGGTTGTCCCTCACTAAACCCCTGCCGGCCTACTGTTCAGTTGTTTGGTCTTCCTTCACTAACCCCCCTGCCGGCTTTGTCACCCCATGCAGCCTACTGTTTAGTACTCCATCCAGTTGTTTTGGTCATGACAGTCCCTGGCTTTTTATATATTAGGATGAGTGGTATGTTCTTAAAGACTTTCTATGATACAAAATTTGAATAATGTAAGGCTCATTTTCCTAAAATGATAGGTATAAATGAGTTAAACTTGTCAGAGCACAAAAATCTACAATCAATATATAATTTCATCCCATATTTTGTGTTTATTCTTCTTCCTTCTCCCTTATTTCTTCTTTTTCTCTTCCTTTCCTTTATGTTTTCCCTTATCCTCCTCATTTACTTTCTTGCCTTCCTTTCCTTTTTCTTCTCCTGTTCTTCCTATTCCTCTTCCTCTTTTTGCCCCCTCATCTCCTCCTCCTACTTCTTTTCTACATAAATGCTTTTATAAATATAGAGGCAGAATTATCTATTATTTATTAGAGCTCTCTCCTAAATCAGCAGGTTATTGTTTCTTGATACTAGTTTGACCTTCTTTAAAGTGTTTTAGCATATCTAACCTTTCCTCTAAAGTATGTATGTATGTATGTATGTATGTATGTCAGTATCACCATAATTTCACTTATGATTAGAAATTTTGCTATAATATAGTGATTTTAATAGCATGGCACACATAAACTAATTACTAAAACTCTGCAGCACACCAAAAATATATATATTTTTCCAATCTGATAAAAATCATTCAGGTAAATTTGGATTGGTTTAAAAAAATAATAATGGTAACTATTTACCCTTTTTAATTCTAAATTACTTTATAAAATAGCAGGAGCCTATACTTGCATATAAGGATTTCTGGTACCAAGAATTAACTAATCAGATGCAACCTTATGTGATTCTATTACATGATATACATATTTATGATTCAAGATCGGACATTCACACTGGATAGCTATTATTGTGTTAGCTTTTGTTATTTTTTTTATTTGACAGTCTAAAGGAAAAGAAATCAGTGAAACTGTCTAAATAGTCAGGTATTGTATATTTTTAAAGTTCTTGAAACACTTTGGTTAAAAATTATTGCCAAAGTATGTAAAAAGCAGTTTATAATTATAACAGTGAGTATTAACAGCCAAATAGTCACCAAAATTATCTATCAAAGTTTTAAAAAAAGTATATTTTATTGATATTTTACAGAGAGGAAGAGAGAGATAGAGATCCAGAAATGTCGATGAGAGAGAAGCATCGACCAGCTGCCTCTTGCACACCCCCTACTGGGGATGTGCCCACAACCAATGTACATGCCCTTGGCCGGAATCGAACCTGGGACCCTTCAGTCCGCAGACCGATGCTCTACCACTGAGCCAAACCGACCTCGGCTCTATCAAAGTTTTAATTAATACAGCAACATAGTTCCATAATTCTTCCAAAGGGTATCAGTTATTGATGCCATTTGGTGACAGCATAATCCTATATAATAAAACCCTAAAAAGCAAATTGTCCGAATGGTGGAATGACCCGTCACTATGACACGCACTGACCACTGGGGGCAGACGCTCAATGCAGGAGCTGGCCCCTGATGGTCAGTGGGCTTCCAGAGGGGGAGTGCTGTCAGCCAGAAGCTGGGCTCACAGCCGGTGAGCTCAGTGGTGGTGGGAGCCTCTCCCACCTCTGCAGCAGTCAGACATCCCCCAAGGGGTCCCAGACTGTGAGAAGGTGAAGGCCGGGCTGAGGCCCCCTCTCCCCCAGTGCACAAATGTCATATGCCAGGCCACTAGTACAGTTTATAATTCATTTGGTTTGCTAACTTTGAAATTGTGTGGTTCCAGATTTTTTAAAATGCAGATTTTTATTATGTACAATTTTATGTATAAAGTAACGTTGCTAATACTTTCTATATCACAGTATTTTAAATTTTCATAATGGAAATGTACACAGAATATCAGGTGTACTACGTTTTAAGTAACATGTGCTTACAACTCTCACAATAGGGGCTTTCCCTGGTACACACCAGCATTTATTTATGGAAACCTAGGTGAGCTAAGTTTAGTACTTTTATATGACAAGTGCCACAGCCTATTATAAAGCAAATAAAGAATGAAAACACTTGAATAAACAAATATTTGCAACATCTTTCAACATATGAAAGACATCCAGCTACACACAAACTGATGGTTCAAACGGTTATAGAGCCCCTGATGTATTCTCTTTTCCTTTGGTCAGGTTTCCATAGTACTATTCACTACTATTTTATTTTTTTCAATGGGGATATTGTGGAGTAGTAATAGGAGCATATGATGAAGCAAAAAGACTCAAGTTCAAGATGCAGTTTCACTACTTACTAGCTTTAAAACCTTGCTTGAGAAGACATCTAACCATTAGGTCTATATTTCTTCCTTCAGACAGAGGAAGGGAAAAAGAAGCATTTTCCATATTATTTGCTTATCAAATGAAGTCATTTAGATGACTGCATTGTGTAACTTCTAAAGTGTTACATAAATGCAAGATGTTATCTCTGATAGAATAGATCTTTGAATACTGTTCAAAGCACAATAAAATGAGAGGAAAAAATGATATTCTTAAAAATCTGAAATAACTAAGTCAATCTGTATTTTTTACTGTTATTTTGGAGGAGAGGATGTCACAAATTCACTGACAATATAGATTTATACTGTACTATTCAACCTTAGTATTTTCTTTATTCTCTTAGGTTTTTATGAATGTACTTCATTTAAAATTTTATAATACATAAAGTGCTCTGAAGACTTCTGTTTGACTTAAGCCAAAACTAATGATAAGTTTAAGATTTCTTTTCCGTTTCTTATATTTTTAATTCTTACAGACTATTTTCTTTGACATGTAAAGAACTCACTGAAACATTTGCTATTTGAACAAGAATGCACACTGATAACAAAGCTGATATACATTGATATTAACATTTCTAGATAGGGACATGAAGGGAGTTCACCATATTTACTTATCTTACTTTATTTTTCTTCTATTCAATAACTTTCTTTTGTTTATCCACAACAATCAAAAATATTCAAATATGAATAAATCAACCCACAAAGACATAAAATTTGAGCAAGAAGTTCAACAGTAAAAGAAAAAAATTAAACATTCGAAATTCCATCTTTACATAATTCTTCTTTTGTTGTCTTTGGAATTGCTGATAGGACAATACCAACAGAGACCTCTGGAATATGTACTCTTTTAGGATAAAAGAACAAGTTATGAGTGAAAAAGCATTGCCAGTTTTCAGCCTCAGTGTTAGCACATTCATTTGTTTTTAAGCTGCACAACCCCTATTTCTGTGTTCTCCCTATAAATTCATCATCATTTTTTTAGTGTTTTTTTTATTAAATAGTAGTTATTTACTGTGTCCTCAGTTAAGTTGAAGCCTCAGGTAATATAGAGCAATAAGACTTGATAAATTTCATAAAGTTGTCAGAAAAATATGATCATACACTTGAATTTTAACAATTCAGTTTACAATTGCTGCCACCGGCCTTATTTGTTCTAGAGATGAAGTAGCAAAATTCATGTCAAGACTAAACTTCAAATTATTGTCCTATAAAGTGTCTTTCACCTCAGTACTGAGAATCTTATTAGTTTCTTTATCATTACAAAATTGCTAAGCTCTGGAATTATCTGAAACATGAAAAGTGAAGGAGAGAGTTGTTTTCTCACCCTACCAATCTGTTTTCTCCTTTCATCTTTCATCTGAAATATTACTCAAACTCTAATTGATTGAATTACCTTAGCAACAGTGGACCCGAAGTTCCCAGGAAGAAGATTCAACGGGGTCAGGCAAAGGTATTTTCCCCTTCCAATTATATTCATCTGTAGTTTCACTCTTAGGAAGATAAGTTGTTTAAAAATAAGTAGTTTATAGAAATCTTCTGTATCCAAAGAGTTGTGGATTTTTCCCTTTTCTTCACATTTGAAGAGTCTTTTTAGACAAGGCACAAATAACTTAATGTAAGTACTGACATTTTTCAAAACTATAGTATAATGAATAAAACCAAAATAACAAAAAGTGGAGTTCTGCATCAAACTTTATGTTACAACCCCCTGGCTATTTGTACAGTTTTGAAACCTCTCTACCCTGCAGCACTATTTGCGCCTCCAGCCATTGTATTACTCACAGGAATCCCGGGCATCATTCCAATTCCCCACAAATGTCAGCATTTCCCTGAATATGGGTCTTGCTTTGCAAGTTATCTTTGAAAAGTCTTCTGTTAGGAAAAGCTACTGGAATCCCATTGCACAGCTAGGTAGAAACTCCAGACTCAAACACGCGCTGAGGCTAATACAAAAATATGCCGAGAATCAATGAAGAAACTTTCGGATGTAATCACAAATCTTCCTTTTATCAGGTCACGAACCAAAAAAAAAAAAAAAAAAAAAATCTGACCTGAATTCCTGAATTATTCATGCAGCTCTCTCTGGTCATGTGGAGGTGAATCGGGAGTCGACCCTTTTTCAGTGGCCCTACCTTCATTTTGGAAAATGTCATGGCTGCAGCCAAAGAGGTAGAGGTTTCCTCAGTTCCCATGTCCAAGAGCATCCTCCTGCAGATTCCCAGGTAGGAGCTCTTCAGTGCTATCCTTAACCGCCTCCACGCGGCCACTTTGTCCTTGGATGGTATTTGTTTTCTTAAATCAAGCATGCTCAAGAGATATTCCCATCTGTCCAGATCTGTTCACAGATTCCATACAACATGAGGCACTTGCTAACTTCCTTCCATGCTTGTAAAAGTAAATAGAGGCTGTCGACACTTCTTGCCAGGAGAAATTCACTATCTGCAGTTGGTTAAAACATGGTTTGTTCCTCCTTTAAATACATCTAAGGCTTCCTGAACTAAGCTGATACAAATATCACTCTATGATTCATTAGGAAGTCTCCTTGGTAACTAGCTTTTCCTCTTTGGTGATTTGTGTTTTGGAGAACTTTTTCAATTAAAGATGAACAAACTAAAAGTTGTTCGCAATATATAGACAGGGACCTAGGGACACACATATAAAAAGGGATTACTAAAAAATGGCAGTTTCCTGTTTGCAAAAGTGTGTAGGCATCAAGGTCTCGTTCACTTTAACATAAAGCCACGGTTGGGGATAGGTTATGGAAGAACATTAGCTATAGTTACACCCTTTTAAGATGTTTCTAAGCAATATATCAATAAAAATTTAATAAAAACATGGGGTTGTGATGGTCTGCGGTTTTTGTTGTTGTTGTTGTTGTTTTGTTTCATGAAGCCCGAGGGAGTTTCCACTTAAATTAACCAGAATTTACAACTTGGTTGTCACTTATGTCTAATTTAAAAGGGTAAGGAATAATTGGCTGGATTGATAAATGCTTACCTAAGTTTTCTTCTCCCAGTTTCCACCGACCATTGCTTATTCCTCCAGACTGATAATGTTTAAAAGAGGCAGCACTTGATGGATTATGGGGACATTCCTGATAAACTTCATACTGGGGAGATAAAAATAGCCCAGGTTTGGAGTTAACTTCCTGACAAAAATCTTTTCTCTGCATGCCAATAGCCCTGCAAGGAAATGTGATGGCGTTTTGCAAAAACAAGTGACTAAAACATTAAATATTAATTTCTGGATTTAAAAATGGAGCCAGTGTTGATAAGGCTGGCAGATCTGGCAAGGATGAATAATAGCTGCCTTGATCTTTGGCCATCTTTTGACGGTCCTAGCTCTCACAGGCTATTATTGGAAGTGCTAACCCTGTGTCTCCATGTCACAAGACAACAGTCACCCCATGGAGACTATGAAAGAACCACTAAAAGAAACGTTCTCAGGGGTGGATTTCTTGGGCTAAACTAGGGTAGCATTATGGCTATTTGGGACATGTTCCAGGAGCTTTTAAAATACTGACAGTTACTGGTCCTAGCCCCACCCCCATTCCTTTCTATCAAGGTCACTTAGTGCCAGATCCTAGACATAAAAGTAAACCCGGGCTTGCCTCACTTCACAGCCCTTACTCTGCACCAAGATCACGCTACATTGGAATCAACAGACCTCTCTTCTCAGTTGGTGACCTCATCCCCAGGTGGAATTAGGCAGCTAGCTTCCCTGAAGGAGCTGTTCAGCAGTCAGGTTCTGAAGGAGAAGAGTATGAGAAGAAAGGGAGCACCTTCTAGATGGGTGAAAGACATATATATGTCTTTCTTTCTTTATATATATGGTAAGAAAGGGATAATGTGGCAGATGAGTGTTTTTGGAGAGTATGTGATATCTGGAGATGAGGATGATTAGTAAAGAGAAGCAGTTGGTAGGTGAAGGTTAAACTGAGATTAGGCTGCTCCAGCCACTAGTCACATATGGCTGCTGAGCACTTGAAATGTGGCTAGTCTAAATTGAAATGTGCTGTAAGTGTAAAATACACACCTGAATTTGATTACTTAGTATAAAATAGTAAAATATTTAATTAATACTTTATTTTCACTGAAGTATTGGCAAGAACTGCCTGAGACCTGACTTTGCAGATGGGGAACACCTGGCAAACACCGCAACAAAAAAGTTTATCAGGCCTTGAGAAGAGACCTGTGTAGATAGTTAAGAAAAAGAGATATAAGCAAACCTTAAAATCAAGACCCCCGGAGATCCAAAGGTGAGGTGAGATAAAGTCCCAAGTCTCAATTTGGGTGTTATGCTTAAGAAAAAGCACTGTTCTCAAATCCATTCCATGAATAATTTCCCATAGTACACTTTAACTGAGCTCTCACTATATGAAGAACATGGGATGCCAGGATGGGAGGCTAAAAAGAACCACAAAATATAGTCTCTAAGTCTCTCATCTACTTGGAAAGGCAAGAAATTAAGCCTCTGAAACCATTGACTGGGAACAGAGCCTGGGGTAGTGAAAACAGTGGCACCTGACTAGGAGTTAGGAGGTGTAAGTTGTTTCTCACCCTAAGTCTTTGGATAATTATCAGTGCAACCTTGTGCAGGTTACTGAACCCTACTAATGTTTCATTTTCTTACCTGCAAAGTTGACATAAAATCATCTTTCCCACCTTATATGGTTGTTGTGAGGACCCAAATCCAAACGAAACAATGTATATGAATATGCCTTATGAATTGTATATTTAACTTGAAAACCCATCCATTGGCTCTCACTGAGTTAGACAGCTATAGGACCATTGTTTCTTGGAGGTCTCTGTTAAAGCTACAGATGGCGTCAGGTTTCTGACTCATTCTCAGAAGCTCCTGAATGTGAATTCCATTGACTGAGTTATCTAGTTTGAAAAGTAATACTTACTGAGCATATATAATGATTAGTTCTTACAGTAGCTCTGTAATGAGGGTATTAGTAGGCTTATTTTACTAATGAGCAAACCGAAGCTCTGAGTTTCAGTAACCCTATTACTAAGTGTGAGAACATGGCCTTGAATCTATGTTCTCTCACACAAAGTTCTGTGCTCTTGCTTTCAACTCCCAGAGCCCAATCCTTTGGGTCTAAAGTAGTGCCCAGGTATCCGTATATATATTTAATATATTTTAATTGATTTTTTACAGAGATAAAGCGAGAAGGATAGAGAGTTAGAAATATTGATGAGAGAGAAACATTGATCATGCATACTCCTGCATACTCCCCACTGGGTATGTGCCTTCAACCAAGATACACGCCCTTGACCAGAATTGAACCTGGGACCTTTCAGTCCGCAGGCCAACACTCTATCCACTAATCCAAACCGGTCAGGGTGGTATTCGTATATTTTTGAAAACCCTAGAGATTACAGTGGGCATCTAAGCTCAGGACCCCACTGCTCTGGCAAGCTCTTGAACACCTTTAGAGTGACACATATTGTCTTGTGAGGCAGCTGGGGAGCTCTGACTGTCAGAACAGTCCCAATATGCCTCCTGAAGCTGCTACTAATTGGCCCAATCCTAGGCTTCAGACACTTACTGGTCGCCTCAAAATGTTTCACTGACAGCCCCTCAGACCCTTCGGGTGCTCTGCAGGGCCATGTGTTGATGGCACTTGAGTCCTCTTCCAAAGAGTCTAGCAAAATCTTCAGACTCCAAGTCTATTAGTTCTTTCCTCCCTGGGACAGACACCTTTTGTTGAAGAATAGAGAGGCCAGAGGTGGAGAACAAGTCTGTGGCGAGGCCGTTAAGTGAAGAGGGAGCAAGCACGAGAGTGTGGTGTCCTTCCGGACGCCTGGACTGGACATGTGTAAGTGCCATCCTGAGCTCTGCGGAGGGATACCAGAGGATCCTCCTCGGCAGCTCCAACAGAGAGAGGAATTAGAAACTTCTTTTATTACAATTGGGTTCTAATATTTCTTTTTTCCCCCAGTAAAATATAAAGTAGTTTAATTGTGTTTCTACTTTTCTGACATTTCAATTCCCCAAATGATAAAGAAACCCAAACAAAAGCAAAACGCTTCAAATATAAAGAAGAAGAAAAAGTTTTGGATAAACAACAGCCCAGATGAATGGCAGCCAACCTCCAGACCGCCCAGCCAGGCAGTGCACAGACTGTCAGCACCGCGGGAGCACAGGGGCAGTCCTGGAAAGAGTGTGCTCCTAGCCCCACAGGCCTTAAACACACCTCCTGGGCCTCGCTAGGCAGGCGCTGGGAGAGTCAGATTATACGAAAAGGCACAGCCCTTCTGCCATCTCCGGCTCCCTTTAATCTTATCTGTCTCCCACAGGCTTTGTCTCTGCCTATTGGAAAGATGTGCCATCTCATTCTGTAAGAGGGAGTGGGCACAGGAACAATGGGCTGCTAATTTGTGTGCAGGGGGCATGCTTCAGGGCTCCTCGGAGTCTGGGGAGGATCTTATCCATCCTTCCATCACAGGCCAAGGTCAGGCTCTATGCTGCCCTCTGATCACTTGGGGGGACAGGCCTGAAATATGTCTTTGGGAGACATTTCTAAGGACAGAGCACGTTGTGAATGGGGGCGTTTTTAAGCCACCCTGCTTCAAATCCTTGTCGGCAAGAAATGAGGGACATACACACCAAAATAAAATGCCGGGAGCCCTGGAATGTCGAGGGCAAAGCCCAGACTTTCCTGTTCTAGGAAGTTTTCAAATATCATGTCTCTGTAGGTACTTGTCAGCCCATTTGTTTTGATTTTTGGTCTTTATTTTAATGGACAACACCAGAGGTCAAAGGAGGAAGAGCAGATGGACATGAACTTGGGTTTAAGTCCCTCTCTTGCCAGTCCCTGAGACCTCCCTTGAACATAATCTTGACCACCAGCTCTTTTATCTGGTTTTAGTAGGCATGCACTCAGTCAGTCAGCCTTGTGTAGAATTATATTTCCATGTGTCCATACACCCTAATAGACTGAGGCTCAGAGAGGAAATCAGGTCTATGCAATAGCTACTGAAAATCACGTTCTGTGCCAGAGATTTTAATACTCATTTATTCACTCTACTGATACAAATTGAGCCCTCAAGATATCTCAGATTAGTAATGAGAGTAGACATGTTAATGTATCTCATGTATTTTTTTGGGGTTTGGGGGGAGAGTCAACAAACAAATTGATAAGTGAACAAAACAATTACAGCTCATTATGTGTTAAGAAGGCTCTAAACAGGGTTCTAGATAGAGAATAATGGAGGGACCTATTTTATTTTTTTATTTTTATTTATTTTTTAAAAATATATTTTATTGATTTTTTCACAGAGAGGAAGGGAAGAGGGATAGAGAGCCAGAAACATCGATGAGAGAGAAACATGGACCAGCTGCCTCCTGCACACCCACTACCGGGGATGTGCCCGCAACCAATGTACATGACTTTGACCAGAATCGAACCCGGGACCCTTCAGTCCGCAGACCGACGCTCTATTCACTGAGCCAAACCGGTCTTGGCAGGAGGGACCTATTTTAGAAAGGGGGTCAGGGAAGGTGGATAGTCCCACTTAAATGGTGATACGCCAGCCACAATCTTGCCAGCGACTGGGGGATGCTTGTCAGCATCAGGATGCTCCATGCCCCCATGCTATTCCAGGACATAGCAGTCTCCTGTCTTCCACTCATAGAGAATACAAAAAAAAGTCTATCTTCCTGCCCTTTTTGTCCTGGTGCAGACAGTCACATGAATTCCCAGTGGATGAGATCTGAGACTCCCTGTACTGGTGACTGTGCTGTGGGTACTGGGATACGTCAGGAACGTGGTGATCAGCCTGCACACAAGTTCCCCCGGGCAAGCCCACTTTGATCAGCTATTCCCATCAGGCTGCCATGAAGATAACAAAAACAAGCTCTTTTCTGGTTTCCTTAAATAGTATTGCCAGGTTTTCCCTCCCTCCCCCCCTTCTTTCTGTGCCTGTTTACCCAATGTCTCACCAACTGGGTGTCTCTGCATGATGCACAGACTACAGACGAGGGGTGTCAGAGGGCGGCTGGGAAGAGAAGCGCGGAGCTGCTGGTGGGGCCAAGGGCAGGGAAGGGGGGGGTACTGTGGTGCTTCCTCTGGGCCCACACAGAGGGCTTCCGGGGAAGAGAGGAGGCCAGTGGTGGCCTGGCTTCCCGCAGGTACAGGCTCTCTGTGTGTGAGCCCCTGCTCATGCCTGCTTGCCTCTTTCCTACCCATTGTCCTCATTCTGTAAGGACTCCAAGATTGAGGAATTGGCCTCCCCCACTGCCTGTTCCAGGATGTGACCTTTACGGTTAAAGATTAGATAGGAATGAAGTCAGTTCTTTAAGGTTGAAGATTAGGCAAGAATGAAGCCAGTCCCCAGAAACTCCTTACCCTGAAATGCAAAAAGCCAGAATGCAATATTTTATGACAAATATTAAAGCAGGGCTAGGTCCGAGGGAGATTGACCGCTGTGGAATTCTCCCCCTGGGAACTGAGCTGACCACCTCGGAATGCACCTGTCAGGGAAAGACCATCCAGCCTCCTTAACCGCAGGGCTATAGGTATTTTATCTGTTTCTGGAATCGACCTGCAAAAACAGACCATCCGGCCTCCTCGGGAAATGAGTCAACTGTCAACTATTATGAGCCAAATATTATCTGTTAACATAGTTCCCTGATTTACAGACCACCTGCGTGTGGTTTTAGCCTTTATAAACTCATGTCCTGTAATTACTCAGCGCTCTCAGTCAGCCAGCCCTGATGCTGTCTGCCTGAGAAGCCCCTGCGCTGCGCTTGTACTAATAAAACCTCATGCTTTTTGCATCAAGTTTCGGTCTCGGCATTTGACATGGGGTCGTCGCCCCCTCCGTCGGACTCACCGGGGGTCTTGGGACCTTACAATTCCTCTGATTTCTTCTGCTGTACAAAGTCTGAAGTTGTCCTTCATGTACATGTTCTTGCAGCTTCTGGTGCTTTTTCCAGGAAAAGCAATGTTATTTATAAAACTACAGATGCATGGAGGATGGAGAGAACTCCCTGAGCCAAGGGGCCATTTGTGAATCGAAGTCAGTGTGGGAGAGTTGGATCGTCCACTCCTAGAGTTCTGGCAACTATTTCTGTTTAATTGGTGGGTTTTTTTTTAGATTAACAGCAGCAAAGGTTATGTCATGAGGAAATAAAAATTAGGCTAAAGAAGCCTTCTTTCCTCTGACAGGTTGAGTCATTCTCTCTTTTGGCTGCTGTGAAGGGGCAGTTGGCTCTGGGCACTGTTTGCTGCCTGAGACTGACCAGCTCGGTGCTGGTCCAGGGCAGGCCACTCACCTCCTCTGATGGGGGAGGGGAGGTGGTTCCTCCAACACTTGTGGGAGGATGCAGCTGAAAGTGTTCAGTCACCTGGAAAATGCTAAACAAATGGAGAGATTGTATTTCCCTGGCATGGAAAGGTCAGGAGTGAGAGAACATCAGGCCAGAGAACAGTGTGAGAACATCACAGAGAACAGTGTGAGAAAATTGCTTAGCATATCAGCTCCTTGACTGACCTAGGATCTGTGTGTCAGGCCTCAGGGATTGCCTTTGGGCATTTTCTGTGAGGTTACTGTTTACTACTAAGTGGGTTATGTTACCCTTGTGGGTTATGCTCCAGCTCTTTCTGGGTTACTGTTACTGTTACTCCAATTAAAAATGTGGAGCTTAGGGTAGGGTGTTGGATGAGGTCAGAGGAGGCTGAGAGGTCTCAGGAGGAAAGAGGTGGTGCAGTCAAACCCAGCATGCCAGGATCCCCCCCTTTTTTCAGAGGCAATTAAGATGAGCTCAGAGAGCCTGATGGAGGCTGGAGGAGAAAACAGACAGGTGAGAAGGATATGAAAGCAGATTTGGGCACTGAGGAGAAAGGAGAGCAGTGCGCTATCCCTCTCTGTGTGTGTGTGTGTGTGTGTGTGTGTGTGTGTGTGTGTGTGTGTCTCCATGTGTCTATGGATCTGTTCACTTCTGCTGAAAATTAGACTGTAGCCTTAAGCCTGGTGTGGAGCCCTAGTCATTTGTACCCATCAAATCAGTGTTGACACTCATACCACTGAGTGTGTCCAGGTTTTCTGGCTGGACTTTTGCCCTGGGTGGCCTCCAATTCTTTAATGGCATCTGAGCCCTGCTGTGATGCCAGCCTGCTTACCCCAACCCGCCCCATTCCCAGGCCTACGTGCTTCCTATAAACCCTGCTTTGGCTTAGTATAGGACAGGGGTCGGCAAACTTTTTGACTCGAGGGCCACAATGGGTTTTTAAACTGGACCGGAGGGCGGGAACAAAAGTATGGATGGAGTGTGTGTGAACTAATATAAATTCAATGAAAACATCATAACATAAAAGGGTACGGTCTTTTTTTAAAATTTTTTATTTCAATAGTTTAGAACAGCCATCCGGCCCGCAGGCCGTAGTTTGCGCACGCCTGTTCTAGAAGTTCTTGGCTGATGCTTACTTCACAGTAAATGCATCAGGCTTTCCACCAACACTTATTAAAAGGGCCATTAGGTTTTTAAATACTAATAGCTTTTATAATAGGACATGCTGATGAGTCAATTAAAAGGAAATCGAAATCATATTTAAAATGATATTCACCTTCATTCATCATTTAACAAATATTTGCTAGATGCCTACCATGTCCCAGACCCATGGTGCTTAGGACTCAGAAACAATAAAGCTGCCTGCCTGCATGGAGCTTCCCTTCTATTTTAACAATTAGCAAAGGCAACACATTAATTATTAATTATTAATTTATTATTTTAATATATATTTTATTGATTTTACACAGAGAGGAATTGAGAGGGCTAGATAGTTAGAAACATCAATGAGAGAGAAACATCGACCAGCTGCCTCTTGCACACCCCCCAATGGGGATGTGCCTGAAACCGAGGTACATGCCCTTGACCGGAATCGAACCCGGGACCTTTCAGTCCGCAGGCCGACGCTCCATCCACTGAGCCAAACCGGTTTCGGCTAATCATTATTGTATTGGAAAATAATAAAGGTTCTAGGGAAATGCTGGGTAGAAAGGGAGGTAGGAAGTGCGGCAGTTGCCATTATAATCATGGAGGTCAGAGCAAGTCTCCCTGAGAATGAGAGGGAGAGCCCCATGGAGTTCCGGGCAGGAGCGTTCTGGGCGAGGGGAGCAGCAGGTGAAAAGCCCCACCTTTCTGATTCATCAGAAGACTCTGCTGCGGATCATCAACCTCACCTTCTGTCTGTATTCTGTGTTTTCTCCCTAAGCTCAGAGCTCGCTGCTCTGAGACACTGGTGGCTGAGATAATGAGTCTAGACTGTTCATGTTCTCTGCCTCGCAGATGAAAGCACCTGTCATGTGTGGGCAGACAGCCCCTCTGGAGGCTGGGTGGTGGTGGTGGATTTCGACCCTCTTTCTCTTTTTAAATGCCACAAGGTCGGGCAATTAAGGGAGAGTAAAAATGTCTTATGACAACCCTCAAAGCAACTGAAAAGTGTCTCTTCTTATATTTTAGGTTAAAATTTTAGTGGAATTACCCTGAATTGGACAATTTAATTACAACAAATTTTTCTTTAAATGTGCCTAGAAGTTTTGGGGAAAACAATATAAGCATTTAAAAATATTTTTATTGATTTTAGAGAGGAAGGGAGAGGGAGGGAGGAAGAGAGAGAGAGAGAGAGAGAGAGAGAGAGAGAGAGAGAGAGAGAGAATAATTGACTGGCTGCCTCCTGCTTGCCCCCTCCCGGGCATATATGCCCTTGACCGAAATTGAACCTGGGACCCTTCAGTCTGCAGGCTGACACTATTCACGGAGCTAAACTGGTCAAGGCTAATATAAATATCTAGATCTTTAGTTCTCTATAGGTTCAAAGCAACATTTAACCAAGTAGTTATAGTCTTGATATGTATGTAAGTATGTATGTATGTGTATGTGGGAGAAGTGTCTCTAAGAATCAATTCTTTAAATGAAGACATCAGATCGAATCTGAACCTGCTTTCTATTCTAGAGGTGATTCCACCGTCACCTGTTACTTGCTCTGACCTCTCCTATACCCAGGTCTCCCAAGAGGAGGAAGCAATCTCCTTTGTGCACATCCCTGGAGCACTCTAGTTAGAAAAACACCCTAAGAGTGAGTCAGAAGACCTAGATTTTAGCCACAGAGCCGTTACCAACAAGTGGATGGCCTTGGGCAAATCCCATCTCCTCCCCAAGCCTCAGCTTCCTACCTGGCAGGATGCATACATTAGATACTTTACAGGGGAAACAAAACAGCAGGGTGGTTAAGCCTTTCAGCTAGGACTCAAATGACCAGGTTCAAATCTTGGATCCAAAACTTAAGAACCGCAGCCCGGCTGGTGTGGCTCAGTGGTTGAGCATCGTGACCCATGAACCGAAAGGTTTCTGGTTCAAATTCCCATGACTCCTTCCATGAGGCTTTTACAAATTATCTTAGTGTTTTCTTTTTATTTCTGACTCCCAGAGCCCTGTAATTTTATGTCTCATGACCTATCTTACATGCTGCCTAGTATTACAGGTGCTGGCATTCCTGTGTAATCACTCTTCCTAAGTGATAAGTCCCTCAAAGGCAGGAGTTGCCTTTCATGTGCAGACTTTAGCACATTGCATTACGCACAGTGAGGGCTCAACCAACACTTGCTGAATTACGACAGTGTCCCCATAACTAAACTCCACCCCGGAATGTTCGCTGCAACCCGTTGCCCATGACGTCCCTCAGCCTGCGCCCAGATTCCTGTTTTAATGTTCCTAATCATTACCTTCACATCCTCTACATCTCTCCACTCCAGCCCTCCCTCCTCTCTTGTTGAAGGTTATTTTCATTGACAAAATCTGTTGCAATACACTTCACTGGTCTCTTCCGTCAACGTGCAAGCTATTTTAGGAATGCAACAAAAAGTGGCTGCTGCTATTTATAGAATGAGAAGCAGTCTGAATTCCCCTGTGGATCATGTGCTCATCCATCTTTATTTATGTTCAAAAGAGGTATTTCCTAAGAGCCCGTGTGATTTCCCATCACACTACCCACGCTATTCATCACAGGGATCACTGAGGATTTTCATTTTATTTTTGCCTTGTCTTTATTTTTCTATTTGATTTGAATTCCTTTCGTATCCCCCCTTTCTTCTCATAAAAAGCAGAAGAGAGAGAGAGGGAAAAAAAAACCCACCACTACGCTGTAAATGTCCTTTCATAAATTAGATCTCTCAAGATGAGAGCTTTGTTATTGAGGGAAAAATGAACCTTCTGTCCCTGTGATTTGGTAGTGGAAATGTGCTGTTTTATGAAGTCTTAAGTGTCCTTTTTATCATAGTTATATATAAACCATTTAATGTTATAATCACTTGCTTTCAAGGAACAGAAGACATGTACAATTGCAGTAAATTACTAAAAGCAATAATAGCTTTATTTGTGGTGCTGATGAATTAAGTTAAATTTGGTCAGCTCAGAAGTATACAGTGTCCACATAGGTGTATATGCGTGTAGTGACTCTGACATACACACTGGAGAAATAATAGTAGATGGAAGAGCAGATTCATAACTTTAAAACCTTGTAAGTAATGAGAGTCATTATTTCAGGTCTTTAAAGAACTTCTGTACTCAGCCTCCTGACATTTCCTCTTTCCTTACAACCTTACTTCTGCCAGGTTATAATGTCAAAGATAATCACACATTCTGTTTGTTAAAAAACACCTATCCATTATGTATAGCATGGGATCAAAAACTCCTTTGTAAAGCTCCAAATATTGTTATATTCCACCCAAATATATCTCTTGAACTCTTCTCTCGCTCCTGTGTTCAATACAGATTGTACTCCAGCCACGGAAAACTTCTTTCTCTTCCCCAAAGGGACCCTGGACTCTTCCATGCCTTTGACCTTCTGAACAACAACTTCCCATTTCCTGGAATGTTCTGCTTGTTCCCATGTTCCCATATCCTGCTGACATGTCCCCACACTTCCTTCCATGAAGTGATAAATGTGAAAAAGACTAGCACAGAACATGGTGTGGAGCAAGGGCTCAGTAAATAAATGTTCAGTAAAGAAATAGACTACTGAGTTTTCAAGTTCAAAAGATGATCTCTGTTTTATCAAGGGACTGTATTATAAGTTTATGTCAGTTGAACCCAGCATGATGGGCAGAGGCCTGGGATGATCAAGGTTCTGATGGAGGTTTGTATTAGTTTGCTATGGCTGCCATAACAAAATATCACAGGCTGGGTGGCTTGAACACTTTTTCTCCCTATTCTATTTAACACACACACACACACACACACACACACACACACACACACACACACACACATATATGATTTTTTACAGAGAGGAAGGGAGAAGGATAGAGAGTTAGAAACATAGATGAGAGAGAAACATCGATCAGCTGACTCTTGCACACCTACTATTGGGGATGTGCCCACAACCAAGGTACATGCCCTTGACTGGAATCAAACCTGGGACCCTTGAGTCTTCAGGCCAACACTCTATCCATGAGCAAAACTTGTTAGGGATCTCCTAATTCTAGAAGCTAGAAGTCCAAGATCAAGGTGCTGACAAGGTAGTTTCTTCTGAGGTCTCTCCCCTTGGCTTATAAAAGGCCATTTATCTTCTCCCTGTGTTTTCAAATGGTCTTCCCTTTATGTGTGTCTGTGTCCTAATGTCCTCTTGTTATAAGGGTAACAGTCAGATTGGATTAAGGCCCACCCTAATGACTACATTTAGCTTAATTTTTCTTTTAAAAAACTTGTCTTCAAATGCAGTCTTATCTGATGTATTGGGGGTTAAAACTTTAGCTTATAAGTTTGGGGGAGAACACAATTCAACCCATGACAGGGTGGTAATGGTGAGAGCAATGCAACAGCAGTGGCTGCTCACAGGAATCTCTGGAGGGCGGGAATTATGCTTTGCCTCAGCATTCTTCACAGTGCCTCCTTCAGGGTGAGCACTTAATACTAATTTAGACCTGAGTAAGTCACAGCCTCTACTTAGAAATGAAATAAGATTTTGATGATGTCCTTTCAACACATATATAACCTTCCCCTCTCAGCCTTTTTTTTCTTCTTCATACTAGAGGACTGGTGCATGAAATTCATGCAGGTAGGGTCCCTAGGCCAGAGATCAGGGCTGATTTAGGCCTTTAGGCTGCAGGCTGGGACCTTCCTTCCAGCTGCCAGCCTGAGCCTCCCTTCCTCAGCTGCTAGCTGCCAACTGGGGCCTTCCTTCATTCCATGCCACCCCCTGGTGGTCAGCATACATCATAATGAGTGATCGGTCTCCCAGTCAAACTTCCGAGGGGACAATTTGTATATTAGGCTTTTATATATAGATATATGAATTTATGAACATTTTGTTGACATTTTCACTTAAATAATAGATGCAAATACTGACTATGGTCAAAGATTGAAGTCTTCCCTTGTGCGTTGAGCAATGTGCTTTGAGTTCTAGGTAGTTTTAATGAGCTAATTTTAAGTCCACCTAACTATATTGCCATGTAGGCCACATTTCTCCACAAAGATGTTTTGTTTGCCTGTTTAGTTCACCAAGGGTCTTCATGAAATTTGTGTTTATGTGTTTGTCATCAACCTGATCCCTAAAGAGAGAAGGACTTGAGGTGGCTCTTAAAAGTAGACAAAAGTATGCCTCTAGCACTGCCTTCTTCTATCACTTTCATGACCTGTTGCAAATGCAGGGCCTGTTGATTTGGCTCGTCTGCCTTGTTCTCCGTGAACCACACTGGCACCTAGTAATTGCCATTCTCTAGTGTCCTTAAACCATGTCTTTAAGTAAACTTTCAGGAACATTGACACTTAATTCTCTGGTCTGCAGTTCTTCAACGACACATGGATGTCTACATTGAATAGACAAGTAGTCAAGGTCTACACAGCTACTCCCTGGGCTAAGGCTTAAGGGAGAATTCTGTCCTAGGACAACCACTCCGTAGTATTTGTATTGAGGAAGGAGAAAGAAAAGCTCAGATCACAGGCAGGTGACTTGGGTGGTGTCAGTCTTGCCATTTATTATTCATACGTTTTTTAAAATATTTTTTTTACAGAGAGGAAGGAAGAGGAATAGAGAGCTAGAAACATCAATGAGGGAGAAACATCGACCAGCTGCCTCCTGCACACTCCCTACTGGGGATGTGCCCACAACCAATGTAAATGCCCTTGACCTGAATCGAACCTGGGACCTTTCAGTCTGCAGACCGACGCTCTATCCACTGAGCCAAACCGGTTTCAGCCATACATTTTTTTATTCACATATTTCTGTGCATTCTCACTCTGGAAGGAAATCTCTCTGAGGGCAAAGAACTTGGCCTGTCTCATTTGATGCTCTATTGCTACCAGTTGGCGAATTCCTGATATTAAGCAAGTCGCTAAGATACTTTGAAGCTAAATTGCTCATATGTCAAATGAAAATACCAATATTTGTTCTGCCTAGCCTCAAGTTTATGGAGGACATCTAATGAAATGTAAAGGTAATTTATAAACAGTAAATGGCTTGTAAAGATAAGTTAAACAGCTATAAAGGCAAGTTTTGCAAGACAGGGACCAAGATAAGGAGACACTATATAATAAGAACTCTAATGTAATAAGGAGTTCAGACTTGAAGGGATCAGTTTATTTGCTAGTTTTCCAACTCACAACTCAGCTTTTTTAAAAAAAATCAATGTTGAATTTGATTCGAGAAATAAAAAATAAATTAGCTATAGCAATATTTGATAGCACAAATGGCTGAATTTGCTGATGACACATGAATCCCTCTTCCCTTGTTTAATAAACTCTTTCAAAGGTGTTACTTCCATGTCAGGTGATCCTTTCTGAGAGAAATGACCTTTAGTGAAACCTGAAAGTTTGCTGGGAATTCCTTGAAGCTCTTTGTTTAAATACTCACAGGAAGAGATTTCTCTTAAACTCCTCTGTCTGAAAAAAAAAAATACCACAAAGCAAAATGAATTTTACACCTTTTGGGAGTCTATTAGTTCTACTTTCAGTGGTATTAAGTAATAAACACTCTTCTAGCAAGGTCACCATTTCCTTTGATATCAAACAGCTATCCTTTTTCATATATAATACACAAAGCACATTGCTTGCTCAGGGCAAAATGTTTGATGAAAATTATTTCCTTTGTTCTTTTGTATAGCCTGTTCTCTGAAACAATAAAGACTGTTTGCATGACATATCTCTTCAGGACATCCATTGTATAATAATACTAATAGAGCTTAATCTAATGCTACATTAATTTCTTCCATTATTTTCTCCAAGAAAGATGCCACTATTGTTTATACAACAATGCAATTTTCTCTCTCTTTGTTTCATTTTTTTTCCACTTAGCTAGGAGAGATTTATATGAAAGGAAGTAAAGGAAAGCCTTTTCTCAATCCTCTGGGTAAAAAAAAAATCCCTGATAGTTAGAGAGCAGACAAAGAATCTTCGTAGCGCACCTCTCCTCCCCCACTGACTATCACAATTCTACTATCCAGCCATTCTTGATGAGAGGGAAAAACACCTCCTGTAGCAAACACGTATATGTCCAGGTTGTTTGATTTCAGAATCATCTCCTTTGTACTTGGACTTGTGTTGTTGTTGTTGTTGTTGTTGTTGTTGTTGTTGTTGTTTTATAGCCTTTCATCAGTCTAAAGTAAAAACCTCTTATTCAGTCTCCCAACTTGCCTCCGCTCGCTCTAATCCACCTTGCCTTGTGTTGCCTGAGGGATCTTCCTAAAATGCCAGTCTGACCATGTCATCTATTCTCTACCCTGTAGAGCCTCCCAACTCCTTAGTATGACATTTAAACATTCCATACCCTGTCTCCAGAGTGGCCTTCAACCTGATCCCTATCTCTTTTCCCAGATTCCCATAGGAGAAGCTCAGATGCGTGTTTGCTCTGAAAGTCCTATATTGACAGTGCTATACATAATTATATGTTAGTCTATCTTTTAATATAGATGTCACTTTTTGGTGTTAGCTAGGTCCCTAGAGAGCAATTCTGTAAAGTCCAATCTGTGTGTGTGTGTGTGTGTGTGTGTGTGTGTGTGTATATACATGCCAGTGACCATAATGCCATAATGACTAGAATGACTGGTCACTATGAAGCCCACTGCGGCCAGTGGAACTGGCCAACCTCCTGCAGCTCCTCCCCCCAGTCAGCCCTGCCCCTGATCAGCCTCTCCCACTCTAACAGAGGATGGGGTGGCCAGCTAACTCTCACCCCCTTATGGCCCTTCCCCCACTGGCTGGCCCAACCCCCAATGGGCCCCCACCACTCCAATTGTCCCATAGCTCCTACTTCTGGACAGCTCCGCCCCTGTTTGCCCCTTTACCCCAATAGGGGGTGGGGCTGGCCAGTCAACCTCCTGCAGCCCTTCTCCGGGTTGACCCTGCCCTCCATGGGCCCCCTCAACCCCAATCAGCCTGTAGCCCCTCCCCCCAGCCAGCTCCACCTCTGATTGGCCACCACCCATGGCCTCTCCCTCAGCCTCATTTGGGGGCAGGGTCAACCAGTCCACCATTCACAGCCTCTCCCCATGGCCGGCCTCATCCCCCAGCCGACCCAGCTCTGATCAGGCCTGATTGGGGAAGGCCCGCTGGCCAACCTTCTGCCATCTCCTCCTCCCAACAGGCTCGGCCCCATTCTGCCAATTGGAGCCAGGCTGGCCAGACACCATCCATGCACAAATTTGTGCACTGAGCCTCTAGTCTTTCTAATAATATAAATGACTTAAGAAATGAAAAATAATCCATCTTTAATTTGTCGTGTGTTAAACTTACAATGAGGTTCATGGTAGCTCTCAGAAATAAATCATTTGGAGATAAGATTAACAATGTCTTCAGTGTTTCAAGAGTGGCAGCTTCAGAATTAAAACAGAAACAGACATCATCTAGATAACATCAGGGGAAATTTTCTTGAAGGCAAGTGTGGTAAGATGGTTAAGAGCATGAGATCTGACTTCACAGTGTTTTAGGTTCTCACATGGAACCCTCATGTATGTGCTGGGTAAGATATCCTGTTACAATAATGACTCTAGAAATCATATCTCACCCTGGCTGAGGAGCTAAGTTGGTTAGACTGTTGTCCTGATACACCAAGGTTGCAGGCTCAATCTCTCATCAGGGCACATACAAAAATCAATCAATAAATGCATAAATAGATGGAACAACAAATTGATCTCTCTCTCTGAAATCAATCAGTCATTCAAGGAATTTATGCCTCTTGCATGCATACCCTTGTTGAATTCTATCCGATGTTGATATTAGGCTGGGAACATTAGCAATGTGGAACAGAGGTGTTGAAGAGTGCTTATTCATGAAGGCTTTCCATTTGTTGATGCTTACTGGGAACCCTTTTGCCACCAACTTAAAAAAAAAATAAGCTAGCCTCTTTGAAGATAAGAGATTGCATGGAGAGAGAGGCTCTGGTGTTTTGGCCCAGCAAACACACCAGCGAGCAGAGATAAACTGTCCTGGCTGAGCCCAGCCCAAATTGCTAACTCCAAAAATTGTATTGTGCCTGGAATAGTGCTTGGACTCTAGGAGGTGTTTGAAGAGTTGACGAGCAGAGCTTCTCAAACTTCTTAAATTTCAGTGCACACATTAATCAGCTAGAGGGGCAACTTCTAAAAAGCCAGATTATTATTTTTCAAACCGCTATGTTTTAGGGTGGTATTATACACAGCAATAGCTACCAGATCCACTGGAAGACCAAGTTACTTAACTTCTTTGAGACCCATTTTATCATTTGTAATTGGAGCTCATTTTAGTAATTTAGGGTTGTTTTGAAGATTACATAAGATAACTCATTCAGATATTTTAGCATAAGTAATCAATAAATTAGTTATTATGGCAATATTATATTTTATATCAGTAACTATTATAATGAATAAAAGGGTAATAAAATTTGGAGTGAAATATTGCAATGCTTTCATATTTTTCATTTGTTAAAATTTCTCTAAGGTATTATTATGCACTTTTTATATGTGAACAAATAGAAATGAAATGCTATGCTTCACAAGCAAGTATTTTCCAAGTTTAGCCTCTTTGTTATGTTAAAGATGATTAAACTCTGCTCACACATTTTTAGTAAAATACCTCAGAAAAGCTGTAGGACTTTATGAAGTGCATTTTGTATATGGCCCTCACCCTGGGCACATTTAATAGCCCTCAATAATCTGCATCATTGCTTCATCTTTTATCTTGTATTTTATTTGTGTCTCTAAGTCACCTCAAATCCCATTAAAATTTTTAAAGAGGCATTAGAAAAAAGAATAAATATAAAAATACATAAAATACTACGTAAGTAATGGCATAGTCATTTGAAGAGTTTATGATGTTAGCTCAAGTTGAGTAAAGGGCAGGATATGAAGGGCATAGTTTAACAAAACGTATTCTATTTTTAGAATTATCTATGAGAGTGGAAATTTATTTTTGTGAGTGTGTAATACAATACTTTAATTTCTTTAGAATAAAACACTTGTGCTTATAATTATGAGAACAACATTTGTTAAAATTCAGAGTTAGTGCCTCTGAAATATTCTGCATGGCCTTAGTCATATCATTTGTAAGATTATTTAATTTCTAGCCAAATCTCAATGCTATCAGTTATCTTCTTGATTTATTCTTTGAACTTTTGTTTCCTCATCTGTAAAATGGGGTACTAGCAGCCACCTTGCCATGTAGTGAGGATTATAGATCAAGTATGTATTGTGCCTGGAATAGTGCTTGGACTCTAGGAGGTGTTTGAAGAGTTGAAGAGCAGAGCTTCTCAAACTTCTTAAACTTCAGTGCACACATTAATCAGCTAGAGGGACAACTTCTAAAAAGCCAGATTATGATACAGTAGATTTGGGGTGAGATCTGAGATTCTGCATTTCCTACAATTTTAGTCATCCCAGAAGATGCTGGTACTTATGGTCCATGGACCATACTTTGAGTAGCAACCTTATAGAATTGGGATCAGCAAATTATGGCCCATGGACCAAATCCAGCCAGCTGCCTGTCCTTGTCAATGACGTTTTACTGGAATGCAGCTCTGCTCATTGGCCTATATATTGTCTGTGTCTGCTTGTACACTATAGTGGTGGCAACAGAGACTGTCTAGCTCACAAAGCCTAAAATATTTAGTGTTTGACTTCTTATGGAAAAAAAAAGTAGTCACCACTAATATAGAGCACTGTTAAGTTCACAACACCTTAAGGGGCAATGTAATTCTGTTAGAGGGAGATGGAGGGATCTGTTGGAAGAATCAGATTATTATAATGGATTTTACAAGGACTACACTATAGGGAGTGCAAGATGCTAGGAATGGTTGGGACTTGATCTGTGAGTACCAGATACTGTATATAAAATGCAACAGGATCTGATGATAAGTGAGCAAGCTTTTGAGTCTTGGCCTTGCCTCTGCCTTGGTCACCTTTGTGACCCTGAGCAAGTCATTTAAACCTTTCCAAACCTCAGTTTGCTCATCTGTTTAATGGGATTCATCAAATCTGCTCATGGGTTCTATCAGAGAATTAGTGATTATATATAAAATATATTGTAACATTTAACCTGCAACAGAGTAGATAGTATTTGTGCTGCAGAGTGGATAATACTTTTTCTATGGTCTGTGTGTCCCCCCAAAATATATATATATATATTGAAACGTAACCCCTAAAATGATGATATGAGGAGGTGGAGGTGGGGCCTTTGGTAGGTGATTAATGCCTTTATAGGAGAGGCTCCAGAGAGGACCTTAGGCCCTTTGGCCTTCTGGAGACACGGCATAAAGTCTGAAACCCAGAATACAGCCCTTACTGAGCCTGCCGGCATCCTGATCCCAGGCTTCCAGCTTCTAGAACTGTGAGACATAAAATCCCATTGCTTATCAACAACGGTTGTGGTGTTGGGTCATAGCAGACAAACTGTCACTATCCCATTGTCTAAGAAGAGAGAGTCTTGTCAGCTACTAAGGGCATGCCTGCTATAACGTCTGACTTTTGTGATGCTCAGAGTAAAGTGGGTGGCTGTTCCCTGATTCCGCACACTCCTCCTTGGGAAAGGACCCGGGTGAGAGCGAGGTCCCAGCTACGTGGACTGGGCTTCCTATCAGAGTTCTAGTCCTGAAGGTAATAGTTCAGATCCCAAGAAAGAAGTCTTGTTACAGGAATAAGAAAGTTCATAATAATGAAAATCATGGTGATTGTATTGAATACCTACCATCATTGGCAGCTGCTGTTCTAAGCATTTTTGCACTTTATTATATTTAATCTCTATAAACTCTGCCATGTAGGTACTGGTCTCTTCACTCAAGAAAGGAGAAAAATGAAGCTCAGTTAAAATTATGTAATTAATATAAGGCAAGCCACTTAGTAAGTAAAAGAACTGTCTGACTCATAACCTATGCTCCTTCTACTTGGCCATGAAGCCCACTTGCTGTTGGCTAGAGGGGAAGGCTGAAGCTTGGTATAGAGACTAGTGTCATGGGCTCACCCTCGACCTCTTGGAATCTTTACTAGTGGGAACATCAATTCAAGGCTTCATTCACTGCGTAGGGGTCTCCTAAAAACAGCCAGGCTTACTTATGATTAGATGGGAAATTGTGTGAGGCTTACACTGCAAGCTGGATGATGATAATAGCAGTAATGATAATGATCATAACAATAGCTACCATTTATAAACTACTATGATAGGCCAGGTGCTTTGTATACTAGCTTATTTAATGAGTCATAACTTCCCTAACAAGTAGAAGTTACTTGCTCACAAACCCCATGTGGTTCCATTATGGACTTGAGTGTGCAGGTAAGCTCAGCCATGAGGCATAGGGATTGATCATCCCTGGGGCCATACTTCGGCTCTGATATTAATTAACTGGCTGAGCTTGGACAAGCCATGTACCCTTCTAAGTTTCCATTTCTTTATCGAAGACAGAGGGCGTTTCACCAAATAGTTTGTAGGTATTCTAGCTCTAACATTTTAAGATTCTCGGAAAGTTACATCATAACTTGGCTAATATTTTGATTGAGGATGATTAAAACTTTTAAGAACTATGTTTTTTAGAAACATGTGGAGAGTTTTAACTTCCAGCCTCAGAAGATTCACCCAAATATATAAAAGCTATGCTTAAAGGTGAGTTTGTGCTTCACAGATGTTGGAAACTTGAGGATTTGGAACATTCTGCCTTGGAATCAAATTGTGTAAGACCATGCTCCTGCGTTTTTCACCTGGCGTTGTCACATGGGATCTTGCCTCCGTCCTGGAAACATGCACAGAACTCCAGCTCGAGTGCTTATGGATGAACTGCCTTTGCTATTTCAAATGGTAAAAACATCCTTAGCCTATTACTTTGCCAAGCTCCTCTAGCAGGAAAAGGGGCCAGAAATGTGTCTTTATATATATATTTTATTGATTTTTTTACAGAAAGGAAGTAGAGAGGGATAGAGAGTTAGAAACATCGATGAGAGAGAGACATCGATCAGCTGCCTCCTACACACCCCCTACTGGGGATGTACCCGCAACCAAGGTACATGCCCTTGACCGGAACCGAACCTGGGACCCTTCAGTCCGCAGGCTGACACTCTATCCACTGAGTCAAACCGGTTTTGGCACAAATGTGTCTTTTGAGTGGCCCTTCACTTTACCATTGGGGCCTGTACTCAGGCATATATCCAAAGAAGTAACTTGGTGTTCATAATAGATAGGTGAGAGGTGTCTGCCAAGCATATGATTCCTGTCCACTCATTACTGTGCATGCTAGACTTGATGAGGGCATCCAAATTTGGCAAGATAACATTCCGTGCACATTATAAGCCTTTGATATAGTTGTCTGAGCAGTCCTTTAAGTTTATTATTTTGGGCATCATTTACTGAGTAATATCCTATCTGCACTGCATGGCCCCGACTATAAGAGGTGAAGTAATGGGAGCAGAAGGCATGGCCCTTTGGGCTTTCTTTCCATTGGCTGGCAAGCTTTCCATCCAGAGGGGGAGGTAACCAATTATAGGTCAATTAATGCGGGAAGAAATTCAGATTCTAAGCCACTGCTGGAGAATGTGCCCCATGTCCAGAGGAAAGGGAGGGCAGTGGGAGAAAGGGATCAGCACAGGAGCTAGGGAAGTCTTCTTGGAGTAATCGGTGAGATGAGTTTTCCAGCTGGTGCCGGAGGAAAGGGGAGAGGTTATGCGGAAGGGGTAACATTACCCTGACTCAGTAATGAAGGCCCATTTATTCTTCATGAACGGGTGGCCTTGACTAAAACTCCTCAGCAATGCAAAGACTGGCAGCTTCCTGGAGCAATCCTTAGGTATTAAGAGGAAAACTTGTTTCTTTAAGAGCACACTTTGGGGAATTTGGGAAATGGGTCAGGGGAATGGCATCCTTTTTGACAAGATCTTAGGTTTTGAAAGTGGTAATGGCTGTCCCATCCTCTCATTTTTATTCCTTTCTCCCTTTTCTGGACTCTTTCCATGTATTTAAACAGAGTTTCTGAAGGGCCAGTCCAAGATGAAAATAATGGTAAAACAGGGTCAGGCCAAGGTCAGAAACTTGAGTGTGTGGAACAAAATGTTAATGAAGGAGCAGAAGCAATAGCTGATGACAGGCCAGCCCTCATTCATCCATGGGAAGCTTGGTATGTGAGGAATTACCTCCTGTTGAAATGGACTCCTGTGAAGTAGATGTGACCATCCCTATCTCACAGATGTAAACCCAAGGCTTGGAGGGACGGCATAGCTTGAACAACATCACATAAGGCAGAGGTGGGGTTTGTTCTCGGGTTATTCTGCCTTCAAGGCTGAGCCTTAGGCTGAGCGCAAGAGGCCTGGGAATCCAAGAGGACCTGAGAACCAGCAACGAAAGACAAGCCATTTGTCTTACAAAGGATGCAGAACAGTTAGTCAGGAATATCTGGATCCTGGACAACGGAATCCGGAGACCTGGCCTGTGTGGTGCGGGCTCCTTTTGGAGGGCAGCATGGCAGGAGAGAAGGTATATGGGCTCTGGAATTAGTAAGTGCCTCCTCCACTCCCTGGATGTGTGGCCCAGGGAAAGATGTTCCACCCATGCGAGCCATTTTATTTATTTATTTTTGCATTTTGCAGGGATGTAGTGATAACCAAAGGACCCGAGGCGCCGAGAGAGCACTTATCAGGCAAGCGGCACAGAGTAGGTGCTCAACCAATGCAAACTTGGAGAGGCCTTCTCTGCATTTGGGTCCCACTGAGTACCTGCTCCTTCCACTGAGCCTGCTTCTCGTCTCTTTTACTCCAAGGAAGCCACATGTTAATCATTTTGATGCATGTTATTTAAACTCACACACGAGATGTGGAATGTGGGCTGCGATGAGTTAGAGAGAACACCCCGTCGTCACCTTTTTCTATTAGAATGATTAACATGCTCTTGACGTAGGCTATCGTGCCATTATTTGAGATGAATTTTCAGGTGTTAATTTGCACTTTATACGGATATCATTTCAATGCATCACTCATTAATACTGAGGCTTATTAACATAGCTTTCATGCCTGCCGGAGTTTAGTTGTCAGAAATAGTCCATTTCCCTTTAGTGTTCTGTGTGGGTATCTCAGAAGAAATTAGACACGGATTCTCACTTACATGAAGGTAATATGTTTCAGATCTTGGTTGGCACTTTCTAGGTCATATTTGCAGGCAAGCCTGCCTTTGTCATGTTTGCAGCACATTTGCATGCCTGGCTATGAGACAATTGTTGCCGTTTTCAAAAGTTAACAATATGCTTTTTGTGGGTCTCCTGGAGAATGAATCGGTCCCATTGGGTTTCATTACTATGTCCATCTCTTGATAGACAAGGCTTGCCGGCTGCTGTGATGCAGACCTCCTGTTTTCCCTGTGAGAAAAGTGAACTCTGATGGCAGGTTGTGAAACTGAGAAGGTCAGAGAAGCTCTAGTGCTTTATAAAAATAACTTTCCAGCAAGGGTCTGAGCCTCAGAGGACCGAGGCGTTTGCTTTGGAAGTGTGGTTCCTAGGATGAGGGCATTCTTAGCTGGAGGTCAGGGCCTGGACCTTCCTGTGCTCTCTGGAAACCCCACCCCTCAGATCAGGAACCAACAGTCCTGTCACCACTTTTGTGGGGCTGTCTCATTTCTTACATCTTCTCTCCCTCTTGTTCTGTCTTTTTCTGAGAATACTTTTAGAAAGATTGAAAAGGCTCCAGGAGGAAATCAACAAGGGTCTTGATTTCCCTAGTAGGCATGCAGTTCTATCTCAGTGACTCTACAAAGCATTCTCTTTCCATTCCCATCTGGAATAGAGCTGGGATGTGTTGTTTTTCATTCCTCTTTCTACTTCCTGTGGATGAAACCCAGAGATCATTCTCACCCATGGTTTGAAGCTGCTTTACAGCATGTTGAGTCTGAATTTGGGTATATTCTTCTTTACACAGTGCTATCACATTTATGGGAGAATTAAAATTAATACTTAAGCATGCATTCTTAGTTTTTCTAACATTTTCTTTTCCATGGAAAGGGGTATTTAAATATTTAGTATCCTTTACTAAGACCTACACAGAGAAAAAGTTAACATTTACTGAACATAATGCCAAGCTCATTACAGACTTTATCTCATTTAATTCTTATTACTGCTCTGAGGTAGAGACAGTTTTTCACTCCTTGTAGCAAATGAGAAAGCTGAAGCTTAGAGTCTGAGATTATACAGCATAGAAATGGTAGAGACAAACATTGAACCTATCCCAGATGAATACAGAGCTCACCCTTTAAACAACTATGCTATAGGATTTTTCAATACGCAGAATTAAAAGTCCACTTTAAGTTGATTTAAATATCTTTGCCTAAATAAAACAGCTAGAACAAACAACAAAAGTCCAATCTTTTTATTTTTTTTATTTTCCAGTCCAAGTACTGATCTACAGTTTAAAGTCATGTTTTAAGAAATGTTATGTGTGTAAAGCATTTTCAAAAGTATATATTTTTAATTTTGGTGATTTTTTGTTGTTGTTTTACGCTCTCATTGGTTTTTGTCATTAATTTTATTATTTTTTCCCTCTCATTGATGCTTTCAACCACTCTTCAGTTTAATGTATATTATAAGTGAACATAAATAAAGCCAAAGCTTTTTTTTTTTAGATAAATGAGAAAATGACCTATGGGAAGACAAAAAGATGAAAATACTTAAAGTCCAGAATGAAATAAAAAAATATACACAGTAAAAATAAATTAAAAATATAACAAAATGAATATAGCAAGCATTGCATGCCAATAAATTAGATTGAAATAAAGTGGTTAAATTTCTAGAAATGTATAAAATGGTAAAGATGGCTTAAAAAGAAATAGAATTTGGTGGATCGATAGCCTAAAGCCTCCAGGTTTAGCCCATTTCACAGATGAGAACCAAATTTACAAGAAATAGGTAGTACCTTTCTATGGAAGTTTCTTTAAAAAATAGAGAAATTACCTTGCAAATTGTAAAGCAGACAAAGAATACTAACATCTAAATAATATAAGTGATTACAAATCATTAAAAAAATGGAAGGAAACTAAATAGAAAAAAAATGGACAGTATTATTTAGAGGTTGAGTTATCTATGTACCACAAACAAAGGGCTATAATTAACCTAATAATCATATTAAGATATGAATAATATCATAATTATTTAGATAAATGCAAATTTAAAAACCAGTGAAATACCATTCTACACTTATCATATGACAAATATTAGCACACCAAACAATGCCATGATTTGACAAGGACATGGAGAATTAATTAGAAAAGAATACAAAAATCTATCAGTAATATTAAGTATGCAAAGCCCGATGATATATATATATATATATATATATCACAAAAACAAAGCACTTTGTTGACAGATTTATAAGGATATGTGTGTGAGGATGTTTATTTGTCACATTGCTTATAGCAGCAAAGAGGTAAAGCAATTTAGGTGCCCATTGCTAGGGGGACAGGCAATAAAATATGATCTATACATACCATGAAATACTAAGTAGAACTTGGAAATAAGTTAGGTTTATATAAAAATAAGAATAGTCACTCAAGAACAGTGTTAAGAGGACAAAGAAGCAACATATTTACAATAATACTTAATAAGTATATCACATATGAACAATAACACTGTATTTTAAGGATACATATATCTCTAAATGTGTAGAAGTGAAGTGAATGAACATATATTAAATATTTTAGAGTGAATGCTTATGAGGAAGAGGGAAATTGGGGATTTTACAAAAGACAAGAGAAAAAGTGAATCCTTGCATGTTCTTAGCTGAGAGTGTATCATTAGCTGAGAAATATGATTAATTTAATTTTGAGCACCTGAGTAAGAAAGGAAAACAAAGAAAAGAAAACACACACAATATGTACTGTATAAATAAATGAAGTATTTTTCTATATTATTATACTGGAACATTATTGATAGTTCTGTTTGAAAATAATAATAAATCACTATGTTATTTAATCATTTGGTATAAAATAAGGCTCTTATTTTCATGATTTGTTAGTAAATATTTGTTCAGTGCCTGCCTGCCCTATTTTAAGGCAGTCAGGATCTTGGACCATACTGTTCATTTCCATATCCCCTGAACTTAAAAACATTATGGCTGGTTCATGCTAGATGTTCAACAGAGCTCTAATAAATAAATAAGTAAAACTGATTTAGTTTTCCAAAACAACATGAAATGAAGGGTACTTAATCATTTTTAAGCACTTCTTTGTTATAGGTGAATATTGTATATTCTCAATTAATTCACAAAACACTCTGATGTAGGCTGTCTCCTTTATGTTTTGCAGTTGATGAAACTTGAGTTCAGAGAGTTAAATAACTTTCTATGCTTGCAAGTGGTGGCAGTAGGATTTTAATTCAGCTTATTTTGATTACAGAGTTCTTTTAACTACAAGACATTGACAGATCCTGATAGAAAGCAGTTACACATTTTTTTTTCCTCATTCATTTTTGTCTCTAAATTTTCCCTCTAGTGGATTTCTAGAATACTAGAGGCCATTGCTCGATATTCATGCAAGAATAGGCCTTCCTTCCCCTGGTTCCACTCCCAGCTGCCCAGGAGCTGGCAAGTCCCCCTTCCTGACCAAACAGGAATTGGCAAGTCCTCACTTCTGTCTGGAACACTGCTCCTATAGCTTCCTCTCATAGCAGGTGGCATGCCCCTCCCAGCAGCTCCACATCTGCATATGCAAATCAACCTCCACCTTTGTTGGGCCAATTTACACACTCACTCCAATTGGCTGTGGGTGTAGCAGAGTGATGGCTAATTTGCATGCTTCTCTTTTATTGGGTGAGATAAGAAGGGAAACATGAAGAGAGCACACAAGAAACACGTTTTAGCTGCCTGACTGGAATCTTCTCCCTTCAGTTTATCTGTCCACCTGCATCCATATACATGCAATCCAGAAGGATTCCTCAGAAGGCAGGCCAGGCCTTAACTCTGAAATGAGTAGATTATAAATTGATCCAGCAGAATCTAATACAAACATCGTTCATAGTTGCCTTCTTTATTGCGTCTATTTTCAATTACAGTGTAACTGTAGGATCATATTTGTTTTCCTTAAAGCTTACTAGCATTTATTCAACAATAATATGTGCAGAGAAGTGGATCCAGTTTAATTATCCACATAATTAATGAATTTTATTACTGAAAATGCTTTTTTTAATAAAGATAATATATCTGTGGAGCTAGCATAATTTTTATTGAAGTCATTTTTCTCCTTCTTGAGTGGAGAATAATTGTTCTCTAATGAACTCTGTCACCAGGGCCAGACCAGGTTCATTAATTGCACAGCACACTATTAACTGACTCTCCAGACTTGTGACGTGGGAGAGTGATGCTGGTGAGCGCTTCGCTTCCCCCAGTCTCCCCCCGCAGTCCCAGCTGATTATTTCTCATATCTGCTGGCCTGAAGGAGAGAGAGGCTTCCCAGCACTCACAGTTGCAGATCCTGACTTCTTTACAACCTATACATGTTTTCCTTGCGCTACAGCATCCACACCCACCATCACATAACTGTTTCTTTACAACAGATGCCATTTGCCCTTCGGAAATTCAGCCTACTCTCTTCTCTCCTACATTGCTAAATTATGCTATGTCTGAGCCAAGAGGAAGCCAGGAGTTAAACCAAGCTTTATAATTTGGAGGAAACAAATTAATGTGCCTGATTATTCCTTACAATCTGTGTCATGCCTATTGAGTGCCAGGTCCTTGCCTGTTTCCAGAGCTTAATAGAGTCTGCAGCCCAGCCAGGTGGTAATGTGCCTTGGGCTCTGCCCTACAGCTGTTTGATTTCCCTGTGATCTTGAAACTCTCTCTTCAGGACTATCATCTAGGCAAGGAGACAGATGCCCTCAGGAAACCAATGTTCTCAGACCCACCTCTCTGGATACTGTCCCGTTTTTGTGATGTAAACCACATTTTCGTGTGCTCATATTAAAAGCTCTCTTTTGAAAGAGATGATAACTTTGCACGCAGGTTTTAATACATGCAGATAGATGTCAGAGACAGGGCCTGCCTTATGCCTTGGAAAAATGTGTCCTCACCAGTGGTGCCAGGAATTCTGCTCTCAGCATTGTTAAATATCAAATACTCTTCGTCCCATTAAAAGGTAAATGTACACACGAAGACTGATTGATTACTTTGACACACACGTGTTTCTCAGACCCTTTCATTCTTGGTGCTTCACCCTTACCTCTTCCCTTCCAGATGTGAGCCATGTGTCTTGACTGTGGCTTTCTTAAGTCTGCTCAGCAGGATAGACTTTCTGCTAAGAAGTAGCTTTATGCTCCCCAAGGAAGACCCCTAACCAGTGACTGGATATTTTAAAAATCCTGTTTTCTCTGAGCTATCCTTCTCCACTGGCTTCAAAGGCTGTCTCTGAGGGAATTCCACATAATGGATCCCAAGTGGCAGCTGGTTTGATGTAGCCCATTCCCTGGCTGCTTTTCCTTTAACTCTTAATTTGCATCCCTCTATAGGGGTTTCCCTCTTCTCCCAAAGAACTGACTGGCACTAGAATCATTGTCTCAGGGTTTTCTTTAGGAGAATTCCAACTATAAATGGAAGCAAGGAACACAGGGGAGTTTTTAGTCCCAGATAAGGAAGGGGAAACTACCCTTAGAAAAAGAAAGCAAAATTAGGGATTGGGGTGGGGAGGTGGTGGAAGAACGGACTTCTTAGAGGCAAAGGCTATCAAAGGTATTTTGTGTATTCTTTTCCATTTAATTCAACAAGAGTTCTGTGTGGTAGATTTTTGTCCCCATTTTGCAGGTGAGTAAACTAAAGCTTAATAAAATGAACATGCTAAATGCACAAGCTTGTAAGAGACAGAGAGCTTTGGTTCATACCAAGTTCTAGTTCCAAGTCCAGTGTTTCTACAACCCTGGGTTTGCCTGCAGCTCTGCCTCACAGTTCTGGATAGGGCACAAAAGGAAGGGTGGGTCTACAGCAGAAACTGACAGAAAGCCAAGAGGAGAAGCTGGTGAGGAAGGTGCACATACCCACCTGTTAGCTTAAGGACAGTCTGTGTGTGCACTGGGGTCAAAGCAGCTATTTTGGCCTCAATCATCTCACTCACTCCAGTGCTGAGGATAGCCAGCCACACTGGACAGGTTGGGTTCTCGGTGTCTCAGCTCTCAGGTGACAGAGCACAGTGGTTCTCATGTAGTTGTGTCTGCGCACACACCTCCGTCACATGGCACGGGGGACATGGGCTTCAGAAGTCATCAGGGCTAGGTTTCAGTGTTCATCTCTGCCAGCTGCCTGCCTGCCGCCCTTAACATCAATACTCTTATAATGAACCTCTCCACTTCCTTGACCACAGTGTGCTTTTGTAGTGCCTTTGCACATAGGTTCTCTTTGCCTGGAATTCTCTCTTGACTCCTTTCTCCCTGAAGAGTTTCTCCATTACCTTAAAAGTCTCAGTCATGGACTGCCTTCTCCAAAGCCTTCCCTGATCAAGCACTGGCTAAGTACTTTTATTTATTAATTAAAAAAATAAATATATTTTATTGATTTTTTTTACAGGGAGGAAGGGAGAGGGATAGAGTCAGAAACATTGCTGAGAGAGAAACATTGATAAGCTCCCTCCTGCACACTTTCTACTGGGTATGTGCCTGCAACCAAGGACATGCCCTTGACCAGAATCAAACCTGGGACCCTTGAGTCTGCAGGCCAACGCTCTATCCACTGAGCCAAACCAGTTAGGGCAGTACTTCTATTTTTGTCTTGGGCATTGTCATTCCTATGAGACCATCTAGGACTCCTGACAACCAGGCATAGTTTGTGAAGTGGTGGAGTAAGTGGACCCTTGGAGATATATTTCATGTGCTGGTTTGTACTGAGGGGCATGGTCTGTGAGAAGGCTACTGTGTAGATGTCTACAGGTGTGGGTGTGAAGAGGGATGGGGAGTAGTTGCCTATTCCTCCAATAGCTCCATGGACAGGGTCTGAGCTCTTCAGGGACAATGGTATTCAACAAAGATGACGATTTTCACAGACAACTCTAGAAGTAGCCATTGGTGATGGGTAAGTAATGGAGGTTAAGGAAGGAGAAGCAAGCTTATGGGAGGAACCCTGAAGGCTCCCAGTTATAACAGGCTAAGACCCTGAGATGGTCAGGCTGGAGGGACTGAAATTAGCTCCTGGAGGGTAGGGGCTTTGTCTTTATGTGTGTGTGTTCCAATACAACTTTACTATGGACACTGTCACTTAAATTTCATACACTTTTCACATATCACAAAATGTTCTTTTTAATTTTTAAGACTTTTTTCAAGAGCCGTTTTAGGATCACACCAAAATTGAGGTGAAGGTACAGAGATTTCCCACACAAGCATAGTCTCCCCCATTATCAACATCACCCACCAGAGCAGTACATTTGTTATAAGTGATGAACCTAAGTTGACAAATCATAGTTACCCAAAGTCCACAGTTTATTTACTCTTGATGATGTATATTCTATGGGCACCTTGTCTTTTTTGAACTTCATATTTTGAAGTAATTATAGATTCACAGGAAGTTGCAAAGAAATGTACAGGGAAGTCCTATGCACCCTTCCCCCAGTCTCTCCTAATGTTATCATTTCACAAGACTATAGTACCATATAAAAACCAATAAACTGACATTGCTATAATCCCTAGAGCTAATTCCATTTCCATCAATTATACATGCACTCATGTGTGTGTCTGGATATGGTATTTATATAGCACCATACAATGTCAACATATGATTAGCCTTGTGTAACCACCACCCCAATCAAGGCACTTAATTGTACCAGCATCACAAGCCTCTCTCTGGGACCCCTTTATGGTCTCTTCCATCCATTCTACCCCCATCCCTAACCCCTGGAAACCACTAATCCATTATCCATCTCTATAATTAGGTTATTTCATGAATGTTACTTCACGAATGTTATTTTATGAAATCATGTAGTTGTTTTGAGATTTTTTAAAACTTAGCATACATCACTTGAGGTTCATCCAAGTGGTTGCCTGCAGCTATTTCTTTTTATTGTTGAGTTCTATTCCATATCATGTCTGTATCCCAAGGCCTATTTCCTCCATGGAACCTGACAGGTTGTTGGAGCTCAGTGTTAGCTATGTGAAGGAATAACTGACTCAGCAAATAGCTTGCTGTATCAAATGTCTTGCATGACAGGGGAAGGCTATTGGTGGTTATTTCCACACCATTTAGGACAGCCATATATCCTGTCTGACCCTCCAATTCAAACCCACCATCATGAGCCCCTCCAATTGACCAGTCACCTCATTGGACTGGTAAAGAAGTGGATCAAATAAGACAAACTGACAAATGACTGTGTTTGCATCCTAGAATGATCAGGCCACACTTGAAATGGGTGTCTTGAAAATTTCAGCCTTTAGTGTCTTGATCACTCCATATGATGTTTATCCTAGCAATGAAATTCAACCAAAACCTTGAAATCCCCCAAAATGTAATTACTTTAATGATGGAATTCAACTGTAAAAACCTGAGAAATGTTAGAAATTCTAACTTACACTTCTAATAATAACAATGCTTTTCATTTCTATTTTGCTTCAAAATTATAAAAAAGCAGTTTCACATTCGTCATTTTATTAATCCCTGATTAATACTGTGGGATAGGTAGGGAGCACAGTGGTGGTAGTGGATGTTATCATCATTGCGCTTGACACATGAGGCCACAGAACTAGAGAGATGCCAGATGATTTATCCAAAATTGTGCAACTACTCAATGAATAAACCCAATTATAGATGATCCTCATTCCATAGTCACCCTATTGGACTGCTATTTCTCATGGATAAGTAAAACTCTTTAGAGAAGGATAAACATTTGCTTTTTTTACTTGGAAACTATTTTCATCATTTGACTTTCACAATCTCAAAGTCAAAGTATCTCATGAATGCATTTCTACAACCATCACTTGCTGAAAGTCATGTTTGTGAAAACAGAAGCTCTATCTTGATTGTTTTTCCCCCAAACAAATCTTAGAGATACTTAGAATAAACTACTGTATGTCATTACACACAATTGCAGTAATTTATTTTACCTGGTGGCAAGATCCTAGCATTTAAAGTCTTATAGAAATCTCCAGATGGCTTAATTATACCATTTTAGGAACCAAGGGTATAAAAATAAAATGGATAAATAGCACAATTTTGAGACATACAGAGATTTAAAATGAAAGTTAAAAGGAAAGTTGGAGTCTTTAAAAATAAGATTGTTTTATTTATGAGCATAGCTCTCAACAAACTGGTAATAGAGGGGAATTTCCGCAGCTTGATAAAGACCATATACAAAAAATCCACAGTTAATATCACACTTAATGGTGAGAAACTAGATGCTTCTTCCCTAAGATCAGGAACAGGGAGGACTTTTCTGTCACCCCTTCAATACAACATTGTAGTGAAAGTCCCAGTTACTACAAAAAGACATGAAACCGAAATAAAAGGTATATTATTTGGGAAAAATATAAAACTGTCATAGTTTGAAGATGATATGATTATCTATGCAGAAAATCACAAAGAACTGACAAGAAAAATCTCTTGAACTAAGAAGTGGTTATAGCAGAGTCTCAAGTTATAAGGTTAGCCCTAGCTGGTTTGCTCAGTGGACTGAAGGGTCCTGGGCTCGATTCTAGTCAAGGGGCATGTACTTGGTTGCAGGCTCGAGGCAACCATTTGATGTATCTCTTTCACATCAATGTTCTATCTCTCTGTCTCTTCCCCTTCCTTCCATTCTCTCTAAAAACTGATAGAAAATATATATAATGAGAAAGTCAATTGTGTTCCTATATATCAGCAATAAATAAAACTTGAAATTAAAGAAAAATAGTACTATTTAATATTGTACCAAACAAAGAAGTACTTGAATATAAATCCAACAATATATGTATAGGATCTATATGTAGGAAACTATAAAACCCTGGTAAAAGAAAATCTCAATAAATAGAGAGATATTCTATGTTCATGGATTAGAAGACTCAATATTAAGATTCTTCCCAACTTGATCTATAGATTTAATACAATCTCAGTCAAAATTTCAGAAAGCTATTTTATAGATATTGACAAACTGATTGTAAAGTTTATATGGAAAGGCAAACACCTAGAATCATTCACACTATACTGAAGAAGAACAGGACCTATACTACCTGATTTCAAGACTGATTATAGATTTAAAGTAATCAAGACAGTGTGGTATTGCTGAAGTAATAAATACATATGTTAATAGAATAGAATTGAAGGTCCTGGAATGCACCACAAATATATAGTCAACTTGACAAAGGAACAAAAACAACTCATGGAGAAAGGGCAGTCTTTTCAACAAATGGTGCTGGGTCAATTGCACATTCATATGCAAACTAATGATATACACCCAGATTTTCTGACTTTCACAAAGTGACATTTAGTTTGGTGATAATTTTAGGTACAACCCAAGGCAAAATGTATGAGAAAAAAATGATATATTGGTCTCTATTTAGAAATATTATTCAATAATATAAAAGAGCAAAATCTTGTCATTTGCGACATGAATCGACTTAGAGGATATTATGCTAAGTAAAATAAGTTGGATAGGCTTAAGCAAATACAATATGATTTCACTTATATTTGGGATAAAAAACAAAACAAACACAACAAAACAGCAGCAGGTTCATAAATACAGAAAATAAATTGAAGGTTGCCAAAAGGAGGAGGTGAAAGTGAATGAAAAAGATGAAGGGAACAAAAGGTACAAACATCTAGATATAAAGTAAATAGCTGACAGGGATATAATGTACAGCACAGGGAATATAGTCAGTAATATCATAATAACTTTGTACATGGACAGATGGTTTCTACACATACTCTAGTGATCACATCATAAGAATAAATGTAGTATCTCTGTATTGTACACCTGTAACTAATATTATATTGTACATTAACTATAATTTTTTAACAAATGAGAACTTTAGCTCTGTGAGTTGGGAACTAACTTTTGGATATAGTGTTAAAATTTTAACCCAAATGAGTTTTCAAATAAATATAAGCAAGAAATGAAGAAAAAAAATAGAGACTTATCAATAGAGATTACATCCTTGTGCTCATTTCATTAGATTGCAGTAATTGTGATATATAATGTCCACAAGAATGTGAGGTTGTCCCCCCCCCCACCCTTCGTAATATTTCAATATTATATGGTGCTATTTTCCTTCTGATGCAAGGAAAAACAACCAATATTTATTGAACATCTGTTCTATGTCAGGTGTTGTATTAAATATTTAATACAAAACTGCAAGTACAAATCTTTTTCTCTCCCACTCTTAGCCATGAGGTTGATACATTTTCATTACTGCTCGCTGATTTCATTTTTCATACCATACACAAATAATGAGAGACTATTTTTGCAGGACACACAAATGATTTGACCAAAAAAATAGAGAAAATCTTCCTTTTCAAAGGTCCTTCTGATGTTTCATAGGACTAAATTGCTGACATAGTTGTGCTATAGGCAGTTCCATTTTTTTAAATGTTCCAGGAGGCTTTAGATGTTAGTGATGACTTGCAAAGAGTGGAAGGAACACACAGCAGAAAATGCACAGCATGAAACCAGGTTGAGAAGAGCCTCTTTTACTCAAAGGAGAACGTTGCTCTTGAGGGTAAAGAGCCTGGACTTGGGTACAGAGATATTATTTTATCTATTTCTATTAGGAACTCTGCCAGGTAGTTATTATTTTAACATTTTATGTATAATAAACTGAGTCTCAGACAGGATAAGCAATTTGTTCAAGATCACATGGTTTACAATAAACAGCAGAGGCAGAATTAAACCCTTGTCTAGCTCCAAGGCTAATCCCCTTTCTTCTCCACCAGGGGCAGTGTAGTATAATGGTTACCTGGGTAGACTCTGGTGTCAAATTACTTTGGCTCACTGCCTGGGATTTCCTTTCCTTTCTTTTCTTTTTTAAAAAAAAATATATTTTATTGATATTTTTACAGAGAGGAGATAGAGAGCTAGAAACACCAATGAGAGAGAAACACCCACCAGCTGCCTCTTGCCCACCCCCCTCCGGGGATGTGCCCTTGACCGGAATCAAACCCGGGACTTTTCAGTCCGCAGACCGATGCTCTACCACTGAGCCAAACCGGTTTCAGCTGGATTTCCTTTCATTAGCTATTTATCCCTGAACAATCTAGTCAACATATCTGTGCCTCAATATTCCTATCTGAAAAATGGTGAAAATCATATAACATCTTCAAATTTTTTTGTGAAAATGAAATGAAATAATTAATGATAAGCTGTTAATATATTATCTGGTACATAATAAAGGGTCAGTACGTATCAGCTGGAATTATTCTAACATGACCTTGCATATGTCATGAACAGCTACTCATATAGTGTAATATAAATTCCCAACACATAGTGATCTAACAAAACAATCCATTAAGGCATAGGGCCCTCTATTTGCATTTTTAGATGACATGTCTGAGAAACATGATTCATCTAAATCAAAGGGAAGTTTTTTTGTGAGAAGTATTTGCTGTGATTTCCTGGGTCCGGGTTGAAAAAATTGGGAAGAAAAGTGACAATTATTTATTGTCATATCTGAGTCTCAGAATCTCACTACCTCACATACTCAAACAATGAATTACTTATTACATCTAATATTAAACCTGCAGTCCAAAATCACCATATTTTGTAAAAAAATGAGCAAGCCATACACTGGATGAGGTGCACGGATGGAATATCCTTTCTGCATCTCAACAACAGTGATGTCAACAAAATTATGAAACTCTAGCAAAAAATAATTGTTGTGGTACTAATCGCTCGCTATGAATTAATAGGTAATGAGCAGTAATTGAACTATTGGGTTTTTAAATTATAATAATTTATCATTTTCTACATGGTGATCTTGACAATGAAAATAAGCTGAAAAATAAGTTTATGCTGAAAATATAAAGGTTTAAATGTGGCCATATGGACCCAGGGGTGAACAGTTGGTTTGTGGAGAGATAGAGAATATAGATCTGGGTGTAGTGCCTCTGACTTGGCCATCAGCATGGGTGAAGGGGGAACCTGACACAGGAGACATGGCAAAGTTGTGCCATGAGCAACATGAATCTGGGGTGGAGAATATTGCTGGATGCCAAATGATACTTCTATTAATTCATAGTAATCTGAAAACTGGAGCCTCTGAGAGCTACTCCCCTGCATCTACATCTAAAGCTGCCTTTTGCTTTTCCCTCTGCCTGGTGAGCTCATTGAGAGGGAAGGTGTGTATTTGTATGTGTATATGTTTTGTGTATGTATATCTGTGTCAGGGATATTATAACAGTGGAAGGCAGAATGCCATATCTGGTGGACACTTGTTTTAGTAACTTGCATGTCCCCAGGCCTCATAAGTCTATTGGTAGAAAGAAGAAAACCCAGTATTCTGTATCCAAATTGTGCTGCTGGCTCTTAGCTCTCCCCAGGTCAAGCACACTTGTAAAATACCCTCCCAGCAGGTATTTTGGCTCATCTCCAGGTGGTTAAGCACCTGCTGGACATTGCTGGCCTTCCTCCAGTGCTACCTTATCCAGGGTGCTATTTCCTGTTATGTCCCAGAGCTGAAAAATTCCACACCAGAGATCAATTCTTTTGATCTCTCCAGGAGTCTCAATACATTCCACTTGGAGCAGGGAGAGGGAAACTGTAAGGTTTGAGGCGCAGGAAACTGGAGTCAGTTGGAGACCAAGACATATTAAAAGAGAGGTTTATTCTGCAGTAACGAGAGAGAGAGAGAGAGAGAGAGAGAGAGAGAGAGAGAGAGAGAGAGAGAGAGAGAGAGAGATTTCTTACGGAGGTAGAGAAATCAGAATTAGAGGAGGGGTGGGGGGAGAAAAAGGAGGACTGCAGCTGGACTGCCAGAAGCTACAGTGACATATTCATCATATGGAGAGTCCTTTTTAAAGGAAGAGGAAGGGGTTGGGCCCAGGGAGGAACTGGAAGGGGTAGGACCCCAGGGGTGCTGATTGGTGGTTCAATGTCTTCAGGATGTCTCCCTGGTAACGTCATAACTCCGCCCACCAGTTGGGAGTAGGGAGGATCTCACAGAAACATTTTCCTCCCACTGGATTCAGACCTGTGTCACTGTACCTTCTACTGCCCCCATCCTTCCTGTCTCACCACTGGCCTGGCAAGACCAAGACCTTCCACCTCACAGGCCTTAGCATTGAAGTTCACCAATTCAAATAAATAGAGGCAGAGTCACAGGCACTCCTTAAATCAGCTACCCCCACCTGCCTTCTTAAACATTTTCTCCTAAGATCTCATTGCAGAAAGATGACAGCTATTCTTCCTGGCTTTTGAGGAATCTGGCATTGGGGTTTGCACCATTGAACCAAATCAAATCTTAGTTTGATCCCAGGGGTCATGTGCAGACACTGTGAGCTGCCTTTTCCCCTTGATCTCGGGAGTCTTTGTGCTGTGAGGCTCTTGTTTGTTATGGCGGTAAAGGCAGAGGGACACACCCAACAGTCAGATGTGTTTTGAGCCTCTGTTGTGAGATGTGCACATTTCCTGAGGCATCATGCTCAGAAGGAAACAAAAGCATCAAAATAATATGGTCTTGCCTCCCAGATGATGCAGAATAATTTATGATTTCAGTTAAACTTCTCCAAAGCCTGTTGCACTGTCATCTTGTTGCAGCGAAGGCACACTAAATAAACTATATTTTTATTTTAATAGAAAATATTTTTTGGGTAAAGCTAGAAACAAGGCATGCCATGAAAGTTTGGTTAGAATTGCTGTTTTCTCATAAGAGAGTTAACATCTAGATCCATTTTGCTGGGTATGCTTGTATGAATTGAGACACATTAAAACAAGGAACTCTTAGTAAAATCCGAAGAGTGGTGAGAGAAGCTAAAATCCATAAATTGAATTTCAGCCACTAGCTTTTAGTCCCACCTTCCCACACCAATCCTAATTTGGATTGCAACAGACCTGAGATTTGAGTTTTATTTATTAAACTTTTAGTACCCTGGCTCTAGTCAAGGGGCCATTATCCATCCATCCATCCATCCATCCATCCATCCATCCATCCATCCATCTATCCATATAGTGTCCACCATATGGTCTCCGTGCCCAACTATGGGCAGCAAAAATGAATCATGGATGCCAGCTGGACAGACAGACATTGGGTAGTTCTGTTGGTTTTGTTGTGGATTGTGGGGTAAAATGTATAGAGGCTCCTTTGACTAAGAAACTTGGGTTCTCTAGACATTCTCCCCATGTAGCCATGACTGACAACACTAATAACTTGTCAGTCCTTTTTTGACCCATCTTAGACAGGAAGCACCACTGTGAATGACATCTTTACCAGGAATCTCAGGAGGCACTAATAGGTCAACAGTCTCAGGGAGGGATGAAACTGAAGTGGTGAGACAGGAGAGTTGGGGTAGTAAGTGAGAAGTAATTTTCACCTCCAAGAACTATGTGAGGAAGAAGAGAAAGGGTCTCAGCCTTTTTTAAAATTCAGTTATCTGAATCCTTTTGAAAGTTATGATTCCACCAGGAGACAGTGAAAACGCTTCCTTTGTCTTAAAGATACTGTGTGGTTTTATTACATTTGTAGGTTTGTTTCTTTGCTAGTAAATAAAGCCTCACACACTGAACATTACCAAAGAAGGTATCCCACATAAATTCACTTTTTCCGGATAATTGTAGTTTGCTTCTTAAAACCCTAGAACTGGTTAGGCTTTTATGGAAATGTTTCTAAACCATATTTTGACATCTCTGACCTAAACACTAATGTTATAGAACACAGTGTTTGGCAGAGCTGAAGCTCAGGCCCCCACCCACATCGACTTATATCTACTGATACATAAAATAATTTCTGTTTTGTATTGGAGAACGAGGTAGAGATAGGAAAGAAGGAAGGGAGAAGAATAGAGGGACTTGCATAATGTCCATTACCCCATCATTTGCTTGGATTTTCTGCAAACTGGAAATTAAAGCCCATAGTATAAGGACAAGAAGCTGGCACAACTATTTTCAAGAGATAATTTGTGATATTCTAGGCCCTAAGCCTAATTTGGGTTCAGGTGACCCAAAAGGGGGTCAATCTTTCTATGATTGGAATCAATGGATCTCAATAGTCCATAACCTTGATGGCTTTATGAGGGATATTAGAGGTGGCAATCTTGTTGAAAGTGGGTGCTAGAGAGCTTATTTTGGACTTGATTTTGTATTTAAACAAATTTTAACTTATGTTGTAACTTTACATGGCAGTGGGTTATAGGTGAGTATTGATGGAAATCTTTGGAAATGGAAGAGACTAATATGCACCCAGGTCATCCCTTGAAACCACATTGCTTGTCACGGTCCTCACATGAATACAAATGGTTCAATGCTAGCAGAGAGTCTCTTAAAGCAACTTCAGGGAAGTGAATATTGTTGTCATTCACATGGAAGCAAGGGCGGGAGAAAAGCAATATGGTAGGCACTGGGACAGGCTGAGAGCCTCCCTTAGCATTGGAAATCAAGAACTATTGGCAATTTCCACAAGCCCAGCCTCACCACTTCTCCTCTTTGGCCTTACATTCACTTATTGAATTATTTCTGTTCATTGCACATTTTTTTTGAGGTCACAGTTTGTCTTATTGATCTTTGTATATCTATTAGTGGCTGGCCCAAAGCTTTTCACATACCCTGTACTCAATAAATGTTGCATAACGAAGTACAAAAATTACTGTAATCTTAGATATTTGTAGCCCGATCCCTCAGAGCAAGATCCTATTTATGCTGGTTGTTCTAAACCCCTCTTATTCATGATAGAGAGTCTCAATGTGATTTCAATGTTTCTTTGTTTCCCAAACCTCCTATCCTCACCCCAACCAAATTAGACCCTAGGGTTGTGACCTCAAACTTGACCCAGCCCCTCAGACTTTTGATAAAGAATTTGCCCTTCCACACCCTCTCTCCTAGGGAAACTGTTCTTTCTGAGATGTATTATTTTTCCTACAGAATTGTTTTTAGTTCATTCTTACTTGCTCTGTATCACAGAACCTACTATTTATGATAAAGAAAATAATTAGGGAAAGAAAGTGGTGTGAACGTTGTAGAGATGTAGGAAAACTTAGAACCACCTATAAGGAACAATGTGGAATTCAATATGGTTAATACTAAAAAATGCAGAAAGGGAATCGAAGAATAGAAATGTGGGAAGCTAAGTGGGGTGTGGAATAAGAAGTTTGGAATTAGAATACAGATAATTAGGAGTCATTTAAAATATTAGAGAAAAGGAGTGATCTGAATGAAAATATTAATTAGCTACATTAAATTCAATTAATTAAATTTACCTTAGTAAACAAGTCAACATTGTATAGTTGAGATACTCTCAGAAGAAGGTGCATAGGTAGACAGAAATCTAATAGTGAAAATAGACAGTTGTGTAGGCCATGTGCTATTTAAAACTGGGTATGTTTTCTTAGATATAAATGTAATAGTTAAAAAGTATATACAATCAGACATATTCTGTCCATGACAACCTAACTAGACTTTTTCTTTTTAAAAAAATAAATATATTTTATTGATTTCTTACAGAGAGGAAGAGAGAGAGATAGAGAGCTAGAAACATCGATGAGAGAGAATCATCGATCAGCTGCCTCTTGCACATCTCCCTGACTGGGGATGTGCCTGAAACCAAGGTACATGCTCTTGACTGGAATCGAACCTGGGACCTTTCAGTCCACATGCCGACACTCTATCCACTGAGCCAAACTGGTTTTGGCCTAACGAGACTTCTTTAAAAAACTTAGGCATTTGAGTATCTCCCTTTCTCTAGCATGATTTCTTTTTCCACAATCCTAGAAGATATATCATGTTTCTTAATAGGTAAGCTGGAAGGTAGTATCCCATAGTGGAGCCTATTATATGTGTTCCTAGAGGGCCTTTTTGTAATTGCATTTCCAGATAATGGTTCTTCCATTCATTTGAATCAGACCCCAAACTGGGCACTTATGAAAATTTGTTATTTTTTCCCTATAGTTTTAGACTGCAAGCCACTGAGCATATTGCCAGATTACAATCATTAAAACTCATTCTCTCATCTCAGAAATGATGACTAAACTACCTTCTCCAGTATTTGACCGAATGTGTTCTCCTATTTGTGTTCTGTGTTATAGGAAGTTAAATGATAAATTAAATGCACTTTTATTGATAGAAATCAGAATAATTGTTTTTATTTCCACAGGTTTCCTTTGTAAGAAGTATTTATTCACAAAAGCAAGTGGGAGTAGAGTCTGGTAGTGACAGAAGAAAGCCATGTGCTCTTCCCTCCTCATGTCCCATCCTCTTTTTAGCATTAAGTGTTAGAACAGAATCCAAGAGAGGAGGGTGTCTGAAGAAGGGTGGGGCAAGGTGGGAAGAGAGTGGCTGTATGAGTCATGATAATTTAGCTGGATTGGCATGAATGTATTTTAAAAATGTTGAAAATATGGCCCTGGCTGGTGTGGCTCAGTGGGTTAGGGCATACTCTTGTACACCAAGGGATGGGAGGTTTGATTCCCTGTCAGGCACATACCCACGTTGTGGGTTTAATACCCTGTTGGTGTGCATGTGGAAGGCAACCGATCAATGTTGCACTCTCACATCGATGTTTTTCCCTTTTGCCCTTTCTCTCTTTAACACCAAGTTTAAAAAAATGTTAAAAATATGCAGCAAGGTCTTGCATAGTTGATTTAGGGTTAAGCTGTTTTCTTAATTAAAACTAGTTAAATGGTTAGTTTAATTCATGGACAGTGGTCAGAAAATTCACACTGGCTTCTTCCTCCACAGAATTATAGGTTTTTGGATCACACAGATACAGTCTTCAGCAGTTTTTGGATTTCAAGGTTCACTTTTCTTTCCCTATCAAAATTTATATTCTCAGTTTTTCTTTGGAAAATCAGTGACTGAAGTGCAAGACCAGAATGTTTGATTGTACTGAATGGTCTTAGAGAAGCAACAACGAGTTCAAATACAATGTTAACAGATTAGCATAATCAAGGTTGAAATGGCTAATAAAATACAGGTGGACTTAGAGCAGCATAATCAGTGGCTGAAGATCTTAAGTCAATTGGTCACCCTGATGAAAGAAAGTTAACGAGAGCTTTTCAGAGATAAAGTTGAGGAGGTATCTGAATATTTGGGGGTGGTGGAGTTTCCTGGAGAATGTTATCAAAGTGAGATAAGTCAAAATGAGATATTTTCCTGAAGCACCTAAGAGAACAAATGTAAGAAAGAAAGAAAAAGCATAAGGGTTTTGCCTTTCGGCATCAGTCTAGTGATGAAGCACCTGATGGGACAGAAAAATGTCCTTCTAGGACATTCTGTCATAACTCCCTGACGCCACACAGTCAGACCTCAAACTAGTTTCACAGGCAAAATTCATAAAATATCATATAAATTGATTTTCCTCATAGTTGTACATTTAAGGGAAAACATTACTGGATAACAAAAAGATCGGGGCCATCATGCATGAATATAAAGAAGTTCAACTTTCCTTTCTGGGCACTTCAGAAGTTTTGTTTTTACTAGAGATGGCACGATATAAACATCAATATTTGTAAATAATCTAGCTAACTCAAGTCTTTAAACCTCAACGAGGTTTAATAGTATTTCATTATTTTACAAAGGAGACATATATGCATTTATAAACTGCTTTTATAATCTTGGATTTCACCATTGGCAACTGTAAGGTAACATAGTTATAGCAATAATGATCACTTGTGGAATACTTATGAGACAGGTACTTTATTCACATAATTTTATTTAATCCTTCCCACAACTGTATGTGGGAGGCTTCATTATAATTTTCACTTCGTGGATGAGGTACAAATGCTGAAAAATGTTAAATAACATCCTCAGGTTTGACATTTAATCAGTGACATAGCTGGTGTTCAAATTTAAGTCTCTCTGATTGCAGGTCCCTTTTGCCTTTTTTACAAGATCTTTTATATTGTCTGAGTGAGTATTGCCAGCAATTGGCGTTTATACAGAAGCATTTTCCACTATCTTGCATTTTCCTTAGTGGTACCCTCGTATAAACTCAAGTCTTGCTTTGCAGGGTGAGTCATTTCAAGGTTTTACTTTTTTGCAGTTAATATATTTGGAGGGGCATGAACAGATGACCCCTAACTTCTCTGAGAAGGGTAGGAAAGTGAACAAATGCGTACTGAGTATATTCTAGGTGCCAGGTATGTTGGCATAATATCTTTTTAATTCCTCATGACAGCCTAGTTTGCAGAAGAGGAAGTAGGTTAAGAAAAATTAACTGACTTGCCCAAGTTCACCTACCAAGTAAGTGGAGAGTTGGGATTTGAGCACAAGGCTGTTTGATTTCAGGTCCTACCTTCTCTCTGTATTTTACATTTCTCATAGCAGTGCACAGCGTCTTTTATGGCAACCTCTGTTCTCTATGTTCCTGATTGAGCTTTTAGTAAAGGTTCAAAAATGGAAGTCTATTTGACTTCTTCTAAGAACCCCTAAATTCAAGGTATTATGCAAATTACTAATACAGAGGTCAAATGAATCACAGCGGATAAATGATGTAGTGTTTCAATAAGTGTGTTTAAAAGAGAGAAATTGACTGTAGGCAACATTACACATTTTACAGAGTGGATTTTCCTTTTTAGTCAGACATTTTAGCACAGATATTTTGCAGTTGCAAAGATGAATTTGTGTGTTTTCAGAAATATAAGGCAATAATGAGAAACATTAAAAAGAAGGAGCTGTTCATGGGTTGGGCATGAACCAATCAAGAGATAAAAAGAAGTAGGTACACTGGAAGCAGGTTTTTTATTTTTCCTTTTTAATTCTCAGGCTTGATTACAGGAGAGCTGGCCACTGCCCTTTCTTGAATGTTTATGGCAGTTTAAATTTGCCCTGCCATTGGTCATGGCTGGTAGGGATGAGGATGCTGTAGGTGGTCTACGTCTGGAAGGTGAGAGCAATCATTCCAGCTTCCATAGTTAACTGCCTTTCTGAGTTAACAGCTCTGGAAATTGGGCCCAGACAGAAATAACAAGTAGGTGCTAATCCAGATGAAACTTGAGGCTCCTAAGTGGGCAGCTGTATCTGATATAATTTCTCACGCCTGTGGTGCTATTATCCTTTGAGAATGCTGGGATCTGGGACCTTCTCTCAGGAGAGCTCTGGAACAGGTGTTCTCCTATGAGACTAGACCGCAAAACTCGCCCAGAACTCCATGAGAGGGCCAGCTGGGGTGAACCCTTTGACACCATGGATGTCATGTCATGTCATTGGAGGCCTTGAATCAGTCCCTCATTTTGATTTGTAGATATCTATAGGGCATCCTCCCCCCCCCAAAAAAAAAGTAGTTGGTGCAGAGGTAAGCCATGAGCAAAAACCTGGAGTAAATAACATAAGCTTGCTGAACCTTAAATCAAATCCAAACATTATTATTTTAATTTTCTACTTATCTGAGAAATTTTTTTTAAGTTTCTAGAAAATTAAACCCTAGTGAGCCAGTTTGAACCTGAAACTGATTCATTAAATTAGAACCAGGCTAGAACATCCAAATATTTTCTAATTCATACATGTGTCACCTGAATATTATTCAGTTAGAGTCCCTGGGGCCAAGTGCTTGTTTACTATCAGAGCTAAATTCAAGTTAATGATGTTGCCCTGCCATCTGTCTACCTGTGTGGGGGAAGAGATGCTGTAAGAGGCATTGGTAGCAGAATCAGGAGAGAGAATACCTTCTAAATCAGTGTTTCAAACTCTTCTTTAAGATTTTTTTTTTATCAAACAAACTCTGAGACAGAAATTCAATCTAAAGCAGATAAATGTGGTCCTGTGCTGTCTGAAGCAGGGCCCGAGGGCCCCAGGTCAGGCAGCTGGACGCTGATGTATTGAAAGCACACCGTAGCCTCAGGCAATCAAAAAGCTAGGTTCTTCTTTTTAGGTGTAGCACTTATTAGCCACGTGATCTTGAGAAAACAACTGTCTGAGACTCAACGTTCTCAAAGGTAAAATGATGATAGTAGTTCCTTCTCTGCCTTTATTGAGTATGTGGTTAGAAATAAACAAAATAATAAGGCAACATGGATCATAACTTTTAAAGTGCTTTGTGCCTGGTGGTGGTATTAGGTGGTAAGGTCTCTCAACTCATCTTTTCATTTGTTCATTCATTCATTTAAATATTTGCCAAGCACCCACTAAGACCAAGCACTGTGCTAGGCACTTGACAATACGGCGATAAACACAAACCCTACTTCTTAGGGACAGATCCTGCCCCTACAGAGTAGATGGGGAGGCAGGTTCTAAACAAATTATCACACAACTAAGAATAGTTTTCAGATACTTACTATGTGTCAGCCTTGTCCTAAGCCTTTAACTCATTTAATCCTCCTAACAACTCTGTGAGAGAGGCACTAATATCACTCCATTTTACAGGTGGGGAAATTGAGATCTAGAGAGATTAAACAACCTGTTTAAGGCTCTCACAGCAGCAGAGCCAAGAAATAACACAATAAGCCTGGTTCTAGATTCTATTCTCATGCTAATACTTACTGTATCAAACCACCTCCCCCTATGCTGCAGGTGGTCTACATCTGGAAGGTGAGAGCAATCATTCCAGCTTCCATAGTTAACTGCCTTTCTGATACTTCATTTCCCCCACTTGGAAAATAGGGGATAATACTAATATCTACTTCATGGGACTATTTTGAGAACGAGAAGAAATAATACTTATAAATAATGTAACATAATAAATGACATTACAAACCCACAATAAATGTTAGTTTATAGCTATTGATTATAAGTGTGATGAAGAAAAAGTGCAAGGTGCTATCTGGGTCAAAAATAGGAAGCTCTAGTCTAGACTGGCGGAAAGGGTTCGGATAACACTCCTGGAAGAAATATTTAAGCCGAGACCCAAAGGATAAAATAAGAATAAAGATGTTCAAAAGAGAAGGTGGAGGGAGCAAGATGTGTAAGGACCTTGGGCAAGCAGGCATTCGTTTCTTCCAGGAACAGTGTGGCTGAAAGCTAGCATTGTTGGAACAAGAGAAGCAGGCCTGGGAAGTTAAGCTAGAGAGGTGAGGAGAAGGTCTGTCTGTTCCCGCCTCCTCATTTCCATCGCCAATATGCTAATTAGATCTCTATTATCTCAGTCCTAAATTATTTCAATGACTTTGCAATTATGCTTCGTCTCTTGCATCTTCCATTCATTGTGCAAATACCTGGCAGATTAAGATCCTAAGGCATTCCTTTGATCATCGTAATGACTTACTTATAAACCTTCAAAAGCTTGCCATTGTCTATCAAAGGCCAAACACCATAAACCTTGTTGGGTCATGGAAATGGTTGGAAGCTTTAGTGAAAATATGGTTTTCAGATGATGGTGATTACATTCACTTAGATTTTTTGTGGCCCTTATTTTTATATATAATGTAGATTTTAGACTTCTCTAACTTCTTTGTTGTGAGCAGAAGTGCCGTTGGGCCAATTGTTTTCCCCACACGCTAATAAATCTCCATAATAAAATGCCTCAGAGATTATCTTATTTTATCCATTTACTCTCAGCTTGATTGCAAGTCTAAGAGCATTCTCATCCCTCTTGGTGTTTAATCAATACATTTTTAATAATGCCACCTGGCAGCCTTCTTTTACCAAGAGCAACATGTTTAGCAGTTTGGGTATTTCTTTAGGTTTCTATCCCTTAGGCAGGCTGCTTGAGGATACTCTGTTTTCTGTATTTCAATATCCATGTGGCTTCCACCTTTTATTATTAGAGAAGATGAGCTATTCTGTATTTTAAATATATCTGAAATTGTCTGCCCGGTGTGGCTCAGTGATTGAGCTTAGACCTATGAACCTATACCTTGTATCCTCAGAACCTAAACCATGCCTGACACATGGTAGTTGTGCAGTAAGTATTAGCTGAGGAAATTTATGATGCCATTGCTTCTTCACCCTGACTGTTGGAGAACCCCTTTTAGTAAGTTTAGGGTCAAACAGAGCTAAGTTTTAATCCCAGTTCTATCCATCACTGGCTATGTGGACCAGTCATTTACCTTTCTTAGCCTGAATTTCTAATCTAAACAGGGGGAGAAGTAATTCTCACTCTGCCATGAGTCTAAAGGAAATAATATGTGTGAGAGGGATGGCCACATGGTGCATATATAATAAAAATAAAGGACACCTTTCCTTTCCATTTTTTATTCTCTTTGCCTCTCCTCTTCCTGAGACTAAATTCAAATGAGAACAAAGTGGGTAAAGAAAAAGCTATGAACAGAAAGAAGCATTGAGATTTTCCCAAGCCTCTTTCTGATTTTTACCCCCAGTAAACTTGGTTGTACAAGTATAGCTTTCTGTCAGTCAGACAGATTACCTTTTCCTAACCTCCTGATTCTCACTTGTGAGATATAGTGTGAAGGAAGCATGAAGAGAGTGACAGAAAGTGTCACTTTCCATGCTAGTCCCCTGAGACCAGCTAGGCACCTAGTCTGTCTTTCTTTGGAAATAGGTGAGGTTAGAGAAGCTTTAGGGAGGATGGTTCAGCACATATCTGTGGTCAGATGGATTCTGAGGATAAAATAGCATAATCCACGTAAAAAAACTTTAGCGTGGTATCTGAAACATGGTGAGCCCTAATAATATTAATATGATGATGATGATGGTGGTGGTGGTGGTGGTGGCTAGAAGTAAAGCCCCATGAAAACAAGTAAAAAAAGGTGTATTATTTGTGTTGATTAGAAAAAACACACTCATTGAAATGTGATTGACATGTAAAAAACTACATATTTATGTAGACAACTCAAGTTTGGGTGATTTGGTTTTTTTACATGTGAAAAAGAATTTGAACTTAAAGAAACATTGTTTGACATTGGTTAAATTTTTTTGTATGTTTGTTCACTTATTACTTGTAAGAGATAAAATCAAATTTATTTTTAATTATAAATACCATCTATAAAATGATTGCAATTTAATTATAAATCTATTTACCTATTTCTCTACAAGTATATACACATTTGAAATGCTTCAGGAATTATGTTTTCTTAATGTCAAGGATGATTTCTTCCTGGATGATATCTTTTTCTTTCTTTTGTTTTTCTTTCTTTCTTTCTTTCTTTCTTTCTTTCTTTCTTTCTTTCTTTCTTTCTTTCTTTCTTCCTTTCTTTCTTCCTTCCTTTCTTTCTTTCTTTTTTGAGGAGGTTATTTTAAAACTTCCACCCTTATCCTTTTTGAGAGCATTTAACTTTTTTTAAAAGGGTAATACTATTTCTTTAGAATAACACAATGAGTTTAAAAGCAATTAACAAACACAATTAGGAACAAATATTTCAATATCCTATTAATAATTCTGCATCATAGGAATTTGGATAATTCTTATTAATTTTCATGTTTCTTTTCTTTTTTTACTTTTATTTATTTATTTAAATATATATTTTATTGATATTTTACAGAGAGGAAGGGAGAAAGAGAGCTAGAAACGTCGGTGAGAGAGAAACATCAACCAGCTGCCTCTTGCACACCCACTTCCGGGGATGTGCCAGCAACGAAGGTACATGCCCTTGACCGGAATCGAATCCGGGACCTTTCAGTCCGCAGACCGACGCTCTACCACTGAGCCAAACCGGTTTAGGCTCTTTTATTTATTTATTTTTATGGTGTGCATGTTACATTCTAAAAGAACATGAATTTGGGGAGACTTGGTCACAAGCAAAGCATCCCAAAATTCATGTTTCTTTTAGAATGTAACACACACAAACACACACACACACACACACAATAATAATAACCACTTTATTTTTATTTTTTAAATAAATTTTTAAACTATATATATATATATTGTTTTTTTTGCAGAGAGGAAGAGAGAGGGATAGAGAGTTAGAAACATCGATGAGAATCATCAATCAGCTGCCTCTTGCACACCCCCTACTGGGGATGTGCCTGCAACCAAGGTACATGCCCTTGACTGGAATCGAACCTGGGACCCTTCAGTCCGCAGGTCGATGCTCTATCTACTGAGCCAAACCGGTTTTGGCAATAATAACCACTTTAAACAGTTCCACTATCTAGGCAAATCAAGTGAACAAAACAAAAAATAATACGTCTGCCTCCCTGCCCCATGCCACATTTCCCCAGTGAGCTAGATGGATGTCTACTTAGTTCTAAAATCTCTCTAGGAAAGGGAATGAACTATTCCTCTGGTCATTCATTCTGGCCTATCCTGGTGAGAAAGCAATGGTTTGGGAGATAAGATATCTAGGTCCCATTTTCCATTTTTATAAATTATTTGGTATCAATCTATAAGTATACCATGAAACTTTCTCCTTCAATTTCTTCATCTATGAAGTGGGAATTATAAAACCCACATTATTTTAGGGCTGTTTTAACAAAAGAATAAGAGACACTGTGAGACTTATTTCCTGACACATCTAATGATTTTTACCTGTCTGTGGTTGAAACTATAAAACCCTCGTGGGTTAAAAAACAAAAAACAAAAACTTATTGCCTTAACCAGTTTGGCTCAGTGGATAGAGCTTCTGCCTGCATACTGAAGGGTCCCAGGTTCAATTTCGGTCAAGGTTATATACATTGGTTGCAGACACATCCCCAACAGGGGGTGTGCAGGAGGCAGCTGATCGATGTTTCTCTCTCATCTATATTTCTAATTATCTCTCGCCCCTCCTCTGTGTAAAAAATTAATAAACTATATATTTAAAAAATCTATTGAAAGTCCTACTACTCCCACAAAACAACAACAGCAACAACACACATTTGTGCTGTTTGTTGTTTTCCTTTAGAAGTTTAATTTTCTAATCTTATCCAATTTACTCTTACCTCCCTTTGAGCTTCTATATCCTGTAACTATAATCTTATTTTTCCTCAAAATATATTTTCATGTTTGTTTAAAATGATTCATAATAAACTCTCCTACTCCCTTGGTGTTCCCTGGATCTCCTACCACATCCTCATTAAAATTTTATTTAGAATAACCTTAGAACTACTCAGAAATGGCATCTCTGCAAGCAGAGTAGCACCATGGATTCCATGCACACTGATTTACTCTTTTCATTAAAGATCTTAAGGGAAATCTGTTTTTAAAAGATTGTGTTAACAAGATTCCAGAGCATAGAAGGAAATTACTCCTGTTAGAAATTCATTAGTTTGACCTCAGAAATTATGGATGATTTCTTTGTCGTTAGTATTTGTTGATAAGTCAATTAGCAAATCTGAAAGATATGAAGGCGCACACACGTATTTGGCACCAGCTTTGAAAGACTGATGCTAACTGAAGCGGTGATCACATTTACTTTACTTTCTACCAAGGAAATCTTATATATAAAGTCTCAACTAAAATAAAAACACCTCCTTTGCCAAGAGGAGAAACACGTAACTCTAATTGTAGTCCTGAAATTTGGGCACTTTGAGAACAGGAAGTCAGCAGGGGGTTGTAACCAGAGTTTTGAAGGTCTTTCCAAGGCCATTTTATTTTTTATTTTTTTAAATATATATTTTATTGATATTTCACAGAGAGGAAGGGAGAGAGATCGAGAGCTAGAAACGTCGATGAGAGAGAAACATCAACCAGTTGCCTCTTGCACACCTCCTACTGGGGATGTGCCCGCAACCAATGTACATGCCCTTGACAGGAATCAAACCCGGGACCTTTCAGTCCGCAGACCGACGCTCTACCACTGAGCCAAACCGACCTAGGCTCCAAGGCCATTTTAAACACAAAATCATCAGGGCCTTGGCCAGGTAGCCCCGTTTGCTAGAGCACCATCCTGACACACGAAGGTTGCAGGGTCAATCTACAGTCAGGGCACATACAAGAGTTAACCAATGAATGTATAAATAAGTGGAACAACAAACTCTCTCTCTCTCTCTCTCTCTCTCTCTCTCTCTCTCTCTCTCTCTCTCTGTCAATTCAGTGAATAAAAACAAACACTAAAACATTAGTTTTAAGCAGCAATAATGTATCCCATCCACAATTCTTCCTGTCTTTAAATTTCTTAATTAATTATTCACTTCCTCTTAACATTACATACATTTCAAGTTCTTTAGAACTTAATCAAGTTATCTTTCTTCTAGGAAATGCATCCTGTTTAACATTGCACTGTCCCTTTCCACACAACTGACTCACCACTGAGTTTCTGTGTCCAATCCCTAGTGTCATCCCCACCAGAGGGGTGAGACTACTGGGGAGGGATGTGCAAGGATGAGGGCACACTCAGGTGGGATGTTAAAAGAAGAGCAGACACTAGATGGACCCGAACGAAAGAAGTGAACAGAGCCTTCGTTGTCAGATTAACCTGTCGAGCTCCTCAGAAAAGGGCTGCCACAGTGTTCTCTGTGAGAACCCTTGTTTGGGGCTTTGAACTGTGTTATAGTCACGCTCTTCCTTTCAGAGCAATATATATGCAATCTCAGTTTCACTTACCAGCCTGAGTTTGCTTTCCTATAGACTTGACATTTTCAAATGTCTCTGTACACAGAATTAAGGTGCTTAAGGCAAGAGAATCACCAGTAGAATTTCCTTTCCACAGTAGAATTTCCACTGCACAGATATAGAACCTTCGGCCCAGTACTACTGAACCTCCATTGCCAGAGTGGTGGATGCTGGTGACCCTCTCGTATCTGTCCTTTCTGCATGTATAGAGCACTTCCTCCTGGAAACTTCTATTTGCTGTATTTTATGGGCACTTCTGGCTGCCTCTCTGTTTTGCTCTTCTTTTTTGGCTTTCTCTTTGCTCACTCCTCAAATTTTAATGTTTTTTTTTGTTGTTGTTTTTGTTTCAAAATTTTGTTCTAGGGTTTCTTCATTGCTTTCCATCATGTTCTCTTCTCTGAACCACTTCTACAGATTCAATCTCTGTCTTATGGCGTACATACCCAGGACCTTAGCCTGTGTCTTCAGCCTATTTTTCTATTTTCTTAATTCTCCCAAATAGCATACATTCGATTACCTACTTTCCATACATTTGAAATAACATCCATTTCATTATTACTGTTTACTTACGTGACTCATAAATACTACCTACCTTCAGGACCTAAATGCCATTTTCTGCCCCAAATCTGCTCTGACTCTACACTGTGAACACCCTACTGGCCTTACATGCAAGTTAGTCACTGAGGACTGGCAGTTCTAATGTCTCTTTCTCTCTCTACCCCCATGCCCTGGAGTCCAGGCTGCTGCCTTATGCTTACTATAGTAGCCACTCTTGGGGTTGGTGCGTACGGTCCCCTCCAATCTCCAACTGTACTCTGCTTTCTTTAGTAGTCATTTTGGTTTGAGCCTTATTTCACTCTAGCTTCATGCTGCTCTATAGCTACTCCTGATTATACCTACTCCAAAGTGTGATTTTTTTCAAACTGCCTGAACCTGCACTTCACCTTGCACTCCAGGCCTCTGCCATACCTGCCATGCTATTGAGCCAATATTCTTACATCTTCCTCCCTGCAGCCATATCAAAACAGTCAGTAAGTCTATAGGGGAAAAATTATGCGAAAGCCTGTTATTAATTAGAGAGAGGTCTAATAAGTCAGCCTGGCAGAAACTCATCAAATCATTCTTTACCAAGGCCACTCAAGATGGCAGGCAGTTAAAGGCCTTATATCAACATAATGAGCTCCTTTTGTTGTCTTTTTCTTTCCTGGCCTCAGATAATTGCTTGAGAGGACATGGTTAGTTCTTCACTACTTTGATAGGAACCTTCTTCACTGATTTGGAAAACTTAAGTAACTTGCTTTTCAAAGCACAATGCAGAATTCGCTCTGGTTCTATAAATTTAGGAATATCAGAGCAAAGCCCCAGGCAAAGAAAAATGAGGAACTTGCCTGTACATTCTCTACCCTGTGACTTAAAAGGAGAGCCCCCACTGAGAAAAGGCTGGGAAAATAATGCAGGTTTTTTTTCTTTTTTTCTTTTTTTACTTTTATATAATCTTTATAGAGGATTTCCCTCTAGTTAGCTGTGGAGAAGGCCAATCATGGAATTTTCATACATCCCAAGACCCTATCCTCTCCTTCCCCCACCCTCACACAGGGTCATAGACATTGAAGAGTAGGATGGTTGGGGATGGGGGGAGATCCTAGAGACCTTAACACAATCACCTTCTTACCCTCTCTGATCTATTCCGCTCCTGCCCTCCATTCCTGTCATCTCTGTCCTGTCCCATGGTTCTCCCTTTGTTTCTCCTGCTCTCTCCCTGCATGAAGCAGCATATTCTTCTCACCTCCCAACTTTTCTAAATACATTCTTATGTAGAACTCTACTTTATAAATAGATAAAACTGTTTTTTCCAACATATAGCTTTTATTTATTAAAAATAAATATATTCCTTAAAAAACAAAAACTAGAATTACTGTATGATTCCAGCAACCCCACTTCATATATATATATATATATATATATATATATATATATATATATCCACAATAATGGAAAGCAGAATCTGAAAGAGATACTGACACACCCATGTTCAGAGTAGCATTATTCACGATAGCCAAGAGTGGAAGCAACCCAATGTCCATCGACAGACAAATGGATTAACAAAATGTGGTTTGTACAAATAATGGAATTGTATGCATTGAATTATTATTCAGCTTTAAAAAGGAAATACATTCTTACACATGATATAATTCTTACATGTATTTAATGGGAATAGAGTTTCAGTTCCAAAATGAAAAAAAAATTCTGAAGATTGATTGCATGACAATGAGAATATCCTTAACATTGCTGAACAGTACACTTATAAATGGCTAAGATGGTAAATGTCTTCTTATGTGTATTTTACAAAAAGGAAGTGAATATATGAGAATGAATTTGAAGAAAACAAATATTTGAAACCTGGGGTTATTGATGGCCATTCATTCTTACTATTCAATTTTGTACCCTATTTTTATTTTTTTTATTATTATTTTTTGTTGTAACCTATTTTTAAAAAATTCTGTAGACCGGAGACTCCTCCACACACTTTGAAATAGCTAGCTGTATAATTCCAGATTATTTGCCAATTAAAGATCTCAAAAGAATATTAAATTAAATTACAAAAAATTAACTATTGCTGATTGTTAAAATTTAATTTCTATCACATTGTATTTTTTTCAATAATTCTTTTTAGCATTAATCAAACACATGTTTTAAAAAACAAACTGAAAGCAAGTGTTTTATTACCCTTGAACACATTATATAGAACCCTAGAGGAGTTTTGGTGAACCACAATTTGAACACCACTGCTCTAAAAGACTGTTAGTCTCCTACCTGGTTTCCGCTTCTTTCCATCAATTCTCCACACACCTGCTAGACTTATCTCTCTAAAACACAGAACTGACCTTGACATTTCTCTGCTTAAATATTCTCGACATAACTCCATCCCTGTAATGTGGTGCTCAGCCCAGTTGTGACTGGTAGCAATAAAATTTGTCACTTCAGTACCTCCCCAAACCAAATGAATCTCTGAGGATGGGAACTGAGTGTATTTGGGAAATTCCTCAAGTATAATGTGCAGCCAGAACTGTGAACAGCTAGCTAAGAGAAAAGTGTACACACTCCTTAACCTGACTCACAAGACCCTCGGGGTTTGATATTTCCCCAATTATGTTTAACTTCAACACTGCCCACATAGCTCAGATAAAATGAGGTTCTCCAGGCACATGTGTACTCTTACCCCTTCCTCCTCCTGCTCAGATTTCTCCCTGTAACTCTGGCCTTTTCATTCTAGCCCCTGACAGATTGGCATTCTGCCTTAAAAACACGGCTTAAATATCATAAAATTCCTGTTGTTTCCTCCATTCCCTTATTCTGTCCTCTCCCTTTTGATGAATGAAAAAGTTCTATAATCATAGCTTCCCCTTTTTATCTTTCCCTAACAAACTGAATTATTACCAGTGTATGTCCCTGCAATAAGTTTCTTTACCAGAATGAATGAGTGAATGAAGGAATGAACAGAACATCTATGAGGTTCTTACCATAAGCAGTCTGATCACTCTACCTCTATATTCCAAGTCCTGCCTTGTAGTGTTTTACAGACTATAATTATCTATCATTTGTATCTAAGAAAAGTGTTTCTATTGTAGTTATCACTTAAGTGAACTCAAACCCAGAGTCCTCTACAAATTCCATCCTCATCTCAACAAACCTTCTTTTACCTGGAACTACTCTCTGGGTTCAGATAGAGAGACTGTAGCTGAAGGGTCAAATAATCTTAGCATATGACTGTGTTCTTTGTAAAGGTTTTGAGGCTGGTATTAGACTGTAATTAGAAGCTTTATGATTTTCCCATTTGGGAATATTACAAAGCCAACACAAAAAAGGAAATTGTAACCAAGGAGATGATAAACAGAGTCAGCTTTTATCAGAGAGAGAGAAAGATGAAAATCAGTGTTTAAACACCTCTCCCATAACCATGTAAAACACAAAGCATGGCAAATGGAACCTAGTCTGGAAAATGAATGGCGAACATCACATCATTTAAATATATTTATGTGAAATCACTGGTACTCAGAAATATTTCTGCTTTAGGAGTCTTAATGCAGTTCCTGGTGAACACTGTGTTGGTTGTATCACTGCATCAGTAATGGCAATGGCAATGTGACTTTGCCCCAACTTTCATGCTGTGAATGCCAATGTTATCCTAATTGAAACTTTCCCTTTGCTTACGCAAATACTGAGCAGGCTTGGCTGTGCGCACTCAGTATTTTGAGCATTTCATGAAGAATGGAGCCCAGCAGAGCAAGTGGCTTTCAGATGCTTACACACTTAAGAGCGAGTTTTACTTTTCCCAGTGCTGTGTCCTATGGGTCATTTTCTCCTTCACAATGATGATATTGGAAATAAACGTTAAACTAGAAGTTAATGGTTTGGTTATTGAGCTGCACATTTTGTATCTTCATACCTATTACCATTGCAATCAACATAACATTCCAGAGTGCCCCGCAATCATAATTGATTCAGCAAGACAATGATTGCCAACTGGCTGAGGAGATCCTTTATGATGTGATAAAAATCCATTATGGGCAAGAGACATAAGAATGTCAACTTGTGAATTAAGCTCCTCTCCAGGATGCCTGTACAGAGAAGGTGGCTTGGGGCTCTGTGACTAACCCTGTTCCTTTATGAGGGTCCCCAAGATGTCTGGCATGTATGGGGAGTATTTCCAGGTACACATGAGAAGACTGGGTAGGATGGAAATCCTGCTGACCTCTCCTCTCCAGCCATATGCCACATAGAAACCTTGCCCGGAGGAAAACAATGGGATGAATATGTTAACTGAATAAAGGTTCTCTTATGAACCATATCTTTTGATTTGGGTTTAGATTTATGGGAGCTATTTGAGAAACAGATTTGGAGCCTGATATAAAACAGGATCTTTTGTCTTTTAGACACATGAAAATTCTGTTCAGTTGGTCTGTTACAAAAATTTCTGGCTTATTCTGGGACTTACTAATTCTAGCAAGGTTTGAACAATCCCCAGGGAATGGTGGTAGTGGGGAAATGAAGAGAAAGTGTGGGAGACCATGGAAAATGTTGTTGGATCTTTTAAAGGAGAAACAATTAACCTCATGGGGGAGGGGGTGGAGACAGAGCATAATTTATCTTGTTTGGATGCTGTCTTGTGGAGAGAGGGGCAGGGTCATGACAAGAGGAAGCAGAAGTACAGAATTAAGGAAAGAACTTGCATTTTTGAGTAATATAGATGTGGGTTTACATATTAATTCTTCCAATTACCAGCAGCTATGTGACCATAGGTGCTTAATCATGTCATTCTGAGTTTGTTTTATCATTTGTAGAATAGCAAAACAATTGATTTCTGGTTCTAATTGTTGTGAGCTGAAATAACATGGTTAAAGTCCAAAAGTGTAGCAAGTGTAAAATCAATGGTATTCTAATTCTACAATGATGTTGTTGTCCAGGAGAGGTTATTAAAATAAGATCATCTGGCCGAAACTGGTTTTGGTAAGTGGATAGAGCATCAGCCTGCGTACTGAAGGGTCCCAGGTTCGATTCTGGTCAAGAGCACGTACCTTGGTTGCGGGCACATCCCCAATAGGGGGTGTGCAGGAGGCAGCTGATCGATGATTCTCTCTCATTGATGTTTCTGACTCTCTATCCCTCTCTCTTCCTCTCTATAAAAAATCAATAAAAATATATTAAAGATTATTAAAAAATAAAATAACATAAGATCATCTGCATCTGAATATGGGGGGTTTTATGGGTAGGATTAGAAACTTATTCCATAAAGGGTATGTGTCCACAGGTACATGCTACAGATCTACTAAATAGATGGTATTAGTAACGACAATTTATCTTCTCAGTTTTTACTATGCAATGGAAAAGGACTCATACTGCTTGCTATCCTGTGAAAGTTTTATTGGACCACAGCTAAGGATGGGTAGACCTAAGTCTCTTCAGGGAGGCAACACGTAGAACTGGGGTGGGCAAGTGTTGGACTACCAGTATACAAGCCAGGATGTCTCACTGCTCAACTCAAGTAAATGACTTCACATCCTGAGCCTTACTGTCTCCAGTTTAAGTCAGGAATAATAATGCCCACTTACTTACTATATGGATGTCATGAGGTCAAATTCAAAGAGAGATAATAGATGATAAAGCACATGGTAAACTGAAAACCATCATGTGAGGATATAAGAAATTTTTACTGTGTCCAAATATCTCTTTTAGCTGTGATATCCATCTGAAACCTGACAGTCTCATCATATGGATGTATTGGATTTTGCAAATATGTGACCTCTAAGGTAAAGAACTGGAAGACAAGAATTATTCACTATTTACCATCTCTCTATTAGCCTCGTAAAAACTGCATCAGTGGTGTGTTCTTAGAAATGTGTGGCACCAACAAAAATGTTCCATAAAAGCAAATGACAAATAAAATCCTTTGAATGATACTGATAAATTTTGTATTATTCACTTTTATCTCTACCAGTATAATTCATTCATTCACTTATTCATTCATCTATTTTTAGTGTTTTTATGTTTTCATATTCCCCTTTATATCTATGCTCACTTATAAAAATAATGCCTATAGTTGAAAATTTCCAAATTGATTTCTCTAGGTACAGACTTCCCCGTAAATTCCAGACTCATGTATCTAACTGCCTACAATGCAGCTCTGCTTGAGGGCCTAATAACCTTCTCTAATTCACCATCCCCTACACTGAACTTCTAATTTGCTACCATCCCTTGGAAATGTGCTCTTCCTACTATATCTCAATAAATGGCTGCTACTCCATTTTTCCAATTGCTCTGACCCAAAACTTGGACGGGGGATGGGAAGATCATTCGTGATTTTGTCTTCCTGTCATGCTTTACATGAATTCATCAGCAAATTCTGTTGGTTCCAGTTTCAAAGTATATCCTGAACCTGACTACTTTCTATTCTCTCCACTGTTTCCACACCACCTTCTTAACCAGATTGATTTATTTCTTCTTAATTGCTTTCTCTATTTCTGTTCTTCTTAACCTTCCCACTCTCACAGACTCTTCTCACCACAGTAGCCAGAGTGAGCTCTATGTTAAAATGCAAAAACAGTTCATGTCACTCTTGCTATGATCCTGCCAATGAGGTTCCATCTTGCTCATAGTACAAGGTCTTACACGATTTTCTGTTTTCGACCTCCCATCTTATTTTCTAATAGCCTTCCCTATGTTCACTTCACTCTTGCCTCAGTGGCCTCCATGCTATTGATCAAGCATGCCAGGTACATTGCAATGTAAAAATAGAGGGAGGAGGGCATCCCAGGAGGAAAGAACAGCATCTTCAAGGATATGATTTTCAAATAGCAGCATGATTGGGATTTCAGTGTCTCTGGTGATAAGCCTGCGCAAAGCTCTAGGCTTGGGCAGGTAATGAATGGTCTGGTATGCCATAACCAAGAGGTTGGACCTTTCCCCTATAGGTAATGAATAGCCAATAAAGAGTTTTATAGAAAAGAGTGATATAATCCAATTTGCATTTTAGGAATTTAGAGAAGTATTGAAATGAGCATGGTGAGCTCTTGGAGGACATTGTAATGGCGTAGACAAGAGACATTAAAGCACGGTCTATGGCAGATTCTCTGGAAATAAAAGATGATTGAGAGTATTTCAGGAGGTAGAAGATGATGCACTATCACTATTAGATAACCACTGGTTAAGAAAATAAACATTGTTCAAAATCAATAGAATAAAAGTTTGTCACCAGATATTGTTCAGAGTAAACAGACTACTGAGAAAAATTCAGATTGGTGACTCAAAAAACTTAGAAATTAGTTTAGGAACCTTAAATTATTCAACAAAAAAGCAGACTCATAAAGGACCAAATCATGTATTCTCTGGCTAGACTGCACAGTATATTTAATTGTAGGTTTCAAGATAGAACTCATTTGATTGCCCCTCCAGGAGGAACTGAGTCAGATGACAAATGACTTCTGACTGGTCTGCTTATTTTATTAGACACTTTTTTTCATTACTGGTACTTGTTCCCAGATGTATCATTTTCCATTTTCCACATCATAAATATGTGCATAAATATTTTAAAAGTTTCTCCAGGTTGAATGTGTGCTATTTAGAGGATAAGTGATCAAACTAAAAAGTACCTAAGGTAGTAAACTGCTCTGGATTCTAAGCTTAAATTAACCCAAATAGCTTCAGAAGTAGCATGTTTGAGTTGGTAGGTACCTTATAGATCATCTCCAGAACTCCACCCCAACTCTACAGCTCCTATTTTATTTTATTTTTTTAAAGAAATTGAGCCTTGGATGGGTGGCTCAGTTGGTTGGAGCATCATCCTATATACCAAAAAGGTTTCATGTTCAATTACTCATCAGGGTATATGCCTGGGTTATGGTTTGATCTCTGGTAGGGGTTGTATGGGAGGCGACAAATCAATGTGTTTCTCTCTCTCACCTTCCCCTTCCTCTCTCTCTGAAAAAAATAAATGAAAGCATATTCTCAGGTGAGGATTATAAGAAGGAAGGAAGGAAGGAAGGAAGGAAGGAAGGAAGGAAGGAAGGAAAGAATTGATTGGCAAAGGGACTTGAAAAATCTCATATCTTTGGTGGCCAAAACATTTGGAATATACAAATGATATTTTCTGAGGCCATATTATGTCAAAGAAGTCACATGAAAAAAAAGAAAAGGACTTTGGTGTGCATTAGAAGAGCATGCTGCAAGATACGCCCTTCTTGTAAAGATTCTGACTCAGTAGAAACATTCTCTCTAAAAAATCCTTCCCTGGGAGAACCAAGATGGCTTCCTAGGTAAGCACCTAAGCTTCTGCCTTGCACAAAAATTTCAAAACAATAACTAAAATCAGAACAAACTTCATCCAAAAACACAGGAAAGCTGGCTGAGTGGGAAATCTACAGCTAGAAAGGAGAGAGGCTCACGGAACAGATTGGGAGCCACAAAGCGGTGAGGTTGGGAGATGCTGGCTGGCGCACAGAGAAGTGCAACTGAATGCCTGGCTGGCAGGAGGGGAAAGGAAGTCCCCGATTTCACTGAACCCTTTATGACCCAACCCCGGCCAAAACCCGTGGACCCAGGCTCTGAACTGTAGAAAAAGGCACCCAGACACTCAGAGACTGGGAGACTGGAGGAGCTGGGAGCTGCAGCAGGCAGGGTCTACAGTCACTCGCAAGTGAGTATGCACAGAGAGGTCTGACCTCAGAGGGTGCCGCTGCCTCTCCATAGCAGGAGTTAGAAGCTTTAGACTTCAGAGACCCAACCCAATTCTGGGCAAGCCCCTGGGGCACCCATGTTCTTGCGCGGGGAATATGGGATGGTCAGGCAGAAACTCAGGGGAGCGCACAAGGGCAGCCAAGACTGTCAGCTCAGCCCTGAGACTCCGCCCCATCCAAGCTGAGCACAGAGGCTTCTGCAATTTTGCAACTCTGATCCTATAAGACTGTCTCCAATATAGAAGGTAACCTGGAGTAGACACAACTGATACTCACATCCAATTGGCCTGAAGGTCAATTCTTCCCATGGATACCAACAACAATCAAGACTTAACGACAAGAAGGCTGTACATGCAGTCCACAAAGAGGAGCACTAAGAGTGTCTACCTCAGCCAAAACCGGTTTGGCTCAGTGGTAGAGCATTGGTCTGCGGACTGAAAGGTCCCGGGTTCGATTCCAGTCAAGGGCATGTACATTGGTTGCGGGCACATCCCTGGTAGGGGGGTGTGCAAGAGGCATCTGGTCGATGTGTCCCTCTCATTGACGTTTCTAGCTCTCTATCTCTCTCCCTTCCTCTCTGTAAAATATCAATAAAATATATTTTAAAAAAAAGAGTGTCTACCTCAGGTAACTGAGGAGGCTGATCCACTGGGCCATGTAGGAACACCAAACACACAAAACCATCCTATCAACTCTGGGAAGCAGTGAAAATGCCGAGAGAAGGAAATAGATCTCAAATGAAAGAGATGGAAGATATAGAGTTCAAAACCACAGTTATAAGGTTTTTCAAGAATTTCCTAGAAAAGTCTAACAAATTTCATGAGACCCAACTAAAAATTAAGCATAAACTGACTAAAATGGAAAATATTATGCAGAGATCCAACAGCAGAATGGAGGAACACAAGAATCAAGTCAAATAATTGGAATACAAAGAGCCAAAATACACTCCTCTGGAGAAGCAAGAAGAAAAGAGAATCCAGAAAGTTGAAGATAGTATAAGGAGCCTCTGGGACAACTTCAAGTATACCAACATCAGAATTAGGGGGGTGCCAGAAGAAGAGAGAGTGCAAGATACTGAAAACATATTTAAAGAAATAATATCAGAAAACTTCCCCCACCTGGTGAAAAAAATAGACATACAAGTCCAGGAAGCACACAGAATTCCAAACAAGAGGAATCCAAAGAGGAACACACCAAACACATCATAATTAAAATGTCAAGGGCAAAAGACAAAAAGAGGATCTTACAAGCAGCAAGAGAAAAGCAGTTGGTTACATATAAGGGAACACCCATACGACTATCAGCTGATTTCTCAACAGAAACTATGCAGGCCAGGAAGGAGTGGCAAGAAATATTCAAAGTGATGAATAGGGAGAACCTACAACCAAGATTACTGTATCCAGCAGAGTTATCATTCAGAATTGAAGGACAGATAAAGAGCTTCACAGATTAGAAAAAGCTAAAGGAGTTCATCACCACCAAACCAGTATTTTATGAAATGCTGAAAGGTATTATTTAAGAAGAGGAAGAAGAAGAAAAAAGATAAAAATTATGATCAACAAATACATATATATCAACAAGTGAATCTAAAAATCAAGTGAATTAAAAATCTGAGGAACAGAATAAACTGGTGAATATAATAGAATCAGGGGCAAAGAAAGGGAGTGGATCGGTAATCATCAGGGGGAAAGGGGTGTGGGGGGTGCAGAAAGATATTGGATTAAAATCCTATATCTATGGATGAGGACAATGGCAGGGGGTGGGGTGGGGGAAGGAGTAAGGGCAGAAGTTGGGGCGGGAACTGGGTGGAAGGGAGCTATGGGGGGAAAAAGTAGAAACAATTGTGATAATCTGAGCAATAAAGATTTATTTTAAAAAATAAATAAATAAAATAAAAAATAAAAATACCCTTTGCTGCCATAATGTTCATATAGATGGTCTATGCACCACAATTTGAAAATGACTTAAATGACACAAAATACACAGGCAAAGACAATGAGTTTACCAAAATATATTGACCTTTTGGGACTAAAGCATTATCCAGATTGATTGATTTGTTCATTTAAAAATATTTTTATTGATTTTAGAGAGGAAGGAAGAGGGGTGGAGAGATAGAAGCATTGATGATGAAAGAGAATCATTGATTGGCTGCCTTCTACACACTCCACCCTGAGGATCAAGCCTACAACCCAGACATGTGCCCTGACCAGGAATTTAACTCTGACCTTTTGGTTCATCAGTCAATACTCAACCACTGAGTGATACTGAACAAACAAGAATTACCCAGCTTTTTTTTTTTTAATATTTTTTATTGATATTTTACAGAGAGGAAGGGAGAGAGATAGAGAGCTAGAAACGTCGATGAGAGAGAAACATCGACCAGCTGCCTCTTGCACACCCCCTACCGGGGATGTGCCTGCAGCCAAGGTACATGCCCTTGACCGGAATCGAACCCCGGACCTTTCAGTCCGCAGACCGACGCTCTACCACTGGGCCAAACCGGTTTCGGCAAATTACCCAGCTTTAAAGCCAACAGGTAATATTTAAAAAATTCTTTACATCTCTATTTATGGGAAATATACATAGACCATCATGAGCCTTTAATGACTGATGATATTTACATGATAATTACAGACCCAGGTATCTCTTTCTAGAAATTTGAGTATCAAGGTCTCCTAATTTTGATGCATTTCACAGATGTGTCATGCCTTAAGAGAGTCTCAGATAAATATCAAATGATTTCTGTGACATCAATGAACCTCTGTCTTAGGAAACCAGATGTGAACACTAATTTGAGGGAGACAGAGGCTGATTAGTATTTCCTTTGTGTGCCATCTAGAACTCTTGGCTTCCCAGAATCTGAAATAATGTGATCAAACAGTACCTTCCAAAATTCTGAGAGTTGAGAATTAGAGACCATAAATTATATAGCCTGAACATAACATACAGCTGCTGGTGATTAAGATAATTCAGACCATTCATAAATATTGCCAGTAAGAGATAAAAAGGGGAAAAAAGACCTGTGAAAAACAACATGTGCTACAGATGTGAGGGGGATAACTTTTTTGGCTTTGCATGAAATATACAAACTTAAATTTGGTTATTGCATAGGACTGAAATATATGTTAGTCATCATCTGATCCAGTAATTTTTACAAAATAAAATAAAATAAAATAAAATAAAATAAAATAGCTGCAGAATCCTTTATTCAACCAAAGTCTTATATAGTACCCCCAAATATAAAAATATAATGGCAGAACTTCCCTGAATGAAGCCAGGTTGTAGGAAAGGCTGGGACTGCTCCTCTCAACATGCCAACTGGCAGACCTGATGTCCTACATCAGAGCCCAGGATTTCAAAGGACAGATAGGCAGTGCTGCCTCCTCCCAGGAAGGCGCAGGGCTGAACAACAGCAACAACAACAACAACAACAACAACAACAACAACAACAATTAACATTTTTGGAGGAAGTGGAAACCACATGCTTCTCATTTATGTATGCTATGAAGGTCCCTGGGTAGAACTCATGGTTCTAGAAAAAGAATGAAAACTGAAGAAAGGAAAAGTAAAGAATACCTGATGATCAGGGCAATTCAAAGACCTGGACATGAATCAGTCAGCTCTTCCTTTTGGCAGACCCACATATATATGCCAACTCCTTGAATTTTTATTCATCTTAACCATTGTGTGTTGAGATTATTTGCTGGTAGTACTCAGATCAGTGGGACTGACTGTTCGAGGATGAGAATGACTTTAGATGAAGACCCATCAAAAGGTGATTCATGAGATATTGGCCTCTTTTTAATTCTAAATTACACCAGGTTGTTGTTTTTTCTTTACAAGTTTCCTTGGCAAAATTATGAAGTATTTTGCTTTCTTATGGTTTTTGTTCTTTAGTGGCTCATGAAGCATCATAGAACACTTTGAAATAAAGTTAGTAGACTTGCTTTTTTCTCTCATTCAATTAGGACTAGAAAATCTCCCTGTTTGCGGGGAATCAGGGTATACTATTCCTCTTCCAAAATTGTATGTTCAGTGTGATTTTAACTCCAATTTAACAACGATGAACATATTAAATGGAAGTAAAGTGGCTGAGGGCTTAGACATTGAAATTACTCTCCGGGGTTAAGTATTCTTTTTACCAATTACAATCTGTGTGGCTCTAGGTAAGTTACTAAACTACTCTATGCCTTAATTTTAACTATGGATGGGAGATAAGAATAGTGTATATTTCATAGTATTGTGAAGATTAAAAAGATTATGCATAAAGCTGTTGGTGAAATGCCTGGCACATTAGAAAGCTCTTAATAAATGCCAACTACTATTATTTCCAAGTGCTTGAACAGTGGGTAATTATTTTCTCTCAGGCTTCCCCTAAATTTGTATGCAATTATGTTACATGTTATATTATTACAGAAATTAAAGTTATAAACACAAAGTGAACAATATTCATTGCTGAAAATTGATAACATGGTAATTTTCCTTTCCCAAATCCACCATCAACCAGTATGATATTAAATTTTTATATGGAATAATATACTTATGAAGGGGAAGTAAGTGGATGAAACAAATAGAGAGCTAAAATTGCTCCACCTACTCTTCTTGAAAATATCCATTTTCTACTCTTTCCTGTTTCTTTTTTCTCTATGACCGTCTAGCACTAAACAAGAGAGAGAAGAAGAGAAAAAATGAGAACTCTTAGAAGCAATTTCTCTAGTTTAACCTTTCCAAAGCTCAATGAATGACATTTTAATCTCATGCCAACTCTTCCTTGTTACCATCACACATTTGCGCCAGTTGTTTTTAGTGTATTGATATGGAAACAGACCTGACTTGATCTCAATTCCTTGTAGGTTTAGGTAAGAAGATCATCAAAAAGATTTCCCAGGTCATAAGAAAAACTTAAAGTGCTATGACTTTCTTTAGGCCTATTGCTTTTGGGAATGGCAGAATAGATTTCTGTGTCCAAGCTCCACATGGTCCTGCCACCAATCAATTATTTACCACCAGCAAGCATTTATTGAATGGCTATTTTGGGCCCAGACTGTGAAACTCTGACCTGAACAGTCTCTGCCCTTCCAGTTGGACTCACATAATCCCTTTCCAGATGTGAGTGGACTCTGGCTAGGATCAGCTCAAAGACAGCTGGAGCCTGACTCCTTGTCTGGAGTCACCATGGTTGATTGTTTGTGGGAGCAGAGGTGGGATTGCCTGTGGGATACGGAGGCACTATCCATTTGAATCTTGGCACAGGCTTCTGGCTTTGGATGTGGGCTTAGGTAGAACTAAGCATGCTGGTCCAATGACAGATTTTTATTGCTTGTGTCACAAATCTGGTGTCTGGAAACTTGCTATTGACCTGCTAGAGGGCTTGGAAGGCAAAGCTGAGCTGTTGGAATATTAGAGTAAAAACCCATTACATTTGTCTCATAATGAGCTTGTATTTTAAATAATTTTATTTTTAGATTAACTTACCCTTCTTTTTACTAAAGGATCTTTTTTCTTTTAAGGCTCCAGGTCATAGTTAAGAAAAACCCAACCTAAATAAATATGCAATGTTTGATTTAAGCATGATGAGAATCGCTTTATTCATATAGGCTCTGTTTGGCCACTTAGCAGTTATGTAATCTGAATATTTATTAGCTGTTGAGCACTTTCTATGTGCCAGGCCCTGTAACCATGATCTCATAAATTACTCACAGTGGTCAATTTTGCATAGATCCTCATGTTTCCTCCACAAGGAGCTGAGACTAAGAGTAGTGCTGTAATTGCCAAGGGCCTGTAAGAGTGTGATGATTCTGGATAGCTGAGCCTCAACACCTTCAAATGTGAAATAAAAGGCATAATGGCTACCTCCAAGGTGCTTATCATGAATAAATTAAGGTGCATACGCACACACTTATATGAGAATACTTGTAATTATAAATTGCATTTATACACACACATACATACACACATATATGCATATGTATGTGTTTCTGATAAAAAATACACATTTAATAAATAGCATTATTTTAGCAGGGATCTCCTTTTTCAAAGGCCAGTTTACTTCTGTAGAGAAATATGTGGTAAGAAGTAAACAAAGAAGCTTTCATTTGAGGTTTGTAACATACTCCTACGTGGAGTTTCAATTACAGTACTTTCTGCCACTTCCCTGCTTAAAGGTTTCTGGAAATTGTTCTCTTTCCCGTTAGTTAAATGAATTATTCACTGATAGGACTCTTTGCTTTTACCTCTGGTGATGAAGGCAGCAATTTTAACCTCTCATTCATTCATTCATTCATTCATTCATTCAACTTCTAGTTGGAATGAGACCTTTTCCCTCTGGTGCCTTTACCTGCTAGTCTGTGAGTTAACTACTTAAGAGCAGACACTGACTGTGGTCAAGGTTACATTCCCTGGCCTGTGCAGATGCTCTGTCACCTGCCGTCCTCCTGTGGGGTCAGGCAGAGTCACCTGCACACCTCCCAAACAAAGGTCACTAGAAAATACAGTCAACCCACCAAATTCTGTTGGCTGAGGGAGAAAGATCTTTGGACTCCAGGGTTTTTCTTCCACTCTCTATTTCGCAACACTTCTCAGGCCTTAGCTCAGGCTGGGACAATCCATCTCTGCTGGAAAATGTATTAGAGGTTATCTATTAAAAATGATGAAAGAATTTTCCTAGTAGATTGAAAAACATAGTACAAAACCGAAAGAAGTAAACATCCATACAACATCAGCAGAGGAACGGGCAAGGCAAGTAGACCAATGAAAAAGAATACACTGCAGATCATGCCCTCTGTCCCAACAATGTTTATATGATGAACATGACATTTCAAATCAGTAAAGGCAGAAGAGGCTATTGTCTTATACCCATTTGGAGAAAAATAGAAAGAATATTGATCTCATATCATCCAAAACAAATTCCAGGTAGATTAAAATGCTAAACACAACAAAACTACATTCTCCTAGAAAAAGGATAGGAGAATGCTTTTATAATCCTAACATCAAACCCTGAAACCACAAGGGAAAAAATTGACAGGTAAATATTAAAAAATATTCAAGAACATTTTAATAATGAGTATTGCTAGTCAAGGTAATGCAAAGGACATGTGGCCATCTATTACTTAGGCTACTAAAAATCATTCAAAAGTAATATATTCGCAAGATATATTTGTGTTCAATATAACTATCATCTATCTGAAAAAAATAAGGTAGGATCTTATACAATTTTACCTTGTATCAGTTTTACTTATTTTACTAATAAAGATTATTTTTTTTACATCTTTGGTAAAGTGGTCCTAGAACAGCCAACCTCCCCTACCTCTCTCTCATCTTCTGAGAAAGACTATCACATAAATGACTGCCTTTAAAAAGTTGACATTATTTTTAGCCCAGAATTTATTTTAAGCTGAAATAAAATGTTGACTACGATAGTTTATCTTCAGACTCCATGTTTGACATGCAACCCCATTCACTATTTTTTTTTTCTTTTCTGTCCAATGGCTTATCACAACCTTTCTTTTTAGTTTGGATCTCTGCTGGTGTTTGCAGCTGGAAATCATTTCCATCTCTTGTTTAAGGAAGGAGAATGTCAGGATTGGAAGAAAAGTTAGAATTCATCTGGTCAAATCCCCCATTCCAAACTTGAACTGCCTCCACAAATCCCTTTCCCTGAATGTGCCACACTGGCTGCCCCAGTCCATGGACAAGGCAAAGAACACAGAGCAGAAAACAGCAGGAAGGGGAGCTGTGGCAATCCTCACCCCCTAAAAACCTTACTATGTTTTATGTGGCACTCTACCACATAGAAAAAAAAAAGTCAGTTAAAGATTGTTTCATAAAAGGCCTTACTTTCCAGAAGAGACTTCTCTTCTACCATACGGACAAAGTAATAAACTTACATGGCCGTGCCGGAACATTTATGAGAATGAATCATTCCTAAATTATCAACTCACATTATCATATAAATGATCACTTTTACTTTCTTTCCCAATAGTGCTATAATCTCTAATTAAGCAGTTTATACATGTTTAAGCGAGACTACAGTGCCCCAGAAAACTAGCGCTATATTGCTTTAATACCAAAAATGCAAAATTATTCAGACAGCTCTCATCAGATGCTTAAGTCTCTGGGTGAAGTTCCAGTCAGTCCACCCTATATCTAGTAAGGAAAACAAGTCAGACTCTGAAGTGTCTGAACTTGGTATATTCAAAGGCCCAGATCAAATTACTGACAATGAAATTTGCCCCTCGTCTCTGACTCTCTCCTCTCCCCAACCCTAAAAACTCCTCCTATAAGAACATGGGTCTCTAGAAGAGAAAAGAACTGGAAAATAATGATCTTACCTTTGATGAATGGTGGCCATGATCTGGACAATTAAAAAGAAGTTCTCTAGTCTAGTGAAAAGAATGGCTAATATAATGGTTTGGGGGCTAATGGATAATATAAATGATGCTGATTGGCTCTGTGGGAGGAGGAATAAAAAAAAAGGAAAGACAGAAATGACCCTGAGGGGGGAAAACAGACCTTCATAAATGTCATCATGCATCATGTGGGACAAAAGAGCCAGTGAAATTAGAGTTTGTACAGTGTGTTATGCTGATGCTGTTTTCAACAAGTTCTGCCAAAGTCCTAAAACCACAGGCACTTTTAGAGTTGATAATTGCCCGGAGAGATAATATGCTTTCTGTTCGCTGCAATCTAAGTGAGGGAAAGAGGATCCTGTCCAGAGAGTTTTAATTGGCCCAAGAGCCTTAATCAGACCATGAATCTTCCTCTGCGAATCCCTCTCAGTCTGTCAGAAGGATCCCTGCTGCTAACTCTGAAGCTGTTGGCAGACAAACACTTCTTGTTAGGAGTAAAAGCATTGTGGAAAGGTGCACACAAACACAATATATCAACAATGGCTCTGCCTGGGATGGTTTCTATTTGTTTGTTTTTCTGAAGATCAGGATAGAGCGAGGGATTATAGTCTTTTGCCAGTGGAACACAGCAGGTGTAACAACCAACTCACCCTTTTAGCAAGGGAGTATACTGGAGTGGGTCCTGCCTTCTTGATGTGAATGTAGTAGAGATCTGACTATTTGGTGCAAAATCAAGAAATAGGGATACATTTTTTTTAATACAAACTTTGGATCTGGGAGAGGGGGAGGGGGAAAGAGAACGTGTGTGAGTCTGAGCAGGTTTTCTCTCTTGCAACATCAGAACAGCGAGTGCCTGAGGCAGAGTGCCCTGAAATGTCTCCCACTAAACCTCACCAATTTACCGGAGCCTATAAATGTAAGGCTCCAGTAATACTCCCACCTTGGACCAATTTCTCGTTCCGGGATTTTTATGGTAGACAGTGAGCTACTCTGAAGCCACTAAACATGTCTTTTGGCTGGGAGGCAAACACCAGGAGCCACTCCTTTCATCACCTTCTTGAAGCGGAGGTGCTAACCCCTTCAGCCAGGACAACCTCTTGGTTAGCTGCCCTTTGTCGTCTGCATGGCTACTTTGCTGGTTCTCTTGCAGAAGTTGGACATCACAAAAATAAACAGATCCTGGTTAAATAAGTGACTCCAACCCATGCTTTCCTGGACCCTGGAGGGGAAAGTGGTTTAGTCTGGAGCAACCCAGACCCCAGGTTTCTACTCTCCCCCTGCTATTGTACCATTTTCAGCATGAGAGCGGGTAATTGTATTATGGAGGGGAGTGTTTGGAAACTCAAAGAAAGGGCCACTCATTCTGCCTAGTTCCTTCCTTGTTCTCTTAGTGGTTCAGAGTTTCCTGAGTGCTTTTATGTCCATTATCTCAAAATGGTCCATGAAGAGACTAGGGTAGACATTGTTTACACTCTTATAAATGAAAGTTCTGAGCCTCAGCGAGGTTAAGTAAATGCCAGGATTACACAGCTAGTACATTTTAGCCTTGAGAAGAAAAAATTATCTTCTGCTTCTAAATTCTATCCTCTTCATGTCATCATGGTGAAATATCCACTCAAAGGCAAATCATTATTTTGAAATTTGTAACCCAGCCATATTTGAAAATAACAGTTCAAATTTCTGAAATGAGTATTGATGATCACATAAGATAATCTCCAACTATAGAATTAAATAATCTTTTTGATAAATTCTCAGCCAAAGAGAGTGAAACTTAACCATTATTGAGTTTCCTTTTTATATTCATATATCTTAATTCTGGTTTAGATGAGAAAATAAGATCTAGCCAATGGTTAGTATAAGATTAGCCAATGATTATTGTGTAATTGCTAACATTGCCTTGTGAAATGCAATAGTAAGTGGGTGATGTTTTAAATGCCCAATTATCCTGTACCTATAATAGCAATTTTTGTAATAACTTTTTTATTTCTGAGACAGGCAATTTAATATGTACTAATAATGTTAAGGTAGCCATTTCATCCATTAAGTAAATAATGTGCACTTTAAGATTACCCACTTGAAGTTCTAAGTCATATGCTATACTGGACTAAAAGCACATTATTTCTCTTTCCTCTTACAATTAATTAGAGGCCTGGATTTGTACACCGGTGGGGTCCCTCAGGCTGGCCTGTGGGGACTGGACCAAAACCGGCTCTCTGATATCCCCCAAGGGGTCCCAGATTACAAGAGGGTAGTTCTTGGGTGGTGCACCCTGGAATTGGGCTCCCTCCTCTCTGGGTCCAGAGTGCAGGTGCAACAGATTTGGGGCCAACAGTGCCCCAGCAGCAACCTAACTCATGGCCGATTCTGTGAGGAATAGGGCTTCCTCCTCTGCTGGTTAGAGTGTCTGCCCCCTGAGGGTCACTGTGCATTATAGCTACCAGGTGAATGTTTGGACTGTCTCTTTGGTTTTTATATATATAGATTGGATATATAGAAAATTATTCCATTTTTAAAGAGGGCTAAGATTATTAAGTTCTTATTTTGTGTTCCAACTTTTATATACATCATCTCTTCCAATCATACATTTTATCATTGAGGAGCTGGACTTCAGGAAAGTTAAATAAGTTGCTTATTTATGGTCACTCCATTATTTAGAATAAAAATAACATTTATTCCATATCTTTCTCCAGGATGTTTCCCAAGAGAACTTATTAACTTTAATAAATGTACCTATAAACAAAATCATATAAATAAAAAGGTCCTATTTCTGAAAGATCTAATGGAGATACAGAAAAATGAATGTGGAAAGAAAATTTACTTTGCAGAAAAAAGCTCACTGTAAATTCACTTGTGAATAAGAATTAGTGATGAATGTTGCAAGAGGTTAACTGAAAAAAAATCATCTATTGAAAAATTTCCACCTGTATTTGTAAAACAAAATAATCCATATTCTGGTAATTACATGATGATGGTTATGAAAAGCAATGAAAATATTTTAGTCATGCTACTTATTTGATTTTAAATGAGCCTGTGGTGATGTAGAAAAGGTGGCAGGACTTGAGAATATAACCTATAAATTGGTGAAATGCTTCTGATAAAAAAATTATACTTTTATGAGATATAACTGTGGAAATTACAATGCACATGGGCTAAATAAATAGCACAGTGAAAGGATTTTGATTTTAAGTAATGTTCTGGATGAGATGATAACTCTGCGTATGAATTTACCCTGCTTGTCTATTGCCTTACTTTTATTATGGTCTCTCCCAACTAGAATGGAAGCATCATAAAGACATGGACTTAAACAAAAAATGTTTTTCATATTGTACCACCTTGTACATAGAACAATTGGGTCCCAGAGGGAAGCCTATGCTGAAAGCTGAGGGAAAGAAGACCTTCTCTTGTAAGAATTTCATGCATCGGGCCTCTAGTGGTGATATAAAATGATTTAGGCTATACTAGGTAACTGCTAAGTTGTTCAACTTTTCAGGAAAGAGAAAGGAAACTATTGTAGAAGTCTGGAGAGGAAAGGTAGATTAGGAAAGGAGGACATCTTGGAAGGTCATCATAAGCAGTTTATTCTGTTAATATATATATATATATATATATATATATATATATATATATATATATATATGTTGACTTCGTAGAGAAAGGGAGAGGAAGAGAGATAGACACATCAATGATGAGAGAGGATCATTGATTGCTGTCTTCTGCACATCCCCTACTGATGATTGAGCCCGAAACAAGAGCATGTGCCCTGATCTGGAATCAAACCATGACCTTTTGGTTCATGGGTTGATGCTCAAGAGACACACTGGCTGGGCCTAAGCAGCTTATTCTTTATCTTGGGGTCAAGTGAGAGCCATTAAGGTGTTTTGTTTTTTTATTAAATAAATTAACAAAGCCAGAGTTTCACAACGTGAAAGATGATTTGATGAGGGCAAGACCGGGATAAGGAGATGGTTTCTCAAGTTGGTATGTGTTTTCAGAGCATTTTGAAACATAGATTGCAAGTAAAATAATATTTTACTTTACCTTCATTTGCAATTGTCATTCTTCACACACAGCAATTTTAAAGTTCAGAAATTAAGCATTGTTGGCTAAACAAGCTTAAGCACATAGTTAAATATCATTCCAGAAAACATATTATGCCTTACTGTCCACCTGCCTATCCTTTTCTTCACTTCAGGAAGGGAAGATAAAGGTGCATTACAGAATTCATGAGTACATGTAAAAAGAGGCAAGTGGATTATTATCTCCCTTCATGAAGGATATATATCTGATATGTGCCAATAGGTACATGAGGATTAGTGGTGTAGAAGGGCTTGAGTCAGTGGAACTGGGCTTGAGACCCAGTTATGGAACACCTTAGTCATCTGACTTTGAAAAGTTAATTGATTTCTCTTAGCCTCAATTTGTTCATCCTTAAAATGGGTAGCCGATTCCTGCTTTAATTATTTTATAAGGTCACAGTCAGAATCCATTAAGATAATGTCTTAAGTACATTTATTTTATGCAGGCTTTCAAAATAAGGTATTCTTGGGGAATACCAATAACAAGGTATCATAAAAATTATTAGAGAATCTTTCTTCAAAATACTTAAGTACAAATATCTACTCCAGAAAATATCTTACTATCTCTAGGCCTTTAACTCTCTGCTCTGTTTTCTACTCTAAATTGATATACAAACACAAGAATTTATTTTTATGAGTGATGGTGTCTGGGTTGAAAAGTTTACATTATGAATGTTGCACAATATTATTTCTCTAAGCAAATAGGACATTTTCTAGGTCTAACTGCATGGAATAAATACTAAGGAAGGGTGCTTGAGTCAGTACACATGGTTTATTTTTAATTTAAAAAATTTTGAGGAAAATAGTTTTGTACAGAGGAGAGAGAATTTCAGGTGTAATCATGTACCTTGCTTATTTAACTGGATCAATTAGGCTATTAAATTATATCCATAGGGAGAATGTTTGTTCACATATACACATAGTTTGCCTCATTTACAAATATTCTTTCACTACTCGATTACCAAATATTTACTTAACATTGCTAGAGGTTGCTAGGGAAAATACATTAGCAACATTAGAACTTCAAAGCATTTCTAATGGAACTTCAAAGCCTCTGCAACTTTGGCAAACTTGGAAGCTTATCCACTTTTTATGTTCTCTTTTCTGCAAGAACATTACCATGTTAGGACCATATAGAAATGACTGGAGCCCAATTGAAGAGCCCTGCTCAGCTCCCATCAGTGACCTTTGTTCAGGGCTACATGGGCTGGCTTGTCCTGTTGGAGGGAACTGAAATGAATGTCCACAGAGCTCACCATGATGAGAAAAAAATGTTCATAAGAAAAAAAAGGAGCCTTACAATTCTTTTTTCCTACTTAGAATCTGAAGATTTGAAACTTCAATTATGACTGTACCAAGATTGCTCAGGTTCCTGGCCAGTAGATGGCTCTCTATTTTTAAACCAAGATGCTGTCCAAGGTACTAATTTAGAGGTTCAGACTAGCCTCCTGTATCAAAAGAACAATTTAAGTAATGAAACGTGTGTCTTTGAGGCCTTTACTTAGGTAAACCTGAATGGTGAGACATATTGAATGTTTCAAGTAGATCTTCCTTGCGTTCATAATTAGTCATTAAGGCCTTTCATGCTTTCACATTGACACAGACTTTTCCTTCTGCCCTTATTTCTCGTCCATGCTGCAAATTGACGATAAAGCTTATGCTAGATCTAAATGGTCTTATTGTCAGCAATGCCGAAACATTTCACCGCATGACACACTTTTTCAATTCTTTTTATGTAATCATATTAAGCATCCATTATAAGAAAAAAAACTGGGGTTGTTTTATTTCATAACCATAATTTATATCTTATTCCAATCTACATGATCTAAATGATTAGACATCATCTACATTTTAGATGATGATAATTAAAAGGGGAGCTGTAGAATAAAATTATGGAGGAGTAAAACTATAACCTAGCATGTAGGGCAATTAAAAAGTAGAAAGGATAAAATTGCAATGCATTCGAGATTCCATTCAAAGGGCATATAGAGCTTTGGTGTTTTTGAAAGTATATGGTTAATTTATGGGACACAACAGGCAGGAGCAGTATTATGGAAACAGTACAAAATATTTAAATCATTAGATGGATAATTTTCTCTTTTGGGAAAAACACTTAAATCTGAATTTTAGTTTTCAATTTGCAAAGTGATAAAAATATATCTAATAATAAATTTGTTGAATGATTGTACTGTGAGGTAATATTGGTAAAACTTCTGTGTGAATTGTAAATTAGGATACCCTGAACAAAGCCCCCCTTTTTATTGGCAGAGTCAATAAATTCTATTATTTATTTCTTCATCTTTTTATAAAATAATTGCATCCCCTCAACAACAATAACTCACAAAAAACCTGCTGCATTTTATATTTCTTCCTACAGCCATTTCTTTGTGAGGGGGCATTCTCATTTGTAGCTGGTGTTTTTCTCTCCTCTTTCCACTTGCTCTTTACTCCTGAATAAAGTGTTCAGGCTTTTTTATTCTCCAATAAATATTGTCAATTAAATGGACAAGAGATGAGGAACAAAAGCCTTTGTTATACAGAGTTACCAACAAAGAAACTTTTATTTTAGCAAGTTCAAAAGGTACCCTTCTATTAATCACTGTCCAGATAGCTTGGAAATACTTTAATCTCAGTGAACTTCTATTGCTCTAGTGTTCATTTTAATGAGGCTTGGCTTTGTAATCGTATCTTTACTAAAATATTTTCACATTTTCTCCACATATTTTTTCTTTCTCAGCCAATAACAATTCACTTATAGGAACATTGGGGGTGTGTATCAGGGCATGGCGAGGGATTAAAAAGTGATATATAAAACATAGTTCTCTTTTGGAGGGCTATAACTCACTACTTAACACAATTATAATGATGAAAAGAAAACCTTCAGAGAGAAGCTTAGACATAACATTTTAGAAAAATAGGCAAGAGACTAAGCTTTCAAGATATTGATGACTTCTAAGGGCTAAAAATATATTGGTCGTATTGACCACAAACTAATCCATTCTAAGTATTAAGAGAAACATCTTGTGTAGAAGAAAAAGCCAATGCAGACCAGATTAGATGTGATAACTAGCAAAAAGGAAAGCAGATGTGGCTATGTTCCAGCCACCTTGCTCAATGCCAGAAACAGGGAAACATTATTACAAGGGTACAATAGGAGTGACACTGACAGATAATAACATGATTTTTAAATTTGATATGCAGCACATTTACAATGTGAATCAGGAAAAAAGGCATTCAATAAAAACATATGAGTTGAAGGGAACATAGAAGCGAAGGCCATTGCCAGAGGCAGTCCTGAATCACTGAATTTTGAGATGAAAGTTCTGATGTTTTTAACTCTTTCAGAAGGTCAAAGACAAATTTATCCCCTTAAATAATTATATTTATATAGTTGTTTACATTTACAAAGTTTTTTTGTGTGTAAGTTGTTCCCTTAAATTAATGTTCAATATCTCACATTGAAAGGAAAACATGTCCCCGACAGTGAGAAAACTTAAGTCTCAAGGAGGGCCTGGAGTATTTAAACAACTGAATATAATATGTTGGAGGCTCAAGGAGGAACCAACAGAGAATATAAAAATAATTATATATAATAATTATATATAATAGTTGGGGACTGTAGTTGACATCTATTATTTTCTCTCTCCTACCTCCTTTTCTTTTAAAAATTGCTGCCTTCCCTTGCCATATGATTCTGTTGATTATCCATCAGCCACAGCTGGTTTTGCTCAGTGGATAGAGCATTGGCCCTCAGACTAAAGTGTCCTGAGTTCGATTCTGGTCCAGGACATGTACCTTGGTTGCAGGCTTGATCCCTAGCCCTGGTTGGGGCATCTGCAGGAGGCAACCAATTGATGTGACTCTCTTACATAGATGTTTCTCTTTCTCTATCTCCCCCCCTCCCTCCTACTCTCTAAAAATCAATGGAAAAAATAACCTTAGGTTGAAAATCAACAATAACAACAGCAGCAGCAAAAATGACAACAGATGACCAATCAAAGGGCACTGTTTCTCCTCCTCCCCCTACAGATGTGGACCCATGAACCAAGGTGGCAAATCAGAATGTCCTATCCTTCTAACTATTATGATTGGTCAGCATGATTAATCCAGGGCCAAGCAGATCTAAGATAGGTCACTTGGAATCCTTGTTGAGGTAATTAGTTATATGTTTAAAGAAAATCCTCCATGTCTTTCTGAGGGCAATGTCTATGTAGATCTGAAATTGCTGGTGGCTATCTAATCTTAACACATAGAGAGAATCAACCCCCCCTCAACAATGAAGAAATTATATTTTTGAGCATCTCAATATAACTATATAACTATAACTATAACTATAACTATAACTAGGCAACACCTGACATTTTTGCCTAGTGAACCAATACATTTCATGTTCACTTGGATATGTTTGGATTATGTTTCTGTCATTTACATTAAGAGCTCTAGTCAAAACCGGTTTGGCTCAGTGGATAGAATGTCAGCCTGCGGACTAAAGGGTCCTGGGTTCGATTCTGGTCAAGGGCATGTACCTTGGTTGTGGACACATCCTCGGTACGGGGTGTGCAGGAGGCAGCTGATCAATATTTCTAACTCTCTATCCCTCTCTCTTCCTCTCTGTAAAAAAAAAAATCAATGAAATATTTTTAAAAAGAGCTCTGAATAATACTGAGAATTAATTCTAATTTATCTTCTATCTGTCTATCGATCTATCTAGGATCTTAAAATATTATTGTACATTCCAGTTAGGATAAATGTATTTATTACTTCAATAGCTATTTTTTTGAGTGTCTTTTAAGCACTGGAGAGGCATTGGTTATTCTGTATTTCTCTCCCCCCCCCGGCCTTTTAAACGATTCTTCTTAAGAGATATAAAATACTATGACTACTAAACTGATTGAGTAGCCTCATGATTGTAGCATGAATGTCATCAGAAGGGTTTGTACTCTTTCAAAAAGGAATTCCTTCTTCCTACATTGTGGGTGCTTGAGATTTCACTGGTGATAGAAGTGTATATTTAGAGGGATTCATATTTTATCTGTGATTTCAAATAAATAAAGAAGTGTCACAAAGGAAACAGCAGAAATATATTCCAAACTAATGTAGTAACATTTATAGAAGTGTAGTGATTGGTTATTAACAATTATTAACAATTATTAAACAGCCTTTTAAGTGTGAGGCATTATTGAACTTACTTTGACCTGGATAAAAGAGACAGAATATACTATTCTTTCTTTTACCTCTTGGTTACTATCCTCTCATACATATTTCTGATTATATATTACATTATAAACCAAGTCTTCATATTTATGGCAGGATCATGTGGGGAATTAGGCTTTCCATATGTTAATTTTCTAGATAAATGAAAATTACCTCCTTAAATGACAAAATTGTTTATAACAATAAGCTTTTTGAGTCTTTAAAAATGCATTTTGCTCTGCTGGCGTGACTCAGAGGTTGAGTGTCGACCTATAAACCTGGAGGTCACGATGGTTTGATTCCCAGTCAGTACACAAGCCTGGTTATGGGCTCAATCTCCAGTGTCAAGCATGCAGGAGGCAGCTGATCAATGATTCTCTCTCCTCAGTGATATTTCAGCCCTCCCTCTCCCTTTCTCTCTAAAATCAATAAAAATATATATTTAAAAATGTGTTATATATTTATATGTTTTCTTATACAAAGTATAGTAATAATAATAATACAGCTATTGTTTAATAAGTAGATTCCATGTGGTGGTCCCTATATTTGCCATTTACATTCAACATTTAATTTATACTTATTTTTGTAATAGAAGAGATATAATCCTCATTTAAGAAAGGAGTAAATTGAGAATCAGAGTAGTTAAGTGACTTACAGAATAGCCAAGATCACAGAATAGCCAAGATCACCAAACCATAAGGATGTAGAGCTGGTGTTTGAACTTAGATCTGTCTGACTCCTGGCTACTATACTTAGCATAGTGTCATCATTAAGAACATAAAGTGTGTGCTTTGCAAAGATTAAGTGATGGTTACCTTTGCTTTAAATACTCTAAACTGTCCTGATGCAAATGTCCTCACATTGCTTTTCTTTTGAATTATGTCTCCTTTTATAATTTTCTATAAACTTTCTCCCTTATCATCAGGATGCTAACTCTAATTCATTGTCATTGTGAGTAGGCCTGACTATAGCAAACTGTCTCCTCCATTTCTTAGTTGCTTTTAATCTAAGTAGGTTTTCTAGTATATATTATCTCAGGTCCTTTGTGTAGCATGTGGTCAATAATGATGATAGTAATGATAATATAGTGATCATTTACTGAGTAACTTCTGTAAGCCATTTAGATGTATTATATATGTGGTCTGCTTAATCCTCATTTTAGATTTTTCTATTGGTTTCCCCCCTTATTTTCTTGGTCTCAGGTAAATATCTGGCAAATGATCTGGTCTCATTTACCTTCCTTAATTGAGCTACTATACACACAGTTATGCATGTGCGTGAGCGCGCACACAACACACACACATACTCAGAGAGTCATGTGTCATATACTGTTTCAGTCACTGATGGTGGTCCCATAAGGTTATATCAAAGAGCTGACAAATTCCTATCATCTAGTAATATCATACCAGTGTAATGTCATAACAATGCATTACTCATATGTTTGTGGTGATGCTGGTGTTCACCTATTGAACTGCCAGCTGTATAAAATATAGCACATGGAATTACAGTAATAAGCCATACCACCTAAGTTTGTGTAAGTGCATTCTATGATGTTTGCACAATGATGAAATTGCCTGACAATGCATCTCAACAGAATGTATCCCTATCTTAAGGAACACATTACAATGTATGTATAGATACACACATCCTATATAATAAAAGCCCAGCAACCTAATGGCAGAATGACCAGTCAACCAGTTGCTATGATGCACACTGACCATCAGGGGGCAGATGCTCAACACATGAGCTTTCCCCTGGTGATCAGTGTGCTACCACAGTGGGAACGCAGCAGCTGACCAGGATGAGTAGCTGCTCCCACTGCAGAGCTCAGGCCAGTAGGCAGAAAACCAGGCTGTAATCATTGCCTCACCCCAGGCTCCTCCTCTTCACTCCCTGCCACTTCCTCTAGATGTCCACTGGCCATACAGGGCTCGCAGAGTTGACTCCGGAGGTTGGGAGGTGGGTTCATGGCCACCGTGGGACTGAAGCCTACTCCACCGCCTCTCAGTGCTGTTGTTCCTGGGCCCAGCCACAACCAGGTCCCCTGGAGAGACGAGAGCTCTGGCTCCATGCAAGATGCCAGACCAGGGAGCAGCCACTCAGAGGGCAGGTCCACAGCCCCTCGGAAGACCAGGATGAGCAGAACTCCCACAGCAGGCCAATTCCTGCAGAACCCTGTGCACTGGGTCTCTAGTATATTTATAGTTTCACATATATGCATATATTTTCTCACATTTACCCTTGCCAATATTTGAATTCTGGTCAAATATTGGCAAGAGTAAATATGAGAATGAAAAAAAAAACAAACCCAAATGGTGACATGCTAAGGACACCTTCAGTAGAGTCATGATATGCCGGTTGGGTCATTACCATGTAACTACCTCTGTTACGGGGGATGAAATGTTCACAAGCATCTTATTAATTCATGTGAATATTCATTATTATTCATGTTCAGTACCTAGGGCTACAGGATGGTAGGAAGTTTACCTGTAAATGAACACTTCTCAGTAATACTAATAGCAATGTGTTTTGTTGTAATTGTTCCTTTGGAGTCATTAGGTGGTTAATATGTAGAATGTGAGTACACATTTTACAGCACAAGGCTGCTTGACACGTTTGTAAAGTTTGCATTGTAAATGTACCTTTAGTAAAATGCTTTTTTTGCTGAAATATTCCCACCTGAGCAACATAAATATGGAAGTGTCTGGATTTTCATACACTTATCTAAATGTAAGGCCAGAGGATGAATTTTGTTGTTTGCCTTCTTTTTAAAAAATTACTCAATGCTTTTCTCCTCTCTGACATTGGGTTAAAAATAGAAAACAGAGAGAGACAGTGGCTTCCTGAAAGGAGACAGTTTACATGAACAAGATGAACTTTTTTATTTTTATGCGGTGTTGGAGAAAAGTTTTAAGTCATTTGTATGTTATAGTCTATGTGAATTTTCTCTGAGCTAAAATTGCCAAGTAGGTATGTGCATGTGTGTGTGTGTGTGTGTGTGTGTGTGTGTGTGTGTGTGTTTGTATACAAGTATGCATATATGTTTGTGGGATGTGGCCAGATAATGCCATTGAAAATTGCAGATGTGACTTAGGTTTATTTATTTAAAAAATATATTTTATTGATATTTTACAGAGAGGAAGGGGGAGAGATAGAGAGCTAGAAACGTCAATGAGAGAGAAACATCAACCAGCTGCCTCTTGCACACCCCCTACCAGGGAAGTGCCCGCAACCAATGTACATGCCCTTGACTGGAATCGAACCCAGGACCTTTCAGTCCGCAGACCGATGCTCTACCACTGAGCCAAACCGGCTTCGGCTGACTTAGGTTTATAATTGAGCCTGTATCTAACAGTAGCTAATAAAAATCACTATCTTTAGTGAAATGCATATTTTAAAAAATATATATTTTTTATTGATTTCAGAGAGGAAGGGAGAGAGAGAGAGAGAGACAGAAACATCAATGATGAGAGAGAATCATTGATCAGCTGCCTCCTGCACTGGGGATTGAGCCCACAACCCGGGCATATGCTCTGACAGGAAATCGAATCATGTCCTTCTGGCTTATAAATTGTTGCTTACCACTGAGCAATGCTGGCCAGGCTGAACTGCATATTTTTAAGCATCATTCTCCACCTTTACTAGTATTTAACCAATCTAAAAATTATTTGGAGTAAGACTATACCTTGGGAGGGTTATAAACCACTATAGAAGGGGCTTAGCGGATTAACCTTAAGTATTTTCACAGGAAAGACTCCATATATCCAAATAACACATGGTTATTTCCTGTGAAAATACTTAAGGTTAATCTGCTAAGCCCCTTCTACAGTGGTTTATAACCCTCCCAAGGTATTGTCTTAAGTCTGCACATAGAGGAAGAAAAGGGCATCTAGTTCAACCACCTTTGGGTGCTTCAATTTAGCTTCATGAGATCCCCTGCCAATAAAAGTCCTCCTTGTTCTAAAGAGATAACTCATTATCACTTTGTTTAATTTATCCATTCTCTATAGTCTCTTTTCATTTCTTATGTTTATGTTTTGCCGTGTCCTTTTTGCCTGTTTCAGGCTTCTGTAGCTCATTAATAGTCATAAACTGTGTTGTTGAATATTGTGGTATTTCTAAAATTTCCATTCCTCGACCTGCCATGGATTTACACTCTGCGGATGTGATTTATTAGAATCCTGATTCTGAGCACCATATCTCTGAGAAAAGCCAGAAGAGCTGCTAAGGTCTAAATTTAGAGATATGAATGAATTGATAAATAGAGGAATGTAATCAGTGCTAGCTCTGTGTACCTGACTATGTCTGCCGGCATAATTTAATAGAATAGTTGGAAGTGCTGTGAAGAATTGCACCCTAGGGAAAACAAACTGATGTGACACAACACTGTTTTGTATGAAGCTTCATGTATTTATTCTTTGGCAGGAAAGTGTGTTTATGACTGCTGCCATGGCCTCCGTCCATGCTTTAATTGATTTTCCTTAGAAAATTCTTGCTTTTTCTCTTAGGTAATTCCACTTTACATTATTTTCTGCCTTGGATAGAGCAAACTCATTTCAGGAGGGGAGAACTCCCAAACTGCAAACATAGAAGTACATTCTGCAGGAAGCACTGTGCTACATCCTGGCTCTCCCATGACTTTGGGTTCAGGATAACTTTCAATCTTTTTTAAATGAACAACATATATTTGTTTAAAGATAGTGTAAATAATACAAAAGAACAGAAAGTAGAAAGTAGTCATTTCTATCCAGCTTCTCACTTTTTTTTCTTAATATTTTCCATTGATTTTTAGAGATTGGATGGGAGTGGGAAAGACAGTGAGAAACATTTGAACCTGTACCTGGGGTACATGTCCTTGATCAGAATCGAACCTGGGACTCTTCAGTTCGTGGGCCGAGGCTCTATCCACTGAGCCAAACTGGCTAGAGCCTGTTTCAATTTCTAGATATAACTACTATCAATCATAACACATGTATTATTCTGGTTCTTTTTGCTATGTACATGCAGATATATGTACATTTTCATATAAAAAGTTAATTTGCTACATATGATATTTTGTATCTTAATCTCTACACTCAAAAACATTTCTAAGACATCCTTCTGAAGGAATTTGACTTCATCTACTTCAATACTTCTATTGCATTTAAAGTATCCTAGAATATAGATGTATCACAAGTTGCTTTCCTGAAGAACCTTTATGTTGTCTCTAAATGTTCAATTACAAGTAATGCTGCAATGAAAACAATTGTACATACCATCCTTGCATACGCATGAAAGTCTTTCTGCAGAGTATATGGCTACAAATAGAATTGCTGAAACAATAAACTTTCTCTTTAAAATTTTGACAGGTTCTGCTGAATTACTCTTCAAAGAGTTTCTATCTATTTATAACCCATCAAATGTATAAAATAGTTGAGCAAGTTAATCAAATTTAGGTCTAATTTTCTTGTGTATTAAATAGAAATAAATTACCTTTTTCTCAAGGTTAACATGATGATTAGATGAGGTAACACACATAAAGCATCTAGACCTGTACCTGATTCAAAGTGGGTGCTTGATAAATCCTCATTCCTATCTTTTTACTTCTCCAGCTGTTCCACACAAAGAAATAAGGTAGCAATTATCAGCTGGAACCATTTTTCCCCCATCTGGATTATATTCTGTGTTCTCAGCACTCTAGTATTCCTACCTACATCAGTACTGACTTCTTTTGTCTATGCATTAGTTTGATTTTATAATTATTATATAGCTTATATCCTGTAATTTTGATGAATTATATATTTAAATAAGAAGAAAAGTAGTTAGATTCATTCAATAGATATTGAGTTCCTTTGTTCAAATGTTGAACTAGGTGATGAAAAGAAGAAAAGTTAGATTCTTAGACTTGATTTTGGTCTGAGAGTTGGTTGAGAGGTTGAGGGGGTGAGGGGTTGAGGGTTTGAGGGGCTGGGCATTATGAGAGGCAGGCAAACTGTAAATGGCAATATGTTGAGACAGTGGTACTTCAAAGCAAAGTCATGTACATCTGAGTGTGGGCATGCAAAGTGTAAGTACTGACTTCTTAACTGTTAGAGTTAGTTCCTACTAGTGCTGTCTTTATACAGGTCATGTTCACTCTGTGACACATGGTGCTCATCCTAATCAAAATTTCAGTGTATTACAAGTAATTTGCAGATGTCTATTCAGTCTTCTTATTGTGACTCTTGATTTCCGCATGCTTTGGAATTTTGAGCCATGAACTTCTAGTTTTAGTCTAGGACTAAAGTGTCCATATCTATTTGTTTTGATAAAAAGTCATAAAAGAAGCTCTGAGAGATTTGCAGATGTTAAAATGTTAATGCTCTTCAGCACAGATCCCCACTCCTTGGACTCTGGGGACCCTCCGGTAGTTCCTTTCCAAAGTCCCCATACTTACATTGAGATCACCCCTACTTTCTAGAATTGTGTATTCCTCCCCATACTTGATTTTTCATGAGGACTTAATTCACATCTTTGATTGGTTCCCATCCCCAAGCTGTGACAAGTCTTATTTGAAAAGTGAGATGCGATGTAAGACTATTCAGTAGAGGAGAAATATCTTTCACTTAGTGTATTTTATGCACATGCAATTGAGTTCAAGTTTATAGGTTACCTTAGAGAACCATCAGGACCTAGACCAGGGTTGGGAAAACTTTTTGACTCCAGGGCCACAATGGGTTCTTAAACTGGACTGGAGGGCCTGAACAAAAGCAGCCTGACCATGCTGGCACTCTCATCTTGGGCTGCTGGGTAAGAGTAAGAGAACCCTCTGCTCTTTCGGATTTGTGGGCCGGATAGAACAGCCTATCTGGCCTGCGGGCCATAGTTTGCCCACGGCTAGCCTAGACACTGGTTGTATCCAAGAAAGCATAGTAAATTGGAGTGCTTTTACACAGGGCATGCCTCCTCAAACTCCAAGTTCCCCTTAGTGCATATTGTCTTAGTTCTGGCTTCACTCAATATGGCCCCTAAAGGTGTCTGAGTTTGAGATCCTTGCAGAGGTATCCTATCCAGAACCCAACCTAGATGCTGTCTGACCACAGCCCAGTGGAGAGGATCCTTCCTTCTATGATGCTATCAATTTTGTACATTCAGATTTATTTATTATAGAACATTTCCTTATAATGCATTTTTTAATCCATATGTTAGCCATTCATCCACACAGACTTTGAAGTTGGAGTTAATAATTTTACCTTCAGAATAATGATTTCCCTTGCATCAACATTATTGAAGAACGTACACTTTTTTTGGCAGCTTAGGACTTGAGGCAAAAAAAAGGGTTTCTAAAGCCCAGTATTTTCCTCTGGTTCTCTCTTCTTAGCTTTCATTTCTTGGTTCTTTGCTATTCCATTAACCCCTCTTTCAGTGCCAATACTCAGCTTTGCTGGTTCCTTTCACCTTTCCTAGAATTATCTCTGAGGCTTCTCTATCTCATCCCCTTAATTACGCAGAGCAATTTAGTCCTGGGCAAGCTGTGCCAAACCTGGTGCTCATACCTAGCATCTCAGCCAACAATAGACTCTACACTTACCAGGAACTTCTCTCCAGAGAAGGCAATGTGTGATTGCAATAACTGAAGCATATTTGTTCCTCTCACAGAAAGATGACTTGTGGCAGAGCTAAGCAACATATCCAATTCAGCTCTCTCCTCTTACACATGGAGAAACCCAGATCCAGAAAAGTCCCACTAGTTAACTAAGATAACACAGCTAATTAGTAGAGAGGTAGACCATAGAAGCCAGCACTGGTAGCTCCCAGGTCTGTGTATGCAAAGTTGTACTACGTATAATGTCACTAAAAACTCTGTATTTATACAGGAACTGTCACTAATTTTATACATGAGAAGTCTCGGTGACACTATTTTAGATTCGGCCTTGTCTACTAGAACACCAAAGCAGATAACTGAATTTCCTCTCCCCTTACACACAGACTATAGTTGCTACATCCCAGCTTGTGACTAAAAGTCTGTATTTCTTTCCCTACCGAGTTTTGTCATAACATGCCTATTGGATCTCCTAAAAGAGCATTTTTCAAAAGGTATAAAAAAATAGAAAATGAGCCTTTCCAGCTACACTAACATTAGAAAGGAATGATGGGATTTTAAAGTTGGAAGGACCTTATAAATAATATAATCTGATCCTTCCCTACTTTTAACCAGGAGGAGATTGAAGTCTAAAGGGATCAGCCTTTTGTGGAGCGTCTCAGAGCCATTTAGTTTTGGAACCAAGAATAGAACCCAGCTGTCCTAAAGCTGGTGTCATCATCGTGCAGCTCCACACAGGTTTCATGTAAAAGCAAATAAACAAGAAAGCTTCTTCTCAGCATTGTTTTGTGTTTATTGTTAGAAACATGGATTGTGTGCTACTTACAGTAATCTCTTAAGATTTTATAATAATCCTTGCATTATCTTATTAAACTGTAGCTGTAGCTCTGTGTTTAATAGATTGGAATCTATTATTCATAATGCCATATTGTTCCTGTTCAAATAACATTATTCTTATGACTAAAATTTTATAGGTTCATACTCAGTTTCATAGCCCAGTGAGAGGATAAGGCATTAGAACAAAGAGTTTTCATCTGTGCATTACATTAAATAGATATTTCCCAAGTATCTGCTGTTGCCCAGCATTTTCCTTGGCACTTCTGGGGGGTTCAGAGACAATACGAGATATATTTTAACCTAGGAGAACTAATATTCTGTTGTGGGCTTCTGAATGTCCAGAAACACCTGGAGAAAAATGCCACGTTGTCTCTGAGGAGGTGGGATTGTGTAGTGGGTCAGGCACAGGCTATGATGTCAGTCAGTGTTGGGCTTTCCTTTACTAGCTGTGGTATTTTGGGGAAATAACTTTAGTCAAATCTTAAGTAAGTGTCCTCATCTGGGGATAAAAATAGCACTTACTTCATAGAGTTATTTCAAAGATTCCTTTAGAGACAAGACAGAAATCACTTGGCACATGTCCAACACGCAGCACTCAAAGATGTTAGCTAATGTTCAAATCTTTATCATCATATGTCAGTGAAGTCTATTGTGATCTTTCACAGCACATTAGAGAGCAAAATCAATGATCTGAATATATTTAGGGGAAGAAAACCTGAACTTTGGATCTGAGATACCTCGATTTTATTGATTTGACTTACTGGTTGATTGAGCTCTGTTTTTGTGGCTCTGTGCAGCCATTTGCCCACAACAGAAATGTTAAGCTCTGAAGAAGAGCCCCAGGGTAAAGTTAGGAATAGCAGACTTCACTATCCTCCATTTAATTTCAAATTCTTCGTTGTTGTTGTGGGAAATGTCCTCCAAACTGGTCTCTGCTCCTTTGTCAGTGCTTCCTATTCGCCTCATGTTCTCAGACAAAGGCCTCCTGACTGGCTGTCAATTGCTTGTGCTCTGACCTGCCTTATCTCGAATGCTGGTAAATTAGTCCCTTAGAGGAAAATATTCGAACCAAATGGTACAAAGTACTTCTCCAACCCTTGAAGTCTGTTTGGTGATAATCAAAAAACTGGCTAATTATTTGCCAACTCTTTCCTTCCCTCTTTCATCCTTCCTTTCTTTCTAAAAATAATTATATTATAATAAAATTATATAATATAATTTATATCTATATGTTTTTTTCTTTTTTTTTAAACAGGAAAAATAAATTGAATACAGGGGAGGAAAATGACCTTAACAATGCATCTATGCAATGTAAAATAAAAAAGTTAAGCCTAATTTGAAATGAAATGCTTCATAAGTACCCTTTCAGTCAGGCTATAAATAATCATTTGTCAAAGTGGTAAGATATAACAGAACATATTGAAATATTAGGGATCCATGAATGGCTGTCAGCTTGAATTTGTATATATTTTCTCATCACCACAAATACTGGGATCTAGTTTGTAGAGGAAGAAAATCTCCTGTAAAATAACACTGTTGTTAAATATGCTTGTGTGATTCAGCTTACAAATATGCAGAATTATAGATCTAAACACATCCTTGGATAATTAATACTGATCAAGATAAAAGACTTGTTACCTAAAACAACAAATTAAGATACCTTCTTTTCCCCTAGATATCTGTATCTATTCTTCAAGTCAATTTGCTTGTCTAAATAGAGCTTTCAGAAAATTAATCAAATAGAAGAAAATGTTTACAGTAAAAGAATTAGAAAGGCTGAGAAAAACCACACAACTTCAATATGTTAGAGTTGAAACCTGAGCCTTGTGAATTAGTACTAAGCCATCTTTTAAAATATGAGAAAATATACATTAGAATAATAATTTTAAAAAACCACCTTAAATCCAATGAAGAGTAGAAAAATCACTTCCCTTTGAAAAATAGCATTTCCACAGTTACCATCTCTCTCTACTCCAGAGTTTACAGCCATACAGAAAATTCCAGAGCCGGGGAACATACACTCTTTAGTTTTCCATCTTTTGACTGGTTTCTGAAACATCCAAACCAGTACTGTTCTCTTTAATTGTAGCTTACTTCTGCATAATAACCATCATGGATACTTTTATCAACTCAAGATGGTGAAGGCAAAGCAAACACAGTTCTCTGGTAGGTCTCACTTACCTACAGTGCATGTCAGCCCGTCACATCACCCTCTGCGCTGTTGCTCTTTCAGATATTTTCAATAAGCCAACGGGCTCCTGAAATGAGCCAGGAGTGTACTGCACACTTGGGTAAGATTTTAAAAAGAAGAAGAAAAAGGGGGAAAAGGTGCCTAGGAGCTTTTGTACCAAGATAATGTGCTCACTGGTCAGTGCCCGCTCTGGCTGTATGGGGCTTGGGGACAGAGCATTCAACCATGCAAGGTAAATAGCAACCAGCCGCATGCCCGGTACACCTATCCAAAGGTAGCAAAAAGGCCATGGAAGCACCGAACTGAAAGTGGAGAATATTTACTCCAGGACTCCTCTACTTTACAGACTAGGAAGCAGATAAGTTGAGACATCCATTTATTTACTGTTTGTTTTTTTAAATAACCTGCAACTATGATCCTTGAGATATTCTATGTAGTTTGTTTTCAACTCATTCAGAACATATTTGTAAAAGGTGATGACAAAAATGAAAAACCTGACAGACATGGAAGGGACCCTAGAGGTGATCTAGTGCGAGGTTCTGGCTTTATAGATGAAAAAGCCCAGACCCAGAGGGTTTGAGCCCCATAGGTAATGCAGTCAGACAGAGCAGGTAACCCATTTATCTTGTCATGACATACTGCCCCTTCTTAATTACCTGAAGTACACCTTTTTATAGTTTTGCAAGTTCTACCTTGCTGCTTTTCTAGACTAGCATGCTTTTCTCTTTCCCTTTGGTTTTATTTATTTATTTATTTATGTATTATTATTTAAAAAATATTTTAATTGATATTTCACAGAGAGGAAGGGAGAGAGATAGAGAGTTAGAAACATTGATGAGAGAGAAACATCGACCAGCCACCTCTTGCACACCCCCTACCGGGGATGTGCCCGCAACCAATGTAGGTGCCCTTGACCGGAATCGAACCCGGGACCCTTCAGTCCACAGGCTGATGCTCTACCACTGAGCCAAACCGGTTTTGGACCTTTGGTTGTATTTAAAACAAGGTAGCAATTGAATTATTGCAGTTATCTGTGTATTCTAAGGGCAGTTTAAAATTGGCTTGGGTTAAAATGGGAAACTTTACAGTAGTCGTAAGAAACTCTAAAGAGATGCAGCAATTCAATCTGGTTCACATAATAATAGCAATAAAGAAGAAATTGAACTTTTTTTCCCTCTCTTGCAACAAGCGAAAAACAATTTACAGATTTTCTTATTAATCCTTACAGAGGAGCTGCAGCCATTCTGCTCGCTGGGAATTTCAACCACAAAGGTCACGAGGCAGGGTGCTGTGCAGGATCCGCAAGCACTGGTGTGGGGACCAGGAGACTGAATTCCAAGGTGTCGTGGTGGTGTTTCCTGGCTGTTTCATATGGTTGAATCACAGAACCTCTCTGAACCCCCGTTTAATTATTATTCAAATGGGAGGAGTTGGGTCAGGTGGCCTGCAAGGTGCTTCCATGGAAAAGTTCTAAGTGAGTCCCCAGAGATTTGAGCCTGCAGCTTCGGCTTTCTCTCTTGATACCACTGCTTAAAGTCTTCCCTACAGCTCTGTAGATTTACTGTTCTTCTAGATCTTCCATGTTTATACACTTTCTTTTTCTTCTCCTTTTCCCAAGGAACAACAAGGAAGACACTAATGTCTTTTCTGTGCCAGTGAGTGGGCCAACCAATAAGCACAGAGAGAATGAAGCAGTAAACGGGCAACTGCCTTATTTATTCCAGTGGAATCCCTGGTAGTCTCATGGGATATTTTTTTTCTTCATGACTCACCACTTGACTCTTGACTCTAAGCAACTTACATTCTAGTTTCTTAAACCATTTCTCAGGAGTTCTTTCAATGTCCTTTCCCCCCCAAAAAAAAAATGTTTTTGCTCTTAATTCATTCTTTACATCTTAGAGAAAGAAGAGAGACTGTCATCCAAAAGCAAGCCTCTATTGTGATCCTAATCCAGTTCTCCTAAGTTAGTGGTTCTCATAGCTGGATCTATAGCAGAATCACTGGGAGCACAGGTGCCCTCCCTCTCCAAAACGATTCAAGCAGGATTTTTGTAGACCAGGGATAGGCATTAGTGTTATTGTAAGAGTTCTAGCTGAGTCCAATCTTCAGAAAGGCTTGATAACCAGTGCTCTAGGGTCTTGGAATGTTAATTAACCTTTGTTTATTCTTCAGTTGTAATCCATTTTACTGTCTCCTTCTCATCAATCTACACATGTGCTCATCTTTCTGTTATCTTAATAAAACACTTTCTATCTTCCCTTAAGCTATGTTTTAATGCATTGTCCTCCCTCTCACTTTACCTTCTGCTTTCTGTCATTCCCAGAATGGCTTTCTTTGAAGTCACCATAAGGCCAACGAAGTCCCTCTGTCCTCCCCATCCCCAGGCTCTCTGCAGGACCTGACATTTCTGATTACCATTTTGGCTGTGAAATTCTCCCTTTCCTGGGCTTTTGTGACTCTACATCCTTTTGGTATCTTTCCCAGGTTCCTAAAAGTTCCTTTAATATTATATCTCTCTGCATTCCCAAAGCGTAGATGTCTCTCCCAATTTTTATCTTAATTGTCCTTAAAGTCTTGATTTGTTCTCTCCCTCAAGGCACTTGGCTACATTTTAAATGATCACCTCCATAAAAATGGCTCTGAAATCTCATAGGAGACATCCTCACCTGGATGTCCTTCCTTCACCTCAAACTCAACCCGTCCCACATGGAGCTCAGCTCTTCCTACAGTCTCACTTTTCTGTGATCCTTCACTGACTTTTGACCATCAAAGTCTTCCCAGTATTCTAGGTTTCTAACATTTCCCCTCTCTTTTATACTTTCTATATCTAAGTTGTATCTATTTCATTTTTGTAATTTTTAAGACAGCTATTTCCTCCTTCTCATTTATAATTCTTATTTAAACATTTTTTAAGCCACAGTTTAATTATTTAGTTTCCTATGGTATTCTATACCATAGCTATTCCAAAATCCAAGTCAAAATTAGCCTTCATGGGTCTAGTATGAGATTTGTCACATTCTACTGTTTAATATATCACAGCACATACAGGTTTCATTATTTGTTAACCCCTTGATGTCAGAGACTATATATATATATATATATATATATATATATATATATATATATATATCGTATTTGCTGGCGTATAAGATGATTTTTTGGCCCTGAAAAATATGCCTCCAAGTGGGGGGTAGTCTTATACGGCGAGTATATAACAAACTCTGTATTTTGAGTGGAAATGTTAGGGGGTCGTCTTATACGCCCAGTCGTCTTATACACTGGCAAATACATATTTTTCAGGGCCAAAAAATCGTCTTATATGCCGGCAAATATGGTATATATATATATATATGTGTGTGTGTGTGTGTGTGTGTGTGTGTGTGTGTGTGTGTTCTTTTGGCTAGAATTAGTAGTAAGAGCAAGAGACTTACAATCTTTCTGAATAAACAAAGTTAATGGCATAGAACTGTCAACAGAAGTGAAGCATTTATAGCCACTTGTTTGAATTGATTACTTAGCATATGTTATATGTGTCATTTTGTTCAAACCTCAAAATACAATCGCAAAGGTCAGTATTGTGAGAATCCATTTGATAGATGCAGATACTGATACTGAAAATATTAAATGACTTATCCAAGATGACATACCTAGTATTACAAGAGAAAGGGTCAAATTCAGATATAAAACCTCATGCTCCTAATACCATGGTAGCCCATTAGACCCTCTGCTCATACACTGGGGGTTGGTGGACCAGGGGAAAAGACCCTTTGCTAGAAGAAGTTTTGTGGATAGTGAAGAGCAATTTTATTCCTAAAAAGTAGTACAATGTCTGTTTATTCTTCCTTTGCAATCTCATTGTTCTTGTAATTTTCCAGTTGTAGAGCCAACCTGAGCAGCAGATAGTATGGTGGGTTCCAGCTAAAGTGTGTGAGGACACTTTTTTAATATGCCAGCTCCTCTGGTATGCCAGTACATCATTTACATCATTTCTCTTTTCATCCTGAAGGCACTGTCTTTATAAAAAAAACCCCAGTTAAATTGATAGGAACCTTGGATTTGGTCATATATTCTTATCAGCTAACTGCTGAAGAAGGAAGCCTCATGAGGTCCTCTCTAGAGGACTCCCATCTATTATAAAGCCACTTGCAGAGGGAAGGGACCTGTTCTTTATACAACACCCAAATGCTTGGGGAACACATCAGTACTTTCTTTTGAATAGTAACCAATGCTGGTTTGCAAGGAATTTCAGGGCAAAGGAACATGCCTTCTAATCTTTTTGTCAATCTTAGCATCTTACTAGGCTTCGGACTCTGAACCTGAAGTATACTTACTTCATAGAATCAGTGCAAAATTGAGTTCTTTATTTTTAAGGAAAATCAAAAGCACATGTGCTGTCTCTTGAAAGGGAATCAGTAATTGATTGTTTAAAAAGAATCAATTTAAGTTGATTTGCAGTTGGTTATTTATTCTGCATCAGAGAAAAAGAAAGGAATATACAAATCAATTGATCTATCAATCTATCATCTGTCTATCTATCTATCTATCTATCTATCTATCTATCATCATCATCATCTATCTATAAAGACTCTTTGGAGCTAACTAGAGAATATTCAGTGCTGGGTGACATTCTTGTGCTCAGCCACAAGCTGTTCCTTTCTTTTTCTTTTTTAAAACATATTTTTATTGATGTCAGAGAGAAAGGGGGGAGGGAGGGAGGGAGAGAGAGAGAGAGAGAGAGAGAGAGAGAGAGAGAGAGAGAGAGAGAGAGATATTAATGATGAGAGAGAATATTGATTGGGTGTTTCCTGCCCACCCCCCACTGGGAATTGAGCCTGCAACCCAGGCATGTGCCTTAATCTGGAATTGAACTGTGACCTCCTGGTTCATAGGTGAATTTTCAGCTGCTGAGCCACACCGGCTGGGCCACAAGCTGTCCCTTTCTGTCTCTGGGGCATGCCCCCCATCATTTCTTGCATTCACGTGGCTTATCCATGTATCTGTTTTTAAATTTTGTTTTCAACAGGCAACCCTAAAAGCCTATGTTGGCCAAAATCTATTTTATGTTTCATAGTTTCTCATCAAATCTTGTAAAAACACATCCAGCCAAGACTAGCTTCAAACCAGATATATTTTTTTAATAGCATGGTGCCAGATGGCACCTAGGTTGGATAATAGAGGAAGTCTGTTTCCTTCCTCACATTTTGTGTATCTGTCATAAATTTTATCTGAGTTGAGATGAACAGCAATTTGGAAGTTCAAGTTTTAGGTGAAGGTTCAGTTTGAATTTCATTTTAATGCTTTATTAAAATTTGCTTTGTGAATATAAATTAATTCAACATCATTTTAGAAGGAGATTGTTGACAAGCAGTGATAAAAATCAGCCAAAGTAACATTATGGCACAGGGTAGTTTTTCCCCCCTGCTTCTCTTTATTAAAGAACTACCAGTAAGAAACCCTTAGCTCTTATTATTCCTTTGAAATATGGATAACATCAAACTCTGCACTACCTAGCAAAGGAGAAAGAAATCTAAGCACCATTAAGGGTACAGTCAGAATTCACTGTGGTATTTATGCACAAATCTAGCACACTAGTGAGGCTTAAAATGTGTAATGGATTAGGTCATTTGCTTTTGAATACAAATTATAGTATTTCAGGGTAATCGAATGTTTGAATATTTATAATCTAACAAAAAACAAAAGCAAAAATAATTATTATATTTGCTTGAGTTAAAGCAGTTACTAAAAATATTACCAAAGTTATGGAAAGAGAAGGACTTATGTTCCAAGTTCCACCTAGATGGGGAAAGGTGATTTCATAAGAAAGTAGCTCAAATGCACACTGACTTTGGGAAAATGGGATGGGAAGGAAATAAAGCTTATGATATCACCGATAGGTCATACTGAGTTATGGAAAGTATTAGGTGAAGGGAATTGGAACATAATTTATATTTTATCTGAAAGGGGATATCGACCTGAGTTATCTTAGAAATTGGTGGCAGAAGAATAGAATCATTTTTGTTGTTGTTTTGTTATTCAAAATAAAACTGAGGGATAATAGAAAAACAATTTGATGCTATGTTAAGGAAAACTATGTGAAAGTTATTAACAAAACATTTTGCTTATTTGCCTCTCTCCTTCCTCTTTCACAACTTCTCAGTGTGGTAGCTTGTGGTATGAGTGCTTTTAAATCATTCTTTCATGGCTACCATTGAGAAGTGTATCTGTAAACCTTGGTCAGCATCTGGAAGAGGGCCAGCACATTTACTTAGTGGGGAAGGAAAAAGCAGAGATACGTGTTAATCCACAGGAAAGCAGATTGCCTGGGTCAGCTGTCTCATAAGACCTTTGTGTGTGAGTCACGTGCTTCTCTCTGCTTCCTGGAACTCTGGGCAGGCCCCACAGTCCAGGTCTGCACACTTGGGGCCTATACATATTGGCACCTGGGCAGAAAAGGTATCAAATGGCCAGCAGGTATCCAGTGCAATGCTTGAAAATGTTGGAGTTAGGCTGACTCCAGCTTGAATCCTATCTACAAGATGTATTATTTCCTTTGGGCAAACTGGTCACTCCTTCTGAGCCTCAGTTGCCTCATGTATAAATGGGAATCATAGGAACAGCAATATCCTGGGCTGCTCTGAGCTGTAAATGAAAGAATGCATATCAAATGCTTAGCACAATGCCTTGCACTTACTTACTCAGGGCTCATAAACTACAGCTGATATTATTGTGCAAAGTTGCTATCATCTACAAAGTACTCAGTAAATGCTGTGTATCCTTGTAGATTTTGTAAAAGTCTTGTTAACGGCGAGCATGCAAAAAAAAATGAAAAGCTAGGATATAGTCCTAGAAGTGAAATCACTGAGTCAAATTGCAATTCCATATTTAAAATTTTCGAGGAAACTCCATACTGTTTTCCATAATGCCTGCACCAGTCTACATTCCCACCAGCAGTATACCAGGGTTCTCTTTTGTCTGCATTCTTTCCAGTATTTGTCATTTATTGATTTGTTGATGTTAGCTATTCTGACAGGTGTGAGGTGATATCTCATTGCCATTTTGATTTGCATCTCTCAGATGAGTAGGGACTGAGCATTTTTTCATATGTCTCTTGGCCATCTTTATGTCCATTTTGGAGAGGTGTCTATTTAGGTCCTTTGCCTATTTTTAAACTGGATTGTTTGTTTTTCTTTTGTTAAGTTGTATGAGTTTCTTATATATTTTGGATATTAAACCCTTATCAGATGTATCATTGACAAATATGTTCTTCCATACAGTGGGGTCTCTTTTCATTTTTGATGGTTTATTTTGCTGTGCAGAAGCTTTTTATTTTGATGTAGACCCATTTGTTTATTTTCCCCTTAGTTTTCTTTGCCCTAAGAAATACATCAGCAAACATATTACTACAAGAGATGTTATAGATTTTGCTGCCTATGGTTTCTTTGAGAAGTTATGGTTTCATGACTTACTTTTAAGTATCTTATCCATTTTGAGTTTATTATTGTGTATGATGGTCTAGTTTAATTTTTTCATGTATCTATCCAATTTTCCCAACACCATTCATTAAAGAACCCAAAACACCAAGTAGAAAAAATATAATAACCTCTATGTTCATAGCAGTTCAATCTACAATAGCTAAGATCTTAAAACAACCCAAGTGCCCATCAGTAGATAAGTGGATAAATGAGCTGTGGTACACTTACATTATGGAAAACTATGCATCAGTAAAAAAAGAAAGATCTCTTACCCTTTGAGACAGCATGGAGGGACCTGGAACATATTATGCTAAGCCGAGAAAGACAAATATCACATGATCTCACTCATTTGTGGAATCTAAAGAACAAAATAAACTGATGAATGACACAGACCTAGAAACATAGAAGCATGAAACAGACTGTCAAATCTCAGAGGAAGGTAGTGGTGGGTTGGAAGAAATTCACAAAATAACTTGCATGCATATATGTGTAACCCATGGACATGAAAATAGTGTGGCAAATGACTGGGGTGGGGTTGGGGGGAGCCAGAAGGAGTCAATGTGGATAAAGGGGGGCATCTGTAATATTTCCAACAATAAAGATACATTTTAAAAACCTGAACAGATATTCTCTCTGGGAATGTCCATGTCTTGGTGAAGCAAACTCCAGAGGCAGAGATGATTGGTTCATAGTTAATGGGGCAGTGTCACTTAGGGTTTTAAGTCAAAGGAATTAATGGGAAGGCTGGGTCTGCCATTACTTGCTGTAGGACTTGGGGCAGGTAGTTTCAATGTCTTTGAACTTCAGCTTTCCTATCTAAAAAGGAGGGTGATGATGTCCACCACCCAGAATTGTGACTCATAGGAGATGAATTCCATGTGTAATGTACAAAATGAGGTAAGAGATTTCATCAACTACCCAAAGGCCCTCATAGCCAGCCTCTGGGAAGAAAGATTATCTATAATACCCCTGCTCCCTTACTGGTTCTTTATCAACTCTCCTCACTCTTGCTTTCCTTTGGAAGAAAAAAATATTCTTGAAATAATGATCTGCTTCCTCATCATCTGCTCAGTCTTTTAATGCCATTTGAACCTAATTTTGATGATTAAAATTGTTTTGAAAAACAATTCCCATTTTGCCATTGCCTTGGTAAAATCTAAAAGCACAAAATATGAAGTCCATTCTCTTTAACTCTGCAATATTTGACAGGATTATTCACATTAATAACATCAGGTGACATTCCTTGAGAGGCTATTACATGCTGCTGCACTATGCTAGCCATCTTGTATACATGATTGTATTGAACATCAAAACCTCTTGATGGCAAGTATCATGGCCCCATTTTATTGGGGATGAAAATGAGGCACAGATATCTTAATTAACTTGTTCATTGTAGCATACCTGCCACATAAGGAGAGAGGGAGGGGAGATTAAGGGAGGGAAGGGAAGGGGAGGAGAAGAGAGGAGAGAAGAGGAGAAGAGAGGAGAGGAAAGGAGAGGAGAGGAGAGGAGAGAAGGGGAAGGGAGGGAAGGGAGGGGAAGGGAGAAACTATAACTCGTTAATACTTGTATTTCTTCTTGGAGATTTGCTCTTTTCTTAGCTTCTATCTGTAATCTTTCTCTATGCATTAAAATACCCAAAGCACTGTGTACTTTTCTTATGGCATTTATCTGACTTCTAACTCCTGGATCTTGACATAATTCCTAAGTAATTTGTAATCTCCTTGAGAACCTCCTTTAGCATAATACATATTGGCACAATTATTTTATTTTTAACAAAGGAACATTCCACAAAGACTTTTTCCTTGGGCTGATAAGTCTGAAGACTTAACACTTAGTAAGAACATAAAAGCAATATCAACTTCTTCCTAGCTCATTTACCTTTATAATCATTGTAATAATGACCTTCTTAAGCTAAGAGTTTCCTTTGGGTTAATTAGACAAGAGGTTTTTTAATAATGTTGCAGTGGTAAAGAAAGTTAGCTGAAGGAGCAAAATGTGCATACCTTTCTTAGAAATTGCAGTTGAAATATCATTGCTATTCTGATTAATGACAAAGAGTCCCAGCCAGAGTGGGGTGTAATTTGATTTAGATAAACTCATTGTAAGGTAATGCTCAGGAGGGAAATCTGAGCAAGTTCCCGTGATGCCCAGATGGACCATAAACAAGAGACAATGAGTGTTGTTACTTTTCTTGCTGACCTTTATTTAACAGAACTCTCTCATTAGAAAAGAGCTTGCTTTATCTTACTGTTAAAATAGCTGTTTGTTCGGCTGCTTTTGGAAAAGGAACAGGCAAGGGTAAGCACTGACTTAGATTAATAGTATGCCTTCTTGATGCTAGTGCAGTTCTCTTTAATTATCTCTTCAGGACAAGAATGATAACATTATTATATTCATATTATATACATATTTAATAGGCAAGAAGTTGATGTGTGAAGTGGATACAAAGCACGGCATGAATATTTTAAAGGAAAACGTACTAAAATACAGAGGACTACTAGCTATCATAAAATTTCCATTTTTGTAGGTGAAAATAATTGAATATAGGCAATTTCACATGGGTTGACTTTTGACAAGACACTCAACTTATATAAGTTATATGATATACAAAATTCTATAATGTGAGTGACATTATCCCACTTAAAAAATAGAGATATAGCTCAGAAAGTTAAAGAATTTGTTAAAGAATACACACTAAGTGAATTTTGAACCATCTCTATTTCTACTCCATAATCTGTCTTTTCATAAAGTATACTCTCCTTCTTCTTTTTTTCTATAAGTAGAAAAAAAGGCCTGGCTGGCATGGCTCAAGGTTGAGTGTTGACCTGTGAACCAGGAGATCATGGTTCAATTCCTGGTCAGGGCACATGCCCAGGTTGTAGGCTCAATCCCAGTGTGAGGTGCGCAGGAGGCAGTCAATCAATGAATCTCTCTCACCATTGATGTTTCTGTCTCTCTCTCTCTCTCCCTCTTTCTTCCTTTCTGAATCAATAAAAAATACTTTAAAAATGATATATGTGTATAACTATGTGATAAGTAAGTAACAAAAAGTAAAACCTGCTGAAAGATTTCGGAGACTAGAGAAGTCCCTTCTAGCCTGGAGAACAAGGAATGGAAAGAGAAGGGAAAATGAAAAAGGAATGAGAGAAGGTTTTATCCAAGAGGGGCTACTGAGTTTGTAAGAGTTTTACAGGTGAAAATGAAAGGGGAGAGGACCTTTCTTGTATGTTTGAAAGGGTCAGGCCAAGAGACAGAGACATGAGGATGGCATATATGTTTTCGGGGTGGCAAGAATTATAGCTCAGTTGTAACACAGAATGAAAGAAGGGAAGTAAAGTTTGGGCTGAAAATTTATCTAGACAGCACATATTGGAATTTGGTCATGTCCAGTCCTGGGAAAATTTATTTGGTTGGTTAAGGAAGAGCCACTGAGGAACTGTGATTGGGGAAGTCCCATGATCAAGGTCATGTTTAGAACTATCCATTAGGTCCATGCAGAAGAAAACAGGGGTGGGAGGGATTAGAGAAGTTTTTCAAAAATTTATGTATAATAGGTCTACCTAGGCCATTTGTTAAATTTCCAGACTTTGTTAAATATAAGTCACATAAGTTGATATTTTTTAAAAAAAACTTCCTAGGTAATTCTTGTGTAGGAATTTTAAATTTATTTCTTTGAGAAGAGAGAGAGGGAGGGAGGGAGGGAGAGAGACAGAGAGAGAGAGAGAGAGAGAGAGAGAGAGAGAGAGAGACTTACTTGTCCCACTTATTTATGGATTTATTGGTTGATTCTTCTATATGTCCTGACCGGGGAAAGAACCCACAACCTGGGTGTATCAGGTTTATACTCTAACCAACTGAGCACCTGGCCAGGGCTTTCTTGTGCATGTGATTTAAGGGTGACACTTTTATTATTATTATTGATGTTTTCCTGAGAGGAAGGGAGAATGAGAGGGAGAGGAAGAAAGAGTTAGAAACATCAATCAGCTGCCTCCTGCACACTCCCTGCTGGGGATGTGCCACAACCAAGGTACATGCCCTTGACCAGAATCGAACCTGGGACACTTCAGTCCACAGGCTGATGCTCTATCCACTGAGCCAAACTGGTTAGGGCTAAGGACAACACTGTAAAAATAATCAGACTAGTTGCAAGAACAGGCAGAGTGTGTTTATTCAGTCTTAACATGAGTTTAGTTTTGCTAGTTGAATTTTGATGTGTAATGATGTAGCCACAGGGAAATGTCTACAAGGCAGCAGGCAATAGGGTTGGGGAGTAAGGTCACAGCTGGAGAGATGGTTTGGGATGTAAGTTAGACAGATAGTATTTTCAATTACTGAAAAAGTGTAAAAAAAGGAAGGAAAGAAAAGAAAGGACCCTGCAAAGAGAAAAGATAGAACAGAACTGTAAGGTAAGAGGGAACCTGAGACGGGAAAGAATGAATGTCATGGGAAGAGAGGATTTCAAGGGGAAAAATATCCATATAAAATATGTATAAATAATATATAAAAAGTATTTATATATGAAGAAAGAGAGAGAGAGAGAGAGAGAGAGAGAGAGAGAGAGAGAGAGAGAAGAGAGAGAGAAGAGAGAGAAAAAGTAGGTTCAAAGTGTTGAATGCTGCAGAATAATCAAGCGTCATGAGGTTTGTGTAAAAGCTAAACTGGGTGGGAAAGAGGTTCCTGGAGAGGGTGCAGAGGACCATCACAGGAAATGTCTGTCCAGAATGCAACACGAGTGCCTTAAAAATGAATGGGGGCAAGGAAGTGGAGGCAGTTAAGTACAGACTACAACTTCAAAATGTTTTTTGATGAAAGGAAACATTCTTGTGTTCCTTAACCTCATCATCTATCTAGGTATAGAAGTTAGAAATCTAAAATTATCCCTGACACTTCCTTCTTCTTTACCTATGTCCTCTCATATTTATCCCACTGCCAACTCTCTCATATGACTTTTGAACCCCGTCCCTTCTGGTCACTTTTCTCTTCTCCCTCTGCTGCCTGGATCACTACTGCAGCTTTGCAACTTCTCCGCATCCACTCTCGCTCCTCTCCATTTTGATCGCCACACTGCAGTACACCAATATCTTTTGATAAACACCAATATCTTTTCAGGACCCTATTTAATTGTTTGGATGGCTTCCCATTTCTCTTAGAATAAAGAAAAACTGAACCTGACCTGTGAAGTCTTAGCTAGCTGGGCTCTTTTCTACCTCTCCAGCCTTGTCTCAAACCATATGCTGTTTTTCCCTGCACTCCAGCCACACTGTCCCTCTGCAGAGGCACTGTTTTCATCTACACTCCGTGACAGATTTTTTTTAAAAGTCTCATTTATTAATTGCTTTACACTAGAATTCAAGCTCCACCACGGGCAGGAAATACTTTCTCTCTGTGTCTGTCTCCCTCCCTGTACATGCACGGGCGCGTGCACACACACACACACACACACACACACACACACCTTGATAAATGTTGTGTGAGTACAGGTGCCATGCTTTTTTCTCTGCTTAGCAAGCTTCTCCTCTAATTCTTGCTGGCTTCACACTTGCTTCTCCCCATCCCGTTTATGCTTCCTCACTTAGCATCTCAGTCATATCTTCCTCAGAGGAATTTCCCCTTACGTCCTTGACTACATTAATGCATTCAGTTAAATAATCGCTTAGCACTTATTACATTTCTAACTTTACATTTATTTGTGTGACTATCTGAATAATGTCTGCCTCATCCAGGATTGTCACCTGATGGTTGGTGAGGAGCAGCTCCCTTCTGCTTTGGCTCCACACCTAGTCCATAGATGTTGAATAAATATTTGATGAATAAATGAATGAATAATTGAACGCAGGCATGAAACAAGGACTGATCAATTAAAGGGTAGCAGGATAGAGACTATATTTTCCCCCAAAAAATAATATGGACACCTGAGCACATTCATAGTCCTAGAGGAAAAACCTTCTTTTAATAAACTAAACATCTTAAATCAAATTAAACATAAGGCAGCTTTTCATATGGGCATATGAACTAGAGTACAACTTCTATTTTCTTTATACCATTTTTGTTTACAGTTTCATCCCTACATGCACTAAACCTACCTGTCAATGGAGAAATAGGCCTCAACGATCAAGATGGGTTATGATAGACATTCTCTAGGCAGTGTTCTCTGTACCCAGGGTATTATTACCTTTTTATATGTCCAAAAAGATATTCTCAAGTTTGGCAACATTTTATCTAAGCCTTCCTTCTCCTTTAGATATAAACTTTATTTCTCTCTCAACTTTTCTTTTGATTCATCCCAACTGAGAACTGAGTCCTATGCTGTTCTTTTTTTATGTTTTTAAAGAAAATAATTACCTTGAGTTGTCTACACAGAGAGCCCATGTGACTGTTCCCAGGCACCACAAAGGATCAAATAAAACCACTAGGATGTGAAGTTACACCAGTCATTGATCATCTCTACTGACAGGAGGAAACCTGATCCATACTTTTACAATTTTGCCCCTGAAGTTAGGTATTATTTTCTTCTGGCTGTCAGGCTGTTGCTTCCCGGCCCCCTTCATTTCTTCACTTGTAATATACTAGGAAATGAAAAAAAATCCAAGGACATTCAATGGCTCCAAATTTAATACAGAAATACAATCCCCTAAGGGAGGAAAATATACTTCAGCTTGATGGAGCTACACATTCTTCACATGGTAAGAAATTTTAAGATGTATAGGCAAAACCAAACGCAAGACATTTAAGAATTATCTCACAGGCAAGATTTACCAACTGCCTCTCTCTCCTTCTCATTACGTGCCTTATACAGTGGTACAGAATGATCTTCTGCATCTATGCAAAGCAAGAAAGAATCCAGATTTGCATTTAAATTGCTGTCTATTTTTTTTAAACATTCTTCAAGTTTCACTTTGAAAGATGCTTTACCCTTTGTGGATAAGAGTTATAGAGTCAGGCCCTTGACCTTTACCAGATTCTGAGTGAAACTTTTAATAATAAAAAAAGAGACTTAAAAAGCCTGACAAAACCAAAATCATTATTTGTAACTACGGGCCCAGTGCATGAAAATTCATGCACTGGAGAGGAGGTCCTTCATTCCTTCTCACAGTCCAGGAGCCCTCAGTGGTGGGAGGCCACCCAGCAATCAGGGGAAGGCGACGCCCCCATCACACTGCTGCTGCCATTGCTGGCAGTGCAAGCCTTGGTTACCTGAGCCTTGGGCCAATCCTGGGCCTGGGTGGCTGGGCAGCTGGGAAGCCACCATCTGAGGCTTGCCTGAACCTCGGGCATTAGCTGGGCAGCCGCTATCCAAGGCTTGCCTGTGCCTTGGGCCAGTCCTGAGCAGCTGGGGGGCTGAGGTGATGGGCAACTCTGGAGACAGGTACATGAAGTGGCTGGGCCCACCTGAAGGTGGGCTCAGCCTTGCCACTTGCCTGCCACTTTGGCAGGATTGAGGGGACTGGATGCTGCCATCTTGTGGCTGTGGATGCCGCCATCTTTGAGAGTGAGGCAGTCAATTAGTATATTTCCTCCTTATTGGCTGTGGGCCCCACAATCTTTGTAACAGCATGAGGATCAATTAGCATATTCATTCTTTATTAGACAAGGAGTTCTGAACTATGTACAATGGAATTTCCCAGACACATGCAGTGTAGTAAGGGCTTTATTTTGACAAATTTCCAAAATTAATCTTCCTTTGATAGAGTCCTACATGGATTGGTTTTATAAATCATTTCCAGTCAAAGAAAGTCTGTGAGTAATATCCTAATATATGAAAAGCCAACGGCCTTCACTACCGAAACAACTGGATTGATGACTGTACAGCAGGTTGTGTGGGGTGACAAGGCCGGCAGGGGGTTAGTGAGGGACGATAAAAACACTGAACAGCAGTCTATATGGGGCAACCAGGCCAGAAGGGGGTTTATTGAGGGATAACCAAATGACTGAACAGCAGGCTGTTGGGCAACCAGGCCAGCAGATGAGGCAGTTGGGGCAACCAGGCTAGCAGAGGGGGGCCATTGGAGGGCGTCCAGGCCAGCAGGGGGAAAAGTAAGGGCCAATCAGGCTGGTGGTGGGGGAGCAGTTAGGGGTGATCAGGCCTACAGGTAGAGGTGGTTAGGGGTGATCAGGCTGGCAGGGAAGGCAGTTAGGAGCAATCAGGAATGCTGGAAGACAGGTGAGCAGTTAGGAGCCAGCCAGAGGTCCCAGATTGCAAGAGGGATGTCCAACTGCCAGTTTAGGCCATAAACAAGGTTCGGGCCTAAATTGGCAGCCAGACATTCCCTGAGGGGTTCTGAATTGGAGAGAGTGTTGGTTGGGCTGATGGGACCCCCCTTCCACTCAACCCCAGGCATGAATTTTGTGCACCAGGCCTCTAGTGATTTTATAAATAAACAAACAATATCAGATATTCCCATTCTCTTCTTTTTTCTTCTTTTCTAAGAGTCCTATTTGTACCCAGTGCACAAGAGGAATTCAATGAAATTAAGATTTGTGTGGTTTTTAGACCCCTTCATTGCCATACAGCCTTGTTAATAACAATAATAAGTTAAAATGTTTTTTTTTGTTGATTTCAGAGAGGAAGGAAGAGGAAGGGAGAAATAGAAGCATCAAAGATGAGAATCATCGATCAGCTGCCTCCTGCATGACCCCCACTAGGGATCAAGCCTGCAACCCAGGCATATGCCTGATGGGGAAATGAACCGTAAGCTCCTGGTTCAGTAGGTCAACACTCAACCACTGGGCCACATCAGCTAAGCAATAATAAGAATTTTTCCTGACTTATCCAATATGTCTTTACCTCAGGGAACAGGGTGAAATGAAGAGTGTATCAGCCAAAAACATTATTTTTTAAAAAATGTATATATTTAACACAGTTTGATTCACCTAAGATTTATAAATCCATAGTGTCTGCTCTCAAGGAGTTTACAACCTAAATACCTGGGCTAAAATTTACACTTTACAGTTTAGTGGTGCATTTTAGTTGCCTGGCTATTCTTTTTTTTTACAAATCAAATGGATTTGTTGAAAACCAAAAATGAGCTCCCATGTCCAGAATATTCTGGAGTCTTAATTTCACAACAAGGAAAACACCAAGACGACAAGGAGCCTGCATGTGGGATTCATCTGACATTTTCCCTATTTAGTACAAATGCTAGCAAATGTAAACCAAAGCACTCCCGTCTAGCAATATAAGTATCATCTCTTTCTTTCCTGAGAAGTCAGCAGCCTTGACATTTTGACAGCTGATTTATTTCCTCCCCTCCCCCCCTGAGCTGGAATTCTCACCGGGGCTCCTCTGTCACCCTAGCTTTGATGAGGAGGGGGCTTAGGCATTTGCTGTTGGAGATTGTCAGACTTAAAGTTGGCTTTAAATGAAAGGCTCCACCAGGCTATTTAGAAGATAAGGTAGCAACTGTGGGCAGACAGTAAGAGGAAGGGATGGAGAAAGTGTCAAAAGAAGCATCTGATTTGAGCCCGAGAACATACAGAGGAGAGGTGAATGAGTTGTTAGTAAGCACATGGCAGGTCCAGGGCTTTATTATTATAAGATAGCTCCATATAGAAATATTTCTGAGGTGCATGATTTACTTGTCCACTTGGTCATTTGCCCTCTTTGGGTCAAACTGGACACTAAGATGTTTTATATATATGATTCAATTTATTTAAGAAATACTTATTGAGCATGAATTACTGCTAAGAACTCCGCTAGGCATTGAAAATATTGCAATGACTATGACCTCATCTTTAACCTCTAGGCACTTACAATTCAACTGGGGAGAAGGGGAGCAAATTAGTAAACCAAAGATCAGCACAGTGTGCTAAGGGCCATGGTAGAACTATGCACAGAGTATTCTCGCAGTAAAAAGGAACAATATTTTGTGAAGATTTTTAAAAAAATCAAATCTTGAAAATCATGACATTTTTATGACAATAAAATACTCACACTTTTGGAGAGAGATACTACGGCAACAGAAGAATTAGGAAAGATCACCAAGAGCAAAGATGTCATTAAAGACCAAGGCCAAGGTTACCCTCATATTCTCAATTACTATGCACAGATGTGAAAGTCGGACAGTGAACAATGGAAAGTATACTATCTACTACTCAAATTATAGAAAAGTAATTAATTCATTTGAAATATGGTGTTGGAGGAGAGTTCTCTGGATACTTTGAACCGCCAGAAGATGAAAAAGTGAGTCCTAGTGCAAATTGTGTTAAACATTGATGGAGGCAAAAATGACAAAACTGAAACTATATTGTTAGCAGATGGACTCCTGTGGAAAAGATAATACTACTGGGAAAAAAATAAAAGGCTGCAGGAAATGAGAAGGTCAAGATATGAGAAGGACTGACTCCATAAAGAAGCCATAGGCATGAGTCTTCAGGAGCTTCCCAGAGGTGTTAAGGACAGAACATTGTAGACATTACTCATTCATAGGGTTGTCAGGAGTTGGCCCATCACACACACACACACACACACACACACACACACACACACACACACACACGTTAGAACTAGTTTCATTTACAGAGGTGGATTTGAGAAATAACAAAATATTCAAAGAAACGCCCACACAAATACAGCCATTAGCAACACAAACGTGGGGAGTTGGTGGTGCAGGATGAAGTTCAGAAATGATTAAAGGAAAGTTTAGCCTACGTTGGGATTGTATTTGAGAGTTTTCCAATAGTTTGTCTGGAGATGCTAAACTTTATCAAGCAATTAAATGAAAGTTGGCATTAAGAAATAAATTATGTTAAATCTAAATGCCAATTTCATGCACACCTTGCACTGAAGTCATTCTATGATGTTGCATTCACCTAGTTGATTCACCAGGAATTCAGCCTATGCAGTCACAGGGCAGAGTGAAGACAGGAAATGTTGAAACTAAAACCTGACAAGATTGAGGGAAGGCACTCAGTTAAAGTTCTTTTATATTATGAATCAATAAAATTGTGTTACCTCAGAAAAGCAGACATTTTCTTGATTTTTTTTCCAGAATTGCCTCTTTCATTTTGGGTCTAATAAGAAACAACCAAATGTCATACATTTCAAGAAATTCTGTTTCTGGCGCTGGCTATATGCTCTTACACCTTGAACTCTAACAAGATACCTTGATGATTAAATAACTTTTAAATGCTACCTATTAAATGAACTAAGAGACATGCAATACCAATAAATCAGAACTAAATGAGATATTTAAACCAAATCTCTCAGTGCCATAATATATGTAACATTTAAAGTTTCATTCTAGATAATAATAGTTAAAAGTGTTGATAGGTAATACGTATTATGCATTTAATTTGTGCCAAGCATGGTGCTAATAGCTATGCACAGATTACCTTTCTTAATCCCCACAATCCCACGAGTAATGTATTGTTACCATCTACATTTCTGCTAAAGAAAGAGAGACTCAGCAAGGTTGAAAAAACTTGCAATGGGCAGGTCTTCATGACTGTGAGGCTGGTGTTCAGATGCTACATTATATTGCACTTCTAGAGGCTGAGGTTTCTTTAATGAGTAATTATCTGCCATTTAAGTTGTTTCACAGAAGCTTCAGTCCACTTTTTCTTTAGGGAAGGAATCCATAAGGCTCCCACATTGTTTGTTCACTAAAGAAAGAAAATTATCTTCTTCATATCTATCCTTTTAAAAAATTCCTCTAATCACTGGCAGCCTGTAGTCTCTAAATACATTAAAGATGGTTAACCTGAAATTCTATTTATTAGAAAACTTTATGACTGAAGGAAGAGTGAATTTCAATAGCTTACTAGTTCTTTGACCTTGAGCAATTTGATTAACTTTTCTACATCTTAGTTTTCTTATCTGTTCAATGGAAAGTGTTCTATCTACTATTCAGGCATGCTGTGAAGATCAAATGACAGTAGCAGTAAGAATGCTATTATTTTTTAAGCATTTCCTGTGTGCCAGGTATTTGTTCTAAAGGGGCACTGGGGCACATAATCACTTTAATCTTCAATCAAAAGAGGGAGGTATTACTATTGCCAATTATCAGTGAGGAAAACTGAGATACAACAGAATTATTTTAAAAATTTACCCATGGTCTCATTCATAGCTATGAAATACAAAGGTGAGATTCAAACCAAGTCTCTTTTGTTCCTCAGATGCTCTATCCAATTCATATCACAGTACCTCCTTGGATTATAGAACATTCTAGAAATATTGGGCATTCTTATTTGTACCCAATTTGTACAATAAAACCATTGGATTATACTTCAGTCATTTGAAAACCTGTACCTTATGAGTGGTAGAGAGGTCACTGTTAAACCAGACCATGGGACTGAGCATGTTGATTTTGAGAGCAATAAATTAATGCAAATGAACAGTACATTTGTTGATTATTATTGGTTGATTCTTATTGCCACTTAGTCTCCTGAGTCTTGTATGCTTAGAAAGGAGTATTGATCCCTACTGTAACTAAAGCTAGTTTTGCCACCCCTTCTCTTACCACCAGGGGAGAACAGAAAAAATATAGGTGTTTATGCCATAGTCATTTATATAGATCTGTGAAGGTGTCCTTTTGAAAAAATAAGTGATCTTTTGCATGAAATCAAATTCAGGGCAAATTGATTTTTTTTTTTGCTTTGACATAGAATGTAATCAGGGATGTGATTTCCCCACTCTTATATAGAGAGGAGAAAAATATCATCTTTATAAATCTCCTTGACTTTATTCAAGGTGTTCCGTATCTTTCTCTTTTGAAAAGTAATAGGGTGCTATGACATAGACCTTTGACCCTGAGGTTGAAAGATTCATACTAGGAGTCTAATGTTACCAATGGATTTTGATGGGGGGGGGGCAAGCATTTAATTTCTACATTCATTAGTTTATTCATTCATTTGACCCCTGGTATATCAGAGAACAAAACAAAATCCTTACTCTCAAGGAGTTTGCATTCTAGCAGGAGAGAGACAATAAAAACTCAACCTATGCTATGTTGGGAGATAATTTGATATGCTATGGAGAAAAAGGACACAGGGACTAAGAACAGGATTTGTGCAAGGGGATATAATTTGAAATATGGTTTTCACGGAACTCTTTTTTTTTGTGAAGTGACATTTGGTAGGGCCATGAAGAAAGTTTGAAACTGAATCATGTGGTTATGTAGGGGAAGAATTTTTCAGGCAGCAGGCACAGCAAAGTCAAAGGCCCTGAGGTTTGAGAGTATGTGGCAGGTTTCAGGAAAAGCCAGGAGGCCAGCATGGCTGTAGTGGAGTATGAAAGAGAGAGGGGTAGCAGAAGAACTAGGGAGGAAACTGGATTGATTACACATGGCTTATGGGCCACTGCAAGGATTTGGCTTCTATATGTATTCAGATGGGGAAATGTTGGAGATTTTTGAGCAGGGATATTAAGATCTAATTTTAATTTTGAAATGACCACTGGTGTTGGATACAGACTAAAATGTGTGTATGCGAGCAGAGGGGAGGAGGCAGAAGCAAGAAATCAATAGTGAAAATATAGGCAATAATCTGAGAACTGGTGGTAATTTGCCCAGAGTGGTAGCAGTGGCATAATAAGTAGTCGAAGAGGTGAGGATGGAGGTAAGGAGAAAAGTCCAAGTTAGGGAGTGGAATTTGTGAGCTGTTTCCATATGGATGGTTTCTATGATCTTGAGACTAGATCAAACTCATTTAGGGAGTAAGTATAAATAAAGAAGAGATTTATAGCTGAGCCACAGATTACTCCAAAAGTTAAATATTTTGGAGATAATGAGCAGCCAGAAAAAGAAGATATGCTCTATCTATAAAGTAAGGAAAATTACACACACACACACACACACACACACACACACACACACCCCTTTTCTAGTAAACCTGAATTAAGATGTAGGAGTAAATTTCTCAGAAAGGATGATGCTGAACTTTTCACAATGTGCCAAAAACCCAAGGAGGAAGGGGCTTTGAGAGGGCAATGGCACTTCTGCTCAGCCTTACTTGGACCAAAAAATGAGTCTGGAATTTGCGTTGAAGACTTAGTGGGTAATCTGAAGTATGATAATGGGAAAGATGGCAACATGGCTGGAATATAAACTTTAATGATGTTAGTGTTTTGTGACTATTAATATAGTGCCTGCTCTTAAAAAAATTAGCAACCCTACAGATTAATAATTAGAATAAAATCGTGTGCTTTTTCATACACAGGTATATATTAAAATTAGGATTATATTGTACATACATTGTTACGGTCAGCTTTATATTTGCTCTAACAGCACAAATATTCTGGAAGGTTATTTTTTAATTACATTTTTATGGGAGAAAATAAATAGTCAAAGAGAGGATTGTGTTAATCTGAGAAATGTTTGGTCCGATGTCTACTAATAAAGTAGAATGATGACTGCCTGTGTGTTTGAGAGAGACAGCGAACAAGGGCAACTCTGGACTTGCTGACTTGTGTCTTGGTGACTAAATGATGACTGTGCTACCCTTGGGGACTGTGAAAACAAGACAGACTACAGCCTTGCTTATTTTTTATGTCAGGGTGGAATCCAGAGTTGCTTTCTGTATCACTGGAGAATTGCTGTTTTTTTCTTACTAGATGTGGCAAAAACTAAAAGGGAAGATTATCTGAAAATGCTTTGATTGACAAGGTAAGTAGGAAATGAAGTTAATTAGTAACACCAAGTAGGTCATTTTACTAATTGCTTGGCTTAGCTTTCCCCACCGCCTAGAAACAACAACAACAACAACAACAACAACAAAAATTGCCATATCTCTCCTATATAGTTCATGTTGTAGGGGTCCAGTCTAAATACATATACCATCAAGATTTAACATAAGAACTTTTCCCATAAATCTGTAAAAATTGCAAAAAGTAATTTTATTTGAGCAGTAAAGTGTTATGAGCATGACCACAGCAAGATAATTTCTCCTGTTGACAACTTTTATGGCATAAATTGCTTCTATAATCAATGCATAGTGTGATTAGATTCAGAAGATATTGGTAAGATTAGAATCAGTGAAAGTCCTTTTCAAATAATGAAATTAATGAAAACAATAGAAATAGCAATTCAGTTGTAAACTTTGGGCAGCTGTAAGTAGAACGTGTGTGTTTCTGTTTGTGTATTTCGAACTCTCTGTATAGTGGTTCTTGACGGGTGAGCACAATTGGCCAGAGAATGGAACTTTACAAGGTCAAGGTCGCACATTCCACTGGCCACACAGAAGCAGCAAACTGTGTCATAGCCATCAATTGCATCAGAAATCCTATACAGTTATCTCACGTGCTCTTGGTCACATAAGGATTAGCAAAGCGAGTTTCAGAAATTTTCATCACACTGTTAGGAAAATAGACACACAACTTTTAGACACACTACAGAACAAGGATTTCAACTTTATGTGAATGGCCGTGTTTACCCAGAAGCTGGCAAATGGGCAAGCTTAACTGCATCCGAGAAAAAGAGCACCTAACTTTAATTTCAGTATTTAGCCGAAGCAAACATACTCTAATTATATTTCACTTTTATTTCTAGTCAGTACTGCATGAGTGTAGAACTTGTAGAAGCACGTTATATTATTTTTCATTATACAGTTATTCTACGTATCCTTGCCATTTGCTGTAACTTAAATCAACGCATCAGAACATTGTGTTCTTCAAAACCTCAAGCAACATCTTTCTATAGCGGAGTTTGTGAAGTCTACCAGGGAAATGACACGGCGGGTGACACGGCGGAGCTGGGAAATGCACACACTCTGTTTCTGCCACTTCACACTGAGGGTCACGTGCAGTGACAGCCACCGACACTCCCACCCTACATCAAGTTGCAGAAACATTCATTTTTTGATCTTCGCATTTTTGGCTTCAAAACATCTCAGCGGATGATTTCCTGACATTTCCTGTCCCAACTGAGCTACACCAATCCCATCACAAAGTCCAAAGCAGCGCAAGTTCCTCTGCAAAGCTGCTCCTTACCCACCGGACTTGGGAACCCACCTGCCCCTCTCCTCATCTTTCAAGGAGAATTGTGCTTTTATGCTGTTCATTAAAAAAAAAAAAGGAGAAAAGGCAAAAATAAGCCGTCTAGCCCATCATCTCTAACAAATCACCATTTTCATCTGCAGCCCTGGCAGTTGTTGAAAAGCAAAAGCAGGAATAGAGAGAAAGTGTCCCCCCCCATCCCTGACCCCCATTTAGCCTAAAACTCTGTCTCTGCGTTAGCAGCACCACGAACACAAGCGGTGTACACCAGGCTTTCCACATGCAAAATGGATGAAGGTACCCACTTTTCTTTAATAATAGATTCAATCCGGAGTAGTTCCTTTATGAGGGAAATCCTTTGTAATCTTCCCGTTTCCCCTTTTAAAAAAATCAGACGCTGGCTATCACATGGACCAGGGGAATACAGCAATTTATCTAACAGGTTTCAAGTCCTAGGGACAGCTGTCCCCTTTATTTCTCTTGGACCCTTTTGAGCCCCCACCCAAGTCTGCACTTAACCCTCCTAACGGTCCAGCTAGCACCACGGAGAAGCAAACTGCTTTCGCCGTGACCTCTAAGCATCCCACTCCGCGGGGAAAGCAACGTGGAAGGCGCTCTCAGCAGGCTCCGAGGCTGGAGCCAGCTTGTCCTCGAGGCATTTCTGCCACAAAACACAAGACCATCCACCGCGTTCTGCTCCTCCACGCAGCGCCGCCTCCCACTCCCCGCTCCTCACTCCGCACCTGCCCTGCAATTCACGGCCCCACGGGGCACCCGGCAAACAAACAAAAAAAAAGCGCAGCAACAGATCCCTTTGTTTTACATGCAAATCTTACCTCCTCCGGTGGTAGTTGTCACATCTTCCTCAAAAGCCACGCTTAATTTTTAATGACAGCGAGCCAGCCGGGTGCAGTCCTCTGAGGAGCCACCGGGAATCATCATTAGCTCTCTCGTGCCCAGAGCCTTTCTCGGGACCGTTAACGGCACCACCCTGGCTAACTCATTTGCCTTGAGCACTCCCAGCTCAAGATGTCTGAGAGAGTTTGGAAGGACAATAGGAGTGACAGGCAGGCACGCTAGACAGCCATGCTTGAAATTAGTTATCCGGAGCTCCGGGAGAAGCTGCTTTCCACTGCTTTTTGAAAAGCGTGCAGGAGGTGAGGCTGCGAGCCTATGACAGGCATGCTGCTTCTGTTTTTATTAAATGCCGGAATGGGCTGTCTGTTAGCAGTGCTGTGATAGGTCTAAGCATCACTTCCCCACCGCTTTCTAATTCTCGTATTAAAAGGGGGAGAGAGGGCTCAGGCATCCTTCGGAACAGACAAGATACCACCACCCTGCCACCTGGATGGGATTCCCAAGTCCTCTGTCACAGGAGAGAGCCTGCCTCCCGAAAAGAGGTGTTGTTTTTTTTACACGGAGAGTGAAGTTGGGAATAAAAACACTCTAGGATTCCCCCTAACAATTCTCTCACGCCCAGCAAGGGACTCCTGCTTTGCCCAGTCACAAGAATAAGCATTCTCTCTAGAGTCAGGTAAGGGAATCGATCCCCCCATGGGGCATCTTCTCAGCATTACCGAGGAAAGGTTCAGCGGTATACACTTTAGATAACATTTCCAATTAGATATCAAATAGACAGAATGGATCCGCGAGCCCATTTATTATTTCAGGCTGACTGACGAAGCTTGCGTCCCGCGGTTAGAAGGAATCGCGCCCTGGGCACTATGTCTAAAAGGAAAGAATGGATGGTGGGTGGAAGGAGAGGGCTGGGGGTGTGTGTGCACTGCCTCGATCCCCTCAGGACAGTCATGATCATGGAAGTTCCCAGAGGGGTTTCTTACCATTGGTGACCGGTGAGGAGGGTGGTACTTACTTGCCTTGAAATGCTACTCTGAAAACTTCGAAGTACTTTCCAAAGAGAGACGCAGAGAAAGGGCCCGGATGGCTCACATTAGCAGAGAGGATGCATTATGCTCCAACTACCCAAATGCAGCCCTTTCCTTCTGCTGGTGTTGCTCTCATCCTGCTGACCCAGGAAATTAAGTGATCCCCCTCAGGGGAGGGGCTCCGGGAGAGTAGCAGGTGGAATAAGAAGGGGATGGCCTAAATAATTGAAAAAGAGGTATGATTAACAAACAAATAAGGCAAAAACTAATGCAAAACATGATCTCAAGGGAAATGATTATAAAGCACTGCTACTTAATTACTGGTAGTGTTTGTTTTTTTAATCTAGAAATACTGTTATGATCACAACATCCATTATTTTGTTATATGCGAGAACTGAATATCTGAATTATCAGATGTCTGATCAAGGAAAGATACTTTGCTTTTTCTCTAAACTCCTGGTTTGGGTTTTTATATTCCATGACTGTTTCTGAATTTTAGTTGTTAGTTTACTGTTCACATTTTTTTCCCCTCAGGAATAAGGTGTGATTTAATGGAAAAATCTCCTTGTACCATAAGACGTAAACATGTTTCTTTCTGATTGGGTATCTTTATAACAGTTCCCCTGGGGCAAAATATAAACCAGAAAATACTATATTTAGAATTAAAAAAAATAATGCTGTTCCCATTATGTTGGCAGGACAAAAAGAAGAATGCGTTTTCAAATTTTCATTCTTCAAATAGAAAAAAAAATAATAATGTTTTGTGTTGCGTCCAAAACCTTTCACTAGCCCCATGATCCTGCAAGAGAAACTATTTTATATCTGAATGATTAAATGTTCACAGTTGTGAGGAGACTGGGGAATACCAAATTATTGTCTTTAGCTCTCAGTTTCACAGTTTGTAATTGGAGTTAAATGACACCACTGAAGTGAGAGCACACAAATTCTAGGATGGAATTGTTGGCAGGTCATTCTTTAGGATTTTATGAAAACCCTGTGTACTCTTTTGTATATAGGCAAGCATGCCACCAAAATTTTGTACTTGGAGAAGAATTATATCAGGGGAAAAGAATTCCTATGATATTCTCTTTATAAAATGATGGGCGAATAATATAAATTATATATCCCATTTTTTAAAATGTAAAAAGTGTGTAAACGACAACCGAACAATCTAAACACCATGAATAGCTCCATATATGATATATAATTTGAGAGGGAGAGAGGCTCCCCAATGGAATATTTCCCTCTAATCCTTCATGTGATTAATTCAGAAAACAGATACTGATGCACAAGAGATAAGGGAAATAATTTATTTTTGGGAGGAAGTAAGAGGGACTTGAGCAAGGGCAGTCAGTGATGCTTAGGGAGGCTCTGTGCTTGGAGAAGCAAAGTCATTTGATCTCTCTGAAGATGAAGGATTTTACTGAAAAGGGCAGTTGTGTTGGAAGATGGTTTACTGAGGTAATGGGAGGGGGAGGGGGAGTTGAGGGAGGGAATCTGAGGGAGCCAAAGAAGAGGAAAAGACCTATGGGGGAAGAAAATAATTTCTGGAGTTAGCGTCCTGCTCCAAGAAGGCTTTGAAATAAGGAGGTCTGATTTTGCAACTTGTTTCCATTAGCCTATTTAAGCCTCTTGTGTAAAATGGGATGATTATAATGTATGTGGTAAGACTGCGGTGATAATGAGACAAGGTACATGGGAAAGGTAGGAGTAAAGCTCTTTGCAAACAAAAATGCTAAAATAAATGCTAGTTGTTGCTGAGCAGGAAGTAAGAGCGAGAGGAGTGATTAAAGAGGAGGTAACGGGGTACAATGGGGAAGAAGAGGCAAAAAGAAAGAGTAGAAAGAAAAGGAGGCAGAACCAGGAAAGAGAGGGAGTGGAAGAGAGACACATTTCTCCTGTTAATCATATAAAATAAAGCTTCTTGTTTTTGTTTTGCTTTCTGGATCACCTCCCAATAACTGTTGCTTCCATCCTCCCCCTTCCTGTCTCCCTCCCCTCACTTATCATAAAGTTTCAGATAATAAAGTGTCTTTGGAGCTCACACCTTCTTCAACAAGAGAAACCTATGCGGAATCTGTTTAAAAACGCGCTCTACCATTTCAAAAACAGCTGATGTGAAGGTGGAATTTAGTAATTCTTAGCATTCTGGTTTTGGATGGTTCCCTGGAGAATGAAGTTTGGGGCAGCAGAAGGCAGAAGCTGAAGTAATATTTCAGAGCTATATTACCAGACACATTCAGCAAGAGTATTCTGTGCATCTGCAACTTGATAACGTTTTCAACATCTGCTTTCTGAATGCACATTAAAACAACAAGAACAATCCCCCCCACACACACACAAAAAAAAAAAACCCTTGTTCTGGAAAGAATTTCTGTATGTTAACAAATGTTAGGCTAAGAATCAGAGTCTGGGCCAAAATGACGTGAACACATGCAGAAAATTTTCAGTTTTCATGGACAGCCCGCAAGTTAAGTGATTTAATGAATGGAACGATGAATGCATAATTTCATTATGAGTCATCACTATTAAAATGAAAATTTGATAGATACATAACCAGGAAGTGTAGCTATCTGTTACAGATACAAGTGCTAATTATGTTTTGGAATGTATAATTTAAGCTCTGAATAATACAGAGAGCAACCGTTTTTGCCCTGAAGTGATTATTTACTTAGGAACAGCAGGAAAGTTAGGCTAGAGCAGGAGTGGCAAACTTTTTGACTGGAGGGCCACAATGGGTTTTCAAACTGGACCGGAGGGCCGGAACAAAAGCAACCTGACCATGCTGGCACTCTCATCTTGGGCTGCTGGTGAAGGAGCGGAGGGGAGAGCAAGAGAACCCTCCGCTCTTTCCGCTCCACAGGCCGGATAGAACAGCCCAATGGGCCGGATCCGGCCCGCGAGCCGTAGTTTGCCCACGGCTGGGCTAGAGACTGCTTTCTTCCTGTTATATTCTTGTGAAAGCTGAAGCCAACTCATGCTAAAGTCTCATTAAAAAGGCACCCTATAGGATACATGGGAAGTCTTAGCCCTAAAAATAATTAAAAGAAACCAATGGAAGAAAATCTGACATTTAAAGCCTCATGTCTGATTTCCAAGTCAGAATGAAGTGCCTCTCATTTGTCTACATCACTTTTCATAAAAATGTTCCTTCTGACTAAAGATTTTTAAAAAGTTTACTAATGAAATGACCATTTCTAAAACTTTACACACATTGTATTTGATCTTCAGAACAAAGTTATTGAGCGGCAAGGCAAATATTTATAGTTTCATTTCCATCTGGAGACGCTGAGGATTTGAGAGGTTAAATGATTTATCCAAGATCGCACAACCTATTAGTATGTCTTCTAACTCATGATCAGTGTTATTTTTACTTCATGAAATTTTATGCCTGCCTGGCTCCCAGTACTTCTTCTAGAAATATCCTGAAATATAAGCACCAGAAGAATGCTTACTTTTTTTAATGGTAAAGAAAAGAGTATAAATTGGAGCTTAGTGACATATTTTTTTTTCTATCTGGCAAATATTCATGCCTGGTTGTTGACCTTTTGTTTTACAGTTCTTTATGTTTTCGAGGTAGAGCTGGTAAACATTTTTAAAAGAGAAATTATAGATTTTCACAATTCTTCTAACTGCAGAATCCACGCTGACTATAATTCTATACTAATGGTGGCAGCTGAAAGGAGTCTCTGATCTATGGGCTATAAGCACAAACTCATCCAGTGAGGCTGTGATTTGAATCATCTTCTTGGATTTTTTTTTATTGCAATTCTGTCTGTTTTTATAAAAATTAGAAGAGAAATTCCTGCAGGAAACCCGAGCTTCTGTCAGCAGTTAGTCCCATTTATAGGTTTCAGTGACTTGCCATTCTGTATGTCTAAGTGGGAGAAGGGGGTAGATAATATACATGTTAATTAGTTTATCTGAATTTTCAGACAAGGAGAAATATCCTCCCTAACATGCCCCCTCCCACCACCAAGCCGATTGAGATGCTGCGTCCTCGCCAGGATGCCCCTGGAAAGCAGACACAAGCTAGTTTAACCAACTTTCTGAAGCCATCATTCTGCAGCTGAGCTATTGCATTTGGCAGACAGCTTATTGGGCTGTGTTTTCATTCTTCCAAAGCCTGTCAGGGTACTGGATATAAATCAGCTTTAAGATAAAACATAAAATAGAATATTGGCAGTTGTTTGAATTTTAATTCCCCTACTTCCTGGGGACTAGCTGCAGTCCTCCTGTGTACCGGTAGTATGTGCTGTAGCCATGTGACACTCAGGGCATATTTATGTGCAATCGATGAGAAAGTGATGGGTGGTTAATTTTATAATTAACATTATGACTTCTGGTGCTGCAGTAATATGTACATTGTATACTACGGAGCATTAGATAGAATACCTGCTTCTTTCTTTTTAAAAAAATATATTTTATTGATATTTTACAGAGAGGAAGGGAGAGGGATAGAGAGTTAGAAACACTGATGAGAGAAACATCGATCAGCTGCCTCCTGCACACCTCCTACCGGGGATGTGCTTGTAACCAAGGAACATGCCCTTGACCGGAATCGAACCCGGGATCCCTCAGTCCACAGGCTGATGCTCTACCACTGAGCCAAATCGGTTTCGGCTGCTTCTTTCTTTTTTTAAAAATATACTTTATTGATTTTTTACAGAGAGGAAGGGAGAGGGATAGAGAGTTAGAAACACTGATGAGAGAAACATCGATCAGCTGCCTCCTGCACACCTCCTACCGGGGATGTGCTTGTAACCAAGGAACATGCCCTTGACCGGAATCGAACCCGGGATCCCTCAGTCCACAGGCTGATGCTCTATGCACTGAGCCAAATGGGTGAGGGCAATACCTGCTTCTTTCAATAGAAGTTAATTAAAACACATCTGTCCTAAAAGCAAAACAAACAAGCAAAAAAAATCCCTGGTATGCAGAAGGTTCCAAGGTTGGGTACAAATGACAAGGATTTATATGTATGTTGGTGTTTACATTTATGTGTATATATTAATGATTCACTTTATATTGCTAGATTCTTAGGGTGGGAGACAAACAAAAATGCTTTTCAGTAAGTGTGTGGACATTTATTGTAAAAGGTCCTTCTTTACAAAATTACAGCCAAATCCTAAGAAATCTATTAGTATGTCTTTGCTAGTTGGATAATTTTCTCTTTATTCAATGCTAGATTTCTAAGAAAGTCTTAATAAATATTTCTACATTTCACAATTTACTTAGAAGAAGAATCAGCAAAATGGATGCCAACAAATAGATTGCCATATTGAAATGAATTTGTAAAGTTCCTTTTATCAAGGGTGAAGGTTAGATATAATGGCAGCTTCACGGCATGCCCTGTTTCCCTCCTTAAAAACAAAGCCCTGCTTAATTCTCATTATCAAAGTGGCACATACTCATGATTGAAAAATTAGAGTATACAGAAAATATAAATAAATGTCTCCTGTGATCCCACAACCCACATATAGTTTCTATTATTAATATAAAATAGAATTATATTGCATATGTAGTTTTATATATTTTCTCATTAACATGTCATTTTGAAACCTTCACTGTTTATTAATGGTTGCGTATTTTGTCATATGGGTCTTCTCAAATTTATTCTTTAAAACCCCAATGTTGAACACACAGGTTATTTTTTCTTTCATCAGAATAATGCTTTGCTGAAAGTCTTTTTTAATAAGTCTTTGTCTATATATCTGATTATATTGGCTTAGAATAGATGTTCACATCTGCATCATTAGTTAAATATCTGAACACTCTAAAGGCTTTTGGTTTGTATTGCTAAGTTGCTCCCTTGAAGGGTTGTACCACTTTCATAGTTCCACAGTGGATTATGACCTTGCCCACGGCAGGATAGTGGTGGGAAGAGATTGCTTTGTTCCTCTCTTTCACACAGAGACATTCATTATTTTGCATTCTCTTTGCTTTTGGGACTGAAGTGGAAGTTAGATGTCATATCACAAGAAGGAAAGAAAAGGAGAAAGTTACTAAGGTTGGGATTTTTATTTCTGTTTCCTGAAATGAAAATTCTCATTGTCGGGAGAGGGAGAGTGAAGAACCACTAAGTAGTCTGAGGCTGTCATTTACAAGTAGGTTATTCCTTCTGCTCAGAACAGAATCCCTAACCAACTGTATCCTTTGAAACCTGGAATATTTGTACTCCCAGGGAGTTCTGTTGCATGCCAGAGAGACACAAATCTACAAAGCAAATTCGTTCTTTATTTCTGTAAAATCAATTTGTTTAATGTTTTTGAGAGGGAGAGTTATGAATTGTTGTGCTCTGTAAAACTTTTAGCACAAGCATAATTCAGTAGAATGTTTTTCCAACATCATTAAACCTGGAATACTTCAAGTAAGCTCAACCAACAGAATATTTTTATAAACTGGAAGTCATTGGAAGTCTGGACATTTCTTTGTCTTTTGGGAACTCTTTTGGCATTTGTCAAAATGAAAGAGACCGTATCTTCACTGAGAACCAGCAATGCTAATACATAAAGGTGGGAGCAAATGATTTCTTGGCAAGTTAGGAGACATCTATGTTGCTTGTTATAAGAAAAAAAAATGAGTTTATTACTTTTCTAAGTTTCAGTAATTTTTGGTTATAATGCACACAAAAATTTTCCCCACATGAATCAAATCAGTATCCTGCCAAAATTTATACTCACTCAATCCAATGTTAATTTACCCAACCACACATGTTTTATTTTAATTCCTGCCAATTAATTCAAGTTGTGTGTGTGTGTGATTTTAATGCCATTCTTTTTTTTTCTTTATTGATTAAGGTATTACATATGTGTCCTTATCTCCCCATTGCAGCACCCCCCTCATCCCTCAACCCCTGGTGTCTGTGTCCATTGCATCCATACAAGTCCTTTGGTTGATCTCTCCCCCTTACACATACCCTCCTCTACCTTCCCTCAGAAGTTTGACGTTCTGATTGATGCTTCTCTGTCTTTGAATCTGTTCTTGTTCATCAGTTTATGTTGTTCATTATATTCCACAAATGAGTGAGATCATGTGTTATTTATCTTTCTCTGACTAGCTTATTTCGCTTAGCATAATACTCTCCAATTCCATCCATGCTATTGCAAATGTTAAGAATTCCTTCCTTTTTACCACAGTATAGTATTCAATTCTGTAGATGTACCACAGTTTTCTAATCCACTCATCTGCTGATGGGCACTTAGGCTGTTTCCAAATCTTAGCTATGGTAAATTATGCTGCTTTGAACATAGGGGTGCATACCTCCTTTCTGATTTGTGTTTCTAGTTTCTTGGTATATACTCTTAGAAGTGGGATCACTGGGTCAAATGGGAGTTCCATTTTCAGATTTTGAGGAAATTCCATACTGTTCTCTGCACCAGTATATATTCCCACTAGCAGTGCACAAGGGTTCCTTTTTCTCCAGTCCTTGCCAGCACTTGTCAATTGTTGATTTGTTGATGATAGCCAGGGGTGAGATAGTACCTTATTGTTATTTTTATTTGCATTTGATTAGTGACTTTGAGAATGTTTTCATATGTCTCTTGGCCTTCCTTATGTCCTCTTTCAAAAAGTATCTTTTAGATCTTTTGCCCATTTTTTGATTGGGTTATTTATCTTCCTTTTGTTAAGTTGTATGAGTTCCCTGTAAATGTTGGAGATTAAATCCATATCTGTGATAACAAAGGCAAATATGTTCTCCCATGCAGTGGGCTTTCTTATTGTTTTATTGATGGTTTCTTTTGCTGTACAGAAGCTTTATTTTGATGTAGTTCCATTTATTTATTTTCTCTTTAGTTTCCATTGCCCTAGGAGCTGTATCAGTGAAAATATTGCTTTGGCATATGTCTGAGATTTTGCTGCCTATGTATTTTTCTAATACTTATGGTTTCCTGTCTTATATTTAAATCCTTTATTCATTTGAATTTATTTCTATGTATGATGTAAATTTGTGGTCTAGTTTCATTATTTTTCATGTATCTGTCCAATTTTCCCAACACCATTTATTGAAGAGACAGTCTTGACTCCATTTAACGCCATTCTTAATTTATCTTTTTCAAGTATACTAATTCTAAAGTTATGTATTCAAGTGGGATCACTGACAGATAGTTTAAAACAATGTGCTTTTTAAAAATAAGGTAATTGTATTTGAAAATATTCACTATAATGAAGGAAATACAGAATAACCTGAAATTATTGAGACATGTGTCAGAGATAACATTCCTAAAGTTTGCCTCAAAATACTTGAAAGCAAAGGGTTAGTAGCATGACCCAATTACATCTAGTAAGTATGTAATGAGAAGCAGCAGTCAATCAAAAAGTCTAGAATATACTCAAGTATTATTTAAAATATAGGTCTATTATTATAGAGATAGAAAATGACCTTGTTATTGTGCAAGACAACAGTAGATAAGTATTTCAGGAAGCCATTACTTCTGCAGTGTAACTTAAAAACTGATCAACCATTTTTTAAGAAAAAAATCTCTTGAATTTTGCCAACTGAAAAGAAAAAGTCTTGGGTAGATTTATTATAATACATCTATAATAATGAAAGTGTAATATGCTAATTAAACTAGATAGCTGAACAACCTTCCAGACGTCATTTTGGATGTCCTTCCAGATGAAGTTGCAGCAGTGGGGGCTGAGGCACAGGTGGTTAGGGGTGATCAGGCAGGCAGGCAGGTAGGCAAGCAGTAGGGGAGATCAGGCAAGCAGACAGAATGGTTAGGGATGATCAGTCAGGCAGTCAGGTGAGCAGTTAGTGGTGATCAGGCAGGCAGAGTGGTTAGGGGCAATCACGAAGGCAGACAGGCGAGCAGTTAGGAGCCCGATTTCGAGAAGAATTTCCGACTGCCTGTTTGGGCCCAATCCCTGCCGGCCTAAACTGGCAGCCAGACTTCCCCTGACAGCTCCTGGATTCTGAGAGGGTTCAGGCTGGGCTGAGTGAACCCCGACGCCATGCAAAAATTTTGTGCACCGGTTGCATTATAAAAATCAAGCGATCCATTCACAACAGCTGGACATTATTTATAGGTTCAAAATGTTATCTTTTTCACTTCTTTTGGAGGATAAAACTCATGGAATAGAAGATAATTTGGTTAAATATTTACTATGGAGATAGCCAGATGGTGACTTTGTGAAAATAAAAAACAAAAAACTATCCTTTTTATCAGGACATTTATGAACAATGTGTTAGAAAAGTGTCCCAATAAGTAGAAAACCTATGATGTTAACAAATCATAGAGTTATAGAGAAATAGTCAAAGTTATAAAGGTTGAAAGTAAAAAGTCAGAAAAAGATATCAAGCAAATATAAGCTAAAAGAAAGTAGGGGAACAATGTTGGTAGAAGTCAATAATTTAAACTTAGAAGCACTACTCTGAAAATATACAGCCTTACATGCCTTTACTAGTATAGAATAAAAATGAAGAAGTAAATCAAATAATATGCTTCTGAAGAGATAAGAAAAGTAATTTTATAAAGTAAGAAACAGAAATTAATATAGATAAAAGCATAAATTAGTAAAATAGAAAATGAGAAATGGAAGAAAAGATAAATTTAAAACTTTAAAAATCTAACAGACTAGACTTACCTGTTATGAGCATGATTAAGGAAAACATAGAGAATTAAAATATATAATGTACAAATGAGAAAGAAGATATAACTAAATACAGAAAATTAAAATGATTGTAAGAAAATAAAATATTTGAAAACTTAGTGTTTGATTTATTAGCAAAATGTAAGTTGGTAAAGCTGACAAAAAAATATCCAAACATAAACTGATAAACCAATCATCATGGAAGAGATCATACCTATGATTAGATATCTAGATACGTAGAAAGCCCAGAAACGAATGTGTTCACACCTAAAATGTTATCTTAACCTTAAATAACAGGTAATTCTAAAGCTGTTTCTAATCCAGATTATAAAAAAAAATAAGTAAATGACTTGATCTGATTTTATAAAGTCAATATAACTTATTTCTAAACTAGAATAAAGTTATTTATATTTAATTTATTTTTTTAGAGAGAGAGAGAGGGAGAGTGATAAGGAGGTAGAAACATCAATGAAAGAGAAACACTCCTGCACACGCCCTATTGAGGATTGAATCCACAACCTGGGTATATGCCCTGACTGGTAATCAAATTAGTGACCTCTCGGTTCATGGGTTGATGCTCAACTACTATTCCACCTGACGTGGCAGAATAAAGTTATTTCTGAAAAAAAGAAAGAAAAACTGTGCAAGATGGAAAGAATGATCAGGATTATTGGTGGATATGGATTCAGAAGTCCTACATAAAATATTAGAAAATAAAACACAAGAAAGTATCATATTATAATATATTGTGACAAAATTGGATTTATTCAAGAAGTGCAACATTCATCGATCTATCAATATCAGGCTTGAACAAATTAAGGACAAAAGCCATATGATCTTAGTGTAAGATGTTGAAAGACATTTGATAATGATCAGCAGCCAGTCCTAATAAAATTCCAAGTAATAAAATATAATTAAGACTATTTAGCAGATATCTTAAATGTTAAATTCTAAAGTCATTTTGGTTAAAATAAGGAATTCATTAGGGATCCTCAGTTTTAAATTCTCTATTGGTTTCCCATTGGCCTATTCAAAAAATTCCAGTATCTTCTGTAGGAAGCCATTCTTGTGTGGCCCCCACCTAACTTTTATAGTTTTTCCCTCACTTAATTTACATATAGGTCATCCAGTTCTGCTTCTAGTTCCCTCCATACTTAATGTTGTTTCAAACTTCTTTGCTTTTTCTCAGCCTGACCCCTTTTGCCTTCTGGGCCTGTTCAACCCTCTTCTCTCATTTTCATCTAACCAAGTACGGTACTCATTTTTAAGACCCAGCTCCCACCCTCCCATAATTTCCCCAAAATTGCTATTAAGAAATGCTGTTTGAACACAGATGGGGTTTTTCCTTGTATATCCAGTGTCTAGCACTGTGCCTGGCACATCAAACACATGTAAAAAAAGTTAACGGAATTAATGTGTAGAGAAAGGAATAAATCTATCAGTACTATGGCCTCTGTTGCCTTGCTTCCTTTGGATTTGTTCTGCTAAGTAACAGTAATGGGATGATTTCCTGCTGAGAGACCCACTCACGATGATGACAAAACCTGTCTGTGTACTGGTGAATTCTCTTTTGCTTTATGAAGGACAGGCATACTTGGCAAGTGATGCTGTGAGTACATTTTACTTGCCTTCTGCTTCATGAACTGCTAATCGTGTGCTAAATTGTTTGTCTGCTCCTTTGTTCTCACCATTGTGTGCTGACAGTATGGGGGATGAGGATGGGGAAGCTCTGTTCAGTGACCCAGAAGAGGTCTTTCCCTTGCAGATGGTATTTCACACAAATTCTCCTGTGTCCTGCTGGGGTGCTTTCCCGAGCAGATGACTCACTGGAGTTTCTGACAACCCTTGCTTATAGAGTATGCACCTTAGTACTTCACTACAGTTCCCGAATGATCCTGAGTGGACTTAGAATTTAGTCAGTGAGTTTGATTCTACAGCTGCTCGAATTTACCACTTCTTGTAGCATTTTTTTGTCTACTCTTCTAGCTTCCGCCATCTGCCATCCTTACGTAGCCCAGGTGTGCAGGGCTTTCCTGTTCTCCTGTAAACATGTCTCTGCCACCCCTTCATTTGTCTCATCATTAGTGATCAAGTTGTTCATGCTTTGACTGACCATTCCTCAAAACATCTGCTCCAGATGCTTAGGTTTAATCGCATTCTCATAATGCAACTTGCACAATTTTTAATAATTTATGTGATTTATACTCAATCATCTGGCTTATTTGGGCATTTGTAAAATGTGCCATAGGGAAATCAACATTATAGTCCCTGTCTTCAAAACTCATTTCAAGTACCATCTTCTCAGGGAAGTCTTGCCTGACCCCATTCGGAATGAATCAATATTTCTTCTTCTATTTATGTCAGTATTTTTAATGTGCCATGATTTATTGCAGTTGTCTGTATCTCTTTTACTGAAGGGTGAAGTTGAGTGGCTGTGTCTTTTTACTTTATAACCTCGTTTTTTTGGCATAATTGGAAAGTTCTTAGAAATGACCAGATGCTCAGTAAAGACATGTAGACTGACTGCCCAGCTACAATAGTTTTAACTCCTCACACCCATCCTGGTTAGTCCTTAAAAAAGGCAGGAAAGCAGTGGGAAATATCCTAAAGGGAAATATGGCCAAGCTATCTGCCCTGGCTTGGAATCAAACCAGTGACCTCTGGGTTCGTGGGTTGATGCTTAACCACTATTTGACCTGGCCTTCAGTGTTCTCATTTATCAAATAGGACTTCAAAGACCTACCTCACAGAGTTGCCATTTGGTTCAGTTATATGAAAGTCGGTTTAACACTCCAAAGTTCTGGTTAGATTATGGTGATTGCTCTCAAGATCAAGCCCTATTAGAAAAACCTAATCTACTTCAGGGCAGAACAGTTTTGCTTCCTGTAGATGTCATTTCTCTTGACCCTGGTAAGGCTTCTAAACTGATCTTGGTAACACACTATCAATTCTTACTGAGATGTGGCTGAGAACACATACAGTTCTTTGGTATGTTTCTCACATCTGGTTGGAAATGTAACCTCAGAATGGTCCTTGAAAACAAATGGTAGCTTGGAATATAACAAGCGATGTTTCGTAGGAAGAAGCTTAGGATCAGGCTAAGTCAATGACACAGAAAAGAGTTGAATGAAGACTACTACTAGGTATACCTATGACAAAGTCATATACACTGGGTTCTATTAATTTGATAAAAGATAGATTCAGAATTCAAAATGACCTTGGTGGTTTAGAAAAGAAATTAGAAATAGATGCAAGAAAGCTGCATCTAACACGGAGCAGAGGTAAACACAGGAGGAGAGAAGACCCCAATGTGCCCGTACTTATAGGGGAAGACCTGGCTGTGTGGGAAGGAGAAGGAGAGCGAGGTTCTGGGTAGTTATCAGATGGCTGTGAGTCAGCAATGCGGCACTGCAGCTAGAAAGCCAGCTGAGTGCTGCAGGGCAGGCAGGAGGTGCATGGAGCAGAACCCAGGTGCAGGTCTCTTAGGGGGAGGACGGGACAGGCTACATTTGGATGGCGAGTTTGAGGTACACTGTGGTCTTTTTGGCTCAGGATTCAGCCTCTGATGAAATACATGTAAATATTTATTGAAGCAGAGGGGTAAGAGGGCTTTGCTCTTCCTAATGAGATGAATTACATACAGGAAAGTACAATAATCTAAAAGGTGAGTGCTATACCCCCAGGCAGCTTCACCTCCTTTATTAAAATTTTATTTGTGATTTGTTTACAAAACAGTTTAAAGACTTCTTCATTTTCAACCCCTATCGTCTCTTGAACAACTAATCCCCTAAGTTTACCACCCATAAAGATACTGTGCACAGAGACCATTGTACCACCTGTCTTGTCCAAGCTCCCTACCTCTCCGGACAGCTCATTTCCTTTTGTTTGTCTGCTGAACTGCTCCTCAGCCTCGGGTCTCAGCTGAAGCCTCACTCCTGTGACCTTCCTGGGTAGAGTTGCATCCCTGTGCTTGCCTCTGCTGCACCTTGTACATTTCTCTCTGTTAAAGGCTCATTAATCACACTGGGTGGAATTAGAATGGGAACTTCTTGAAGGTTCAGCTAAAATCTTATTCACCTTTGAATTTTCTTTACCAAGAAGGGTCCCTGGCACAAGGTGCATGTTCAATAAATATTTAGTAAATGCTTACATGAATGCATGAGTAAAGTTGATAATATAATTATTAGATCTATAGGAATAAGTTTTTAAAAAGCTTGGCTTTTCACCCAAAGAAGGAGCCTCCAACTTTGTCCATTCCATAGTGTACCCCACAGGGTCACAGGGAATTATATTTTAAGCAGAATTTTAAGAATGTCCAGTGAGCTATACAAGGAAGACATTTTTACCAGTAACTACTAGGCAGTCTTTTCTTCCTTCCCCACAGGGGAAGAGCTGGACAAAGACCCTTTCAACCTTAAGATCCTCTATGACCTCATGCTAAGCTACAGCACTTCCTATTATTTGGCTTAGACCAGTTGCTCGAGGGCCCCTGATTGAGACAGACTCAGCCAGAAGGGCATGAGTCCACCTTCAGCAATCTGCAAGAGGCTTTCTCTGTTAAAATGACCCACAAGTTTAAGGAGTGATGAAATTTCCATAGCATTACATATTCATCTAATAGTGAAGAGCCCTGTGAAGCCAGCACTCTATTTTGCAGGGCTGCCATGCATTAATGGACCGTCTTGATTCAGTAAGTTTAAGCTTGATCAGAGGGAAACAACCAATCTTTACCATTGCACTGTCCCAGATGTTCTGTTTCTGTCCTTTGAGGGAAGCCTTTGATGCCTGTTGAGGATTTTTAATGATCTCTGCCTGACTCTGAAGCTGCTGGTCCCTGAGACATGATTTCCTCCATCCACCACATTTTTTTTTCAGACCCAGAGCAACAGAAAATGGTATCGTTTGTTTGCCTAATGGAGTGTGTGTGTGTGTGTGTGTGTGTGTGTGTGTGTGTGTGTGTGTGTCTGTGTGTTTAAATATATCCCTCCTTCCCTCCAGCTCCTTTTTAATATTTATCTTTCCATGAGCACACTCAGCTGTCTTTAATGTTGTCAACATGTTCCTAAGCAGGCTAACTGGGGTGTTAGCAAACATCAGCCAGCAGGACATCTCCAGCTCTGACAGTCACGAAGACTTCCCTCCAAGCGGTGAGCTTCTAAAGCACCTATTAGTTAATTTTTTAAAGAACATTAGACTTGCAACAAGTTTATTAATGTCAGGATTTAATTATCTGCTTAGAAATGTCATGATTTTCACAGTGCCTTGTGATTATATTAGCTCCTTTTCTTAACAAATGAGTTATGGGTATTTTAATTTATAGCTGATTCTTATGAGTCTAGGACACACAATTCACCAGTCACAGACACCAAGACCTCAGTGAGATATCTGGGAGTGGTGAGAGTATAAGCTTGGGAACCAGGCTCCCCCGAATCTGAATTAAAGCTCTGCAATGTCCTAGCTTCATGAATGGGAAATGTGTCCCCACTTATGAAATAGGGTTGACATTATCTCCCTTGTAGAGTTATGATTTAAATTGAGTGAGTTACAATAGGTAAAGCTCTTAGTGCAAATTTAGATACATAGTAAATTCTTGATAAATGGTGATAATGATTATGATGTCTTAGCTGAAGATGCAATTTTTCAGCATCAGGGATCAGCCTGAGAGCTACATTTGTTCCTTGACTGCTTTGGGGAATGCAACCCTTTTATTCATAAAAACAAATATCACCTTTAAGGGTGATAAAAATTTAAAGACTTTCAAGGTGTTCATTTTCAAATGTCTTGAAAAGCACAAAATAGCTGAAACCCCCACTGTTTAGACTTTCCAATAGCAGCACTGAAAATAGAAAACCCATTCTGTCGTGACACTGAGTTGATCCTTTATTTTAAGAACCTCTAAACACATGTGTTGGGTCTTGTTTTTGTTGAAACACTGGAGTGATAATCAAATTATAGGATTCTCTACCATCATTTGCATTCGTGTGACCTCTTAATCTCAAATAGCCTACAGACGCAGATTTTGACAAATAACAATATTTTGGGGAAATTGACTGAAGAGGATTAAGCAGGATAAAACGGTGTTACTATTTTAAGATAATTAATATTTTATTTCCTTGGCAATAAAAATAGGACTTTGCCATATGGCAGATGTCTTTTTGGTTGGAATGCCATGCTGTGTTTTGAATGAAGAGATGGCAGCAGGAGGAGTTGTTGAGAACAGCTTTTACAAATCACACCAAAGCATGCAGTATGGGTTTTGGAAATGGAGGAGTAAGGTATTTTTATTACCTAAGTTCATGACCTTCTTTATTTTCTTGAGAAAATGTGACTTTCTCATTGAAATTAGACATGGTAGGGCTGTAGAGTTCTGTGCAGGATAGACATATTGGAAATAGAGCAATCTGAAAACATTAACATTTTCTGATATCTCTGAGCCAGGGCCTTAGGGAAGCTGAAGGCATGCCTCGCTGAGGAGCCTTGGAGACTCTCTAGGGTACTTCTATCACACAAGGATTGATTCGAGACCTTTGAAAGCCCCTGAGAAAGGCACCCTGGAAATAAAAGTATCCCCAAAGTATCTCACATTCTGGAGGAAGAGTAGAATTTAGCTCCTATTACAGCCAGGAGTCAAGGCTAGACCAAGGCTAGACTAAGATCAGGGAAGTTCCTTACCTATGGCAGTTAGACTTGAGCCCAAGCTCTTTTACTTCAATGTCATACTCTAAATACTCTCCACCTTGCCTGTGGGGGCCCTGGGGATTGAAATGGCTGAACCATGAATGGGTCTCAGAGATAATAATAACTCACATTTATTAAACACCTACTATGTGCCAATATCGTTACATATGGAATTTCTTCTCTTGTTAAGCCTTCAAGATAGGTATTATAACCATTTCATTGGAACCACAGAAACTTGAGGATCATAGTGAGGATCAGTAAGCAGCTTAAAGTTGCGCTGGGATGTCATCTAAACTCATATCTTTTTGGATCCAAAGCTCACGTTATTTCTATGACACCACATGTTTCTCTAGAGCATGCCTGTCTTCTGGCCTGTTCTCATTTTCTTTAGCATCAGTTGATGATGAAAGGACATATAAGTAGTAACATGATAAGGTTATATGTATAGATGTCAATGTGACCCCAACATATGAAATTCATTTGGGTCAGTGTTTTTTCCTATGTTATTTTGTCATGATGAAGCAGGATAGTATGTGGAAAGGACACTGATTTGGAAGTTAGGCCACACAGATTTTAGTCTGAGTTGCTGTGGCTTTGGGTAAATCATTTAACCCTTTTTATTCCAGTTATTTCAAATAGAAATGAGGGGTAGACTCAGTTACTATATCTGTAAATTTCCATCTAGGTCTAATACTCAGTGATTTTTGAAAAGACCTCAAAACCATTCACTAACATGACTCTCCACCAAGTGTCCTGTTTTCATGTGGAAAGACTAGGATCCACTTATAAGAGAACTTATTTCAGATCCACTTTGAGAGTAAATAGAGTACTGCCCTCATTATTAAGTCCTCAGTGATTACATGAGTAGATTCAGAAACATACTTTCCAAATAATTACCAGTAGTCATGAATATAATTAACTCACACAGACATTTGGAGCCATAATACAATGCTTGGAAATATCATCTGATGCCAGAAATGTTTAGTAAAGTTTCATTTACTTCCACATCAGCTGAGGCCTGAAGAGAAAAGGCAAGATTCTTTCAGAGTTTTATGTACTTTTTGGGTACATTCTTGCAAATCCCCCTAGCTTTATTATTTGCTTGGTATACCCATGAATTCTGTTGAAAATAAAAAATGCTAGTGAAATAATTGAAAGCTCTAAAATGCCCACATTAACATATTGTATCATGAGGAGACTATTAGTGACTGGTGATTTGCTGACTACCTCCTATGTGTAGGTTTTTTACATCTATCCTGACTACTCTCCACAGTGACCATTAAGGAAGGCATTGCAGTCTTGCGTGTATGTGTGTTTTTAAATCAGAATTATTGAAATATAATTCACATTCATCTTCCTTTTATCAGCAAGGGCAAAAAAAAATCTTACAGAATTGATGTTATGTGTTCAAACAAACCTCTTTTTAATAGTAAAGGCACTGCTTGAACTTGATCTGTTTTGTTGAAAAAGACCGTGTGTTTTCCATTATGTTCCCGTTGAAGGAAAGAACACGATCATTATCACAGATAAGAAGGGATGACTGTGGTAATATTAGCAATCTAATTCATGCTGTACCAACAGTAGTGCTTCTTATGCCAGACACTTGGGATGGGCTGTGGAAGGGCAGGGTTTCTAGCTGTTCAAACACCTCTCCTAAATTCTGTACACTTTGTTTGCTTGTTTTGTTTCTTCTATGTTTTTTTTAAGTTTTGCTCATTGTTAGTCCACTTTTACAAAATTTAGAGGTCATCTGGCTCAATCTTCAATTTTATAAATGAGACAATAGACACTCAGGGAGAAGTAACTTACTCAAGGTCACCTGCTCATCTTAGGTGGACTTGAGATAGAATCCAGTCCCAGTTACTTTGCTTCACTCCTTACTCTACTTCTTTCATCCACTTTAACCCTTGATCTACTTGCATGACAGGAGAGTGAACTCAGGCTTTTGGAGCCCTGGTCATACCAAGCATTGTCAGTGCTGTGGAATAGATCAGCAAGTATGTGTTACAAATAAAACTTGGGAGGAAACTGTCTATTTGCAGGGGGAAAAAGTTTGTCGCATGGGTTTCATCTAGATATTTTAGAACAAAGAAAGCATCTTTCACTGTTGCCTCTAGCAGAATAAGCTTAGTAGGCAGTTCATTATTTAGATATGTTAAACAGTTTGGAACACAGGGTTTCTATCTAAAGATAGACCAAAGCAGAATTTCTCACCTGGATCATTTATTTTCTCTCTACAGTATGGGTACACAGCATGATCAGCAATTTCATACTAATTAACTCATACCTTTAATATTTTAGAAAAATATTGTTGCTATGTCACTACTTATCCTCACAAACTCTTGCCTCTGCTTCTCTACTTTTGCTCTGGCCTCTGTTTTTATTTGTTTTCTTTAAAACAAAAATAAAAACAAACAACCCACAAACATTTTCCATGTAAATTAAAATAATTAGAATGTTTTATACTTGATGTATTAATGTAAAAGTCTATAGGAAGCCTTCTTTAAGATTTCTTTTTTGCCTTCATTGGGTTTTGTCAGTGGTTAGAGCATCAGCCCCTTGACTGTAAGGTCACAGGTTCAATTGCCATCAAAGTCACGTATCTCCATTGGAGACTCCATTCCTACTCACATAATTCTCTCTCCCTCTCCCTCTCCCTCTCCCTCTCCTTCTTCTTCTCCCTCTTTCCGTTCCTTCCATACACTTTCTCTAAATATCAATGGAAAAAATATTCTCAGGTGAGAATTAACCAAAAAAACAAACAAACAAATGTTGTTTTTTATTCTTTACATCAGGGCATGCACACTATTGTTTAATATTTTCAGATTAATTTTTAACTAAAATAATATTGTCACAGGTTAGCTTCCCTAGCAGTAAACATTGAGATGAAGTTTGGGTATGTATCTGTTTCTTAGGGCTGCCATAACAAAGTACCACAGACTGGCTTAACCAAGTGAAATGTAGTGCCTCACTGTTCTGGAAGATGGAAGTCTGAGATCCAAGTGTTGGCAGGGTCGGTTCCTGTGAGTAAAGAAACTGTTCCAGGCATTTGCCCTAGCTTCTGGTGTATCTTGGCTTATTACATTATCCCAATTTCTGCATTTATCCTCACGTAGAATTCTCCTGTGTAGGTGTTCATGTCCACGTTTTCCCTTTTTAATTCCACCAGCCATTGGACTAAAAGCCCACCTTACTTCAAGCATGATCCCTTCTTAACTACTTACATCATCAAGGACTATGTCTAAATAAAGTCACCTTCTGAGATACTAGGGGTTAGGACTTCAATGTATGAATTTGAGGGGACACAATTCAACCCACAATAGGTAAAAGATGTATATCTATGAGGAAAAAGTGCAAAAAGCAGTATCGGGCAGAGGAATAGGTGAAACTGAGATGCAAGCACAACAAAGCCCCAGACCATATGACAGCTAACTGTGGGACAAATACTGCCCATCAGAAAGTCCCTCTGAGAGGCCTTTATACCCCACCTCTCTCAGTGGTCATTAGGTGTGGTCTGCCTGGGAAAAGCTTGGTTTAGGGCAAGACTTCTCTTTGAGTAAAGGCAGATGCTGGAGGAGCTGCTGGCTGAGTTGCTCTACTCACCTGAACAGCAAGTCCATCCACGAAGGGCTATGTGGGTGGTGCTCTCCATGTCTACCACAAGAGTAGTAGGTTTAGCCTACTCAACGTGGCTCAGTGTTTGAGAGTCAACCTATGAACCAAGAGGTCATGGTTCTAGTCCAAGTCAGGGCACATGCCCAGGCTGTAGGCTCAATCACTAGTGCAGGAAACAGCTGATCAATGATTCTCACTATTGATGTTCCTATCTCTATTCCTGTCTGAAAGCAGTAAAATATATGTTTTAATAAAAAGAATAGTAGGTTTAAACTCTATGAGAGTTAAAGAAAAATCTTGATCTCAAAAAAGTTAATCTTATAAAAATACTCATCTTTCCTGCTTGAGTGCATAAAATGTTCCCCAGTGCCTATAGGTTAAGATATAAATTCCCTAATCTAGCTCTGCAGACACTCTGCCATTGGGCTCAAATCTATGTTTCAGCCTCTCTCCACTCTTCCACAGAACCCTCTGTTCTAACTAAGCTGATTTTTCTTTGTGTTGGACATGACCTTCATTCTTGCCACCATTGTTTATTCAAGTGTAACTCCTTCCTTAATATCCATTACCTATTGAGAAGTACAGAGAGATTGAAAAGGTAGATTTCAATGCAATTGGAAAGACTGAAGCCAGAATAAGAGGTTTATAATTAAATCTATGATCTAATCCAAGAATTGACAAATGATAGCCTGCAGATCAAATCCAGCCTGCCATCTGGTACTGTAAATAGTTTTATCAGCACACAGCCATACCCTTTTGCTTATATGTAGTCAATGGCTGTTATTATACTTAAACTGCTTAATGGCAGGGTTGAGTACAGAGACCATGTAGCCCACAAAATCTAGAATACTTTACTATCTAGCCCTTTACAGAAAAAGTTTGCTGACCCTTTAATCCAACATCCAACCCCTTCTTTATAGTAGAAAAAGGATGACTTTTCTCCTGCAGTTCTCTGGATTGTTACTGCCCTCACTGATTGTTCTAACCTCTAAACTCAAAAGACACATGGAAGTCTTCCTGTGTTAGAGTTTGTGCCTCCAAGGTCTATGTTCCTATGATATTGTTATTATATGTAACAACTATATATATATATATATATATATATATATATATATATATATCCTAATATATGAAAACCCTGGTTATAATGACCAATAACTACCAAGGCTCCACCAATCAGAAGTCAGTCCTGCAGTTAGCCCTGGGTTGCCATGGCAACCCAGTGCTGACTGCTTCTACTGCAGGTGCAGTGCCCAGCACTGACTGCTGAGGTGGCTGAGAATCAGGGCCAGAGAGAGGTCTGAAGAGAGAAGCAGGGACTGATCTATTGCTTCTGTGGAAGCTTTTGATCAGCACTTGCTTCTCTCTTTGTCTCCCAGACTGGTCAGCAACTAGGCCTCCATTTCTCTTCAGGCCTCCACTGGGTCTGCTGATCAGCCCCACTTTTCTGATCAGGCCCAGAGATGCTGATTGGCATAGGAACTGGCCAATCAGAACCAAATGTGGGTGCTGTGAAGAACCAATGTCTGCCTAGGAGGTGGAGCTTCTGACACTGACTGGCATAGAAACTGACCAATCAGAACAAAATCTGGGTGCTGTGGGGAGCCAAGGGCTGCCTAGGAGGCAGAGCTTTTGACACTCACTAGCATAGAAACCGACCAATCAGAACCAAATTGATTAGTAGAGAAGGGCAGTTGGGGGCAAGATCAGACTAGCAGGGCAGAGCAGTTAGGGGCAATCAGGCAGGGAGGTGAGCAGTTAGGAACCAGTGGGCCCAGATTGCGAGGGGGATGTCTGACTGCTTGTTTAGGCCCAACCCCTGGGGGATCAGGTGAGGCTGGTTTCCAGGGGAATCAACCATGTGACTGGAGGATTGGAACTTTTAGTCCCTCCACCACCACCACCCATCTAGGCAAGAACTGGAGATTGAGTTCATTTACCAATGGCCAATGATTTACTCATCATATCTATGTATGTAATGCAGCCTTCATAAAAACCCAAAAGGATGGGGTTAGATAGCTTCCAAGTGGGTAAACATGTGGAGATTTAGAAAGAATGATACATTCAGAGAACATGGAAGCTTTGTGCCTCTTCCCAGATACCTTGCCCTATGCATCTCTTCCATCTGATGGTTCCTGAATTATATCCTCATGCAAGAACAAGGGAGAACAGATAGAGCTCTGAGCGTTTTTACTTGAGGCATTAATGGCATTTGGGGTATGAAAGTCCTTTGGGTGAGGGGGTGTCCCTCTCTTTGCAAGATGTTGGCTGTCCTGTTGCCTTCTCACTGCCAAGTGCCTCCACCCACCACTGTTTCAGCTATAATGCCCCACAGACACTTCCAAATGCCCCTAAGAGGTCATTACCACCTTGGGTGAGAACCAATGGACATACTTAATAAGTGGTAGGGGTTCTGGCTGTGTCTTAGAGAATGCTGAGGAGAATAAGGTGGGGTTGAGGAGACTTCCAGAGAACAGCTCTACTTTGATTCACTTTACATTACTAAGATTTTTTTTTGAGAAGATACCTATAGCTAAAGTTTTTGAAAATAGAAATGTAGTTGCAGTTGAATAAATAAAATTGAACATTACTTAACTGTAAAGGCTGAACTCTGAACAGTATCAGATCAGAACTGAGAATGGATCCATTCAAGTTAAGGGGACATGGAGCTGGAACAGAAAAGAATAAAGAGGTTCTGCCCTATCAAGACCAATTCATTCATTCCCTTATCCTCTAGGAATAGGCACAGACATTGACATCCTGTTTCAGTTGTAATAACAATAATAATATCCATCCATTTAGCACCTATTGTGAACTACACATTATATATGTACTATTTTTACACATAACTATTTAGCATGGTAGATATTAGAGAGGCAAAAACCGTCTCATAGAAATTGAGCAGCGTTTCTATACTTACACAACTAGGTAGTGACTGAATCTGGATTCAACCCCAAGCTATGATATGATATGATATTATTTGTAATTTGTTCTTTTCCTAACATTTCAGATATACAAATATTTGTATTGCGCATGTTGCTATATTTGTTGTGCTTATGCTTAAACGCTGAAAGATTATATGTGACATTGCATATGAGAATTTGGTTTTTTTCTTCTGGTTAATCTACTTTTTGTCCTTATAAAGGCCCCCTTTGAATAATTAAGTGAGTCACTTGCACTGGGGTGACCTATCAGCATTTGCACAGTCCTAGAGCCCAACTTGGGCATCATAAGCATGGGACATCTCCTTTATAAAGGCATTTAAAGGGACCCTTCTCCTGTGTCACTTATTACTAAGGCTGGTATAATACACGAATCAAACGTTTCCACAGGGATCAGTTTCCTTCATTTCCTCACCCCTCTCCCCCTCCCTCCCACTCTCCTTCTCTTCCTCCCTTCTTTCCTCCCTCCCTCTTTCTTTTAATCCTCACCCAAGGTTATATTTTATTTATTTTGAGAGAGACAGAGAGACACAGAGAGAAAGACAGAGAGAGATGGCTTCCCACTGGCGATTGAACCTGCAATCTAGGTGCCCTGACTAGGAATCAAACCAGACACCTTTTGTGTGTGTGTGTGTGTGTGTGTGTGTGTGTGTACAGAATAACACTCTAACCCCATGGTCGGCAAACTGAGCTTGAGAGTCACATGCGGCTCTTTGGCCCCTTGAGTGTGGCTCTTCCACAAAATACCACGGCCTGGGTGAGTCTATTTTGAAGAAGTAGCATTAGAAGAAGTTTAAGTTTAAAAAAATTGACTCTCAAAAGTAATTTCAATCGTTGTAATGATATTTGGCTCTGTTGACTAATGAGTTTGCCGACCACTGCTCTAACCAACTGAGCCACCTGGCAAGGGTGGGTCAGTTTTTCTTTAAGCAAGTCTTAAGAATGTTTCTGGAAGGCAAATAAATCTCTGTTGAAAACTGAGGACTTTTGGTTTTCTTAGGCAGAATAAATGTGTGCCACTTATAAAAGCTCTGAGTCAGGGCTGAGGATGATTAAGTGTATTGCAATTGTTAAATAAATAGGACAAGTCAATTGATTCTTATCTATGGGATACAGGAGTCTATCTTGCAAAATCAGCTAATATGCCTAATCATACACAGAAGTTAGGACACTTTTATGTGGACATCAATAATAAGTCATTTTTATGAAATGCACATACAGGGTTTTCTTTTATTTTGCTCACAAAAATTTCCTCCTATATGTTTCATCTTTGACAACACAGCAGAGGCCTGCAAGGTTTCTCACTTATTTTCTGGCTCATTACATAGATCAGTTGCTGGGAAATGCCACAAGGACATTTCTCTATATTTACTTGAATTGCTTATATAAATTGCACCATCATATCAGGATATAAAGTTCCATAGGAATCTGTAGTTTATGTACCTGTCTTACATGAGACTTTGGAGTTTCATTATTTCCCCTTTTGCGATAAAATATGATATAGTGAGATTGGTCCAACCATCTCTAGACAAAACCATCTTGGCCAAAACTTCAGAGGTGTTACATTTCCCCCCTATTGCTTTTCATATGGTCATAGTAAAAAGTGGACAGGTAAAATGAAACTGAGATGTGAATGAACATATTAGAGGTAGAAGAATACTGAATATGCAATTCAAAAATCTGGATTTTCTTTGCTTCTAATTTCTTTGGCAGACCCCTAGATCAGCTGAGTTGCATTGGGCAAACCATAGTTAATCTGGGCTAAGGAGTTCTCACTTGCCAGATGGGTGTGTTGGCACAAGGACAGCAACACTTGACAGGTGCATCATCTCTTGCTTGTCCTGCATCCATGCTGGATGGTGTGAACCAGCCGTAGCTCCAGTGCCCACAGAGCCACTGTCTAGCTTCATTGTACTTTCCAACATGGGGGTCTAGGTAGTAATTCCAAATGATTAATTAAATGTAGTATAAAACCAAGTTGCCATTCTGGTGATACGATTGATGGTCTCTCTCCAGCTCCCCTTAATGAGCTGAAATGTGAAGCTGTCCTATAGATTTTTTTTTATTGATGCAAAAGACAACTGGGGAGCAGAATACTTAATGAAAAAGAAGGACTTCCTGATAATAAAAATTTAGCAGCTTAGGAAAGAAAATATGGGTGAGAACAGATGGGTGGTTGAGGTTTCCTCTATGTCCTGCAAATTATACACCTTAAATATTATCCATACTATTTTCCTTTTCTTTCAAATCTCATCCTACTAAGCATTTAAAAACTAAAGAACTGCAGTTGCTAGCTTATGGTTAAAAGTTTTCCTATTTAAAGATTGAATAAAAATTATTTTTTTAAAAAAAATTTAAATTTAAATTCTGTCCACTATTTGATAAGTATCTTAAGAATCTCTGCAGAAATAACTACATTCCACCCCACTTTTGGGGATGGTGGGTAAGAGAAGAATTTCTAAAATATGTAGTTCCAGTAAAATAGACATGCTTATATATTTTAATTTTTCCTTTTTGTGTTCTGACGATGTGGAAAAACCCAGTTAAAATACTGCTGAATTATTTATAGTATCATTTAAATCTTTGTATTGAAAGACAACAGATATTTCTACTCTGGGCATGATTAATGTATTTCATATTAAACAGTAAATAACAAAATAGACCCTTAATGTTGTTTATTACTTTATGATAGAAAAATATTGTCTAATATGTTTGTCTTATGTGATTACCTTTTCATTTCTGTAATCAATCAGGAGCCTGCCATACTTTAAAATAATCTCATTTTAGGGAAAGTGGCTACGCTGAATGCTCAAGGTCACATCTCTAGAATGCCCTAGAGCAAAAACTTGAATCTTAGTTTCTTGACCCTCTCTTCTGAGCACTTTTGGCTACATTATATCTTTAAAAATATATTTTTTTAATTAAGTTACTTTGAGAAAAAAATAAATACACATTAAAAAGGAATGTATTCTAATTGAGACACAATTGAGGGAATATTAAAAACTGCAAACTTTGCACAGGTGGCATGTTCTTTTTTAATATGTTTTATTTATTTTACAGAAAGGAATGGAGAGGGATAGAGAGTTAGAAACATCCACGAGAGAGAAAGATCAATCAGCTGCCTCCTTCACACTCCCCACTGGGGATGTGTCCGAAACCAAGGTACATGCCCTTGACCAAAATCAAACCTGGGACCTTTCAGTCCACAGGCCAGTGCTCTATCCACTGAGCCAAACTGGTTAGGGCTGGCATGCTCTTTGTATTTGCTGTTAACCATGTAAACACATATAAGAAAACTCCCATCCTACACACACACACACACACACACACACACACACCTCTTCTCTAATCCAAATTCCTATTATCTGTCTTCTCTTTGTCAGGGGAAGTATTAAAACTGATCACAAGAAACATGTATTCTCAGGTTGCCATTTATCTTGTACATACTGAAATATTTGTTTATTTTCTCTTTTGATGCAATCGCAGCCTTTTGTACATTATGGCAGCATCAAAGAAAACAGCTGTGTTTTGTTTTGTTCTGTTTTGTTTTCACATGCCTCTTCATTTCTCTCAAACTCCAGCTCCCCTTTAAACTCAATTTTGACAAATGGCTCATGTAATAATATAATAACACTAGGGGCTCGGTGCACGAAATTTGTACACTGAAGCAGGGGATACCTCAACCCAGCCTGCACCTCTCACATACTGTGAGCTCTCAGGGAATGTCCTACTGTGGTGACGGGGCTGATCAGGGGAAGGCACTGCAGCCACCAAGGTGTTTTTATCAACACGGACTCGAGTCCCTTCACCATGAAAAAATGACAACTTCCTTTAGGCATTTTCAAGATGTGTCTTTCATAGGATATGATATTTCTTTCTTCTTCTTTTTTTTTATCCTCATCTGAGGGTATGTTTCCATTGATTTTTAGAGAATGTGGAAGAGTAAGAAAAAGACAGAGAGAAACATCAAAGTGAGAAGAGCACTTTCATTGGTTGCCTCCTTCATGAGCCTTGACCTGGGCCCCAGCCAGGGAAGGAGGTTGCAACCTAGGTACATTCCCTTGATCAGAATTGAACTGGGATCCTGTGGTCTGCAGGCCTAAGCATTATCCACTGAGCCAAACTGGCTAGGACAGGATATAACATTTCTAAGCCCTCTAGCAGAGGATCTCGTTCTTTTTTGTTTGTTTGTTTGTTTGTTTTTTCCTTTTCTCCAAGAGTATGGTAGAAAAACCCCAGATCACCTTTTTGGATTCTTTTTTTTAAAAAAAAATATATTTTATTGATATTTTACAGAGAGGAAGAGAGAGAGATAGAGAGCTAGAAACATCGATGAGAGAGAAACATCGACCAGCTGCCTCTTGCACACCCCCTACCGGGGATGTGCCCGCAACCAATGTACATGCCCTTGGCCGGAATCGAACCCGGGACCCTTCAGTCCGCAGACCGACGCTCTACCACTGAGCCAAACCGACCTCGGCACCTTTTTGGATTCTTATACCCAAGTTACTAAGAATATTACCAGTAGCATACAGGGAGCTTAGCCAATGAGTGATCAGAAAATATATTTCCTCTGCAGCTCACCCTGATTGCCTCTGATCTTGGGATCAACCCCTGCCAAGGCCTAAAACCTCCAGGCCTGGGTAGGAGGCCCCAGCTCCCTCTGATAGCCTGATTGCCTGGCTCTATCCCAGCCCAGGCTCCAAGCCTATGGCTGTAGCTTGGGGCTTGGGCCCTGGCTCAGGCCCTTCCCAGGTTGCTCAGGACCCATGGGGGCCTACCTTGGGGTGACCTGGGTGCTGAGAAAGTTCCCAGGACCCAGGCTGCTGGGTACCTAGATATGAAAAATAACCTCCATCTTTGTTGGGTTGATTTGCATACTCTGATTAGCTGTGGGCATGTTTGTCTAATATTAGGTATGATCACCCCAAACAAGCTCACTCCTCATGGTCATACCAAAATCCTTGTTGCCAGGGGCCTGTAAATTTTCCTGTCTCTCCATTGGGATTTGACCCATATTAAATACTGACCATATTTGTTGACTTGAATGGAGAACCCCTTTCTATAAAGGAATAAATATGTGTGAAAAAGGAAGTACCATAATGAAAAGAGTCTAAGTATTGGAAGTGGACAGAGTGAGGGATTTACTTCTGGCATCATTATTTATGAGCTTGTCTTATTCAAATACTTTAACTTTAAAATTTTTTTATTGTTAAAAGTATTACAAAAAGTAGTACATATGTCTCCCTTTTCCGCCATTGACCCTCCCCTAGCCTCCTCTATTTCCTAGCACATACCCTCACCCCACCCTGCAGTGTCTTGCATCCATTGGCTATGCTTGTATACATGCATACAAGTCCTTCAGTTGATCTCTTACCTCCCACCCCTTAAACTCTCCCAAGCCTTCCCACTGTAGTTTGACAGTCTGTTTGATGGTTCTTTGCCTCTGTATCTATTTTTATTCATCAGGTTATACTGTTCTTTATATTCCACAAATGAGTGAGATCATGTGGTATTTTTCTTTCACTGACTGGCTTGTTTCACTTAGCATAATGCTCTATAAATTCAATGCAGTCCCCATTAAAATACCAATGGCATACTTCAAAGACCTAGAACAAACTCTCCAAAAATTCATCTAGAATAAAAAAAGACTCTGAATAGCTGCAACAATCTTGAGAAAGAAGAACAATGTTGGAGGGATCACAATACCAGACATCAAGCTATACTATAAAGCCACTGTTCTCAAAACTGCCTGGTACTGGCACAAGAACAGACATATAGACCAGTGGAACAGAACAGAGAACCCAGAAATTGACCCAAGCCATTATGCTCAATTAATAGTTGACAAAGGAGGCAAGAGCATACAATAGAGTCAAGATAGTCTCTTCAACAAATGGTGTTGGAAAAATTGGACAGATACATGCAAAAAATAAAACTAGACCACCAACTTACACCATGCACAAAAATAAACTCAAAATTGATAAAGGACTTAAACATAAGATGGGAAATCATAAAAATCTTAGAATAAGCCATAGGCAACAAAATAGGAGATATTTGTCATAGCTATATCTTTACCAATACAGCTCCTAGGGCAATGGAAACTAAGGAGAAAATAAACAAATGGGACTACAAAAAAATAAAAAGGTTCTGCACAGCAAAAGAAACCATCAACAAAACAACAAGAAAGCCCACTACTTGGGAGAACATATCTGCCAATGTTATCTTTGATAAGGGCTTAATCTCCAAAATTTATAGAGAACTCATACAACTTAACAAAAGGAAGATAATCCAATCAAAAAATGGTCAAAAACACTTTTTAAAAGAGGACATACAAAAAACCAAAACACATATGAAAATATGCTCAGTCACTAATCATCTAAGACAGTGTTTCCCAAACTTTTGACATATGTGTACCCCTTCTATAATTTTCGTAATGCTGAGTACCCCTCTCAAAAAAAATGGATGTATTTTAATAACAATAAAAATATATTTATTTTTCTTTTTTTGGTACACACACAAAATAATAATAAACGAAAAATAAAATTATTTTTAATAAAATATAAATAAAAGTTATATTATAAATAACATTTATTCGCACACCGGACCATCTCACGTTTCATAAGACTGTCTTGACTTGACTCATGAGATTGTAGAATTAGGCGCAGCTAAGCACGGTGCAGTGTATATCCCCACCAAACTCCGGTGCAACTCGTATCCCCATCAAACTCTTCCCGTACCTGTGGGGGTACCACACTTTGGAAAACACTGATCTAAGAGATGCAAATAAAAACAACAATGAGGTACTACCTCACACCTGTCAGAATGGCTATCATCAACAAACAACAAGTGCTGGAGAAGATGCAGAGAAAAAGGAACCCTAGTGCACTACTGCTGGGAATGCAGACTAGTGCAGCCACTGTGGAAAACAGTATGGCATTTCCTCAAAAAATTAAAAATAGAACTGCCATTTGACCCAATAATACCACTTCTTGGAATATATCCCAAGAAACTAGAAACAACTCTCAGAAAGGATATATGAACCCCTTTGTTCACAGCAGCACAATTTACAATACCTAAGATTTGGAAGCAGCCCATGTGCCCATCAGCAGATGAGTGGATTAGAAAACTGTGGTACATCCACACAATGTAATACTATGTTACTATAAAAAAGAAGGAATTCTTACCATTTACTTTAACTTTTTGAGATTCAGCTTTCCTATCTGGAAAATAGGAATAATATTATTTAAAAAATTAAAATAGAGAGTTAGAAACATTATTGAAAGAGAAATATTGATCAGCCACCTCCTGCACACCTCCTGCTGGGGATGTGCCTGCAACCAAAGTACATGTCCTTGACCGGAATTGAATCTTGGACCTTTCAGTCCACAGGCTAACACTCTATCCACTGAGCCAAAGCAGTTAGGGCAGGAATAATATTCTTACTCAAGAGCAATTAACAAAGTTCCTGATGCATAACAGATGCTCAAAAGTGGTTGTGATTGTTACTATATTATTGTTACTAATATTTATTAGATAGCAAAAATCTCAAATATGAAAAAGTCATAGACTTGGGCTATTTCTGTTTTTACTGAGTTGGGGATTAATCATTTCTTCTAAGCCTTAGAGTTTAAGAGATAGAGTCTATAAGATATAATCCTGTGCTAGTATATTGAGTAAAATTGGATTTATTATATGGATCAAATTTATACTGACCCAAAGTAGTAATCTGCCAAATTGCCCTCCTTAGGAGAACTAGTTAGTACAAAGAACAAAGGAAAATCCACCATCTCCTATTTTAATTGAATTTTAATGTAAAAGTCTATGAACAAATGGTGTTCACTGTATGGGATTTTCTGTATGTCCTGCATAACTAAGGAGAACTACTTATGGTGACAGAGGTACACTGAGGTCAGTGAGATCTCCCTTTCTGGTTTACCTTTACAGATTTAAGTGTTTCTCACCCTATCAGATATTTAGACTCAGAATCATTTATTCATTCATTCTTGATTTTATTCAAAAGCAATCATTGTTTTTAGACTCTATAGCAATAATATATCAGCTATATAATTGTAAGATAGTTACTTTGCTCATTTTGCAAACCCTGGAAGAAAAAAGAAAACTTGGATATAGGCTCTGCCTTCATGTTGCTTAATGTCTAGTTGGAAAAGATGAACATAAATAAACGAGAGTAATGAATTGTTAGATATTCTGACTAAAGAACAGTGAGAGTATGAAAGGCAGAAATAGTTAATCCCCAATTCCTTACATTGAATTCAAGGTCCTTTGTGATCTTGCACCAGCCTTATATTTTAGCTTTATCCTTCACCATTTTTCCTGCCCAACCCTACATCCCATAAATATACATAAGCACCCCACAGGTATTAAACTGTATTAATTACCATCATATATTAAATTATATTTTTCTGTATGCCCATGAACAGTTGCAAAATGTTAATTTTAGGATGATCTGAAAGTATCTCTATCTTACTAGACAGCCTAGATCTTGGCTGAAGTTTAAATCTAGGCATCAGTAGGGGAAAAAAAATCTTCCAGACCTGATATTACTTCTTAAGAAAATAATTGCTGCATTGGCCTGTGTGGCTTAGTTGGTTAGAGTGTTATCTTATGCACTGCAGGGTTGTGGGTTTGATTTCCAGTCAGGTCATATACCTAGGTTGCAGGTTTGATCCCTGGTTAGGGTGTGTATGAGAGGCAACTGATGATTATTTCTCTCTCACATTGATCTTTTTCTTTCTTTCTCCATTCCTCTCTTTCTAAAAATCAAGAAGCATGTCATATATATATATATATATATATATATATATATATATATATATATATATATATCAGGGATCAAAATCACCTCAGGGTGAGGAGCATGAGCATACTAACTCTCAGCATAACCTTTTTTTTTCCCAGTAGGGCAACTGTGGGCAATAGGCCTGAAAATGACTTCTATGTTGTACCCACCACAGATTTTTTACTCTTGCACCTGGTGTGAATAGGCTGGTAAACAACTCTGTGCCCTGATCTCAAGAGACATGTTCTGCAGATACATAGTCTCAGAGGAACACTACATTTTTAATGCTAGGCTTGTAAGTACACCTCTGTGTCAGGGGAATTCAAGCCTGACAAATCTCTTTACTCTTCATTTATTCTACAAACAATTTTTGATTACTTAGTATGTGTTAGGTAATGCTTGAAGAAATAGCCCAAGTTTCTGCATAAACATGGATAACTACTAACCACCCTTGAGCTCTCCCTCACTGGGACGACATGGTGAAAGCCATGCCCAGGTTTTGATGGTCAAGTTCACAGCTGCTGGCTAACCAGTGATGTACATACTAAAGTTCTGGCTGTTTTTCTTGAGGACAACAAGGACACTTTTACATTGTTACAGAAGGGTTTCTTTTAGACTCTATTATTATTATCATTGGTTCCAATGTGAGATTTGTCAAAGGAAGCCAGCGTGGCTGAAATTAGCCCTTATTTGAGGCTCTTCCACAAAATATAATTTATAAAATGTAAAAAAAAAAAAATCACCATATATATCTGGCTCACTTTGACTGATGGTACCAAACTTCACAAAGATTGTAAGGATGTCCTGTGGTGACATGTAGAAAATCAGGTCAGGAAGTACTTGCATTACTGCTAGGCTGAATCCCTAGTTTGGGAAAAGTGAGGGCCAAACAGAAAGTTAAGCTCTCCGGTTGGTGTAGAAATGGTTCAGAGAGATTCTGGAGTCTTTTAGTCTCATATTTCTAGGGAATGTTCAAATCAAAAAGAATTACTTAATTATCATTTTAGATAACACAGCAAAATGATGTAATGAGGGCCGAAACACATACTAGTATAGCCACCGCACCCCAACATCTTGGCAGACTATATCTCTGAGCCAGCCATGCGTGGGTGCAGAAGGATTCATTTGCCAAAGAAGTCTTGTAGGGTGGGGGCAGAAAGGAGATGTTTCATACCCTACAAAGGGGCCATGACCCTGGAATGTAGAGAAGAGGTTAGACAGAGGGCAGCACTTAAAGTGAAAGCTGTGAATTGAGATTTAATGGAAGAAGTTAGTTTTCTGAGAAGTGATGCGCACTAAAAAAAACCCAGTTGGTTTCTACATTTCTCTCACATACTCAAAGGCGTAGAAATTAAACAGAAGTAGATTCTATTGCTTTCATTATTTATACGACCTTGAGCAAGTTCTTTAACCTTTGTAGAGGTGAGTTTTCTCATCTGTGAAATAAGGAGATTGAATTAAGCAATCTTTAAGATCCCTTGCAGCTCTGGTATCTATGAGATTAAAAGCACTGATACAGGAATTAGAAATGTTATCTATCCATTTACCTTCTCCCCAACAAAAACAAAGCAAACAAATAAAAATAGACTGTATCCCAGATAGAAATTCCACACTCACATAATTATACTGATAATAGGTTATTAAAAATACTTCAAACACTCCTTTTTTATATATAGGTTAAAAAATAACTCAGCAGGGTGGCATCCCTTAAAGTCTGCCATGGATTTGATTATGGAGCTAGCTCCTCCCTGCCTCCCCATGTGCTATGTCTCTGCTGCTTTCCTATTCTATCTGAAGGGGTCTGGTTCTCCGGGAGAATGACTCTCAGCTTAATGCCTTTGTGCACCAGCCTCCTTCTTCCCCCTGGCTAATTCTTGCACATGCTTTAGGACTCACCATGATAACAGATTCTATCAGAAAATCTAGCGTTCCAGACACTTTATTACCCCCAAAAAACAAAACAAAATAATCTTATTGAGTCAACCCTAACTCTTTTGCTATCTATGATCTGGACCTATTCCATTATTTTAATTTTTTTAAATATATATTTTTTATTGATTTTTTACAGAGAGGAAGGGAGAGAGATAGAGAGCTAGAAATGTCAATGAGAGAGAAACATTGACCAGCTGCCTCTTGCACACCCCCTAATGGGGATGTGCCTGCAACCAAGGTACATGCCCTTGACCAGAATCGAACCTGGGACCTTTCAGTCCGCAGACTGATGCTCTACCACTGAGCCAAACCGGTGTAGGCCCATTATTTTAATTTTTTAATTGTTTATTCAGCTTTCTCACCCACTAGTCTATGAACTCCTTGAGGGTACAAGTCCTCTTATTTATATTTGAGTTGCAAAGATGAGCACTTTGCTTGGCACTAGGAGGTACTCAATTAATGTTTCTGAATAAATAAATAAATTAATAAATTAATTAATTAACACTATTCAGGGAAAGATTCAGAGACAAAGCAAAATCTTTAAAAGACAACCCAAACACGTGTCTACTTTTTCTAATGGTCTATTGCAAATGAGAGCTCTGTCACTTTCCCATTGGGAAGACTCTAACAGCAGAAGTAATACTAATCACTTCTCATTTGCATGCAATTGCCAATTTTCCTGAGCCATGTTTGGCCGGTAGTGATCGAGTTTAATCTGGTCCCATTCATTGGAGAGTATTCCATTCTAATAGCTGCCTTGCCGTAAGTTGGAAATGCATCACGCACAAGCTACTTATTTCTGCACCATAAACTTCTAATGTTTCTTTACGTTGATGAGGGTTTGCGGTTTTTAAAGTTGGGAGATGAAACGAATATTCTTTCCTTTTAAGCGATGTCTTAGCTTGCTCCCTCCTCTTGTGCCACCCCCCTGTTCTAGTGCTTAGTGGAAACCCTGGATTTCTGAAGTTAGCAGATCTCTTTTCCAAGGTCAGCCATCCTTGGAGTTTATGCCTCAGGGGAGTTCATGGATCTCAATTTGGGAGCACACTTCAGTTGATCCATACCACCTCTCCCACTCTCAAAAGCTCCTGATACTTCTCCTTCTAATTCTTGGGATGGGGGTGGGGCGCAAGTGCATGATGGGGAGAGGGGTAGAGAATGACCTTCAATACAGAACCAGTGATGATTCAGGGTAGTTAGTGAGATGGGCCTGGAACACAGGAATAATAGGGCACAGTTGTGAGATTCTGTATCCCATGAAGACTACAGTCGAACAAGGAGACAGATAGTTAACTTATAATACAGTATCATAACTGTTGACATAGGGGCAAACACATACTATTTCATACTGTTTCTTGTCTCCTTGACACCTAAGTGGAATGAAATGCAATGTGTAAAATGGGTCTCATGATACCCTAGAATATATTTTTATATATTCCTTCACAAGGCTGGGGCCAAACTGCTTTATCTTATGACTGGTTACAGTTATCAATCCAGGGCAGCTAGATAGGAGGAAAGGATTATAACTGGACTTGACATACCCACTCAGACATCTGCCTTCTTCCTCTGAGTTGCCAAGGTCATAGGGAAGAGAGTCCCATGATCTTGTCCTCCAGGAGCTCACAGTCAGTTGGAAGTTGGAGGAGATAGACATATAACATGTTTGTAGTTTAACTTTTCATGGCCTGATGCAAATATTTATGGGTGAATAGTGAGGACAAGGAGAAGTCTACATAGAAGAGCACGTTGAAGAAATCTACATTCAAGGGGGAGAAGAAGGTTTTATTGAGCAGAATTGGGAGATTAATAGATGTTTAGCAGGATAACAAAATGACAAATTGGCATTTCAGGTGGAATGACTCTGAAATTCCAGACCTTATCCGGTGATTTATAGTGGGTTAGGATCAAAGTTTGTAGTCATTACATGGGCATATGATAGGTATTAGCAATCAAAAGGCTTGGAGTCCGATGGGTGGGTATTGAGAGAGTGAATCCAGGCACTCTTCACTCAAGAAGCACACAAAGCTGCTAGGTGTTGGACACCAGAAAAGTTATAAGGTAAACATCATCTGAACTCTGCAGAGGGGATGACAAAGCAAAATGAGATATTTAGGAGTCACCACCAGAGGGCACCCCAAGGATGAAGGCCACTGAGGAGCTCAGCAGTCATCAGCAGATAGCCACATCTTTTGGCACATGAGGGAATTAAAAAAAAAAAATTAATGTTAGCTTACTGAGAATGTGAAGGGAAATTTTGCTGAAATCCATAGTTTGGGCCAAGAGTACAATTACTCAATCTGCTACAGTTCCTAAGAACTGCTTCAGGTAGGATTGGCTCAGAGGGTACAGGGAAGCAAGGAGAGACTCACACCTGGAGGCATGGGTGGCAGAGGCAAAAGATGACGTTTCCTTAAAACACCACTTCTTAGAGGAACAGAATGAGTCCCAGATTCTTTCTACTTGAACATGTTAGAATAGGCCTCCTCAAGATGCATTACTTTGGTATATGAATTATTTTCAACTGAATGTGGTTGACACCTGTGGACTCAGAAGACACTTCTGCCCCTCCCTTAAATCCTTAGAAGAATCTAAATTGGGTATCTTACCCATAATAAGGGTGATTACCAGAAATAACCTTTTATGATCCATCTATGTGGTAGGGCAAATATCTAATTACTGAGCATTTGTTCTTTTTATCATCTTGCAAATTACCCACCTTCCCTCTGAAGCCAGAGACCACTTACCTCATTCCTCAGCTCAGGATGTCATATAAGCCTCATTTTACCATTTTGTTTCTAAACATCTCATGTATGTACAGTTTCTGCATGCACTAAGTGAAATTTGATGTTTTCCCTGATAATTTAATTATGAGACCAGCCAAAAGAACCTGGGAGGGTAGATAAAATTTTTCTTCCCCAACAGCCATAAGCTCAAACTCATTGTGTGGCCAGCTGGGACTTTCAAATTGGATTCATGTTCCCTCCCTCTTTACCACTATTGTCTTTGACAGGAACCTCTGAGAAATGTTTTCAGACCACTCCCAGGCTCATTCCTATCTCCAGGGCTTTGGTTTTGCCTTCTCTTTTAATTGAAATGGCTGGAATGGCTTCCACACTTTTTATGTAATGGTATCCATCATGAAAGACCCAGTCAAAGCCTATCCTCACCAACTCTTACCTCTGTTTATTTTCTTCAAAGCATTTCCAGCAGACACCAACTACACACACTAATATCTTTTCTTATTCTAAAAGCACTTAGAGACAGAATCATACCATTTGATGTGTAATTATTCCACACTGGCTTTGAGGTTATTGGCACTATTTTGAATATATAGTGCGCTACTGTGGCTTGTTTTCTCCCCCCCTCCCCCCCGATATTGTCATCCATTCCCTAGTCTACCTAGCACAGCAATGGGAAACCACATGGGGCTGAAATAAAGGCATGCAAATTTTCCAGGTGCTTGAAGTAGTTTAAAAAGGTAGATTTGAGTTCCACTGGACAAGAAATGCCTTCTTTTGGGCTTAAAAATTGTTAGGGCCTTCTTGAAGTTCTAAGTAGTTATATCAGTTTTCATAGTTCATGATTTTTTCTTTCTTTATTTTTTTTTTTTTTACCAATCACAGTCATTTTTGACATTTTCTATTATATTTTGTGTGAGTTTGTGGCTTTCATTTCCCTTTAAAAATGTCAACAACAAAGCTTGGAGCAGAGTAAGGCAGCAATGACAGGTTACAAGCATAAAGTTTATTTCCCCTTTCTAGTTCAAAGCATTTGCTCTAGTAGGTTATGCAATTTAGACTTCAAGCCATTTGGGAGCCTGAGAATTTTAAAATCATTCTCATGCTTGGTCTGAGAACTGAAGCTTTCTCTAAATGAATAAGAGAAATAGTTGGCTTTTATGATGATTTTAAGTGGAAATAAAAGTCTATCAATGACAGTGTTGATTTTTAAGAGGCTTGGGTCATGAAAGTTGGAGGTTCATGGTCACCCTGTCCAGCTCTTTTCATTTCCACAGCTCTGGAGACATATGTTGTTACTATCTGATTTTGTAGGAGTCTAAAAATCCATCAAAATTGTCTGTGACATGGGAAACAAAAATCAAAATGTGACACTTTGGGAGAGGTGACAACTATGGTCACAGTCGCTAAATGTTATCACATTTGTCAATTTACAAAACTGCCTAAGGCAGCCTGGGACAGCAAGAGGCCTGGATGGGTAGGCTTGGTATGAATCCATCCACCACGTTTTAGCCTTGGGACTGAGAACAAGTCACTTAATCTTTTTGAACATCAGTTCATCAGTACAATGCAAGATGATAATTACAATCACTCTACAAAATAATTTATGTTTATTAAGGTCTAGCACAACATCTGGCACTAGGAGATGCGGTCGTTAGCAGCTATTATTTCAAAGAATATTTCAGAGGCAGCATGATATTGGGGACAGAACAGAGGCTTTGGCGCAAGATCTGCTTTTCAATTCCCGTTCCTTTACTTATTATCAGCAAAAGTTAGTAAATTATGTATGATCTTTGCACTTCAGCTTCCTCATTTGTAAATGGAGTAATAAGAGTTCCAACTTTAAAGGGCTGTTACATGGATTGAAGGAACAAAGCATGTAAACAGACAGTAAGCCCTGAGTATACTGTCTGGCACAGAGTAAACGTATAAAAAGTAGTTGCCGTTCTTGTTATTATTTTATTTGATGTCCAAATCTTAAAGAATGAAAAATAATATTTAAGTCTGTTCCTCTCTAATATATCAAAAGGAATCAAAGGTGAAGATATGAGGAGTCAGGGAGAGGGTTTTACCACTGATAAATTGGTTATCCTCATCCCCTATCCCCAGCCCAAATGCAGGCCTAATCTGTAGCATTTGCTGATTTCCATGGTGTAAATTCACTCACTCCTTCCACTCAAATTGCCAATGTGACCTGAATGAACATGGTGCTGAGAGGACATAAGCAACTATTTTAGTAGGTAGGAGCTGCCTGCAGCTGGGTTTTCCCTCTTCCTGACCCCAAATAATACAGGAGAGCTATAAAATTTCATCTCCTGGGTTGCTCCATGGAATATACCAAACAAGGACCCCCAAGTCATGACTGGGAATTCTGACTAGATCCTGTACTCACAGGACTGGGAATGAGGAGACTTGGATTCTAGTCCTGACTCTGCAGGAACACTCTGACCTTAGAAAAATTATTTGAATTTAACTAAGTTTGACCCTACAGACTTTTTCTTACACTAAAAGCCATTACTCAATTATTCCAAAGATATACTTTTTCCATTGCTTTATTATAATCTTTGTAACTTGAGACAGACTGGAGAGACCATGAATTTTTAACAAGCTCTGTTAAGGAAAAAAAAAAAAAGAATATTTATCTTTCTTTATAGGTCCTGATGAATATTTGTTCTCTGAAAGGGACACTGTTGGTCATTACAAGAGTGTATTCTGAAAATGGCCCTGCTAGTGATTAGATTAAAGCAGGTTTTGCCTTCCTCTCAGGGATATTACATGGTTTTATTGTGATAATACAGCACAGAAATACAGTTTCAAGTGCCACTGCCTTTTAAGATGTTGTCTTAAACAGGTCTTTTCTATGTTACAAAAACATCATTATGTTAAAATAAGTAGGTTTATTTATTTTTAAACATGTACTATAAGCTTTAATGTGTGTTGCTTACAATATGTACCTATGAAATAAATGATGATTCCATGCAAAATGATGCAATATTTTAAATAATGAATGATCTATACTTTACTATCAGGAATATACAAATCAGTGCTTTGCAAGAAATGTTAGGAAACATATGGAATTAAAACTTAATATGAATTCATTTTACTTTCTTTTATGCAAACATGCCATTAGACATTTCAGCATTCCTGGCACTAAAATATTTAGAATACACTGAAGCAGCCGAAAAAGTTTGGCTTAGTGGATAGAGTGTCGGTCTTCGGACTGAAAGGTCCCAGGTTGGATTTCAGTCAAGGGCATGTACCTTGGTTGTGGGCACACCCCAGTGGGGAGTGTGCATGAGGCAGCTGATCGATATTTCTCTCTCATCGATGTTCCTTCCTCTCAGTAGAAAATCAATAAAATATATTTTAAAAAATACAATACACTGAAATAGAAACATCTTTATAAAAACATAGAAAAATTCTCTTTGATTAAATTCTAAATGAAGAATTTAAAAGGATGTAAAATTATTAATAAGTAATTCATGGGCTTAGAAATTTATACCAAAAAAATCCATCAATTGTTTCCCTCTCCTTTTCTTTTTTTTGCATCAGCAATGCTTAAAATCTTGATCTTGGCAACACCAAAGCAATCCATTGATTGTGTTACTTCCGACTTTCACTGAACAATTTGCCAATGGTTAGGATTGACCAAACATATTACTGGGGGCTCATTCATTGCACAAATATTTGTTGCACATATACTATGTAAGGTACTGTTAAACAGGGTAGGGATATAAAGTTGGATCAGACATAAATTCTGTAGTAAGTTGAATAGTAGCCCCCCAACAAGAAACACCCAAGTGCTAACTCCAAATAGCGGTGATGTTACTTAATTTGAAAAAAAAAAAAGACTCTTTGCATGTAGTATAATTAATAATCTTGGGTTGAGGGGAATCACGAGTTATCCAGGTGGGCCCTAAATACATTGATAAGTGTCTTTATGAGAGGAAGGCAGAAGGAGACTTGACACAGACAGAATAGGAGGCAATGCAACCAAGGAGGCAGAGTTTAAAGTGATGTGGCCACAAGTCAAATAATATCACCATCCATCTGATCTTCAAAAAGGAAGGAAATTGATTCTACCCTGGAGCCTTAAGAGGGGGTACAGCTTTGCTAACACCTTGGTTTTAAACTTCTGGCCTCCATAACTGCGACAGAATAAATTTATGTTGCTTACACTACCAAATATGTGGTACTTTGCTATGTTAGCCTCAGGAAACTAATATGGATCCTGTCTCCAGGGAAGATAGCATATTTATTTCTACATTATACTATCACTTTAAGATGGACGAAGATAGGAATTTAAAGAAGAAGAGAATGCTTTTCATTGGAGGCAACCATACATATTTACTAGAGGAAGAAGTATTTGAGAATCCTCTTAAAAATGAATAGGATTGATTTAGAAAGATAAGGCTGATTACAGTGTGCTAGAGGGTGGTGGCGCATGGGGATGACTGGCATAGATGCGTGTCGGGTGGAGGTGGACAATGTGTTCCAGGCAGAAGAAAGCTCACAATCGAAGCCTCCGGGCTCTAAGGTGAGAGAACTGTGTAAGGAGGGAGGAGTTAGTTGGGAAGGGAAGACTGGAACCAGAGTTTTGTGTGTCCATGGACTTCATTCTATAATCTATAAGCAATTTGGAATTAGGTTTTAAGAAGGAGGATGCTGGGGTCAGAATGATGTTCAAGAGGGATTTCTGGCCAAGGTATGATTTAGATGGAAAAAAGTGATGGGGATGTGAAGAGACTATTAGGAGGAAATTAAATTAGTCTAAAAAAGTGGATCATTAAGTGCTCCCCCAAATCCATGATGAAGTTTTAATCTCCAATGCCTCAGAAAGTAACTATTTGAAGATAAGCCCTTTAAACAGGTAATTAAAGTAAAATGAGATCATATGGGTGGGCCGTAATTCAATATGATTGGTGTCCTTAAAAGAAGAGGAAGTTAGGACACAGACAACACACAGGCCAAGGGGTGACTATGAGACCACATAACAATTAGGTGGCCATCAGCAATCCAAGGAGAAAGGCCTCAGAAACTGAACCTGCTGCACCTTGATTTTGGGCTTCTGGCCATAGTTTCTCCAGTCCCTTGAGAAAATAAATTCCTAGTCTACGGTATTTTGTTGTGGCCGTCCTAGCTAACTGATGCAAGGGCAGTTTTGTGACAAAACACACCATTCTATGTAGATATTTTCTGATGTGTATTATTATTTGCTCTCCTAGATTTAATTGTGCCCAACTTTAACATAAACATATAAGGTGTAATGACCTCCAAAAGGAGGTGCAGCAGTGCCACATTCTAACTTGAAAGCATGGTGCATCCTAAGGCACAAGAACAATACCAATTTTATGGTTGCTGTAAAACTGTCTTTTTTTTTTCCTCTTCAGGATATTAAACAGAATCTCTTCTGGTTCACAAACTTCATAAATTTTGTTTCTGCCTTCTTGATTATAAATAATGATATAGGACCAATGACACCTTCAGGTCTTTGTTGATTGAGTTATGAAATATGCCCCTTGCCTGAGCTTCTGGGCATTCAGACACAGTAATCCATCTTGATCCTCCTCTTTCTAACCTGTCCAACATTTGACCATCAGTCAGGCTAATGCCTGATTAAGTGTATGGGCTTGTCCTGAAGTTGAACAGCAGTTGGGTAGTAAATGAAAAAGATATGGACTATCCCTGTAGTTAATAACCTAGATGTCTAACTGAGAAGAAAACACTGTTGGGAGATCAGGATGGAGTGATATAAAGTGACTCAGTGGAAATACAGCTGTAAGAAGTGGGGGCAGGAGCCCTAACAAATGTCAAATCAGATTGCCCAATGGAGGTTAGTGTGATACTCTGCAGCCCTCTGCAGTGGGGAAATTATGACTTGTGGAAAGTGAAGGAGATCAGAAAAATCTTGATCCCCCCCCCCACCCCATTCACACTTTTTTTTTCCAGGTCTCATAGAAAACACAGCTACTGACTATGTATGCCTGTGTGTGCTGCATGTTATGATAAGCCACGAAGCTGACTAAATCTGCTGAGCATCTAGCTTCTAGCACCACCCAGTGTGTTTTAAGGGAGAAGGAAAGATCCAGGCTCTCAGAGAGGTGATGATCAATCTAGGAGGCAGTTCACATACTCAACACCTTATCAGTCATTGTAAATTAAAGCAAAACAGACTGAGCTGAAGTTGGCCAACTTACTGTTGGGTAGTGTGTGATTATTTCCCAGGATGTGCTTAGCAATAGGCCAAGTGAGAGACCATGAAAGGAGTGAAGACCCATATCTATCCAAAGAGCTCTTGGGTCAGCTAAGTACCCATGCCTTACTTAGATGAAATAGCCAGGTAACAAGAAACAGTTCCTGAAGTAAATGGTGTTCCTATGTGCTTAAGAATTTAGAATTTCAGAAAATTAGAGAACTCTATAATACTGTAGAAGACTTTATGAAAAGGAGGGCTTGGGATATTCATTAATTCATTAAACACACATGCATTTTTTTATTCACTCAGCACATATTATGATTATATACAATGTTCCAGGTTCTGACAAAATGAACAAGGCATTCGTGATTCCTATCTTTATGGAGCTCAGAGTCTAATGTGAGACAAATGTTAGTCACATAATTGCATAGTTATTAAATTATGAATTGGGATAAGTGCCTTGAAAGAAAATTATTAGGTGGAATAGTCTGGAGAAGTAAACAGTGGCAGTGATATTTAATCAAATGTTCAAAGGGTGAGTAGGAGAATCAGGCAGTGGAGGTGGGGAGTGTTTAGGGATAGGACAGAGTGTGCAGAGAGTTGAGGTGGAGAAGGCACTGCCTGCCTGCAGAAGAGCACTAAGCCAGTGCAACTGGAGCACTGAGCAAGGGAGAAGGGCATCTCATGGAGTGAAAAGACCATTCTTATTGCTCACCTTTCTGGGGCCTGGCCATCTTTAAAGATCTATTGAAAGCTATGCATGCTCTTTCTGGAAACATGCTCATCCATTCTTGATTCAGGAAGATTAGATACTATCAGAAGCCTGCCTGTGAACTTCAGAGTAAGAAATCCTGTCTTAGGGACAGATGGCATTGGAACTGGCTCTCCGAAGGAGAAAAGGTTTTGGCACCAGGGAGAGTTGGGAATCAGCAGTGTTTGCAGGATTGCAGGACACCAAGGGTTCTTACTAGGCAGGGTTTTATCAGTCTCCTTCCAGTTCCACTGAATGCTCTGGATCCACAAAAGTCAAGGTGAATAGTGGGGACAAGGATATTTCTATGCTCGTGTGCATCTTGGATTTGCTTGCAATGCTAATAGTTGCACTTGGCCTTTAGATAATGACTATTCTCCTCCCCCTGGCTGAGCTCTCTCTTCCTGATGCAGTTCCTATTAGCACCAGTGAGTCAGTACAGTAGGTGAGGCTGTGGCAGAGAAATAGACTCCATGTGATTGATTTTTCTTTAAAAACATCAGCAGCAATATTAGTGAAGCCTTTGACTACAAACCCATCCTAATGCATTTTTAATTAGTATTTGGTCAGTTAAGTTTCAATAGTTTATAAAATATTTGGGAGGAAATGCCTATTAAAATGAACTTATGTTTGATGGGTTAAACTTTTTTATAAATTTAAAACTACAAACCAGGTGCTTCCTCTGAAGGGGAAATGTGGGCAGCAGGTATGCAAATCCCCCACGGAGACTATTTTCAATATTAATTGTCCTGCTGTGCCTTAAATGGTTTTTGTTTTGGTGTTAAAAGGTTTGTGAAGATTAGATTATTTAAATGACAGAAATCAATTTTCCTGAACTTGAACAGTCTTTTGCAGTCAACCATAAAAAGCCAAAAGGGATGGGAACAAAGGGGAGTTTTATGCTTCTCGTTTTGTTTGTTTGTTTGTTTGTTTGTTTTGTGTGTGTGTGTGTGTGTGTGTGTGTGTGTGTGTGTGTGTGTTTTGTCTACTTCCAGCATGAAAACAAAGTGAGTTGTTAGCACAAAGAAAAGCAGGGTGTGCATGAGAGGAAAAGCAGCAGCTATCAAACCTAATTGTCTTTCTTGGGCAGATGGAGGACTGAGTGGTGAGGGGAATCCAGTTGCGCTGGCTGTGGCTACAAAGCTCATCATAAACTATACTCCCTGAGCTCAGAAGCCCCTTAGTTCCGGTGTTAGGAGGGCTGAGGCAGAAAACGTGAGATAAAAGTGTGCGGCAGGACTGCTCCGAGGAGCAGCTGAAATGTGCTCTGAGGAAAGGGCATGCCTGTCAAACTGAAAGCGCCCTCCTCTTCCCCAGGGTCAGGAGCAAAGTTTGATTTCAGTTCAGTGGATGAGTAAGCCTGTGGCCTACCAAAGACCTGTGCTCAGCTGTGAGCAGGGCTTGTCTTCAGAGAGGTTTCCTTTTCTTTTCTTTTGGTTTTGGCCTGGGAGGGAGGCCTCAGGAATCCATGTCACTGCTGCAGAGCAGGCTGTGTCTTATAGGGGCCCTGATGAAGCAGCCTAATATATAATAGCCCACAGATTTGGTTAAGTGTATTAGACTGGATGGCTTAAACAATAGACATTTATTTTCTCACAGCCTAGAGGGTGAAAGTCTAAGGTCAAGATGTCAGAAGGTTTGGTTCTTCCTGAGACCTTTCTCCTTGGCTTGCAGAGGACCACCTTCTTGATGTTCACAGTGCATGTACCTTTAATGTCTCTTCCTCTTCTTAAAAGGACACCAATCTTACTGAATTGGGGCCCCACCCTTATGACCTCACTTAACTCGAACTGCAACATGCAAGGCCCTATCTTCAAAGATAGTCAAATTAGGAGTAAGAGCCTTTACATACAAATTTGGAGGGATACAATTCAGTCTATAAGAGTGAGTGAATGGATGACTGACTGGATAAAAGGAGGAATAAAAAATATAAGTTTATATTGCTATGAAAACTGACAGAAAGGCAATATTGATTTTGACTTGAATTAGGGACATTTCTTAGGGGATGTGTAATTTGAGCAACACCTGAATAATGGAGAGAACAGAGAGAGGAGGGAGAGATGGAAAGCTATATATTGCAGAGGACACAGAGAACTTTCAGAAGAGTCTAAAGTTAAAAAATTAGCTATAGCCAGTTTGTCTCAGTGGATAGAGTGTCGGGCTGCGAACCGAAGGGTTCTGAGTTCAGTTCTGGTCAAAGGCACATGTGTAGGTTGCAGGCTCAATACCCAGTAAGGGGCATGTAGGAGCAGCCAATCAATGATTCTCTCTGATCATTGATGTTTTATCTCTTTCCCCTCCCCCTTCCTCTCTGAAATAAATAAAAATATATTTTAAAATAAATAAAAATAAAGTAAAAATTATCTACTGTATAATGCTTTTCACACAGGAGAAAGATGGTGAATTGAACAATAAAACCTCATTATATATAAATTACTAAAATACATAAAAGATGTATGTAAAAGATGGCAAAACATGCATATTGGTGTTCATAGAGAGGAGAGAAGAAAATGTACTTAGGAAAAAGAAGGGAGAATGGATCCTTCTCTCCCCTGGGATTCTGCCATCTGTGGAGCCAAGCAGGAAGGCTAGCACTAAGCTTTTTTTATTACTCAGTCATCATTCCTCATGAGAATATGAAAATACATTCAGTTTTTCTCTAAATTGGCAAACAGAGCGTTGGATAATCTAAGTTTGAATGATTTTTTTTCACATTAGAGCTTTACACAAAGACATTTCATTTATTCTTTTAATATTCAAATGATTACTAGTAAATTGGATGAAGAGGCAGAGAGAAATAATTTTGAAGAATAGAGGTGAAGAAAGATGAAATAAAAAGATGAAAGGATACCTAAAAGGAAGACTAACAATGAGAAATGTTCATTTTCAGTGAGGGAGAAGAGCAGAAACAGCAGCAGTTAAATAGGCTTACAAATGGAGTGCTAGTCAAAGCAGGCAAATTGGTTTTGTGAGTTACTCTTATAGCTTCCCTATTGTTTTCATGAGCTATTGAAAGGCTAGACCATGAGGACTGAGGCCTCTCTTAATAGTCTCCACTGGTTAACCTCTGATAACAGTTCTTCAACTACTTTTCCTCATATCCTAAAAGGCTCTTTTCTGAATGAGAGAGAGACAATAGCCCACCTGGAATAGGTTATTCCCTGGCCTTTAACAACAGGAACTGAGCAACATCATCCATAGTCTAGCAGACTGATTCACAATATTATCCCTCCTCTAGTCACACCTGAGCGAAAGGCACTTCCATCATCCAAGCTGATGGTCATGGCAGAGGGTAGAAAGGATACAGACTCCTCTGGGAGACCAGAATTTCAAGGATGGGGACTATTTAGAGGGTGGGAGCATAGCCAGATGGCTGATGTAGTATGAAATCTTCTTGCTAGGCAATGTCAGGGCTCCCTTCTAAACATGATTACCAGAGTTTTACCTTTTCTTTTCCCATTGCAAGCCATTCCACCCATAAGGTGTCTCCATGAAAGACCCATACAATCTTCTTCACTCTCATCCTGCACTGTATCCCTACACATACCCATGGCCTAGGCACTGTTCCCCACACAGTTGGCTTGAGCAATTAAAAAAAAATATTTTTATTGATTTTTCACAGAGAGGAAGGGAGAGAGATAGAGAGCTAGAAACATCGATGAGAGAGATACACCAACCAGCTGCCTCCTGCACACCCCCCATAGGGAATGTGCCCGCAACCAATGCACATGCCCTTGACCGGAATCGAACCTGGGACCTTTCAGTCCGCAGGTCGACGCTCTATCCACTGAGCCAAACCGATTTCGGCGGCTTGAACAATTTTTATATATGATGAGGTTTTATGTTCAATTCCCCATCATTGTCCCCATTATATGTTATAAGGGCCAATTTTTCAAAAGTTTAAATGCTCCTGGTCTTTGAGGAGCTTAACATCCACAGACTATATAATGTAAAAACGTTAAACAAATAAAGTGGTAAAAGCAGTGGTCCCTTTATCATTTCCATGATTCAGGTTAAATTGTAAGGTTGTTCTCATCACTTTTTAAAAATCAAAATCAGGTAAAAACCGGTTCAAAACAAACAAACAAACAAACAAACAAACAAACAAAAACACAAACAAAGTAAAGAAAGACTTGAGGGAAAAGTCATCTTCCAGTGGTAGCTATATAGAGGTAGGGAGTGTCTTTCTCCTGACTTCATTTTGGCTATGGTGGCGGAATATTTTTTTAACCTCAGATAATACTGGGCCGCACTGGTGAGCCATCATTCCTTCCATGGCAGCTTCCTTGTACATTAACTGAAAGCCTCATATCACAGCCATGCTGATTACATTTGCCATATCCAAGAACATTCCTAAGAATGGTACAGAAAAACCTGGCTGATTCACTCACTCAAGGGGACATTAGAAGATTGGTGTCTGGGTAGGAAAACATTAGATGCAGGCCTTGCAAGAGAACGTTCCCAACTGAATTAAAACAGCATTGTTTGTGAAAACAATAGATATTTAGGCGGATCGAGAGGGTTTCTCTGTTTCTCTCCATTTTCCTGTATTGCAGATGTCAGTCTTTTCCCGGTGGGGCTATTTCCATTAGTGCTGCATTTTATTGAGATCACTGCCTCTCACCAGTAGGTTAGAGCCATTAGCGCTCTGATTTTTAGCCATCGTGACCTCTCATTACCAGGGCTGTTCTGCCTCATGATCACATAAAGCCACAATAATAGAATACTGGCATTTAGATTTCATTACAATTCATATTTTGTTTAGCCCCTTTCCTGCCATACACTTTAATTTCTGTGCAGGGCTGAACTGCCTCATTTCCACGGAAATGAAGTTAGACTCAAAGACTACAGGCACTTGGTTCTAGAGGTGGTGGCTGCACACACGCACGTATGTGCACAGAACATTTTGTGTTGTTTTCGTTATCTTTCATAAGAGTAAATAGGAAAACCAATCTTTGCTTTGCTCAATTGTTTTTAATACCGAGAGCCATCACAAGTCAGAGAGCAAGCACATCTGTGTGAATTCTGGGTGGCCTTGATAACCAAAGGCTCCTTTTTATGTGGGTTTTTCCTATGTTGGTTGAATACACAACTTAGATACACACATGCGCACAATCTGTTAAGGGGTGTTTAATTGATCAGTCAGTGCTTCCTGAATGCAGTAACTGTTTTCCCCTCCTTGATTTCCATTGATCTATAAGATAAAGCTATCACATTGGTTTGAGAGTATGGACAAAACTTTAGTTGCATTTTGAAAATATCTTTGTCTTTCTCATTGTGTGCGTGGTTGTATAAAGGATCTCAAAATATGAACACAGTCCTGGATAAAGTAAGCTAATGATGTCATCTGCTGCCCATAGGGGAAATATGTTTTTTTCATTTACATAGCTTGAGAATTATAGAACACCCTGTTGCTACCACACCTGGGGTCATACCACAGGTAAACTCTGACTTTCCTTGAAACACCTTTTGCTGTGACTGCTTATTTCGAGGGCTATGCCTGGGGTCAGGCTGTTGTGGCTACCAGAACACCTGGCTTTCAGAACTTTCGCCTGCTTTGTCTTCGGTTTTATTCAACACTTCAACTTTGATTCTCTTCCTCTCAGCCCTTCATTTAGCTTCCTGCCTAATCATTTTCATCTTGTTGAAGTTTCTCAACTTTGGCCAGTTTGGACTTCAAATAGATCCTTTCCTAATCATTGCCTGGTTCTTTGAATATATTCCGCCAAAAACTTGGGTTCAGGGAAATGTGAGAACTTCTGATCCAAAAACACTGAGAAGAAATATTTTTGGTAAATTTCTGTAAGGTGAAAGGTGGGTAGAAAAGACTGTTGGATAAATAAGTGGAGGGAGTCAGAGTTGAGAGCACACCCAGGGAATGTTTATTATAGAGTTAAAACTCATTTTTCAAAGAATGGTTCCCCCAAAAGGGTGGTGATGAGCATGAGAGCACACCCAGGGAATGTTTATAATAGAGTTAAAACTCATTTTTCAAAGAATGATTCCCCTAAAAGGGTAGGATGAGGAATAGAAATTAAGGTGATTGTTTGGAAACCTGTCTCCTAAAGGGCCATAGGAGTCAACCTTCTCAGCGCAACATTTGCCTCTTGATTGAAGCATAAAATTTCCCTGAGAAGAAGTAGAAACCTCTAAGTGAGAGTGCCTTCAGCAGTCTTTCCTTTATGTTCATTTATTTATTTTCACGTGTGGGTTCTCATGCTGCCTGCTTCTGATCCACATGTGCATCACAATGAAAGCTTGCTAGTCAACAAGCCTGCAGGGGAGGGGAGTTAGGGGCAACCAGGCCATCAGCGGAGGGAAGTTAGGGGTGACCAGGCTGGCAAGGGAGGGCAGTGTAGGGGCAATCGGCTGACAGAGGAGCAGTTAGATGTCAATCATGCTGGCAGGGGAATGGTTAGGGGGTGATCAGGTTGGAAGGCAGAATCTATTAGGGCAATCAGGCAGGCAGGCAGGTAAATAGTTGGGAGCCAGCCGTCCTGGATTGTGAGAGGAATGTCTTACTGCCCATTTAGACCCTATCCCTTGAGGGGTCCCAGATTGGAGAGGGTACAGGCTGGGCTGAGGGACATACCCTCCCATGCATGAATTTTGTGCACCAGACCTCTAGTATTAAATATAATATAAATGTTAGATATAAAATATCCTATCTAATAAAAGGGTAACATGGAAATTGATTGTTACTCCACGACAAAAAATGGCTGCCTCCATGTGGTCAAAGATGGCTGCCCCCATGTGGACACAAGATGGCCACCCAAGATGGCCAGCAGGGGAGGGCAGTTGTGGATAGTTGGAGGTGACCAGACCAGCAAAGGAGGGCAGTTATGGGGGATCCAGGCCTGCAGGGGAGGACTATTTGGGGGGACCCAGACAGCTGGGGAGGAAGTTGGGGGCGGGGGCAGGCCAGCAGGGGAGTGCAGTTTCAGGAGGAACTAGGCGTGCAGGAGAGGGTTGTTGAGGAAGGGACAAGGCCTGCATGGGAGGACAGTTGGGGCAGGGACCTAGGCCTGCAGAGGAGGGCAGTTGGGGGGGGGGCAGGCCTGTAGGGGAGGGCAGTTAAGGATTACAGTTACCAGGCCAGCAGGGGAGGGCAATTAGGTGTGACCAGGCTGGCAAGGGAGGGCAGTGGGGAGGGGGAGACTATGCCAGCAGGGGAGGGCAGTTGGAGGGGACCAAGCCTACAGGAGAGGGCAGTTGGGGGCGACCAGGCATGAAGAGAGGGCAGTTGTGGGCAATCAGGCCAGCAGGGAGGGCAGGTAGGGGTAAACAGGCCAGCAGAGGAGGACCATTGGAGCAGACTAGGCCAGCAGGGGAGGGTCAGTGGAGGGGGGGGCTGCAGGGTAGGACAGTTGGAGGGGACCAGGCCAGCCGGGGAGAGCAATTAAGGGTGAATGGGCCAGCAGGGTAGGGCAGTTGGGGGCAACCAGACTGGCAGGGGAGACCAGTTAGGCTTTAATCAGGCTGGCAGGGTAATGGTTAGGGGTTGATCAGGCTGGCAGGTAGAAGTGGTTAAGGACAATCAGGCAGGCAGGCAGGTGAATGGTAGGAAGCCACCAGTCCTGGATTGTGAGAGGGATGTCCAACAATATGTTTGGGCCCAAATGAGCAGTTGGACACCCCTTAAGGGGTCCAGATTAGAGAAAGTTCAGACTGGGCTGAGGGACAACCCACCTACCCCATGTAAGAATTTCGTGCACTGGGCCTCTAGTAATAAATATGATGAAATTGGGAGTAGAAGCTTACCTGCTGAGCACCTTCCCACTCTCCTTTAATCCTTGAGATGGATTCTACAGCATTTTCATGAAACACTGGGATTCTGAAAAATACAACTAAAAATTCTACTTAAGACCAGACTGAATCTTTGAGGAGGAAAACTAGAAGAGTGTTGGAAGGCTGAGTTAGGGGCATCTACTAGAAAACTTTGAATATCCATCTAAAATGTTTGTATTTTATTCTGGAGTCATTGTAGAACCTTGGACATTTAAAAATATAAGACTTTGAAAATAAATGCCATATATATATATATATATATATATATATATATATATATAGAGAGAGAGAGAGAGAGAGAGAGAGGTTGAAATTTCAGTGCTATGTGGGACACATCATAATGGCAAAATGAGGTGAGAAGTCAGGGTTGGGGACCAGTAAGTGTTCAGGTAAGAGGACCTGAGACAGGATGATGGTGGGAACAGGACAGTGAGGTGTGGAGCACTGTGAGAGATGGACACAATTGGAAACTGATGGAGTATGGTCGGTGGAGGTGGGGGTAGAAGCAGAAGTCAGAGAAGCCTTCATTGAATCGTTGGCCGGGTGCAAATGTTGCTAATGGCAGTGATGAGAAATGAAACCTAAGAGGAGAAACAGCAAGTGTGAGAAAGGGATGGTTTGCCTGGGGAATTCACGAGCTGACTTCAGAGTCCAAATTCCTTTGGGATCATAGGGGAGGCTAAAGACACAGTGATGGGCTGAGAGAGACATTTGAAAGAGGATTTGGAAAAAAGGCAAAGAGGGAAACTCATTTTTACCTGCCTCAAGAAAATAGATGACGCAGCAGGGAAATGCCTCCTTGATAAACTTTCTTCACAATCCCAATTCCAGCCCCTACTCCAAGGCCTTCAGACCTTCCCAGAAGCCCACCCTGCGGGACAGTCCTCCTCAGATATCAGACTGCCTGCCGGAGAGAGCTGCCCCCGCAGCATTGGTTCCCCAGGGGGGAGGGCGGGGGAGGGTGGCATGGCTGGGAAGGGGCTGCTGCCTCTCTCTGGATAGGAAGGAAGCCCCGGTGCAATCTAAGGGCACACAGCTGCCCTGACACCACACAGACACCCCCTCTCAGGAATAGCCCTCCGAATTGTTTGGCTTGGCAACTTGCTGATAACAGTCTTGAAACACCTGGGTTTGAAGGTTAATTCCCAGACAAAAAAACATTTTGTTCCCACAGCAAGTGATCATCATTAGTCAGGCTATTTAGAAGACAATGAGTGCTCCTCTCTTGCTTGCAGGTGCCTTGGCTGGACTCCCACAGATCTCCAGTCCCTGGTCCTAGTCAGCTGCCCTGGTGGCGCGGCCAAGAGGGAAGAGGGGAGAGGTGCAGGAAGCAGGGAGCTGAAGCTGAAGCTCCAGCGCTGGGTCTCTCCTGCCCGCTTCCAGCGACCTGCCTGTCTCTGCCCTCAGAGCTGGCACCTGGGGCACAAACCTGCCTCAGGTTGGGGTAGGGAGTGGGGTGCTCATGGGGCAAGCCCGGAAACCCTCCTCTTGACTGGCATGGGGGGGGGCGGGAGGCGCATCCGGGCCTTTTGCTTTCTCTCTTCTGCTAATTGACACAGACTGAGGTGCAATTTTTTTTTAGCTTCCATTGCAAATGTCTTTGAGATTATGGATCCCATATAAATGGAAATTATTTTATTGATAGGGGAAAGTGCAAGCATGTGTGCGATAATGAGAAATGCTCACAGAGGCTTTCAGTGTCATTGCATATGCCCTTTTCCTGGGTGCGATGACAGGTGACAACCAGGGACCCTGCGAGATCCTTGCTTTCCTGTTGGTGCTGCCAGGGATCTATGCCTATATGGCTTCACCCCCAGACTATTCCCATAGCTCTATAACTAGTCACTCGACCTTCAGGCTCTACCAATACACTGTTTAAAATGCGCAACAGAATACTACCATATTCCTGGGTAAAGACTAAAATGACAAACAAAAACAAGGATGGTGAGGATGTGGCACAGCCAACAACTGCTGGTGGGCATGGGCATTGGAAGAGGTCTGGAGGAATGTTTAGCATTATCCACTCACGTTGAACACCATCACCATCAGCATGTTCTTTGACTCAGCATGTGTGTGTGTTTCTTGACCCGGGTGTTGGCTACATGGCTGTGTTTACTTTGTGAAATTCAACAAATTCAACAAAATAGGTGCAAAGTAAATAAAACGCACTTATTCTGCATTTTTGTTAGGCTGAACAAAATTTATAGAACCAACAAAGTAAAATGAAACTCCCTCCTGCATTGAAACCTCAAGTGGTTCTCTGCAGCTTTCAAACTAAAGTTCCAGCTCCTTAAACTTCCCATGTGAGCTTTTGCAATCTGTTCTCAGCCCCGTCTCCTATTCATCCCTGCAAAGTACCCCACCCTCTGGCTCCACTGGTGGTTTTTAATTATTATCTTACCATGCACTTGTATACCTTCAAGACTTTTGCTTGGAATATGCATCTGCACTCGTTAACTTAATGTCCCAGCTCAAGTAAAACGTCACTTCCTTTAATAAACTTTCCCTGACTTTTCCGGACAGGTACATTTGCTTTTAACATCTTTAAATTTGCTATTGAAACACACTCTACCCACGTTTCAGCAAACCCTCCTATGTTTTTGCTAGATTAATGATTTCTTTGTGAGCAGGGCGACCTGAGATAATAGGATTCATATTTCAAAGAATCTTCTGATGTAGATAGATGCAAACGCTGCCAGTAGGAATGATGAGCATTACTGTGTCTCATCCTGTTTACTTGGTGCTCTTGCCCCACCCCTAGCCAAGAAAGAGCATCCCTGTGTCTTCAAAGCTCTTTATGTGGCTACATCACTCACCAGGGCTATCTCTCGATGGTTCCAGTTGCAGCTGCAGACTAAAGATAAATTTATTTTGCTCTTATCTTCTGGAGGAATGGGGAGGAATAAAGATACATGTATTTTTAAATTTCAAGTTAAAATAATGTGTTAATCTACAAAGGACGAGCAGGAATAAAATAGGGTCAAATTCTGCCATATTCATAGGACTCTCTATGCTTCTCAGGGCCCATTTCCTTCTTCCACCTGCATCTCCAGAGAAGTTT